>CM018587.1:24765567-25965567 GCA_009078335.1 Salix brachista
TCTGTTTCACGCGGGAAATTAAACCTCCATGCATAATATTAATTAAGAGATAATTGCGTTGCTAATCTATGTAATGTAAGCATGCGCATGCATGATCTCATCTTAGGAAGTAGATAATTCTGAAGACTAAAAAGGTGGAAAAAGTGGGCCAGCTGAGTCCCTAAATTACCTGAAAAGGAGCAGAGAACATGCAGTAAGTGCACCCACATTTTTATTCTTGAAACTGTACGTAGTTCTTTTTATTTCGTCAGAAGCTGTGTTGGTGTTTCTTGGTTGGATATAATATATCTTAATTAACCTTAATTTTGTTGTTAGAGCCAACGTTCTCGTCCACCTGTACCTAATTTTGTCGTTGCTCTTGCTTTCATCTCAGCTTTATTTTGTTCTCACCGATTCATATATATATAGGAATATTTGGCTAAGTACCCACTCTCGTTTCCCATATTGCTCTGATTGATAAGCACTTTTTAGCAATAATTAAATAATAACAGTTTGTTTTATGAATATTGATCTCATTTTGTGCTCCATTTATAGCTAATTAAAGCCCTTTATTAAAAGGAAAAAAAAACAATAATCCACACATTCATTACCTGATTATTTGTCAATCTTTGATCTGTAGTAGTCTTCATCAACGGCCCAAACTGAGCGCAGAATCAACATCCAGTCTCCATGCAAACCCTCCAAAATCCATTCTCCAAACATCACAAGGAACAGCTGTCTTTGAACACTTCTCTTTCTGCCACGAATTCTGTAACCTAACCCAGCAGCTAAACGCAGAAGCACAGTCCACAAAACGCAGCAACTTTTCCTTTATCACCAACCTAACCATTACTTCTGGTGCTGTATTATACAGCTGTACTCTCTCTTTGCTATCTTCTTTCGTTGCCATCTCCACCATCTTCTTGTAAGCCCCGTTCATCCACTGTACGTGATTCAAACCGTCCGATATGAATCCGGGACACGTGTCCTCCTCCAGATTCCTCATTCTCTCCACGTCCGTGCACCCTAGCAATACAGCTCGTTCATCCATGCATGTACTGTATATATCCGTCACGCACTCTACTGTAACCCAGGATTCCGCTACAGTAGTTTCCCTCTTCTGAGGAAGCATCACGAACGTCTGATCTGGCTTACCATAACCCTCAATCATGGGCTGCTTTAGCTTGAACTTAAAACACATGGGGTGTTCTTGATTCTCTTGATCATCAACATATTCTTTCATATTATCTGCTGCAAGATCTTGAAAATTATCATTACTGTACCATGTCTTTCCAATTCTTTCTTGTGACTCGCCATCCTTCGATTCACTTCCCTCTGGTAATAACTGTAAAGTAACAGAACTGCTGAGATCTCCTCCTTCTCCTTCTCCTTCTTGATATGACGATGGTACTCCTGACACCCTTTTGTTTTTCTTCAATTTATTACTCTTACGAACCCTGACATACTTTCTCTTTGTTCTAAATGTCTTTGAAGCTAACATTTTTTTGATGTCAAACACTGAAGAGCTAGAATCTAGATCATTACCTGTAGCCGGCTTAGGTGCAATCGGCCGGAATCTATGCAGTATCCGGTTGATTATCGTTTTATCCTGAGCACCAGCACGATCACAAGCTTCAGCACCAGCAGCAGCTCCTCCTATCACATGCCAGCCATTACCGCCATCCATTTCCTCCTCTCTCTCTCTGCAAAAACGACTGTCTCTCTCTCTCTCTGCAAAAACGTCTTTGGAGGTAGCTTGGCTCAGGCGATAGTCGTAGATTATACGGTGAGAAGCGTAAAAGCAACACGTGTTAGGGCAAGGAGGAAAATTTAGGAGAAGTGATTGGGCAGAAATTCAGGGACCGGTGGGTCCAGTGAGGGAGAAAAAGAGAAGCGTCATTGAGAGCGTGAGGATGGTCCCAAAGCAAGCAGCCAATAAGAGAAGGGAATGTGTAGAGCATTGCCGAAAGGATGGGGACACGTTACACGTAGCCTATGCTGTGATTGTAGGGTCACTGTTAACTGAAGTTGAAATGCCACAAAAAGGTATTTCTGTTAGGTTCGAGAATGGGCACACGTGGTATGCATCTATTAGCATTTCACTTGCAGAAAAAAAAATTCGTTCAGAATTTAATTCCTTCACGCGCTCTCCCTCCACCCGCTGATTAACCCCACTAGGTACGTGACTAGCCAGTGTATTAGTAAAATGTATCTTGGTCTACAGTTAGGTTTTTTTCTTTAGCTTATTTTCAATTTAATTCGACATCTAATTAATTTAGATCATAAATAAATTGAATAATTTAATTAAATCCAAATATTTTTTAAAAAACTAAATAAATTATTATAAAAAATATCTCAATCAAATCAAATCAAATAAATTTCGGATTATTTGCTTTACACCCAAACTACGACAGGGAGCGAACAGGCCACGGAGCCTATTCTAAAAAGTGAGTTTAGTTTAGCATTATGAGATATATATATATATATATATATATATATATATATTGCTCTTTGTGTGTCACGCGCCAGCCAGCCGGTGAGGAGATGGAGTGGAATGTGAAGAGTCCTGTAAGAAGAGGACGCAAAAAAGAAGATTTGTGGTGCGGCAACGACCAAATGCAATGAGCGGATTGGTTGCTTTCGTTATTGCACCTACAAATGCTGCAGCCTTTCTTGTAAATCCACGTTTAATTGTAAGTGTCACTGTGTTTTAAATTTTAAAAATAAGTTTAAAATTATTTTTAATTTAAATTAGATTTTTAAAGAGTTCTTACATCATTATAATAAACATGTCAGAAAAATATATATTATTTTGATATATTAATGAACAAAAATATTTTTTCATTATAATTTAAAATGAAATATTCACATTCTTCACGCTAGTAAATGTACTTTTTCTTATCTCTGAAGAGCATCATATTCTTTGATTCTTCTAATATAGGAAACGTGCTCATCCGTTAATAACCAATTTAATGATATACTACTATTGATGCGTCTCCATCATATATGGAGAAATAGTAGACAATTATTGAACAAGTTTTTTTTTAATTAACTATTAGTCTTTCAATTAAATATATACTTCATTTGAGGGTTACTGCCTCTTAATTTATCAACCAGCAACATGAAGTGTATATTCTTTATTTTTATTTTTGTATTTGCTTGGAAAATGTGATTTTCAGAACTTTAGTTTTAATGGGATAAGAATTAGTCTCTGATTAAAAAAAAAAAATCTCTCTAATTTGGTGTGTTTCTCCTATTTATTATCATATCAGATTAATAAATCAGGAATTTTTCAAAGAATGATTTTTTCGTTTTCATAAAAAAATATAATATAGTAATAAGTGTAAGAGGATCACTCATTCCCGCTTGTGAACGTATTTATTTATATATAGATTGCACGCAATGGTTACATACCTAAATTCCTATGCAGTCACCACTTAAGCTGATCCTTGATGACTCCACCATTTTTTAGATTAATCGCATTTAATAATTACTTTCATTTTTTTATATATAAGAAAAAACAAAAGGTTGGCCCACTAGAACTTCCCTTCATCTCTTCGTGGCAAGAAGAAATATTATATACCGGGAATCGAAATTGTTTGTCTATCACTTCGGCCTCTGCCGAATCCCAAACCCATGCTATAGCTACTTAATTAAGATCCAAACTGAGAAAACCCACCAACCTCCATCTTCCACACGTCACTGGGGACCGTCTGTTAGTTTTGTAAGTACTTCAGCTTGTGCCACGTGTACAGTAATCTAACCCGGCAAGTAGATGCGGAACGATAAAGTTACAGCAAAAACTCCCCTTTAATCACCAGATCTGCAGTAACCTCCGGTCACTTCCCGTCATCTGCCTGGCTCACCATCGCCGTATTGCAGTAATTAAGCATCATTAACTCACCGTACCCTGTTTAAAACCACCGTTAATAAACCCAGAACACGTGTCGTTCTCATATTCTCCACGTCCGTACTCCCCCGATCACATCATATCCATGCACTCCACTGTCACCGGCGTATATCATCAAGCAACTGGTTATCATTGGTTAATAATTATTTTCTAATATATTTTATGTTCTTTGAAATTAAATAGAATTAAGAGATGATAAAATTTGAATTCACAATCGCCGAAAGTTTTATTTATTTATATTATTCTAACATTATTGACGCCAAATGATAAGTCCTCAACTTGTTTTATGATGGAGAGGTTGGACTGGAAGAGCAACAACAGTACCATCTGACAAACATCGTTTTTCTGGTATCGGATCAGTAGTTTTCTAATCAGAAGTCAATTGCAACGTTAGCTATCGAGACCATGATGTTCTGTTTCTGTTGAATTCATTAAAACGGTATTATCTTTTGCTTTCCTGTCTGCTGATACTGCTCCAAACTATTCTTCTTACACTAATCGTAGTTCTCTTCTTTCTTTCTTTTATTAGCCAGTCCATTCTTGGTCTCTGACTTCCATTTTCTGGAACTTCAGTCTCCTATGACCGGTTTTGAAGCATTCGGCCGGGATCTGAGCATTATCTGATTGTTTACCGTCTTATCTTTCAGTCTGGAGGAGCAAGCTTCCACGAGCCACCCATCTCCACCCTATATATCTCCTCTTCCGTCACCACTTCCACTCTCTCAGATAATCACTATCGTTCTCGCTCGCTCTCTCTCTCTCTCTCTCTCTCTCTGACTGTAAGTGAGCAGGGTATCTCTCTGATGATAATTAATCATACAAGGGCACCAGGGCAGATAAGTCTACATGCAACACGTGTACCATGAAGATACCTGATTGATTGCTTCTTTTTCCACGGGACCACCCAGAAAGTACAAACATCGGAGCTTCTTTATTAACCATGTTAAATCAACCAATAAGAGATGACGACGTGTCGATGTTCTCTTGAAAGAAGATGACACGTGGGTTGTATTTAAGATACTTTTTATGTTTTTTTTAAAATAAAATATATATATATATACACTTTTATTATTATTTTAAATAAAGAATATTTTTTAAAAATAATTGCTATTTATAAAAAGATAATGTTGGAGCTGGAATTGGATTTTCTCAGAAGTAGGTTCGAGAAGTTGCACACGTGTTTCAGTCTTATTGGCTTGGATTAGCTTGGAAGTTGGACAAGTAGTTTAGATTTAAACATCTGATCTTTATTTTTGTTCTCCTCCACCCTCTCGATTTAGCGCGTGGGCGTTTTGCTTGAAAGAAGAAATTTTCTGAAAAGTTGCAAAGTTTTTTAATCTAAGAAAAAAATATTTTGAGAAATATTACAGCAAAAATATTTGCAATTCTAACTTGTTAGTTTTTTAAAAATCATAGCGGTTGAAAATGGAACTTTCAGTTACAATTTTCAATTATGATTTTCTTAAAAATCACGGAAATTGAAAACTGTAATTTTTCATTGACTATGTTATTTTTGAAAAATAATTTCTACTGATATTATGTTTTTCAAAACTTTGTAAACGTGTTAGTTTTGTAAAAAATCATGTCAAGAAATATTATTTTTTTCAATTCCCGTACATATTTGACACTGCATTTCAAAAATATTTTTGAAAACAAATTGAATTTTGTTTATGTTTTTTACTTGAAATAAAAAAAAAGTGTTTTTATATCATTTTCATGTGTTAATATCAAAATAATTATTTTTTTAAAATAAATTATTTTGATACATTTTTAAATAAAAAATACTTTAAAAAACAACACCAATCACAATATTAATTTCTAAGTAAAAAATACTTTAAAAACCAATTTTAATCACAATAACAATGTACCACCTGGATATGACGTGGGGTTAGGGAGCAGCATTAAGATGGAAGGGTGGTCCACGCACTAGGTCAGAGGGTGGGCTAAGGTTTCTTCTCGTTAAAGTGGACATCTGTACTAGGAGGACGCGTGGATGGTCTGATGGCGAATCGGATCTTAGGAAAGATATTGTGAAAGGGAAAAGTCGTTATTGTTTTGATGGATTCGGCTCATCAGGTCCAGTAATCTGGGTCCTGTGTCTTCCAATAAACATTCAGATTCTGCGATGTCCACGTCATGTCAAAAAGGTCACTTCAATAATCTTCCGCTTCCCTTTACTGTTGAAGCATTGAGACCTTGCTGGCTAAATAAAGCTGTATAGTTCATGGAAATGATTTTAAAAAAACAATTCCAGCAATAAGAGGAAAATGACAATTGTACATGAAGTTTCGTCTTCATGCACACCAATATAAATATTTAAGGATTTTTGTTTTTATAAAGATTAAAAAATATCATACTTATTCGCTTATAAACAGCAATTAAATGATAACTCCAATGATAGAAGGCATATTTAATCATATATTTTTATTTTTATTTTTACTTTTTAACCTAAGTCCTTATTTAAAATGGCTAAAGGCAAAGTGATAACTCAAATGATAGAAAAGTGAGACTCGCATCCATACATAACATAAAAAAAAATTAATATAATTTCAGGCCTAAACAATACAAGTTTGGCTTACTTGCAGATTTAATATTCTTGGATTTAACAATATACTATGCCCAAATAGATATGGTTTTAACAAGCTTTCACACCCAATATCCTTAGGTATAGTTATACGTTGATCTCATGTAGACATAAATCTGATGAGCTATCATGCCTACCATTAATGAGTTTAGCTATGCACTGATCTTAAGTACATATTAGGTTAGTGAGCTTTTAGACCTAACATCCTTGAGGTCACTACACGTTAAGCCCAAATAGACATGAGGTTGAGGAGTTACAAGGCTTAACATTTTTAGATTTAGCTATATGTTAAACCTAAGTAGACATGAGTCTGATGAGCTGTCAGATCTAATATTTTTAGATTCAATGACACACTGAATTTAAATATATATCGGTCATAGCTAATGTGTTTAGATTCAACATCTAAACAGACATAGGTTTAATGAGCTACCACACCTAATGTCATTGTGTTTGATTATGTGTTGAGCCTAAATAGGTAGGTCTATTGAGCTACCAAATCCAATATCTTTGAGTTTGACTATGTGTTGAGCTCAAATGAACATTAGTTTGACAAATTTTCAAACCTTTCACCCACATGTTTATCATTGTAATAAGTCTAAGTGGGCAGGAGCTTGACAATCATGATAGGCCCCATGCTAGGCCATGAGGTTTTATTTATTTACTTATTCTTATAATTTTTAGCATAAGATCTTAATATCAAGAATACTCATATATTTTATATTTTTAGATGTATAAAAATCTTTTAAAGGCCTACCATATTCCTATCACCATTGCCATTGTATAAAGGATATTTGTCCCTTTTTTAAAATAATAAGAGATATTTTCTCCTCATTAATGCTATCATGAGAAAATGACTCTCCAAACCCTCCTTCCAACAACATGACAAGGTTTAGGGGTTATAGATACGTTTTGAATCAACTAGATAAGGGGTTTACAATTTTTATTATCTGAGTATTCATACTTTAATTATCGGGGCATTTATCATACAAAAGCAAGAACAAACACTATTGTTCTTAAAATTTAAAGCTTGTTCTCTAATTTATTGCAATCCATTACTAAAAGTCAATGACTTTATCATTTGAGGATCCCGAAGCTCTATAATGATTGTTTTATAGGTGTTAAGTCTTTTACCACCAATCATATATTTCATGAGCTTTAGAGAAGAGAATAAATCATTATCCAAACATTGAAAAAACTCATTTATGAGCATGTTAGATTTTGGAACATTATTAGCTCGTATTTTGGATTAACCTAGGTTCCACCTTACAATTGTTTATTTTATTTTTAAAACTAGAGAAACCTTATTTTTATGTGGAACAAGAACATGGTTGAATTAATAATTATGCATTCTAACAAATAGTTAGATAGTCAACATTATCATTTTATAGGTTCTGTATGTCATTTTTACAATACATGGATTTTGACCTTTATTGTATAAGTTTCATCTAAATTTTATAATTAAAAGAAGCTCTCTCAAATATGAAATTTAATTAAGTAAAAAAATTAATTTAAAAACAAAGCTCATTTTTTTTGGAAAATCTCAAGACTTAAGATTTCTTTAAATATCAGGACATCAATGTTAATTTACCATCTGTTTTTATTATAAGAAAAAAAATGTAAAACAAGAAAATAGCATTTGCAAATACATTCGACCTTCAGTAATAAAAATAAATATCAATTAGAAAAAAGAAACATTTGAAAGGTTTTTAATCCCACTTCTGTATCTAATTTAATTGTTTTTTTGAATATTAATACTTGTCTTGTACTTGTTGTTTGTGTTAGGGTGGAAAATCTTATTTAGGATGGTTTTATTGATGGGCCTTTAGGCCCTCTTGCAACTCAAATAAAAAAAAAATCTTATTTAGGAGTCCGTGCGCTTGTATTGCCGCCATCGATACGATGTCGTTTAGCTTCCTTGCAATTATATAAATCAACCCAGAATCCTCTGCAACCTTCACTCCAAAGAAATTTCCCCTGTTTCCAAGTTAGGGTTTCGACAAGATCTCTCTTAAACTGCAAGAAATCTGTTTCCTTTTAGCATCGGAAAAAAAATGGCAACTGAACCGAAACCGGCAACTGAGGATGTGAAGATTGACTTGTTCGAGGATGATGATGAATTTGAAGAGTTTGAAATCAATGAAGGTATTAACCCTTTCCCTACTATGTTTTTTTGATAATCAAAGCAATTAGAAAAACTATGCTCTATTGGATTTCTTTTTTATCGTTCCAAATTGTCATGCCTCGAAGATTTATATTGATATTAACGAATCATTCAAATTTGAAGTAACTTTGGTAGAGAAGTCCATGGGTTTTTTACAGCCAAGGTTGATGAATAAGGATATGATTATGATCTTTCTGGACTTTGTGTTTATGCAGATAGTTCTCGAAGGCGATGAAATAAGTTGCTTAGGTATCCTATTGAATACAAAGTAGAAATTTTTCTTAATTTGTTTGTTATGATGTGATTATTTGTTTGATTATGTTAATTAGCTGTTTGAGGAGTTAGGAAGTTGGTTGTCGCTTGATGTTACTCTTCGCATATCTTAATGTTGGAAAACAACTGAGTGCGTATAATTTGTGTGTTTTTGGCCATCACAGTGAATTGAAATAAAGCAATTCTCTTGGCTTTGTTTGGTCTTTGTATGATGTAAGTACTTGTACAGTCTTGATTTGTTAAAAAAAAGAGATCTCAAAATAGTAGTAGTGTTATTTGTCTGTGTTCTGGGTTATTGTTTCTTTTCTGATGATAACTATAAATGACAGAGTGGAAAGTGAAGGAGGAAGAGAAAGAGGTGACACAGCAGTGGGAGGATGATTGGGATGATGATGATGTCAATGATGACTTCTCACTGCAGTTGAGGAAGGAATTGGAGAACAACACACCAAAGAACTGAGCTGTTTCTTTTTAACGTGTCAGTACATTGCCTTGAATGTTATTTTTGTGCTTGATCATGAAATTGTTTTCTATATCTTTAGTATGGAAAAAGAATGCTTGAACTATCTAGATCAGAAGTTTGGTGCAAAATATTAAGCTTCCGGGCTTAAATTCTGTGTTTGGGTTTGTGCTTGATGAATTGCTCTTCTCAGAATGACATATTCTGCCATTATTGTTCCTATGTTTGTCGATAACATAGTAAGCATGTTGATACCTTCCCTCAAAGTTTCTATGTTACGGCATTAGGGCACACTTTCTACTGTTCCATTATTGTGAAATTATGAAACACTTGGAGGTGGAATTATGCACTTCAATTAGGGTGACACCAGCGATGAAAGTGCTAGGAATATCATGATTGGTATGACATTCAACTTTTGTTATCAGTACTTAATAAAGAACATATTTTCTATTGCTGATCCTTTGTTTCAATGACCTGGTCATAAGATGCTACCTCTGAAACAAACATGAAAGAGAACCATCTAGCACTCGTAGAGTTCAGGAGAGAGGCGTGGAGTGATTAGAATTTCCAAGGGACCTTAGGCAAGCTTACACATAATCTGTGTCATATCTACTGGCCCATCTATAGGCGTTGTCATGCTAAAACCCTGAAGTAATCTGGCAAGTGTCAGGTGGAACGCCTGTTGTGCAAATGTGATACCACTGCATGAACCTAAAACCTCTAAATTTGTTTATCTGTGAGAAACCTGTCAGGCCTGTTTGTATGTACTCATCAGGATTAGACCACACGTTGGGGTCACGATGCAACTTTCACAAATTCACAAGTAGACGAGTGCCCTGTGGTATGTGATATTCCATGTGATATTAGACATGGAAGCTGGTGGGTACAAGCGCAGTGTCTCTTAACAATTGCCTGGATGTATTTTTAACATTGGAGTCCTCTGCCCATCTATTGCTTGCCAACTTTGAGGTCCAGCTCTTCTTGAGAAGCTGCAATGAGCGTATACTGCTTAACAAATTTGATAAGATCCAAGTAAAGGTGAGAGAGGAGATTTCAAAGTGCACATAGAGCATCATAGGAATCAATTTTGTTTTGACTCAACATAAGAGTAGCGACTTTACAGACTAGATTTAACCTGTTCATGTTGAGTAACAATACCTGCTGACACGAAAGTCTTTAACCAACATAAAAACAACAGTTAACTAAGGATTTGTTTTGTGGTCTAATTGTGCTTTTAACTTTTTTTAGCTTCATATTTTTTTCCTTTTGATGTTTTTTTTGTTAGAAATAAAATTTTAAAATATGTTATTTTGATGTATTTTTATGTAAGAAACACTTTGAAAAACAAACTATACCACACTTACAAAAATACTCTGAGTCCTCATTTCAATTGAGGAATAATGGTTTTTGTGATAGGCAAGGAATTCTTCAGCTAAATATTTTCTCGACCAGCACCTATAGTTTAAACATATTTAGATCTATAATAGAAGAACTTGCTACATTTAGCTTCGCAAGAGATAAGGCATTCATATTTCAGTTCTTGTCATCAAAACTGTTAATTATTCATAGCAACCAAAAACTGCAACAACCATCTTAGATTTGATATAAAAACTGTGCATTTCTTTCAAATTGAGTGCCCTTGAATCAGTGCCAAATGAGAGTTGATTGGATGGAGATCAAAGCTAACAATAATGCACGGTTTTTTATTTTTACTAGTAAAAATGTGTAATTGTGTGTTCATATGCCCAAGATAAGAAATGCACAATTTGGATCAACATCTTGTTCATATGCCCAAGATAAGTTTTGTTCACATATTTATATTTGACCAACATCTATGTGTCAAATTACTAAATTCCAACATGGCATCGTAATCTGTAATTAGGTGGCTATTTAAATATATACATAAACCTATAGCTTGTAATACAAAACAATGACTCCATGTGCATGCCGTGAACCAGTGTTACACGAGAAGAGGCGAAATTGTCGTATTAGGAGAAATGACAAAAATACTTGGTAGGTGATTGGAAATTACTTGAAAAACTCTTTTAAAAAGTTTTTTTTGTTTGTTTTATAATGTATTTTTTTTTGTGTTTTTAGATTATAATTTTTATGTGGTAATGTTGAAAGTATTTAAAAAAAATATAAAAAACTTTATTTTAATATATTTATTTAACCAAAAGACTTGGCCATTCCATGTTAGTTTACTAGACCTCTCCCTGTATTAAAAAGAAAGCTAGACATCAAGAGTTTCTTCATGATAGGTGAGTTTCAACTACACCTCTCCTTGTTCTAAAAAAAAGGGTTAAAAAATTATATTTGGTGATTCACAAATCACCAAGCATGTAAATATTTATATTTTTATATCTATTATCAACATCATAAATGAATTCTCGATTATATTGACAAGAATTGCAACCTCAAGATGTATATATGCATGCTCTTGTGAAGATGTGCCATTTGTTTTATAATCTTCTTCTCAAGCTTTCATTGGATATTTTTAGGGATTGTCTCTTAAGCAAATTATTATTTTCATAAATTAATTTTACCTTCATTCTTCATCTATGTTTTTAATTTAGCTCCTCTTTTTTTAATCTACAACTCTCCTTTTTGTTTGCCTTCTAATCTAGAGCATAGGTTTAGACTTTGTAGATAGGTTGTTGAGTTTTTTTTTTTTTTTTTTTTTTTTTTAAATTTATTGAACTTTGTTTAAAAATACACTTAAATATTAAAGAGTTGTTGATACCACGAAGACTTATTGAAGTTAGTTTTTTTTTACACCAAGTGATAATTAATAAAATCTCAAGGATAAATTATTGATCTTTGACAATAATAACAAATTTCAAATTGGATATATGTTAAGTTCTTCAACATGTAAATATTTCTTATAGGTTTTGTTTAAGTGTATTTCAATATATGCTTAGAATATATGCTAGGAGTTAGTTAATTAGTTTTATTCTCTTATGTATAATTCTATGTATGATTAGTATGCATGCTAAGATTGTATTTCAATGTTTTATACAAGTTTATATATTTTCTTAGGAAGCATACTAGTCTTTTGTCATGATTATAAATTTACTATGATCTTATAGATTGCATGATTATAAACTAAACATATATGCATAATTTTCATCTAATAATAGTTTAACAGCAAGAAAAACTTGATATTTTGATGCAACAATATTTAGAATGAAAGGAAAGTATTTATCAATACTCGTGTTAGTATCAAGTAAAAATATATTTATTTAACTAAAAGACTTATAAATTTTTTATTCATGTCACATATTAAAAATCATAGATATTATAATGATAATGTTAATATAAATAAAACACTAAAGGGTATGGTTAAATCATTGTAGCCTTGACCACACAACACTATTTATTGTAATGGTGTTTTGTGGTTTTTTTTTTTAAAGAAAATTTAACCCTTCAACAACCCAAATTTATATATATTTGTTTTTCAACCTCATCCATCAATATTAGGTTGTTTTGGGAATTATGTTTTATAGTTTGTTTTATTTTCTTATGTTGGATTATATACAAATTTCATGGATTTAATTTTTTTTTTTATTTCAATTTCAACATTCAATACTAGATCTGGAGTGGAGCCCTATAAAAAATTTGCTTTTGTGAGTCAAAGGAACAAACTTGGTAAAATCGGGTAAAAAAATCGGATTCCGTTAAAATCGGAGCAAAATCATTAAAATCGGGTACGATTTTACGATCCCGGACTACCACTAATCTGCAAGATGCTAACTAGGCTCTCTCTCTCTCTCGCCACCTAGGCAATAGGCTATACCCCTCCCTCTCCCTCTCTCTCTATCACTTTCTCTCTCTCCAATGGTGGAATCATACAATAAAAATTTCTAAATCCCCCCCCCTCTCCCTTTCTCTCTTTCTATCTCTCTCTCCAATGGTGGAATAAACAATAAAAATTTCTAAAGTTATACTTAATTTTTTTGAAAAAAAAAAATTTATTTTTATTTTTTACTTTAAATTAAATTTTTATGGTGTTTTTAGATCATTTTCATGTGCTGATATCGATATAATTTATTGGAGTTGGAGCTAGTACTAGCAATATCGGTGTTGGTACCAGTAGTGATGCTAATAATACTCTCAATAGTAATGCTTTTGATGAATGTATTAGAAATAACGAGGAAGATGAAAATAATGAGACTGATTTTAGTTTACATAGCACGCCAGTAGAATATTTGTTTTAAATTTGTTAGTTTTTATCTAATGAAATTCTATGAACATAATTATTTTGTAATGTATTTTTAAGTTATTTTAAATCATGTATGAACCTTAACTAATGAAGTTTTATGGCCATAATTATGTTGTATTGTATTTGAAAATATTTTATTTATGATTTTATGATTTTTCTACTTACATGATTTTAGCTGTGATTTTACGATTTTTGTACAAAAATATTTTACACACGATTTTATAATTCTACAATCCAAGTTAAAAAACCAATTCCATGGTGTCAAAATCACAATTTTGACAACCTTGATCTTGACCAAAGAAAAATAATAGCACATATTTCATAGCGCCTTGTCTAACTGCTCTTGAATTTGATTAGGAGTCCAATAGCGTCGTGGAAAGGTAAGAAGGTAAAGTCATTGATAACGTCCAATCAAACTGGACCGGCGAGGCTTACTCCGTTTTTTGACAGTGGGGCTGGCTATCAGATATCTTACAAGTCTTTTTCCTTCATTTATTTACATTTTGAAATGGTGATTTAACTACAGAAATCATAACCCTTAAACACTTTGCGGTTCTCATGGATTTCTCTGTTCAGATATTAGCGATTTCAACGGTTTTAGCAGTAGTTCTGTGGTACACTTTACGCCGAGTGAGAGAGAGCAGGTACAAGTTAGTCCGCAAGTCACTAACCTGGTGGAGTACATGGAGAAAGTCTCTATCTTTGCCTCTCTCAAGATGAGGAACTCAGTGGCTTACAAAAACGTGATCGGTGCTAGATGTGTTTCGTGGAGGATTATTTCCTCGATCGAGCAGAAAGAGGAGAATCGTGGTAACGAAGACCATGTGTCTGTGATCCATGAATACAGGGCTAAGATTGAGACCGAACTGTCTTCGATCTGTGATGGGATCTTGAAGTTGCTCGACTCGAGAGTGATTCCAGCAGCCAAGGCTGGTGATTCAAAGTTTTTCTATTTGAAGATGAAGGGAGATTATCACAGGTATTTAGCCGAGTTCAAAACTGGTGCTAAAAGGAAAGAGGCCGTTGAGAGTACTCTCACTGCTTCCAAATCTGCTCGTGGTGCTGTAGAGGCTTATAAGAAAACTGGTGGGTGGTTATGTACTCATTTCGGTGAATCGGGTCACTAAAAAAAATGCTATGAAATTATCGGTTACCCTGACTTGTGGTATTTTAAGGAAAAAACTCCGGAAAAATATCAAAAAAAGTATGGTAAATTTTACAAAAACTGAACAGATACAACCTACGGCGAATGTTGTTTATCCAGGCATAATTGGTAAAACTTTTACAAACTCTGTCATTACTAAAAAAAAGTACTTGGATTATTGATACATGTATATCTGATCATATGACCAGGGATTCCGGTAATTTAAAGTCCTTGAAACCCTCATCTCAGTTAGTTATTTGCACAACTGATGGTAGTACCTCCTCTATTACGGGAGAAAGGTCTATAACCTTGACCGATTCTCTAACTCTAGATACTGTTCTCATTGTTCCATCTCCTGAATACAATTTCTTGTCAGTTAGCCAAATTAATTTTACCTTTGCGTGCACTATAACTTTTTGGCCTCTCTTATGGGTTTTTCATGACATTCTAACTCGGAAGATTCTTGGTTATGGTATTAGACGAGAAAATCTGTATTACCTAGAGTTAATAGAAAAAAGGGGGACCAAAACTGACACAGCACATCAGACAGAAAACCAAGACCGAAAACAAGCTCTTGTATGGTTGTGGCATCGAAAGCTAGGACATCTCTCTTTTAGGTATCTCAAGAAGCTCCAACCACAGTTATTTTCAGGTTTAAGTGATTTGAATTTTCATTGTGAAATTTGTGAACTGGCCAAAAGTCATTATATTCCTTATTTACAAAGTTTGAATAAAAGTTTAGAACCTTTCACAATCATCCACTCAGATATTTGGGGCCCTATAAAAATTCTGTCATTTTTTAATGCTCGTTATTTTGTTACATTTATTGATGAATGTACTCGAATGACTTGGATATCTCTTCTCCGAAATAAAAGTGATATAGGTACAACTTTTCAAGAATTTTATATAATGGTGATGACCCAGTACCAAAGGTAGATTCATACACTTCAATCTGACAATTATAAAAAAAATTTATGGATCAAGTTTTAGGGGATTTCTTAAGCCATCATGGAATTAGACACCAAACCTCCTGCACATATACTTCATAGCAGAATGGAATAGTAGAACGAAAAAATAAGCAGATTATGGAAATCGTTTGAGCTTCTCTTTTTAGTATGAATATGCCAAAGTTTTATTGGGGTGAGGCAGTAAAGTCGCTGCCTATTTAATTAATCAAACACCATTTAGTGTGATCGGATTCCAAACCCCCTAACAGAAGATGAAATCCTTGCTTTTCGTCCCTCATCTACCAAATCTAGAGCCACAAATATTTGGATGTATGGTATATGTCCACATCCCTAAAGTCCTGCGAAGCAAACTGGATCCTTGTGCAAACCGGTGCGTTTTATAGGTTACTCGGAGTTTCATAAAGAATATCGGTGTTATGATCCCCACCATTGAAAGCTACATGTAACCTTGGATGCATCATTCTGAGAATTAGAACCCTACTATTTAGGGGGAGTTCCCAGGTCTTCTCTTAAGGGAAAATGAAGAGAACAAACATATATTCGAAGTAGAGAAAAATAGAGGGTTAGAAGAAATGAGATCAAGTGGTGATGCTAACTTGGAATCCTACATAGACCTGAATGTTCTCAACAATGACCCCCCTATGTCTCTAGAGTTGCCTACACCTACACCATTAACCGAAGAATCAACCCAGAATGTCCATCCTCAGTCTCCTCAGGTATCTCTAAACCCTATTCTTAATTAGACTAATGAAACTCCAATCCTAGAAAAAAAGTGACCAACAAATATCCACAAAAACTAAACCGAGGAGTCTCAAAGAAACAATATGAACCTGATCCTAGAAGCAAAACTAAATATCTCATCAGTAATTAAATATCTTCCCATAGATTATCAAAATCATATGTATTTATTGTTAATCAATTATCTAATGTGTCTATTTCTAGTAATGTACAGGATGCATTAGCAGACCCAAAGTGGACTGAGGCGATGAATGAGGAGATGAAGACATTTCAGAAGAATAACACTTGAGAATTATGTCAACTTCCAAAAGGAAATAAGAAAGTTGGGTGTAGATGGGTGTTCACAGTAAAGCTGAAAGCAGATGGGAGTATTGAAAGATACAAAACAAGATTAGTCGCGAAGGGATATACGCAGAAGTATGAAGTGGATTATCAAGAAACTTTTGTCTTAGTTGCAAAAATAAACACGATCTGTATTCTCATATCTATAACAGTGAATCGAGACTAGGCCTTACAACAATTTGATGTCAAAAATGCTTTGCTTAATGGAGATCTTGAGGAAGAAGTTTATATGGAGTTACCACCTGGAGTTAAAACTAGGTCCTCATGCAAAACTGAAGTATACAAATTAAAGAAGGCATTATATGGTCTGAAGCAGTTCCCCCATGCATGGTTCAAAAGATTCTCATCCACGATGAAAGAATTCGGTTATAAGCAAAGTAATTGAAATCATACTTTGTTTATAAAACACAAAGAGGAAAAGGTAACTACAATGATCGTATATGTGGACGATATGGTCTTAACATGAGATAATCCAGAAGAAAGAAAAACACTATAACAGTTCCTGACATCAAAATTTGAAATGAAAGATCTCGGACAATTGAAGTATTTATTAGAAAACATGTTATCCATGTTTGGACAATATTTTTTACATTAAAAAAATAATGTGACTCACATCATTTTACATTAAGAAAATTAATTTAATGTACAACACAATGTGAATCAATAATCTAGTTCTTGTACTAAAGAAAGATTAGCGTGTCCTGTAACAATTGCTTATGAGCATTGCATGAAAAATTATGCTCCTTTTCTCTTTTTGGGTTTAAAAAAGTCATTAAACCATCTAATAATAATATGATTTGAAGAACATTGTTTTGACTTTTATTTATGCTTACAGGAAAATTATATAAAATTTTAAAAATATTATGAGACTGATTTTAGTTTACTTAACACGCCAACAGAATATTTGTTTTAAATTTGTTAGTTTTTACCTAAAGAAATTCTATGGACATAATTTTTTTGTAATGTATTTTTAAGTTATTTTAAATCATGTATGAACCTTAACTAATGAAGTTTTATGGCCATAATTATGTTTTATTGTATTTGAAAATATTTTATTTATGATTTTATGATTTTTCTACTTACACGATTTTAGCTGTGATTTTATGATTTTTGTACAAAAATATTTTACATACAATTTTATAATTTTACGATCGGAGTTAAAAAACTAATTTCGTGTAGTGTCAAAATCACGATTTTGACAATCTTAATCTTGACCAAAGAAAAGTAATGGCACATATTTCAGAGCCTTGTCTAACTGCTATTGAATTTGATTAGGAGTCCAATGGCGTCATGGAAAGGAAGAAGGTAAAGTCATGACAATGACAGCCAATTATATCGACAATTGAACCAATGAATTCCACAGGAGGACTCAGAAGTCTTGATAACGTCCAATCAAACTGGACCGGCGAGGCTTACTCCGTTTTTTGACAGTGGGGCTGGCTATCAGATATCTTAGAAGTCTTTTTCCTTCTTTTATTTACATTTTGAGATGGTGATTTAACTACAGAAATCATAACCCTTAATCTTCAACACTCTGCTGGCTCTCATGGATTTCTCTGTTCAGATATTAGCGATTTCAACGGTTTTAGCAGTAGTTCTGTGGTACACTTTACGCCGGGTGAGAGAGAGCAGGTACAAGATTGAAAATGGTTTGCGGGCACCTGAACCATCTGGTGCACTGCCGATTATAGGCCATCTCCATCTGTTAGGGACACAAATGACGCTTGCTCGAACATTTGCTGCCATGGCAGATAAATACGGTCCCATCTTCACAATTCGGCTGGGAAAGTACCCTACAGTTGTGGTCAGCAATCCCGAGGCAATTAAGGAGTGCTTCACAACACATGATAGGATTATATCATCCAGGCCAAGATCAAGTCACGGGGAGTACCTAGGTTACAATTTTGTAGCATTTGGTTTCACAGATTCAACTCCTTTCTGGCGTGAAATGCGTAAGATAGTGTCGATTCAACTCCTTTCCAGCCACAGGCTCAAGTCTTTGAGGCATGTTCAGGTCTCAGAGGTGAATTCCCTGATCAATGACCTGTACTTGCTCTGTAGGAGAAATAAGCAAGGCTCGGCGAAGATAGTCATTAGTGAATGTTTTGAGCGACTGGCAATAAATACGATCACAAGAATGATTGCAGGAAAGAGATATTTCAGGAGTACGGAAGCTGAAAAGGAAGAAGAAGGAAAACGTATTGGAAAACTCATGAGGGGGTACATGTATATTTCCGGTGTCTTTGTCCCTTCGGACTTAATTCCATTTCTTGGATGGATGAATTATTTTCCTGGACCGGTGAAAACTATGAAGCGTCTTTCGAGGGAACTTGACTCCCTTATGGAAAGTTGGATTCAAGAACATAAATTGAAGAGGCTCGAGAGTACTACTGAGAACACTAGCAAAATGGAGGGCGACGACTTCATAGATGTGATGCTATCCCTACTGGATGATTCCATGTTTGGCTATTCTCGCGAAACAATTATCAAGGCGACAGCAATGGTATGGTCTCTAACATATTCTGGCATTCAGCTCTAGCTACAATTTGCTTTTTTTTTTCTTTCTTTTTTTGGCTAGCAAACTGCTATAGCATGATTTCTTCGAATTACAGGTACATGAGTACATGTACTTTTTATCATTGTTGTGTAAGAACATGCTGTTGCTTGGTGCGAAACCATTGAACTGAATTTGGGTTGAGAGAAACAATTCCTTGTCCCACTAAAATTATCCTTCAACTGTGATGAAGTAAAACTTGGTTTCGATATTGGTAAATTTCATTGCTTGTGTCCAGGACCAGGATAGTGTTATTTCTACATGAGCAGGTTAAATCTAGCTGCAAATTGCAACTCCTCAATTTTTCAGAAATGGCCTGGTTTTCATGATGCACTAATTCTATGGTGTAGACTCTTATCATAGCAGGTGCCGATACCACATCCATCACCTTGACATGGATCTTATCCAATTTGTTGAACCACAGACGGTCATTGCAACTTGCCCAAGAAGAGCTAGACCTCAAAGTTGGCAGGGAAAGATGGGCAGAGGACTCTGATGTTGAGAACTTAGTGTACATCCAAGCCATTATTAAAGAGACATTGCGCCTGTACCCACCAGCTCCTTTGTCAGCTACACATGAGGCCACAGAAGATTTCTGTGTTGCCGGATATCACATATCAAAGGGCTCTCGTTTGTTTGCAAATCTATGGAAGCTGCATCGGGACCCGAATCTGTGGTCTAATCCTGATGAATATATGCCAGAAAGATTTCTCACAGATCAAGCAAATGTAGAAGTTTTAGGTCAACATTTTGAGCTGATTCCATTTGGGTCGGGGAGACGGTCTTGTCCTGGTATCACATTTGCATTGCAAGTGCTCCATTTGACGGTTGCCAGATTACTTCAGGGTTTTGACATGAAAACACCGACAGGTGAATCAGTGGACATGACTGAAGGGTTAGGTATAACCTTACCTAAGACGAATCCTTTGGAAATTCTGATCACCCCACGCCTCTCTCCTGAACTCTACTCTGAGTGCTAAATGGTAAAGTTAAGACATCAGTGCGTCCTAGTTGTTTGTGTTTTTATATGTTTACTTTGGATTGAAGTTTGTATTTATAGTTATTTTCAATTCTCGAACACACTCTTCATGATTCTGCTAACGCAAAGCTATAACCTCCTAATAAGAATAAATATAAGGAGGTTATAATCAGACTTTTTCAACTTGCATTAAGATTTTTGTCTTGAAAATGATTTTCTCTAACCTTCAACCCTGCATAAAAGTTGCATGCCTGATTGTTTAGATGAATTTGAGCTTTTGATTTGTCTGATTTCAATATTTGAGATTGAAGATATGGTCCTACAAAGAAAGATTCTGACCTGGTTTTGCAAGTCTAATTAGAGATCAAAACAAAATCATTTTTCTACCCATAATACCTTATTGGAAAAATGGATATGTGTGCATAAACTTTTATTAAGCCCATATTCATTTAATGTAACTCTAACTTGGTGAAAAACTTATCGCTAGAAACAAGGTTAGAAAAATAAAAAATAAAAAATTGAATTTCTTAACCCTTAACAATTAATTTATAAAGTCACTTAGGCATGCCAAACTCATAAAATAACATTCAATAAGCTCAAAACACAATGAAAAACATATTGTGAATAAATAAAAATATATGTAAATTTTGTACTTATCAAGGTGTTATTGGAGGTGGTCAATTAAAACTCTTTTTAATTTTAACTTGGCATATAAATCACCAAGCATGATTGCTTTAGCCCCTTTATAAAAATTATAAGAGTATAATCTTTGACCCAATTTTTATATTAGCCCCATTTATTTATATTTTGTACCATTTTTATATCTATTATCAGCATCATAAATGAATTCCCGATTATGTTGGCAATTATTGTGGCCTAGATTTTCTTCTCATGTATCCAAGAATTGCAACCTCAAGACGTACATATCCAAGTTTTTTAATTTAGCTCCTCTTTTTTTAATCTATAACTCTCCACTCTGTTTACCTTGTAATCTAGAGCGTTGGATTGATCATTGAGTTTTATTTTTTTAGTTTATTGGACTTTGTTTAAAAATACACTTAAATATTAAAGAGTTGTTGACATCCAGGAAGACTTATTGAAGTTAGATTTCTTACACCAAGTGGTGATCATGCAATGCAAACTAAATCGTGCAAGCACAATGTTACCACTACTATCATGCATTTCCTATTTGGATGCCACTTAACCTATTAACATTGATTCATTCCCCCCACTTGGAATATCCTTGTCCGCAAGGATGAAGCCTGGATAAGTCTTCGAGAAGCGCCACTTATTCTCCCAAGTAGCTTCCTCTGTTGGCGCTCCCTTCCATTTCACTAATATCTCAGTTTTCTGGCGAAGTTCCCCTTGCGAATTACCCGACTCTGTAAAATTTCCTCAGGTTGAGGGAGGACTTTTGAAGTGGCTGAAACAGGTGGTAGGTCCTGAGAGAGTGGAGAGATCAGACCAAGCTTTTTCTTGAGAAGGCTGGCATGAAAGACATCATGGATTAGCGAATCGGCAGGCATATGTAGCTTGTAGGCAGCAGGACCCATACGCTCCAACACCCGATATGGACCGAAAAACCATGGAGCCAGCTTAATTGATCTTTGAAATGCCACTGTAGATTGGCGGTATGGTTGAAGTTTTAGGAACACCATGTCCCCCATCTCAAAATCAACTTCGTGCCTTTTCTGATTTGCAATCAATAATAGGTTGTTTTGGGAATTATTCTTTATAATTTTTTTTTATGTTGGATTATATATCGATTTCATGGATTTTTTAATTTTTTCTCTTTCTCAATTTCAATATTCAATACTAGATCTGTTGGAAGTGGAGCCTTATAAAAAAAATTATTTGCTTTCTATGAATTTATTATAATCTCATTAATTTTTTTTTATAAAGTTATAGCAGTCTCATGATTTAGGTCAGAGGTTTAATAAGTTATTTGGGTTGACATTGATTTTTTTTTCTTTTTTTAATTGATTTTTTTTTACAATATCATTATTCAATATTGAGTTGGTTGAAAATTAAGCTTCATCTTTTTTCTTTTTTTTAATACTTCTCAATTACTTCTTTTAGAATTGGTTTGATTAGAAAATTTCTTTCATAATTTCTTTTTATCTGTTTTTATAGGATTATCACAGTGTCACTACCTGAGTCATAGATTTGAAAAGTTAATTTGGATTGATCAAATATGTTGTTGTTTTGATATTTGAAAAAAAAATCTTTTAATATATCATCCTATTAATATTTAAAAAATATATCATCTAATATGCATCTTATTTTGATTTTATGATTATTTTATTTTTATTAGAAAACATGTTATCCATGTTTGGACAATATTTTTTACATTAAAAAAATAATGTGACTCACATCATTTTACATTAAGAAAATTAATTTAATGTACAACACAATGTGAATCAATAATCTAGTTCTTGTACTAAAGAAATATTAGTGTGTCCTGTAACAATTGCTTATGAGCATTGCATGAAAAATGAAGCTCCTTTTCTCCTTTTGGGTTTTAAAAAAGTCATTAAACCATCTAATAATAATATGATTTGAAAAACATTGTTTTGACTTTTATTTATGCTTACAGGAAAATTATATATATATATATATATATATATATATATATATATATATATATATATATATATATATATATTTAAAGACATTTTCATTTTCGAACTAGTAAATCAAACCAAAACAATTAGTACAAAAAAAAATATATAATTGAATAATGCACGTCCCAAACATTTATCAAGAAAACATGAGACGACGGTGAAATGTTAATCGCGATTTGACTCGTAAAATTGTAAAATTTTACGAATTAAAATAACAAACTTGGTAAAATCGGATCTCGTTAAAATCATAGCAAAATCATTAAAATCGGTCAAAATCATAAAATCAGGTCCGTTTTTACGATCCCGGACTACTACTAATTTGCATGACGCCAACTAGGCTCTCTCTCTCGCCACCTAGACCATAAGCCATGCCCCTCTTTCCCTCCCTCTCTCTCTCTCTCTCTCTCTCTCCAATGGTGGAATCTGACAATAAAAATTTCTAAATTTCCCCCCTCCCCTCGCCCTCCCTCCCTCCCTCCCTCTCCAATGGTGGAATCAGACAATAAAAATTTCTAAATTTATATTTAAATTTTTTGAATTTTATTTTTATTTTTTACTTTAAATTAAATTTTTTTGGTGTTTTTAAATCATTTTCATGTGTTGATATCAAAATAATTTATTGGAGTTGGAGCTAATACTAGCAATATCGGTGTTGGTACCAATAGTAGTACTAATAATCCTTTCAATAGTAATGCTTTTGATGAATGTATTAGAAATAGCGAGGAAGATGACGGTAATGAGGCTGATTTTAGTTTACATAGCAGGCTAGCAGAATATTTGTTTTAAATTTGTTAGTTTTTACCTAATGAAATTCCATGAACATAATTATTTTGTAATGTATTTTTAAGTTATTTTTAATCATGTATGAAGCTTAACTAATGTAGTTTTATGGCAAAAATTATGTTGTATTGTATTAAAAAATATTTTATTTATGATTTTACAATTTTTCCACCTACACGATTTTAACTGTGATTGTATGATTTTTGTACGGAGATATTTTACGTATGACAATCCGAGTTCAAAAACTAATTCCGTGTCGTGTCAAAATTGTGATTTTGACAACCTTGATTTTGACAAAAGAAAAATAATAGCACTGTTAAATAAGTCGTTATCCCTGTATTTTACTAGAAATAGGAATTGTTCTAGTAAAGAAATAGGAATTGTTCTAGTAAGTAGCTAAAGATGGATTGTATTATAGCTCAAATTATATTGTACATTTTCCTATTTAAATCCTATATTAACAACAATTACATAATCAAATATAATGAAATTATTGGAATTCTGAATTCTTACATGGTATCAGAGCGAATCTCAATTTTTTTTTAATCGTATTTTTCTCTTCTCTTTTCTGGTTCAAAACCCATAAATTGATCTTTACATTACATATTTGTTCAAAGTTACCATTCATACCCAGAAAAAACCCAGATTTTCCTGAGAAAAAAAAATCCAGATTTTCCCGAGAAAAAAAACTCAGATTTTGCAGAGAAAAAAAACCAAGAATCAGGGCTTCTTCGTCATCTCCGACGAGTCTTGTTCATCGTACTTCTTCGTCATCTCCGGCGAAACCCATCTCGAACTAGCAAAACCTATCTGCTCACGGTTACTTGTTAGAAACCCAAACGAAAATCAACCCAAACATCCAAACAAAAATCAACCCAAACCCAAACGAAAATCAACTCAGAAATTCAACAAACCCAGAAATTCATACACCCTTCACAAAACCCCTGCACTGCCACCTCGTCTGGTAGTGCATGAATCGAGTTAGTCCGCAAGCCACTATGTCATGAATCGAAAAGAGGAAACAAGGGGAAGACGACTAGAGGGAAACAGAAATAGAATTTGAATTTCAAATTAATAGTAATCAAAACGACTGCGTTTGTGAAGCTTCTTTTTTAGTTCCAGTAGCTAGCCACGTAAGCGATGCCAAGCTGACACGTGCATAGTTGTATTTAAATTCCCTAACAATATGAACAAAGAGTACATAAGAATTATAACAGAATACCAAATATTCCCTCCCCTGTCTCTTTCTCTCCCTCATGCATTGTACGTGCATTCTTTTCTCTCTTTTATTCGTCTTCTTCAGTTAGACTCGCAGCACACTAACCTGGTGGAGTACATGGAGAAAGTCTCTATCTTTGCCTCTCTCAAGAATGAGGAACTCACCGTGGAAGAGCGAAACCTCCTCTCTGTGGCTTACAAAAACGTGATCGGTGCTAGATGTGCTTCGTGGAGGATTATTTCCTCGATCGAGCAGAATGAGGAGAATCGTGGTAACGAAGACCATGTGTTTGTGATCCATGACTACAGGGCTAAGATTGAGACCAAACTGTCTTCGATCTGTGATGGGATCTTGAAGTTGCTCGACTCAAGAGTGATTCCAGCAGCCAAGGCTGGTGATTCAAAGTTTTTTTATTTGAAGATGAAGGGAGATTATCACAGGTATTTAGCTGAGTTCAAAACTGGCGCTAAAAGGAAAGAGGCCGCTGAGAGTACTCTCACTGCATACAAATCTGCTCATGGTGCTGTAGAGGCTTATAAGAAAACTGGTGGGTGGTTATGTACTCATTTCGGTGAATCGGGTCACTCAAAAAAAAAATGATATGAAATTATTGGTTACCCTGTTTTATGGTATTTTAAGGAAAAAACCCTGGAAAAATATCATAAAAGATATGGTAAATTTTATGAAAAATTGAACAGATACAACCTACGGCGAATGTTGTTTATCCAGGCATAATTGGTAAAACTTTTACAAACTCTGTCATTACTAAAAAAAAAGTACTTGGATTATTGATACAGGTGTATCCGATCATATGACCAGGGATTCCGGTAATTTAAAGTTCTTGAAACCCTCATCTCAGTTAGTTATTTGCACAACTGATGGTAGTACCTCCTTTATTACGGGGGAAAGGTCTATAACCTTGACCGATTCTCTAACTCTAGATACTGTTCTCATTGTTCCATCTCCTGAATACAATCTCTTGTCAGTTAGCCAAATTAATTTTACCTTTGCGTGCACTATAACTTTTGGGCCTCTCTTATGTGTTTTTCATGACATTCTAACTCAGAAGATTCTTGGTTATGGTATTAGACGAGAAAATCTGTATTACCTAGAGTTAATAGAAAAAAAGGGGACCAAAACTGACACAGCACATCAGATAGAAAATCAAGACCGAAAACAAGCTCTTGTATGGCTGTGGCATCGAAAGCTAGGACATCTCTCTTTTAGGTATCTCAAGAAGCTCCAACCACAGTTATTTTCAGGTTTAAGTTATTTGAATTTTCATTGTGAAATTTGTGAACTGGCCAAAAGTCATCATATTCCTTATTTACAAAGTTTGAATAAAAGTTTAGAACCTTTCACAATCATCCACTCAGATATTTGGGGCCCTATAAAAACTCTGTCATTTTCTAATGCTCGTTATTTTGTTACATTTATTGATGAATATACTCGAATGACTTGGATATCTCTTCTCCGAAATAAAAGTGATATAGGTACAACTTTTCAAGAATTTTATATAATGGTGATGACCCAGTACCAAAGGCAGATTCATACACTTCAATCTGACAATTATAAAAAAAATTTATGGATCAAGTTTTAGGGGATTTCTTAAGCCATCATGGAATTAGACACCAAACCTCCTGCACATATACTTCATAGCAAAATGGAATAGTAGAACGAAAAAATAAGCAGATTATGGAAATCGTTTGAGCTTCTCTTTTTAGTATGAATATGCCAAAGTTTTATTGGGGTGAGGCAGTAAAGTCGCTGCCTATTTAATTAATCAAACACCATTTAGTGTGATCGGATTCCAAACCCCCTAACAGAAGATGAAATCCTTGCTTTTCGTCCCTCATCTACCAAATCTAGAGCCACAAATATTTGGATGTACAATATATGTCCACATCCCTAAAGTCCTGCGAAGCAAACTGGATACTTGTGCAAAGCGGTGTGTTTTATAGGTTACTCGGAGTTTCATAAAGAATATCGGTGTTATGATCCCAAAAATGAAAACTACATGTAACCTTGGATGCATCATTCTGAGAATTAGAACCATACTATTTAGGGGGAGTTCCTAGGTCTTCTCTTCAGGGAGAGAGTAAAAATGAAGAGAACAAACATATATTCGAAGTAGAGAAAAATGGAGGGTTACAAGAAATGAGATCAAGTGGTGATGCTAACTTGGAATCCTACATAGACCTGAATGTTCTCAACAATGACCCCCTATGTCTCTAGGGTTGCCTACACCTACACCATTAACCAAAGAATCAACCCAGAATATCCCTCCTCAGTCTCTTCAGGTATCTCTAAACCCTATTCTTAATTAGACTAATGAAACTCCTATCCTAGAAAAAAAGTGACCAACAAATATCCACAAAAACTAAACCGAGGAGTCCCAAAGAAACAGTATGAACCTGATCCTAGAAACAAAACTAAATATCTCATCAGTAATTAAATCTCTTCCCATAGATTATCAAAATCATATGCATTTACTGTTAATCAATTATCTAATGTGTCTATTCCTAGTAATGTATAGGATGCATTAGCAGATCCAAAGTGGACTGAGGCGATGAATGAGGAGATGAAAATACTTCAGAAGAATAACACTTGGGAATTATGTCAACTACCAAAAGGAAAGAAGAAAGTTGGGTGTAGATGGGTGTTCACAGTAAAGCTGAAAGCAGATGGGAGTATTGATAGGTATAAAACAAGATTAGTCACGAAGGGATATACGTAGAAGTATGGAGTAGATTATCAAGAAACTTTTGTCTTAGTTGCAAAAATAAACACGATCTGTATTCTCATATCTATAACAGTGAATCGAGACTAGGCCTTACAACAATTCGATGTCAAAAATGCTTTCCTTAATGGAGATCTTGAGTAAGAAGTTTATATGGAGTTACCACCTGGAGTTAAAACCAAGTCCTCGTGCAAAACTGAAGTATGCAAATTAAAGAAGGCATTATATGGTCTGAAGCAGTTCCCCCATGCATAGTTCAAAAGATTCTCATCCACGATGAAAGAATTCGGTTATAAGCAAAGTAATTGAAATCATACTTTGTTTATAAAACACAAAAAGGAAAAGGTAACGACAATGATCGTATATGTGGACGATATGGTCTTAACAGGAGATAATCCAGAAGAAAGAAAAGCACTATAACAGTTCCTGACATCAAAATTTGAAATGAAAGATCTCGGACAACTGAAGTATTTCTTAGGGATCGAAGTCTAATATGCATCCTATTTTGATTTTATGATTATTTTATTTTTATTAGAAAACATGTTATCCATGCTTGGACAATATTTTTTAGATTAAAAAAAATAATATGACTCATCATTTTAAATTAAGAAAATTAATTTAATGTACAACACAATGTGAATCAATAATCTAGTTCTTGTACTAAAGAAAGATTAATGTGTCCTGTAACAATTGCTTATGAGCATTGCATGAAAAATTAAGCTCCTTTTCTCTTTTTGGGTTTAAAAAAGTCATTAAACAATCTAATAATAATATGATTTGAAGAACATTGTTTTGACTTTTATTTATGCTTGTAGGAAAATTATATAAAATTTTAAAATATTATACATACATACATATATATATATATATATATATATATTTAAAGACATTTTCATTTTCGAACTAGTAAATCAAACCAAAACAATTAGTACAAAAAAATTAAAATATATAATTGAATAATGCACGTGCCAAACATTTATCAAGAAAACATGAGATTGCGTTGAAATGTTGACATCAATTCTTTTGACTATTGTTGTCAAAATCGTGATTTAACTCATAAAATCATACCAGGTAAAATCGGGTAAAAAAACCAAAGTAAAATCATTAAAATTTATCAGAATCATAAAATTGGACCAATCCTAGACTACCACTAATGTTCAAGACACCAACTAGACTCTCTCTAGGCCATAGCCCCCCCTCACTCTTGCACTCTCTCTCTCCAATGGTGGAATCATATACTTTAAAGTTTTGAATTTATTTTTATTTTTTATTTTAAAATAAATTTAAAGTTTTTTAATATTTTTAGATCATTTTCATGTACTGATATCGAAATAATTTGTTGGAGCTAATACTAGCAATATCGGTGTTTGGTACTAGTAGTAGTACTAATAATCCTTTCAATAATAATGCTTTTGATGAGACTGATTTTAGTTTACATGACACGCCAAAAAAATATTTTTTTTAAATTTGTTATTTTTCACCAAATGAAATTTTATGGACATAATTGTTTTGTAATGTATTTTTTAAGTTATTTTAAATCATGTATGAACCTTAACTAATGAAATTTTATGACCATATTTTACTTATGATTTTACAATTCTTCTACCTACATGATTTTAGTTGTAACTTTACAATTTTTATACAAAAATATTTTACAAATGATTTTACAATCTAATTTTATGATCCAAGTTCAAAAACCAATTCTGGTTGTCTAACTGCTCTTGAATTTGATGAGGAATCCAATGGCGTCATGGAAAGGAAGAAGGTAAAGTCATGACAATGACAGCCAATTATATCGACAATTGAACCAATGAATTCCACAGGAGGACTCACAAGTCTTGATAACGTCCAATCAAACTGGACCGTCGAGGCTTACTCCGTATTTTGACAGTGGGGCTGGCTATCAGATATCTTGCAAGTCTTTTTCCTTCTTTTATTTACATTTTGAGATGGTGATTTAACTACAGAAATCATAACCCTTAATCCCAAACACTCTGCTGCTTCTCATGGATTTCTCTGTTCAGATATTAGCGAGTTCAACGGTTTTAGCAGTAGTTCTGTGGTACACTTTACGCCGGGTGAGAGAGAGCAGGTACAAAACTGAAAAGGGGTTGCGGGCACCTGAACCATCTGGCGCGGTGCCAATTATAGGCCATCTCCATCTATTAGGGGCAGAAATGACGCTTGCTCGAACATTTGCTGCCATGGCAGATAAATATGGTCCAATCTTCACAATTCGGCTGGGAAAGCACCCTACAGTTGTGGTCAGCAATCCTGAGGCAATGAAGGAGTGCTTCACAACACATGATAAGATTTTATCATCCAGGCCAAGATCATCTCACGGCGAGTACCTAAGTTACAATTTTGCAGCATTTGGCTTCACGAATTCGGGTCCTTTCTGGCGTGAAATGCGTAAGATAGTTACGATTCAACTCCTTTCCAGCCACAGGCTCAAGTCTTTGAGGCATGTTCAGGTCTCAGAGGTGAATACCCTGATCAATGACCTGTACTTGCTCTGTAAGAAAAACAAGCAAGGCTCGGCCAGGATAGTCATTAGTGAGTGTTTCCAGCGACTGACAATAAATACGATCACAAGAATGATTGCAGGAAAGAGATATTTGAGGAGTACGGAAGCTGAAAAGGAAGAAGAAGGAAAACGTATTGGAAAACTCATGAAGGAGTACATGTATATTTCCGGTGTCTTTGTCCCTTCTGATTTAATTCCATTTCTTGGATGGATGAATCATTTTCCTGGACCGGTGAAAACTATGAAGCGTCTTTCGAGGGAACTTGATTCCCTTATGGAAAGTTGGATTCAAGAACATAAATTGAAGAGGCTCGAGAGTACTGAGAACACTACCAAAATGGAGGGCGACGACTTCATAGATGTGATGCTGTCCCTACTGGATGATTCCATGTTTGGCTATTCTCGCGAAACAATCATCAAGGCAACAGCAATGGTATGGTCTCTAACATATTCTGGCATTTAGCTTTAGCTACAACTTGTTTTTTTTGGTAAGTTTCATTGCTTGTGTCCAGGACCAGGATAGTGTTATTTCTACATGAGCAGGTTAAATCTAGCTGCAAATTGCAACTTCTATTTGTCAGAAATGGCCTGGTTTTCATGATGCATTAATTCTATGGTGTAGACTCTTATCATAGCTGGTGCCGATACCACATCTATCACCTTGACATGGATCATATCCAATTTGTTGAACCACAGACGGTCATTGCAACTTGCCCAAGAAGAGCTAGACCTCAAAGTTGGCAGGGAAAGATGGGCAGAGGACTCTGATATTGAGAACTTAGTGTATATCCAAGCCATTATTAAAGAGACATTGCGCCTGTACCCACCAGGTCCTTTGTCAGCGGCACATGAGGCTACAGAAGATTTTTGTGTTGCCGGATATCACATACCAAAGGGCACTCGTTTGTTTGCAAATCTATGGAAGCTGCATCGGGACCCGAATCTGTGGTCTAATCCTGATGAATATATGCCAGAAAGATTTCTCACAGATCAAGCAAATGTAGAAGTTTTAGGTCAACATTTTGAGCTGATTCCATTTGGCTCGGGGAGACGGTCTTGTCCTGGTATCACATTTGCATTGCAAGTGCTCCATTTGACGGTTGCCAGATTGCTTCAGGGTTTTGACATGAAAACACCAACAGGTGAATCAGTGGACATGACTGAAGGGTTAGGTTTAACCTTACCTAAGACGGTTCCTTTAGAAATTCTGATCACCCCACGCCTATCTCCTGAACTCTACTGTGAGTGCTAAATGGTAAAATTAAGACAACAGTGCGTCCTAATTATTTGTGTATTTATATGATTACTATTTGGATTGAAGGTTGTGTATTTATATGATTACTATTTGGATTGAAGTTCGTGAATTTATATGATTACAAGCTATTTTGAATTCTCAAACACTATGGTGTTTTAAAAGTCTATCCATATTGGTAAAACACAACTAAACTTTTGAGTACAAAGAATATATATAACTTATTATCCCACATTAAAAATGAAAAACTTTCATCAAGTGTTTATATAATAAAACTTGAGATGTGATAGTAAGCAACAAAAAAAGTAGAGTAAGCTTGTGCACATAACGATGAGTCGAGTAAGAGGAAAACCTCTTATTCGCTCCCCTGCGCGAGGCAACACCTATACTCTCTAGAATTTTTGTTATTTTATTAAAAAAAAAAATTGATAACCCTTAAACTAAAATCATGATATTTGTAACAGTTGAAAATTTATTTTTAACAATCACAAATTTAAAATCTTTTCTGTTTATTTTTTCCAGCAGCTATAACTGTTATAATTATTTAATTTCTTAACAATTATATTTTAAATTGTTGTAAAAACCATTTTAATTTCATAATAAATTCAGAGATGACTGTTACATCATAACTGCCTATAAATACCATGCAATATTTTCCCTTTTATTCATTGTTGGTCTTCTTTCTTTCCAAATTGTTTATGTGCTGCCCTCTTTTGTTGAGGATTAACTTGTTGAATCCTAGAGGACATCCTACTATTGGACAAATATCCTTAAAGACAGTGCTCAAGCACGCCTCAAGTTTTCTATTTCCGATCTTTACCTTCAATGTTTTACGACACACTCTTCATGATCCTGCTAACGCAAAGCTGAGGCAACATAATTTATCTTGTCTACAGCTAATTTGAGTTAGAGAGCGTTGTCTGAAATGAATTCCATCCTGTGTTTTTATAAAATGGTGTTACACTTTTTCTATATATATGGAACGAAGTTAGAGTTAATATTATGACTGGTTTTGAAGCAATCGGCTGGGATCTGTGCATTATCTGATTGTTTAGCGTCTTATCTTTAAGTCTGGAGGAGCAAGCTTCCACGAGCCACCCATCTCCACCCTATAAATCACCTCCTCCATCACCACTTCCACTCTCTCAGATAATCACTAATTGTTCTCTCTCTCTCTCTCTCTCTCTTTGATTGTAAGTGAGCAGGTTATCTCTCTGATGATAATTAATCATACAAGGGCATCAGGGTGGATAAGTCTACATGCAACACGTGTACCATGAAGATATCTGATTGGTTGATTCTCTTTCCATGGGACCCACCTAGAAAGTACAATCATCGGAGTTTCTTTATTAACCATGTTAAATCAACCAATAAGATATGACGACATGTCGATGTTCTCTTAAAAGAAGATGACACGTGGGTTGTATTTAAGATAATTTTTATGTTTTAAAATTATTTTTTTTATTAAAAAAAAACACACTGTCTTATTATTATTTTAAATAAATAATATTTTTAAAAAATAATCGCTATTTATAAAAAGATAATGTTGGAGCTGGGATTGGATTTTCCCAGAAGTAGGTTCGAGAAGTTGCACACGTGTTTCAATCTTACTAGCTTGGAAGTTGGACAAGTAATTTAGATTTAAACAGCTGGTCTTTATTTTTGTTCTCCTCCACCATCTCGATTTAGCGCGTGGGCGTTTTGCTTGAAAGAAGAATTTCTCTGAAAAGTTGCAAGTTTTTTTATCCAACTTTTTAGATTTTGAAAAATATTACAGTAATAATTTTGAGAAATTTTTTTTTCTTTTCAATTTCTGTAAATACTGTCTTAAAGAATCCTATTGAGTATAGGGTTATCAAGCTGAAAATAGATTAGGAAAATGATACTATCATTAGCAGCATGGATTTTCAAAAGTTTTCGTTAAAAAGAATGATAATGTGTACCACCTGGCTATGACGTATGGTGAGGGAGCAGCATTATGATGTAAGGGTGGTCCACGCACTAGGTCAGAGGGTGGGCTAAGGTTTCTTCTCGTTAAAGTCGACATCTGTACTAGGACGCGTGGATAGTCTGATGGCGAATCAGAATCAGATCTTAGGAAAGATATTGTGAAAGGGAAAAGTCGTTATCGTTTTGATGGGTTCGGCTCATGTGGTCCAGTAATCTGGGTCCTTTGTCCTCCAATAAACTTTCAGATTCTGCGATGTCCACGTCATGTCAAAAAGGTCACTTCTTTAATAAAGGTGTATAGGATTTTGATTATTCATGGACATGATTTTTTAAAAACAATTCCAGCAATAAGAGAAAAATGAAAATTGTACATGAAAATTCCAGTATAGATATTTAAGGATTTTTGTTTTTATAAAGGTTAAAAAAAATATCATACTTATTGACTTATAAACAACAGTTAAATTATTAATATGGGAAACACTTCAGATTGTATTAAAAAATAATAACACAAAAAAATCTTAAATCGTGTGAGATTTGATTGGATGTAATTTAGTTTATTTGGTGAGTTCAAAAGCAACTTACACAACTTGTAAAACATGGTTTGACTAAAAATATTTGAAGGTGATATTTTTTTTTTAATATTAAGATAACAATATATTGAATTGATTTAGGTCAACTCAAGTTAACATGTAAAATTTACAACATGAGTTATGAGACTATGATAACTCTATATAAAGCAAATTAAAATAATTTACAAACCCTAATTTTCAATTGACCTAATTTTGAAGGATAAATTAAAAAAATCAATTAAAAAAATACCTAGAAAAAGTCACAAGTCAACATGGCAAACCCATAACTCGGGTCATAAGACCAAGATAATCACATGGAAACCAAATCAAAACAAATTATGAATCTCAATCCTTAATTAGCCCAATATTGAAGGATTTGATAAAAAAATATCAATTAAAGAACAACATAATAAACAACCCGAGTCAACCAACCAAACTCATTACCTGAGTCATCAAACCAAGATAACCTCATAGAAAAAATAGAAAAAATTCTCAAATTTAACCTAGGTTAACCTGTTAAATTCATAAATCTACATGAGAGAATGAAATAACCGTATAAAAAACAAATCAAAATAAATTATAAAGCTTAATTTTCAATCACCCTTGTCAAGACTCAATATTGAATAATAAAACTTATAACAATTATAATAAAAAATAGCATAAAAATAAGTCAAATCAACCGAGTTAACCTAAAAGACTTCTCTTTCAATGAGGACAAGTCATTTGGACATAAGAATCTCAACAATTCTACTTAAGATAGTCTATCTCAAGGGAAAAATAAAACAATATCTTATTAAAACTAATAACCTTTCAAATTTTTGTATATTCAATACACAAAAGCTTTTAGAATTACTGATGGATCAATATATATATATTTTTTTTACCTAAGTCCATATTTAAAACAGCTAAAGGCAAAGTGATAACTCAAATGATTGAATGGTGAGACTTACATCCATACCTAACATAAAAAAAGTTTGGTATAATTTCAGGCCTAAATGATACAAGTCTGGCTTTTTTTAAAGCCCAACATCCTTGGGTTTAATAATGCACTATGCCCAAATAAATATGGGTTTAACAAGCTTTCAAATCCAATATCATTAGGTATAGCTATACATCAACCCCATGTAGACATAAATCTGATGAGCTATCAAACCTAACATTCATGAGTTTAGCTATGCACTTATCTTAAGTACATATTAGGCCGGTGAGCTTCTAGACCTTACATCGTTGGGTTCAACTACATGTTAAGCCCAAGTAGACATGAGTTTGAGGAGTTACAAGACCTAATATTTTTAGATTTAGCTATGTGCAAAACCTAAGTATACATGAGTCTGATGAACTATCAGATCTAATGTCTTTAGGTTCAACGACGCGTTGAGTCTAAATATATATAGGTTGATCAGACCTAATTTCATTCGGTTCAGTGATTTAGTGAGCCTAAACATATATGGATCTAACATATTGTCACACCAAAATGAATTCAACAACTCATTAAGCCTAAACAAGCACAAGTCTAACAAGCTGCAAAACTCAATGTCAATGGGTCTAGTCATGTATTGACCCTAAATAGATATTTTGGTGTTTTTAGATAATTTTCATGTGCTCATGTCAAAAATAATTTTTGAAAAATAAAAAAAAATATCATTTTGATGTATATCTGAACAAAAAACACTTTCAAAAGCAACCTCAAGGCACCTCTAGAGAAGAGAATAAACCACTATACAAACATTGAAAAAACTCATTTTTGAGCATGTTAGATTTTGAAACATTATTAGCTCCCATTTTGGATTAACCATAATTGCCTGTAAAATTGCTGCAAAGATAAGGAGATGAGTTGACCATCAAATTCTCCTTCGGCATGATGATTCCACCTTACAATTGCCTAATTTTTTTAAACTAGAGAAACCTTTTTTTTATACGGAACAAGAACATAGTTGAATTAATCATTATACATTCTAACAATAATTAGATAGTCAACATTGTCATTTTATAGGTTTTGTATGTCATTTTTACAAATACATGGGTTTTGACCTTTATTGTATAAGTTTCATCATTAAATTTTATAATTAAAAAAAGCTCTCTCAAACATGAAATTTAATTAAGTAAAAAAAATTAATTTAAAAAAAAAGTTCATTTTTTTTTGGAAAATTTCAAAACTTAAGATTTCTTTAAATATCAGGGCATAAATGTTAATTTAACTATTTTTTTCAATATAAGAAAAAAATGTAAAACAAGAAAATAACATTTGCAAATAACATTCGACCTTAAGTAATAAAAATAAAAATCAGTTAGAAAAAAGAAACATTTGAAAGGCTTTTAACCCCACTTCTGTATCTAATTTAATTGTTTTTTGAATATTAATATTTAATACTTAGTCCTGTACTTATTGCTTGTGTTAGGGTGGAAAATCTTATTTCCCTGAATGGAAATGGTGTTTAGGGTGGTTTTATTGATGGGCCTTTAGGCCCTCTTGCAACTCAAATAAAAAAAAAACTTATTTATTACTCCGTGTGCTTGTATTGCCGCCATCGATACGATGTCGTTTGGCTTCCTTGCAATTATATAAATCAACCCAGAATCCTCTGCAACCTTCACTACAAAGAAATTTCCCGTCTCCAAGTTAGGGTTTCGACAAGATCTCTCTTAAACTGCAAGAAATCTGTTTCCTTTTAGCATCGGGAAAAAAATGGTAACTGAACCGAAACCGGCGACTGAGGATGTGAAGATTGACATGATGATGAATTTGAAGAGTTTGAAATCAATGAAGGTATTAACCCTTTCCCTACTTTGTTTTTTGATAATCAAATCATAGACAAATTATGCTCTATTGGATTTCTTTTTTATCGTTCCAAATTGTCATGCCTCGAGGATTTATGTTGATATTAACGAATCATTCAAATTTGGAGTAACTTTGGTAGAGAAGTCCATGGATGTTTTACAGCCAAGGTTGATGAATAAGGCTATGATTATGATCTTTCTGGACTTTGTGTTTATGTTTATGCAGATAGTTCTCGAAAGCGATGAAATAAGTTGCTTAGGTATCCTATTGAATACAAAGTAGAAATTTTTCTTAATTTGCTTGTTAAGATGTGATTATTTGTTTGATTATGTTAATTAGCCGTTTGAGGAGTTAGGAAGTTGGTTGTCGCTTGATGTTACTCTTCGCATATCTTAATGTTGGAAAACAACTGACTGTGTATAATTTGTGTGTTTTTGGCCATCACAGTGAATTGAAATAAAGCAATTCTCTTGGCTTTGTTTGTTCTTTGTATGATGTAAGTACTTGTACAGTCTTGATTTGGTAAAAAAAAGAGATCTCAAAATAGTAGTATTGTTATTTGTCTGTGTTATGGGTTATTGTTTCTTTTCTGATGATAACTATAAATGACAGAGTGGAAAGTGAAGGAGGAAGAGAAAGAGGTGACACAGCAGTGGGAGGATGATTGGGATGATGATGATGTCAATGATGACTTCTCACTGCAGTTGAGGAAGGAATTGGAGAACAACACACCAAAGAACTGAGCTGTTTCTTTAACGTGTCAGTATATTGTCTTGAATGTTATTTTTGTGCTTCATGAAATTGTTTTCTATATCTTTAGTATGGAAAAAAAATGCTCGTTTGTTAAAGAGACATTGCGCTTGTACTCACCAGTGCCTTTGTCAGCTCCACATGAGGCAACAGAAGATTTTTGTGTTGCCGGATATCACATATCTAAGGGCACTCGTTTGTTTGCAAATCTATGGAAGCTTCACCGGGACCGAATCTGTGGTCTAATCCTGATGAATATATGCCAGAAAGATTTCTCACAGATCAAGCAAATGTAGAAGTTTTAGGTCAACATTTTGAGCTGATTCCATTTGGCTCGGGGATACAGTCTTGTCCTGGTATCACATTTGCATTGCAAGTGCTCCATTTGACGGTTGCCAGATTACTTCAGGGTTTTGACATGAAAACACCAACAGGTGAATCAGTGGACATGAATGAAGGGTTAAGTATAAACTTACCTAAGATGACTCCTTTGGAAATTCTGATCACCCCACGCCTCTCTCCTGAACTCTACTCTGAGTGCTAGATGGTAAAGTTAAGACAACAGTGCGTCCTAGTTGTTTGTGTGTTTATATGCTTACTATTTGGATTGAAGTTTGTGTATTTATATGATTACAAGCTAATTTGAATTCTCGAACACACTCTCCATGATACTGCTAACGCAAAGCTGAGGCAACATAATTTGAGTTGGAGAGCGCTGTCTGAAACGAATTCCATCCTGTGTTTTCACAAAATGGTTTTACACTTTTTTCATATATATGGAAAGAAGTTAAGAGTTAATATTATGATGGAGCAATATTCCCAGTAAAAAAAAGACGACCGTTTTCAAGCATCTGAAATACAAATGTAACCCACCAGAAAGGCAAGATGCCTACGTTCTGTTGCATGTTTCTTGATGGGGCAATGTCCATTAATGTTTTTTATTTATTATTATTTGAATGTGATCTCAATTTTATTAACTTGGATTAAAGAGTTACATATACCAAAGAGAATAATAAAGGGCATGAAAATTGAGAATGGTGAAGCTGTTTATTCCCCTTTAAGTGCTAGATGTTTTTCGTGGAGGATTATTTCCTCGATCGAGTAGAAAGAGGAGAAACGTGGTAACGAAGACCATGTGTCTATGATCCATGACTATAGGGCTAAGATTGAGACCGAACTGTCTTCGATCTGTGATGGAATCTTGAAGTTGCTCAACTCGAGAGTGATTTCAGCAGCCAAGGCTAGTGATTCAAAGTTTTTCTATTTGAAGATGAAGGGAGATTATCACCGGTATTTAGCTGAGTTCAAAACTAGTGCTAAAAGGAAAGAGGCCGCTGAGAGTACTCTCACTGCTTACAAATCTGCTTGTGGTGCTGTAGAGGCTTATAAGAAAACTGGTGGCTGGTTATGTACTCATTTCGGTGAATCGGGTCACTCAAAAAAAATGCTATGAAATTATTGGTTACCCTGTTTTATGGTATTTTAAGGAAAAAACCCTGGAAAAATATCATAAAAGATATGGTAAATTTTATGAAAATTGAACAGATACAACCTACGGCGAATGTTGTTTATCCAGGCATAATTGGTAAAACTTCTGCAAACTCTTTCATTACTAAAAAAAGTACTTGGATTATTGATACAGGTGTATCCGATCATATGACCAGGGATTTCGGTATTTTAAAGTTCTTGAAACCCTCATCTCAGTTAGTTATTTGCATAGCTAATGGTAGTACCTTCTCTATTACGGGGGAAAGGTCTATAACCTTGACCGATTCTCTAACTCTAGATACTGTTCTCATTGTTCCATCTCTTGAATACAATATCTTGTCAGTTAGCCAAATTACTTTTACCCTTGCGTGCACTATAACTTTTTGGCCTCTCTTATGTGTTTTTCAGGACATTCTAACTCGGAAGATTCTTGGTTATGGTATTAGATGAGAAAATCTGTATTACCTGGAGTTAATAGAAAAAAGGGGGACCAAAACTGACACAGCACATCAGACAGAAAATCAAGACCGAAAACAAGCTCTTGTATGGTTGTGGCATCGAAAGCTAGGACATCTCTCTTTTAGGTATCTCAAGAAGCTCCAACCACAATTATTTTCAGGTTTAAGTGATTTGAATTTTCATTGTGAAATTTGTGAACTGGCCAAAAGTCATCATATTCCTTATTTACAAAGTTTGAATAAAAGTTTAGAACCTTTCACAATCATCCACTCAGATATTTGGGGCCCTATAAAAATTCTGTCATTTTCTAATGCTCGTTATTTTGTTACATTTATTGATGAATGTACTCGAATGACTTGGATATCTCTTCTCTGAAATAAAAGTGATGTAGGTACAATTTTTCAAGAATTTTATATAATGGTGATGACCCAGTACCAAAGACAGATTCATACACTTCAATCTGACAATTATAAAAAAAATTATGGATCAAGTTTTAGGGGATTTCTTAAGCAATCATGGAATTAGACACCAAACCTCCTGCACATATACTTCACAGCAGAATGGACTAGTAGAATGAAAAAATAAGCAGGTTATGGAAATCGTTCGAGCTTCTCTTTTTGGTATGAATATGCCAAAGTTTTATTGGGGTAAGGCAGTAAAGTCAGCTGCCTATTTAATTAATCGAACACCATTTAGTGTGATCGGATTCCAAACCACCTAACAGAAGATGAAATCCTTGCTTTTCGTCCCTCATCTACCAAATCTAGAGCCACAGATATTTGGATGTACGGTATATGTCCACATCCCTAAAGTCCTGCGAAGCAAACTGGATCCTTGTGCAAAGCGGTGCATTTTATAGGTTACTCGGAGTTTCATAAAGAATATCGGTGTTATGATCCCCACCATTGAAAACTACATGTAACCTTGGATGCATCATTTTGAGAATTAGAACCCTCCTATTTAGGGGGAGTTCCTAGGTCTTCTCTTCAGGGAGAGAGTAAAAATGAAGAGAACAAACATATATTCGAAGTAGAGAAAAATGGAGGGTTATAAGAAATGAGATCAAGTGGTGATGCTATTTTGGAATCCTACATAGACCTGAATGTTCTCAACAATGACCCCCCCTATGTCTCTAGAGTTGCCTACACCTACACCATTAACCAAAGAATCAACCCAAGAATGTCCCTCCTCAGTCTCCTCAGGTATCTCTAAACCCTATTCTTAATTAGACTAATGAAACTCCTATCCTAGAAAAAAAGTGACCAACAAATATCCACAAAAACTAAACCGAGGAGTCCCAAAGAAACAGTATGAACTTGATCCTAGAAACAAAACTAAATATCTCATCAGTAATTAAATCTCTTCCCATAGATTATCAAAATCATATGCATTTACTGTTAATCAATTATCTAATGTGTCTATTTCTAATAATGTACAGGATGCATTAGCAGATCCAAAGTGGACTGAGGCGATGAATGAGGAGATGAGAACACTTCAGAAGAATAACACTTGGGAATTATGTCAACTACCAAAAGGAAAGAAGAAAGTTGGGTGTAGATGGGTGTTCACAGTAAAGCTGAAAGCAGATGAGAGTATTGATAGATACAAAACAAGATTAGTCGTGAAGGGATATACGTAGAAGTATGGAGTGGATTATCAAGAAACTTTTATCTTAGTTGCAAAAATAAACACAATCTGTATTCTCATATCTATAACAGTGAATCCAGACTAGGCCTTACAACAATTCGATGTCAAAAATACTTTCCTTAATGGAGATCTTGAGGAAGAAGTTTATATGGAGTTACCACATGGAGTTAAAACCATGTCCTCGTGCAAAACTGAAGCATGCAAATTAAAGAATGCAGTATATGGTCTGAAGCAGTTCCCCCATGCATGGTTCAAAAGATTGTCATCCACGATGAAATAATTCAGTTATAAGCAAAGTAATTGAAATCATACTTTGTTTATAAAACACAAAGAGGAAAAGGTAACGACAATGATCGTATATGTGGACGATATGGTCTTAACATGAGATAATCCAGAAGAAAGAAAAGCACTATAACAGTTCTTGACATCAAAATTTGAAATGAAAGATCTCGGACAACTGAAGTATTTCTTAGGGATCGAAGTCTAATATGCATCTAATATGCATCCTATTTTGATTTTATGATTATTTTATTTTTATTAGAAAACATGTTATCCATGTTTGGACAATATGTTTTACATTAAAAAAAATAATTTGACTCACATCATTTTAAATTAAGAAAATTAATTTAATGTACAACACAATGTGAATCAATAATCTAGTTCTTGTACTAAAGAAAGATTAGTGTGTCCTGTAACAATTGCTTATGAGCATTGCATGAAAAATTAAGCTCCTTTTCTCTTTTTGGGTTTAAAAAAGTCATTAAACCATCTAATAATAATATGATTTGAAGAACATTGTTTTGACTTTTTATTTATGCTTGTAGGAAAATTATATAAAATTTTAAATATATATATATATAAAGACATTTTCATTTTCGAACTAGTAAATCAAACCAAAACAATTAGTACAAAAAAATTAAAATATATAATTGAATAATGCACGTGCCAAACATTTATCAAGAAAACATGAGATTGCGTTGAAATGTTGATGTCAATTCTTTTGACTATTGTTGTCAAAATCGTGATTTAACTCGTAAAATCATATCAAGTAAAATCGATCAAAGTAAAATCATTAAAATTTATCAGAATCATAAAATCCGACCAATCCTAGACTACCACTAATGTTCAAGACACCAACTAGACTCTCTCTAGGCCATAGCCCCCCCTCGCTCTCACACTCTCTCTTTCCAATGGTGGAATCATATACTTTACATTTTTGAATTTATTTTTATTTTTTATTTTAAAATAAATTTAAAGTTTTTTAATGTTTTTAGATCATTTTCATGTACTGATGTCGAAATAATTTGTTGGAGCTAGTACTAGCAATATCAGTGTTTGGTACTAGTAGTAGTACTAATAATCCTTTCAATAATAATGCTTTTGATGAGACTGATTTTAGTTTCCATGGCACGCCAACAAAACATTTGTTTTAAATTTGTTACTTTTTACCAAATGAAATTCTATGGACATAATTGTTTTGTAATGTATTTTTTAAGTTATTTTAAATCATGTATGAACCTTAACTAATAAAGTTTTATGACCATATTTTACTTATGATTTTACAATTCTTCTACCTACACAATTTTATTTGTAGCTTTACAATTTTTATATAAAAATATTTTACAAATAATTTTACAATCTGATTTTATGATCCAAGTTCAAAAACCAATTTTGGTGTCCGTCAAAATCGCGATTTTGATAGCACATATTTGAGAGCCTTGTCTAACTGCTCTTGAATTTGATGAGGAATCCAATGGCGTAATGGAAAGGAAGAAGGTAAAGTCATGACAATGACAGCCAATTATATCGACAATTGAACCAATGAATTCCACAGGAGGACTCAAAAGTCTTGATAACGTCCAATCAAACTGGACCGTCGAGGCTTACTCCGTATTTTGACAGTGGGGCTGGCTATCAGATATCTTGCAAGTCTTTTTCCTTCTTTTATTTACATTTTGAGATGGTGATTTAACTACAGAAATCATAACCCTTAATCTCCAACACTCTGCTGCTTCTCATGGATTTCTCTGTTCAGATATTAGCGAGTTCAACGGTTTTAGCAGTAGTTCTGTGGTACACTTTACGCCGAGTGAGAGAGAGCAGGTACAAAACTGAAAAGGGTTTGCGGGCACCTGAACCATCTGGCGCGGTGCCAATTATAGGCCATCTCCATCTATTAGGGGCAGAAAGGACGCTTGCTCGAACATTTGCTGCCATGGCAGATAAATATGGTCCCATCTTCACAATTCGGCTGGGAAAGCACCCTACAGTTGTGGTCAGCAATCCTGAGGCAATGAAGGAGTGCTTCACAACACATGATAGGATTTTATCATCCAGGCCAAGATCATCTCACGGGGAGTACCTAAGTTACAATTATGCAGCATTTGGTTTCACAAATTCGGGTCCTTTCTGGCGTGAAATGCGTAAGATAGTTACGATTCAACTCCTTTCCAGCCACAGGCTCAAGTCTTTGAGGCATGTTCAGGTCTCAGAGGTGAATACCCTGATCAATGACTTGTACTTGCTCTGTAAGAAAAACAAGCAAGGCTCGGCCAGGATTGTCATTAGTGAATGTTTTGAGCGACTGACAATAAATATGATCACAAGAATGATTGCAGGAAAGAGATATTTGAGGAGTACGGAAGCTGAAAAGGAAGAAGAAGGAAAACGCATTGGAAAACTCATGAAGGAGTACATGTATATTTCCGGTGTCTTTGTCCCTTCTGATTTAATTCCATTTCTTGGATGGATGAATCATTTTCCTGGACCGGTGAAAACTATGAAGCGTCTTTCGAGGGAACTTGACTCCCTTATGGAAAGTTGGATTCAAGAACATAAATTGAAGAGGCTCGAGAGTACTACTGAGAACACTAGCAAAATGGAGGGCGACGACTTCATAGATGTGATGCTATCCCTACTGGATGATTCCATGTTTGGCTATTCTCGCGAAACAATCATCAAGGCGACAGCAATGGTATGGTCTCTAACATATTCTGGCATTTAGCTTTAGCTACAATTTGCTTTTTGTTCTATATTTTTGGCTAGCAAACTGATATAGCATGATTTCTTCGAATTACAGGTCCATAAGTACTTTTATCATTGTTGTGTAAGAACACGTTGCTTCGTGCGAAACCATTGAACTGAATTTGGGTTGAGAGAAACAATTTCTTGTCCCACTAAAATTATCCTTCAACTGTGATGAAGTAAAACTTGGTTTCGATATTGGTAAATTTCATTGCTTGTGTCCAGGACCAGGATAGTGTTATTTCTACATGAGCAGGTTAAATCTAGCTGCAAATTGCAACTCCTCAATTTGTCAGAAATGGCCTGGTTTTCATGATGCACTAATTCTATGGTGTAGACTCTTATCATAGCAGGTGCCGATACCACATCCATCACCTTGACATGGATCTTATCCAATTTGTTGAACCACAGACGGTCATTGCAACTTGCCCAAGAAGAGCTAGACCTCAAAGTTGGCAGAGAAAGATGGGCAGAGGACTCTGATATTGAGAACTTAGTGTACTTCCAAGCCATTATTAAAGAGACATTGCGCCTGTACCCACCAGGTCCTTTGTCAGTTCCACATGAAGCAACAGAAGATTTCTGTGTTGCCGGATATCACATATCTAAGGGCACTCGTTTGTTTGCAAATCTATGGAAGCTTCACCGGGACCCGAATCTGTGGTCTAATCCGGATGAATATATGCCAGAAAGATTTCTCACAGATCAAGCAAATGTAGAGGTTTTAGGTCAACATTTTGAGCTGATTCCATTTGGCTCGGGGAGACGGTCTTGTCCTGGTATCACATTTGCATTGCAAGTGCTCCATTTGACGGTTGCCAGATTACTTCAGGGTTTTGACATGAAAACACCAACAGGTGAATCAGTGGACATGACTGAAGGGTTAAGTATAACCTTACCTAAGACGAATCCTTTGGAAATTCTGATCACCCCACGCCTCTCTCCTGAACTCTACTCTGAGTGGTAGATGGTGAGTTAAGACAACAGTGCGTCCTAGTTGTTTGTGTGTTTATATGTTTACTATTTGGATTGAAGTTTGTGTATTTATATGATTACAAGCTAATTTGAATTCTCGAACACACTCTTCACGGTACTGCTAACGCAAAGCTGAGGCAACATAATCATCTTGTCTGCAGCTAATTTGAGTTGGAGAGCGCTGTCTGAAACGAATTCCATCCTGTGTTTTCACAAAATGGTTTTACACTTTTTTTATATATATGGAAAGAAGTTAGAGTTAATATTATGATGGAACAACATTCCCAGTCAAGAGAAAGACGACCGTTTTCAAGCATCTTAAATACAAATATAACCCATCAGAAAGGCAAGATGCCTACGTTCTGTTGCATGTTTCTTGATGGGGCAATGTCCATTGATTTTTATTTTATTATTTGATTGTGATCTCAATTTTATTAACTTCGATTAAAGAGTTACATATACCTAAGAGAATAATAAAGGGCATGCAAATTGAGAATGGTGAAGCTGTTTATTCCCCTTTAACTAAAATTGAGAATCATTTACTCATGGTCTCTGGAAATTCTAGCAGCAAAGATGATCTCTCCTAAAATTACTAGTTACAAAGAACATCCTTCCACTATTTTTCTTTTCTCCTTTTTTTTTTATCCCAATAAGCAACCGTTACGATGAAACACTAAGAGTAAATATTAGGAGGATATAGTATGTAAATAAAATCCATCTGATCTAATCAGATTTTTTTCTTAAGATAAGACTCTCAAACTGTTAGTGTCAATAATGTATATATGAAAAGAGATCACAGCAGTTACAAACATCCTTGATATATGGAAAGCAAATCGTAGCAGCAGAATATAGAATTAATACCAAATTGTAACTAATTTAATGAAGATAAAATGCTGAAGTGTCTCTAATTCAATGACTGTTTGAGAGTATGGTTGAGGTTGATTTTAAAAGTGTTTTTCATTATAAATGCACCAAAATGATATTTTTTTATTTTTTAAAAAATTATTTTTAACATCGGCACATGAAAATGATCTAAAAATATCAATTTTTTAATTTTAAGTAAAAAATAAAAAAATTATTTTTTTCAAAAATAATTTTGAAACGCAATTTCAAACAAGATCTTAGTTGTTTTTCTTCCCTACATATCTTTCTGATGGTATATTAATAGAAAGATGGTTAAGGATAGTTTGGTCATTTCAAAAACACTAACATAGCTTTTAAAGAATTAAAACTCATGGACAATTAAAGGAGTAAGTTATGGTTTTTAATACTAAAAATAAAGAGATTGAATTATTATTATTTTTTAAAATTCTTCCCGTCTTCACTTGTCACGTTACTAGCAATTTGAAGAAATAAAATGTGGATTTTCGAGGAATCCAAAACCTCCTTTTGATTTAATTGATAAAAATTGTTCAGTTCATTTTTAATAAACTCCCGACGATAAATACTAAAAGAAATAACAAATTACCTGGTTTCTAGGACCAGTATCCCAACCCAACTAATAAGCTGATCTCAGCCTATTGACTTATTCAAAGACACGTAATTTAACTTAATAAAACAACCAAATGGACTAACCCGAACTGACTCAATTTATTAATATGGCATTGTAACTGGACTAGTTACTTCCCAACCCATGACTCAACTAATTGTTAAAACTCAATACCCAATAACCTGCCGAAATGTCCCTTCTCTGCCATGGACTTGACCCTTCTCCCACGTGGACGGTGGATGCTGTCTTGAAGTAAGCTTCCCTTTACGCGTGGACGGCTGAGATTTCTTCAGACCAAGTGGCACGTGACATTGCCTCCCCCATCAGAAGACCTTGTCCACAAGGTCTGGAAAATTCTTAACTAAGTCTTGATACTCCTCCCACGTTGCTTCCTCTTCTCCCAAACCTTTCCACTTAATCAACATCTCCGTGACAGCACATCCCTTCTTCTTCTTCATTCTCCTCTCTAAAACCTCCTCCAGCTCCGGTCGCACGACCCCCTCTCTGTCAGTCGGTGGCAAGGTAACGACAAGCTGATGACGACGGCCTAGCTTCTCCTTTAGACAGGAGACATGAAAAACTGGATGGATCTTCGAATCTTCGGGTAAATCCAGTTTGTACGCCACTGAACCCACCTTCTCCACCACCATAAACGGACCATAAAATCTCGGAGCTAATTTCATATTTTTTCGCCGCGCCACCGTCTGTTGTTTGTACGGCTGCAACCTCAGGTAAACCCAGTCCCCTTCTTTAAAGCTCCTTTCTGTTCTTTTTAAATCAGCAAACTTCTTCATCCGATCTTGTGCTTGTTGCAGATTGGCATGGAGGATTTTCATGATCTGCTCCCGCGTCTTCAAGGTACGTTCCACCTCTTCCACTCTAGTAGTACCTGCTGTGAACTGTAATAATTTTGGGGGTGGATAGCCATACACCGATTCAAAAGGTGTTAACTTTGTAGATGCATGTATGCTAGTATTGTACCACCATTCTGCCAAGGGTAGAAACCGAGACCACCCCTTAGGTTTGTCCCCTGAGAAGCACCTTAGATACTGTTCAACTAGCTTATTAACAATCTCTGTTTGCCCGTCACTTTGAGGATGATAGGCTGAGGTAAAATTGAGTTTTGTGCCCTGCAATTTAAAAAATTCCCTCCAGAAGGAACTTGTAAATGTAGGGTCTCGATCCGTGACAATCGAATTAGGCATACCATGCAACCTAAATATACTGTTAATAAAAACTTGGGCAATCTTGGCTGCTGTGTAAGGGTGGGAAATGGCTATAAAATGTGCATACTTAGACAACCTATCCACCACCACCATAATTACACTGTACCCCTCCGAAACCGGCAGCCCCTCAATAAAATCCATAGAAATTTCAGACCAAATGCTAGTGGGTATGGACAATGGCTGTAATAAGCCTGGAGAATGTATGTTCTCATATTTATTTTGCTGGCAGATGTCACACTCCCTTATAAACTTCCTTATTTCCCCCTTCATGCCTGTCCAGTAAAATTCTGCCCTTGCCCTATGTAAAGTTTTATGAAAGCCAGAGTGGCCCCCTGTTGGGCTGCTGTGTACTAGGTGCAATATCAGTTCCTTCACTTCAGTAGATGATGGGATGACTAACCTGCCTTTGTATAACAGTAGTCCTTATCTTTCCTGATAATGTTTGCCCACTGTTTTACCTTGCTGTAAATTAGTGAGAATGTGCTGGATATTATCATCTGCTGTGTAATTGCCTTTAATCTGCTCTAACCAGTCAGTTGCTGGTCCTGTGATTGCTGTGATTGCTGATTCTGTTGTTTGTTGCTCCTTGAATTCCATGTTTCTAGACAATGCATCTGCAACTTTATTATCTTTTCCTGCTTTGTATTCTACCACGAAATCATACCCCAAAAGCTTGGTGATCCATTTTTGCTGAAGTGGAGAGCCAATCTTTTGCTCCAGTAGGTACTTTAGACTTTGGTGATCTGTCTGAATTTTGAAGTGGTGACCCAACAAATAGGGTCTCCATTTTTTAACTGCTAACACCAATGCCATAAGCTCCTTCTCATAGGTTGATAGCTGTAAAGCCTTCCCATGTATTGCATGACTCATATAAGCTAGTGGCCTCCCCTGTTGCATTAAAACAGCCCCCACACCAATACCAGAAGCATCACATTGAATAACAAAAGGAATAGAAAAATTAGGTAAGGCTAAGACTGGAGGGTTAGTTACAGCTAGTTTTAGATCCTGAAAAGCCCTCCTTGCCACATCAGTCCATTGGAATGAATTCTTTTTCAATAGGGCTGTGAGGGGGGCTGCGATAATACCATAGCCTTGAATGAATTTTCTGTAGTAGCCAGTCAACCCCAAGAATCCCCTTAATGATTTAAGATTAGTTGGCAGTGGCCAATCTAACATGGCTGCAATTTTACTAGGGTTGGCCCTCACTCCTCCTTTTGAAATTAAATGCCCCAAGTAGTCTATTTCCTCACACCCAAAACAACATTTAGACTTTTTTGCAAATAATTGGTGTTTTTGTAGGATATCCAAAACAGTAGCTAAGTGTTGAATATGATCAGAAAAATTATGGCTATAGACTAGGATATCATCAAAAAATACCAAAATGAACTTCCGAAGGTGGGGTTTAAAAATGTCATTCATGAGACTTTGGAATGTAGCTGGTGCATTTGTAAGACCAAATGGCATAACTAGAAACTCATAATGGCCCTCATGAGTACGAAAGGCTGTTTTTGGTATATCCCCAGGGTGAACCCTAATTTGGTGATACCCGGACCTTAAGTCCAATTTGCTGAAAATGGTTGCCCCATGCAATTCATCTAAGAGTTCATCCACAATAGGAATAGGAAATTTGACCTTTACTGTTTCTTTATTCAAAGCCCTATAATCAACACAAAGTCTCCAACTACCATCTTGTTTTCGAACAAGCAAAACCGGGGATGAAAAAGGGCTTTGGCTAGGTCTCACTATCCCCGACAGTAGCATTTCTTGCACTATTTTCTCAATTTCTGATTTCTGAAAATAGGGATATCTATAAGGCCCTACATTTACTGGTTTTGAATCAGGCTGCAAAATAATATGATGGTCTTGGGCTCTGGATGGGGGTAATCCTTTAGGCTCTAAAAAGATGTCTGAATATTGTAGCAACAGGTTCTTTAGTAAGGGATCAGTAGGTTCATTAATGGATAGCAATTCAGGCAATTCATTTTCTACTAGCTGAATTACTAAGCCCTTCTTATTATGTCTAGACACCTTACCAAATTTCTTCCCTTCTATTATAGAGTTACAAGTAGATGCCATACCTTGCAACAGCCGTGTCTTCTCCATAATAGTGAATTCCATGCATAGCTTGGAGAAATCCCATAAAATAGGACCTAGGGTTCTCAGCCACTGTACCCCCAGAACTGCATCACAGCCTCCTAAAGTGAGGATAAAGAAATCAATAGCATAATTGTGTCCCTGCATGTGTGTTGGAACTGTTGTAGCTTTTCCTTCACTTTCTACCATATCCCCATTTGCCACCTTTACCTTCATGTGTTCTGTTGAATCATAAAGCATGTTATTTTCCTGGATGATTGAGGGGTCAATAAAGTTGTGTGTGCTCCCTGTGTCCAGTAATATCACCACAATTTTCCTGCCAATGTGACCCAAAATCCGCATTGTCTTTGGGTCTGGAGACCCACATAGAGCATGAATAGATATTTCAGGCTCTATTTCATCCTGAACTACCCCATCATGATAAACTGCTAGTTCTGTTGTAACCCCATTTCCATTAATTTCGTCCTCTTCCAATTCCTCTCCTTCCATTATAAACAACCTTGCTGTTTCGCATTTATGGCCCGGGCCCCATTTTTCATCACAATTGTAGCATAAGCCCTTCTCTCTTCGTTCTCTCATTTGAGCAGGAGAGAGTTTCTGAATTGGTAGTAAAGCCCTTCTTTCAAGTTGCTGGGCTGGCCCATGAGGCCCACGACCTTGGCTATTAAACCCAATTGGCCCATTCGGCCCATTCGGCCCATCCGGCCCAGTAGCCCCTCTCGGCCCAGTAGGCCCATTCGGCCCAGTAGAGAAAGAACTGAATCTGGTGGTCCTCCTAAGGGCTGCCACATTTTCTTCTTGCATCTTGGCTAACCCAAAAGCCATGTGTAGGTTGACAGGATTAAGCATCCTGACCATAAACCTAATATCTTCCCTCAAACCACTCAGAAAACAACTGAGCTTGTAAGATTCTGCTAACCCTCTGAGTTGGTTAGACAGAGCCTCAAACCGCCCCTTGTATTCCTCCACTGTGGAGGTTTGCTTGAGCCGAATCAATGCCTCCATTGGATCATCATATGGAGAACCCCCGAATCTGGTTTGCAAAGCCCGCACGAACCCTTCCCAGCTATTTAATCCCCCAGCTGCCTCAATATCTTGAAACCAAATCAAGGCTTTTCCTTCCATGTGGAAAGATGCCAATAAAATCCTGTGATGGGGATTTGTTTGATGATAGGTAAAAAACTGATTTGCCCGATATATCCACCCATTAGGATTGTCCCCATTGAATTTGGGAAAATCCAAACGAACAGCCCTCGTTTGTATGCCTGTATGATCTTCAAATAATGGATTTGTAATCTGTGTAGACCCTCCCGGGTCTCCTAAATTCTGTGCTGCCTTCATTTGCACCAATGCCTCTACATGAGATGCCACCACATCTAATTTCTGTGCTAATCCTTGTACTACCTCTTGTAGTGTGTTGAAATTCTGCTGGGACTGATCTTGTGTTTGTTTAACAGATGCAAGTGAATCTGCTAATTGTGCGAATCTGGTTCCCTCAGCCATGGAAACCGGCTCTGATACCAATGTCACGTTACTAGCAATTTGAAGAAATAAAATGTGGATTTTTGAGGAATCCAAAACCTCCTTTTGATTTAATTGATAAAAATTATTCAGTTCATTTTTAATAAACTCCCGACGATAAATACTAAAAGAAATAACAAATTACCTGGTTTCTAGGACCAGTATCCCAACCCAACTAATAAGCTGATCTCAGCCTATTGACTTATTCAAAGACACGTAATTTAACTTAATAAAACAACCAAATGGACTAACCCGAACTGACTCAATTTATTAATATGGCATTGTAACTGGACTAGTTACTTCCCAACCCATGACTCAACTAATTGTTAAAACTCAATACCCAATAACCTGCCGAAATGTCCCTTCTCTGCCATGGACTTGACCCTTCTCCCACGTGGACGGTGGATGCTGTCTTGAAGTAAGCTTCCCTTTACGCGTGGACGGCTGAGATTTCTTCAGACCAAGTGGCACGTGACATCACTAGTCTACTCTACCGGGTAACATAAAAAAAAGAGTAAATTATAAAACTATTCTTTATTCGAAAATAATTTTAAATTTAATATCACAATAGTCTAAAATAATGTCTTCTTTCTCTTGCATTTTCCATATTATTTACTTAATTTTTTAAATAAATTAAAATAATCACTCATTCCTTCAAATTCCATAAAGAGAGAGAAAACAATACCACACGTTTTGACTAAAAACCATTGGCGCCGAAACTCTCTGGACCATGGATTGCTAAAAGAGTTCTATATTTCTACGTGCTGCTATAAAAATGGCTTTTCTTTGGTTTCTTGAATTCAGACAAAGATGTCTAAGTTAGGGTTTGGACAGAATAACAAGCGATATGGTTTAATGAAGTTGGTGTTTGTACTGTCATTTGCAACTCTTGTAGGAGTCGCTCTCTTTGCCCATTTCCTTCGGACCTCTTCTTCTTCCATTTCTTTTACTTATCAGTCCATTGCATCCCTCAACCGGGCTGTTGAGAAACCTGCAGATAATATTGTAGCCAGTGACAGCCAAGACCACCAGGTAATGCATTGATCTTCTTTTTTGTTACTTTTGAATTTTATTTAGTGTGCATGGTTATCACCTGGGATATTGATCTTGTTTGATTTGATGATGCTTGTAAGTGATATTGAATTCTCATTATTGTTTTCTTTCTCCTTTAGAAAGAAGGCTCTGAACATAAAAATGGCAGTGTAGAAGGGAGAGTCTTATCTGCCACTTTTGCTGATTTACCAGCACCAGAGCTAGAATGGGAGCAGATGCCATCAGCACCAGTGCCTCGTCTTGATGGCTATTCAGTTCAGATCAAGAACCTCTTTTATGTATTTGTTGGGTATAGAAACCTTGACCATGTGAGAATCTTTCATTCTTTTCCCGATCTATTATGTTCTCTTACCTCTGAGTCCAATTGAAGATTAGATTTCAAAAATGCTTCAAAAATAATTCGTATTAAACTATGGAATGGAGTTTTGTGATTAAAATCAAAGATTTTTAGTTTTTGTGTTTTGTTTCTTGTCTGATTGGATGTTTACATCTAATAGGTACACTCTCATGTTGATGTATACAATTTCAGTGATAATACATGGTGTGACAGATTTGAAACCCCAAAAGACATGGCAAATTCACATTTGGGAGTGGCAACAGATGGGAGATACGTGTACATTGTCTCGGGACAAAACGGTACTCAATGCAGGACAGCCATAACTACTTGTTTTTCATTGGACACCGAGACAAGGAAATGGCACCGCTTGCCTCCATTACCGGCACCAAGGTACTTGACTTGATCAGGAAATCCATGAATGTTGAACTTACTTTCCTATCCAATCTGGGAATTACACTTTTCAACAGCTAATTCCTGTTTCTAGTGTTTTGACAAATGAACCCCTTTCATGCACCTGTATTTGTGTGTTTACTACCTTCGCAGCTAATTTGTCATGTGTAGAGAGTTGTTGATCTTTTTTAAATAGAGAAAACAAGTGTTGTCATCACATTCCCGGGAAAATCTGATAGCCTGTAATCATCAGATTCTCTCAAATATTCATGTGATGTGCATGTTCATCTATGCAGGTTGACTGATTCCATCGTAACCCTGCTCCGAAACGCCAATTTATCATCTTTTTCTCGCCATTTTTTAGCTATTGATTCTGTATTGGAGTTTCTAAAAGATGGATGGTTATTGTTAACTGATTTTAATATTTATAATGAGCTGCCCTAGTTTTGGTTACACAATAGGCCTTTGTCTGGATTAACTCCTTTATGCACAGCAACATCAAAGCTGGATTTAGCTTTTGATGCTTAGGTAACAGTTGTGATCTCGAAGGATCAAAATTCTTTCTGCACTAAATGAATATTATTCACATGAGTTTCCAGGTATGCTCCTGCAACTCAATTATGGAGAGGCAGGCTGCATGTGATGGGTGGGAGCAAGGAAAATCGCCACACGCCAGGACTAGAGCACTGGAGTATTGCAGTAAAAAATGGAAAAGCATTGGATGAGTGGCGCACTGAGACACCTATTCCCCGTGGAGGGCCACATAGGTATGCTTGCTGCCTTCATTTATGTTCGAAACTGGAAACAGGATTCTGTTCTGAGGATTAATTCGCCTCGACCATTCATCTCCTGTGGAAATGTTTCACACCCTACTCTAATAATATGGCGATTATCTTCTGTGCTCTAACCTTGAATGTCGCTTCGTTGACAGGGCCTGTGTCGTGGTCGATGATCGGCTTCTGGTCATTGGTGGTCAAGAGGGTGATTTCATGGCGAAACCCGGGTCGCCTATTTTCAAGTGTTCTCGAAGGAAAGAGGTATACAGGTTGATCATTTTGTTTTTATTAGACCCTATTGGATTTTAGCAAGCTGTGCTCTCTCTTTGTCAATGTTGGTGGTATATGTTCTTAGCTTCTAGACCCTGCACTGTTTCAGGTAGTTTATGGCGACGTTTATATGCTAGATGGTGAAATGAAGTGGAAAACTTTACCTGAAATGCCAAAACCCGACTCCCATATTGAGTGTGCTTGGGTGATTGTCAACAACTCAATCATCATCACTGGAGGTACTACAGAAAAGCACCCGAATACCAAAAGGATGATGCTGGTTGGAGAGGTGTTCCAATTCCATTTGGACTCGCAGGTACTGATCTTTCCCTTTCCCACTCCTAAGAAGGATCATGTTTTATGTTTAGGTTTAGGGTTTAGGATCATGGTTTCTGCAAGCAATGGTGTCATCTATCATCAATGGCATTTCGCATAAAATGAGCAATGCCAAATAACCCTGAATAAAGACTACCCTTGCTGGTATTTGGGATGGCTATTACAATGGGCAAACGTTTGAAAATTTCTGTCCATTTTGAATTGCAGACATGGTCAGTGATCGGAAAGCTTCCATTCCGAATAAAGACTACCCTTGCTGGTTTTTGGGATGGCTGGTTGTACTTTACCTCAGGGCAGCGGGACAGGGGACCAGATAATCCACAGCCAAGGAAAGTCATTGGAGAGATGTGGAGAACCAAATTGCACCTGTGATTCAATTTTGACATTGCCTTCTTCCTACAATTGAAAACGCATCAATTTATCCTCTCTCCTTGATTCTCCCTGATGTTTTTCTAACTAGATGACAGTTTAATAGCACTTTTTGTACAACCCGTGTACACATTTTACGATAATCAAAATCATTACACTTTATTGTTTTCATATTGCACCTTCTTGCAGCTCTGCTGGGAAGTCATGTACTGATTGGCTGTTTGACCGGCTGGCTAGATCTTAGACATCTTTCTGTCTTCCGGCAACATTGTGCAAACTTTCATATTGTTCTCGTGTACAGAACCTGTAGCAGCACAAACTAAACCACAAAGAAATCTGGTAAATGAAATGGATCCAAGACCGCGTAGTACTAGTAAGAGTTGTCGGCTCGGAGAATATAAAAACACATTTCAAAAGGAAGGAATTTAAAAACACAAATCACAGAAACAATTTGGTCAGTACGCTCATGTATCAGTTATCAACATGGATACGCAGCTTCCAAACAGTGGAATAGAACATCTAAAATAATCACACTAACATCTATCATGGTTTCAGTCATAGCATGCCAACGAGTCTCACAACTTGGTCAAACAAAGAAACAGCTTCACACAAAAACCTCCCAGCTCATTTTAAGTTCCCAAGACACTAACTGTTGCAGAGCACAAATTCCACCGCCGCCGCCGAAATGAAACGGTGTGTTTGAGGAGATTGGAGAGTGAAATTGAAACCCTTGAGAGAAGTGTAAGAGAAGGAGAAATGCATTTGTTTGTCAATATCTTCAACAGGTTGGCAAGCATCAGTGACCTGCAATCATATCATGACGACATTTAGTGCTCAGAACAAGCTTCTATATTGCCTATATAGCTACTTGTGCGAAGAAAGAAAACCGGAGAAATGAAAATGAGGGACGAAATTTATATTTTGCAGAAGTATGAAAATGGTGAGACTATGTATGGCTTGGAAACTTGCACTCCATTTGCTCCTAAGACCTTTCATTTTTTTGTTTCTCTTTTTGTAAGAAAACGCAATACAGAGGTGCAAAGGATAACGAAAGCTTGTGCTAAATTAAGGCTTCAGGCCATCATCTCATGGTAGGATTGAAGGTGATACAATCGATAGCTTCCAAATCAAGGGGGCACTATGCTGGTTCGATTATCACTGTAAAAGTGAAAAATCATCTTTCAGGAGGAGTCGTCGCACAGGGCCTGATAGCATTTTGCAACTTTTTCCCAGAATCTCAAGTTGCTTGTATCAAAGTTTTCATGAATTCGTGTTTAAGTCCATCCTTCAATAAATTACATTTTTTTACCTTTCCATTAGTTATCATGTGAAAATTAAAAAGTACATAATATGATTTCAATGTAATGAAAAGCTCTTCTTTGTATATTTCTTCATAGTCCTCGCTTGCCAACAAATCCTTAATGGTTCGCACTTGTTTTTATTTTAACAAGAAAGTGCTCAACTTCCCACCTCACATGCCAAGTAATTGCATATTTCACGCAGTGTTCTTTTAGAGTGAGAGGTGGGATCAGACTCCTTAAGATGAACTATTCACATAATTTGAACAATGATATTTAAAAGGCTATAATTGAACTTGAAAAGCTATAATTGTCATAAATATTTAGCGAGGAATACTATACCAAGCCAATCAAAACAAATCACAAAACCCAACCTTAAATAAACCTAATGTAAAAGAGGATAGAATTGGAAGAGAAAACTCATGATGTGAGATGATTTAGTTTTCTTTTAAATTAAATTTAATTTGAACACAAATTGTAAAAAACACAACTAACCACACATCATCGAACATTTGAGTTGCTTTTGTTAAATGACCATTTAAAATCATCCTCCATAAAAATCAACAAGGCCAAAGATAGGAGAGGGGCCTCCCTCTTTCACATGCTATAACATGATCCAGTACAGCATCTTGCAGTTGTTTCTCAATATCTTCAATGGGTTGGCAAGCATCAATGACCTGCAATCATTTCATGCCCACATTCAGCGTTCAGAATTAGCTTTTACATTGCCGCAATTTGTCCAGGAAAGGGAGCTAGAGAAATGAAAATGAGAGAGAATTCATATTGTAGAACAGTACGAAGGTGGCCAGCCCGCTGTAATTATAACTTATATGCATTGCTTGGGAACTTCATCATAACTTCTAAAGTACCCATGTTACCGATAGCACGAAAACTCAAGAAGCTACTATGCAGGTTTGATTATTACAGTAAAAAGAAAATGACCTTCCAGGAGGAGTCGCACTGGGCCTGATAGCATTTTGCAACTTTTCTTTGAAACTCAAGTTGCTCGTATCTTTCACCTCCATAGCCTCCTCTTTCAGCAGCTTTCTGGTGATTTTGAAAATAACATCATAGTCTTAGGAATTATTCAGTGAAAAAAAGATAGTTCACCAAGTACATAAGCCCAAATCCTGAACCTTAATAATGAAAGAAACAAGGTTTTAATTTCATGTTTTAAGTCCATGATTCTAGATGGAGCAAAGGAAACCAATATATTAATATCCTAATTCCAGAAGTAAAATAGGCAAACTTCATTCCAATCAGTTAAACACCATTTAAAACCGGTGTATCTACAACATTGATTATGCCTCGTGTCTTCTGAGTTCATTTACTGTAACTTTCCATGACTCTCTAGAAGATGGTCTGTGTGAGTGTGTGTGACGTATATATACCAAACCAATCTTGTATCAAATGATCACACTGGCCACACAAATGCTCATGGTATTTTTTGATATAGCTTAACACACTCAACTGCATTTAGAACCCTCAAAGCCAGTTAATTTTCAGCAGGAAAGTCCTGCTAGAAGATAAGGTCTGCTTTCTTAAGGGTGTCTCTGTTTCTGACATCCAGAGTGATCACTTTTAAACCTTGGCAGTATTCCACGTCTAAAAAACATGGTTGTGGTCTACAACTCACCTCTGGTGGTATGTCAAGGTACAAAACAATATCTGGAGCCAGCAAGCCAACCTCTGGTGCCTGCAAATGAAGATCTAACTCATTCAGTGACAGCCACAAAAGAGAAAGCACATTTAAAAAAAAAAAATCAATTTTTCACCTTGCACCATTCAATATCAAGTCCTTTTGCAGATGAAAAAGCCACTCCAGAATAAGAATAACGGTCAATAATGAGAGTGGTTCCATTTTTCAGTTGAGTTTCCATCAATGATCTGCAAACCCATTCCAAATACATGTTTTAAAGCTATGTGAACCCATGTTTAGGTGACATGTACCACTCTTTTACCCATAAAATTTTTAAGAAGATACAAGTGCACTTTAATGAATAAGGGCTTGCTAGCATGAAATATGCATCAAAAGGAAATTGACATTTGAGAAAACCCATCAGATCTAGAAAACAATTCATTGGAATCCTGAAATGAAAACCTCAACTTGAATCAATGACAATCCAGAACTCACTTCAAATTGATTTTTTTCTAACACTAGCTTGAAACTTCTGGTAGTCAAAATTCTTGTAAAGTGAAACCTCAACAGTTACTCTTACCAGCTAAGCGAATCATCATCCAAGCCTCAAGAACATGGCTGTGTCATCAAACAAGCCATTATGCAAAACTTCAGAGCATATTTCCAATGAAATCTTATTTGATCAAATTCTGAGCATCCCCCTGTGAATTCAAGGAAGCTCGACATAACAAATCTCCAATATTTCACCATCACCAAAAGAGGATTTTTTGGTTTTTTGTCTACTGCTAAGAAAAGTGCTTCGGTTTATATCAAAATACTTCAATTGGTACATGCAAAAAACAAATAGGCCGGAAAGGGAAGTAGGTAAGCTGAAGACTGGCCAAGTTTGCCTTGGCCAGTAATTGGAAAGAAAGAGGGTCTCGGGCATGGTTGTCAAAATCGCGATTTTGACACGAATCGGAAGTTGCTTCTGAACTCGGATCGTAAAATCAGAATCGTAAAATCGTACTTAAAATTTACCGTACAAAAATCGTAAAATCACAACTAAAATCGTGTAGGTAAAAAAATCGTAAAATTGTAAGTAAAATATTTTCGAATACAATATAATATAATTATGGCCATAAAATTTTATTAGTTAAGGTTTATACATGATTTAAAGGAAATTAAAAATACATAACAATTATATTCATTATATTAGCATTTAAAAAATACTGATTTTTGAAGACAAGGGGGGGGGGGGAAGGACAGGGAATAGGGCTAGGTGTAGGCTATAGGGGGCGGCAGAAGGGATGGATTTTGGGTAAAATTGGTGGGATTGTAAAATCGGACCGATCCGGTCTGATTTTACGATTTTTCCTATTTTTTTCTGATTTTTACGGGGCCTGATTTTTCTACCCAATTTGACAAGTTTTGTTGAGTTGACTCGCAAAATCGTCCACTCGCGAGTTTAACAACCATGGTCTTGGGGGAATTGGATTGATTTTTCAATCAAAAGTACTACATGAAATCTTCGGTTTTTTCCTCTTTCAATTACTCGCCTTTTTAAGACTAAGGAGAACAGGCCATTCAGCAGTTATATTTTGTGGAATTTAACTCTTTAAAAATTAGGAGGGGGGATAAAGAAACACGCTTGCACATGCATTTTCTTATTGATTTTTGTTAAGCTGAAAGAGATTTGTACAATGGATAGCCCCTAATAGAAACCAAGGTGAGTACAAAATTGCAAAAAAAATTGAGATGCACATTAAGAATTTCCCAGCTAGCCTCGAGAAACCAAGAGAGTATAATGCTAACTGATTAACCCCCTCCAAATCAAAAAAAAAAAAAAAAGAAGAGCAACACATGCTAGAGGTTAGCTTGAATTCTCATAAATGTAAGCAGTCTATACAGCCTGTGATAATAAAACATACCTCTTTTCCCATCTATTTGCACTGAAAAGGAGATGGATTGTGCGATCATCCAAGTGTGACTTATTTGAAAGATATGCAGATATCATTTGTCCAACACTAGTATTCCTATCAGGAAATCTCCATAATTCAGTCGAATGCCCTAGTCCCTCCAAGTACGACAGTAATCTACTAGATTGTGAAGTCTTTCCACTACGATCCAAGCCTTCTAGAACTATCAAGGCACCTCTTGACTCACTGCTGCTAGCCCTCAGGTTGCAATTACTACTGGAGCCCATTCTTATTGAGCTAATACAACACTTGTTGGGAAGGTCAAGGCCAAAACTCAATAACCTCCTTGCTGTTAAAGCCGTCAAATTTCTACTGTGCAATGTATGTAAATATAGGTTAGACGACAGCATATTGACAATAAAGGAGAAGTTTCAATCCAAAACAATTGCAGTTTCTTTTATAACTTAAAACAAGATAGGAAAAAAAGAAAGCAAATTGGGTGAGAAAATATACATACAAAGCCTTGGTAAAAGAGCAGGCATGTATCATGTCCCTCCAAACTTAATAGCCTATACAGTCAACAAAGCAAATAAAAAAAAAGGGTTTAAACTAAAATCACTAGCTGAATAAAGGCAATGAATCTCAAATCACGTTGTATTCCTCCTTCAACGCGTAAAATAACTTTCCATCTTTTTAGATCTAAAAAGCACCTGATTTTATTTTAGTTGCCCATGGTTGAAATATCAAGAGCTTTAAGAGAGGAGGTGAGCCTAGCCTGCAAATGAAAAGGAAGCAAAGCAAATCCAAAAATTACAAGTAATAAATTGCTTTAAAATGAATAAAAACCTAATTAGAGTGAGAGGTCGAACAAAACTGAAAAGAAATTAAAGGAAACAAAGATCAAAAGGCATACCTTGAGACGTGGTTGTTAAACCCGACCCAGAGGTCGAGCCGGAGGTTGACCCGGCCAAGTGGTTGGATCCTAGGTTAACCTGGGAAAATAGAAAGAAAAAATAAACAAGTTAATTGGATAAAAACTATTCTAAACTTTCGATCAACAAGGGATTACTCTCTAACTTTCTTTTATTCTAATTTAGTCCGAGTTAAAAATCTATCAATATTGTGTTGAGCAAAAAAATATAGCTAATGAAGATGAAATTTTATATCACTCATTTCTACTCTCCCTCGTGCCTTTAAGTGTACATAAAACCAAACTAGAAAGTTAGCCTATAATGGTGTGGAGAGGGGTGTTGCGAAAACAAACAAGGCATGCGGTAGCTGGGTTCATGAAGATTGAAGTTTAATTCTTTCCTACTGATTGGTAAACATATTTTCTGCCCTTACCCTGTAAATCAAGTTTAGTTTTTCAAGTTTTAAGAAACTTTAATTTAATTATTTAAAAAAGCAAAAACAATTTGGTTTTTCGGACTAGGAAGACCCAAAGTTCTTGGACCTTTAGAAATAGCCCCAATACACATGCATGATGTAGCTTGCACATTGAGGCCCTAAGCCTTTTTGTTTTTAATCTTTCTATTATCTGTCCTTTAATGATTTGAAAACAATAGTAGGAAATATATTGACCGCATTGCTAAGATTTTAGCGACAAAAAAGTTGTTGATGAAATCAAGGTTGTGAATACCGTTTCGGTTTTTCTATTGGTACGGAATGTTTCAGTTTCGGAGCGTTTCGGCGCGCCGTTTCGGGGTTGTACTGTTCATATATAATTAAATAATTATATATATGAAAAAAATATATATATATAAATTTAACAAACATAATTAAAATTCAAGATAAATTAACTTTAAATTATACAATACAAACATAAAATCAAACAAACATAATCTCAAACCAAATTTATAACATCTCTAAATGCTAGATCATCTGATCTTGCTGGATTTGAAGCTATGGAAGTTCCACTAGATGAGTTTTCAGCCATGTAATTTAATTTGAACAAAACAAATTCCAAAATATTCAATATTAAATGAAAAAAGAAATACTGAAATGCAAAACAAAACAAACACACATCTGCCCTATATGAAAAATTACACATTCCAGCTGTGAAGTTTTGAACCAAATTAATTCAACTAATTAAGAAGAAGCAAATACAATTACAGAAACCCATAACCTTTAAGAAATCAGAAGCATAAAATTGACCCACCAAATTAATTCAACTAATTAAGAACAAATGGGTTTACGTATACCATTTACAGAATGAACAAGAAATTGCTGAAGAAGAAAGCCAATAAACTTACACGGTGAAGACTGAAGAGGACATTGCACGCTTGCAAGAGTGAAGACTGAGGAGCTGAGGACTGAGGAAGAGGAGTCCGAGCCGGTGACCTGAGACTGAGAGTTATCGAGGTGAGTAGAGGACCGAGGAAGAGGAGATTTTGAGTGAAAAAAATGTGAAATTGATTTGGGGGAAAGGGGTGCAGCGTGTGTGGCAAGGTTGTCAAAATCGCGATTTTGACACGACACGGAAAGCGTTTCTGAAACTCGGATCGTAAGATCGGATCGTAAAATCGTAAGATCGTACCTGAATTTGTCCGTACAAAAATCGTAAAATCACAGCTAAAATCGTGTAAGCAGAAAAATCGTAAAATCGTAAGTAAAATATTTCTGAATACAATACATCATAATTATGGACATAAAACTTCATTAGTTAAAGTTCATTCATGATTTAAAATAACTTCAAAATACATTACAAAACAATTGTCCATGAAATTGCATAAAATAAAAACTAACAAATTTAAAACGAATCTTCAGCTGGCGTGCAATGTAAACTAAAACCAGCCTCAGTTTCATCCCCCTGACTATGTCCAAGACTTGCATCAATAGCATCTCTATCAAAAGGATTATTAGTACTACCACTGGTACTAACACCGATATTGCTAGTACTAGATCGAACTCCAACAATATTTAACCCTAAACTCCTTGAATTAGAAGTTTCAAAATCAACTTCAGCGGCTGGAGTACTCATCTCAACACCAGGCAAAATTCATTACATCCTTTGACTAACACAAGCCTATGCACAACAAACAACTTGTCCACTATATCCTGTGCATAGTTGCTTGCAAAGTTATGGAAACAACAAAGCACATCATTCATTAAAGTTTTCTGTCTCCTAGAAAATGTTTCTAAAGAACTGAAAATTCAAAACAAGTTAACACAATCAAAGTGCTTCCTTCATTCCTAAGCACATCATTCATTCCAAAGCATCATGAACACAAATTAATTCGACAGAACACAAATTGAACATACACACCTTGAGTTCTAACTTCTAACATACAATTGAACCTCAAATTTCCATATTCTTGGCAGCTAAACAGAATACATTTTCGACAGAACACAAATTTCCATATTCTCGGCAGCTAAACATCATGAACACAAATTAATTCATTCTCGGCAGTTTATGATCCTTTCAAAGGCTCATTATCATGAACACAAATTTCCATATTCTCCTTATCATGCACAGACAGATGCAATGTTTTGTTTTCATACCATCATGAACACAAATTTCCATATTCTCGGCAGCTAAACATCATGAACACAAATTATTTCATTCTCGGCAGTCTATCTAGGAAAAACTCGTTCGCTCTCTCAACCTCTAACTCTAGGTTTTATTATATCAAAACTTATGTGAAAGATTGAAATGCACTAACCTTGAACGGCGACGACGGCGACGGCGACGGCGACGGCAACAACGATAGACAAATTTGGGGAAGTCCGACAGCTCTTCTCCAGTAAGCGAGAAGACGATTCGAGAGATGAGAGGAGAGGACGATTTGGGGGAGGAAGAGAACAGCTGGGGAAGAGATCGGGTGTGAAGTGTGAACTGAGAAGAGAATCAGCGATTTGGGGAAGAGAACGGGTGTGAACTGAGAAGAGAATCAGCGATTTGGGGAAGAGAACGGGTGTGAACTGAGAACAGCTAGGGAGGAGATCGGGTGTGAATTGAGAAGAGAATCAGCGATTTGGGGAAGAGAACGGGTGTGAACTGAGAACAGCTAGGGAGGAGATCGGGTGTGAATTGAGAAGAGAATCAACGATTTGGGGAAGAGAACGGGTTTAGGGCATGAAAAAGAAAGAGTATTTTTGGAAGATTGAAGTGAAGAGTGCAGATTGAAGTGAAGACTGAAGAGTGAAGGGCGCCTGAAGACCGAACACTGGGATCGTAAAATCGGACCGATCCGGTCCGATTTTACAATTCCGTACGATTTAGACCGGGTTTGACCGGGTTTGACCCAAAACGAGTTTCAACTCCGAGTTAACCTGTTTTGATGAGTCAACTCGCAAACTCGTACGAGTTTGCGAGTTGACTCGCGAGTTTGACAACCTTGGTGTGCGGTGTGAAGTTAAATGAAAATTAATTATTTTTAATTACCGAAACGGAACAGCCGGCGTGATTCCGGAGTGTTTCTCCGGTATTTGGCCGAAATTTTTTATTTGAACCGAAATTTAAAACAGGGATAATATAATATTATTTTATCTTGGTTTTAAAACAGTATTGACATAACCTGAATGAAATGTCCATTTCCAACCATACCTTGACATGAAAAAAACACATTTTGTGCTCGTTTGGCACTGCGGTTGTACCGCCGGTTGGTGAAAATTCAATTTTTTTTTATTTTAAATGAAATTTTTTTGGTGTTCTTAGATCATTTTGATATGCTGATGTCAAAAATAATTTTTAAAAAATAAAAAAATATCATTTTGATGTGTTTCTAAACGAAAAGCACTTTCAAAAGCAACCGTAACCGCCCTCCTAAATAGGCCCTTTAAATACTTTGAAAAACATATACATAACCTCTAAAAAAAGAACATTTGGCTCTAAAACTCAAAATTATACTCATAATTAACCCAAAATCAAAAATATAATTTTGAGTTTAAATCTATCATTTTAATATAGGTTAATGAAAAATACTTTATATAAATTCTCTTACAAAAAACTATTAACACCAAAACCATTTATTTTCATGGTAAATAACAGTCTCAACCAAGATTTTTTCTCTTTATCATCAAAACCATTTTTTCAAACTAAAGATTAAAAAATAAAAAAAAATTAAGTTTGGAATCAAAATTGAATTTCATTTTTAGGGACCAAAAGCTTATACTTTAAGAAGTTGAAGGACCAAAATATACTCTTAGCCCTGTTTTGAAAAAAAAACTCTCTCGTTTCTTTAAATTATTTTAGTCCTTTATCTTTAAATTTTATTATTACTTGCTTTAATTAATCTTTTACAAGAGTGTAATAAAAAAATAAATCACGGTAGCACAATGTTTTATTTCCGGTAAACAGTCTAGGCTCCGTTTGTTTGTAGAAAAGTGGTTTCCTTTTGGAAAGTGAATTCCGGGGAAAGTGAATTCCGATGTTTGGCAATGTTATGGAAAATGAACTGGAAAACACTTTCTAGTGTTTGTTTGTGTTATGGAAAATGAACTGGAAAATAATTTTTTAATAAATATTACATTTCGATGTCATATACATACATATTAGTTCAAATTACAAACATAAATATGCTAGACCGAATTAAACAAGTAAACATACTTGTCAAATAACAAACATAGTCTTCCAAGTTGACATCAACATATGATTTGGCATAATTTCCGGTTGCCATGTCTTTTCCAACAACAATTGTCATTATCTCATACATATCAAGTTTTTTGTTGAGATACTTGTCATGATTGCCATGTGAAGTGCTTGCCCTTGTATTTTTCATTCTGTGTGAAACTCATTTCTACAAAAAAGAAATTACAAATTTATACAAAATAAAATCATACAATATTTCGATTTAATAAATTTCATATAAAAAAAACTTTGCCAGAGTTGGTTGATAATCGAAGGAGAGCTGGAGGACTGGTCCCGTCATCAATTTCCATCTTCATTAATTAACAACAAAACCCAGATCCCGGCGGTTCCTCCCTCCCTCTCTCGCTCTCTCTGTAGAGATGCCAAGCTTAATGGTAAAACTCTATAGTGTCATCTTCAAATATCAACAAAAACATCTCCTACAAGGCTTGATAGAAACCCCTGAATCCAACAAATCAAACCCATTTGGCATTACTTCTTGGCCTCACGAATCCATCGCCGCTAGCAACCCATCATTTACTGATGGTGTAGCCACGAAAGACATCCGTGCCAATCCCTACTCTTCTCTTTCTCTCCGGATCTTCCTTCCCGATACAACTGTCACCTCCTCATTGCCTTCTAGTTATCAGATTCTTAATTACGGTGGCTACTCGCCGGTGGAAGGAAGATCTCACCGGAAGTTACCGGTGATGTTGCAGTTTCACGGAGGTGGGTTTGTGAGCGGGAGCAATGAGTCGGTGGGAAACGATACGTTTTGCAGGAGAAGATGTGTTTTATCAATAAAGGAAAGTGTTTTCCTTTTGATAAGGAAAGGAAAACACTTTCCTGCGGTTCCAGTTATTTTCCTTGTTGACCGGAAAGTTAAGGAATTAACTTTCCTTTGACTAACTTTCCGAATGGTTGCCAAACATTGGAAAATGAGGAAACTGAATTCCTGGAATTCAGTTTCCTTGAAACAAACAAGGCCCTAGTGAGAAACATTATTTTCTCTGCATCTTCTAGATTATCTCTTAATTAATCTATAATCCATCCTAACTGCTGGTTTTAGATCAGGCGGGTGAGATATAAGAATCAAGGTTGTTAATACCGTTTCGGTTGCCGTTCTGGTTTTTTTATTGATACGTAACATTTCGGTTTCGGAGCGTTTCGGCATGCCGTTTCGGGGTTGTACTGTTCATATCATAGTTATTAATTCCGTTCCGTTCCGGCCGGAACGGGCGGAACATACCATTCCATTCAAAAAACCGGGACAAAACGGCGTCGTTTTCATCGCGGTTTTAATTCCGGTCCGTTCCGGAAATTCCGGCCGAAACGCCTCGGAATCATTCCGAGCATTCCGTTCCGGCCAAAAATATTCTTCTAAAATTTTTTAACTATTTTTATCAAATTAATATTTTAATTTTTTTTATTTATACATTAAATTCACTAAGTCTAAAAATAGACCCGGTGAACTGAGCCTAAAAATAGACCCGGTAGCATGCTATAAAGAGAATTCCTGATTTGTATTTATAGAGAAATACTTTGGCTGAAAGTCTTCTTAGCCGATGTGGGATAGAGTGTGAAGCTTTTAAAGCTTCAGACTCTAAAGCTATCCCACATTCTAGCGATGTGGGATAGCAATGAATGATTTGTCCAGTGGACAAATGCATTGTTTGTCCACTGGACTGGAACGTTACAAGTTACACAACTTGTAGCTTATATATATATATATATATATATATATAGACAAATGCATTGTTTGTCCACTGGACTGGAACGTTACAAGTTACACACTTGTAACGTTCCAGTCCAGTGGACAAACAATGCATTTGTCTATATATATATATATATATATATATAATAAAAAATAATATATATATAATAAAAAATAAAAAATATATATATTATAAAAAAAATGTTTCGTCAACTTTGATTTTATAAAAAATAAAAATTATATTTTGTTTTTTTGTTTTTTAATTTTTTTCATATATATATATATAATTAATTATATATCAACAGTACGACACCAAAACGGCACACCGGAACGTTCCGAAACCGGAACATTCCGTTCCAATTGAAAAACCGGAACGGCGACCGGAATGGTATTGACAACTTTGGTTCATATATAATTAATTATATATATATATGGAAAAAAAATATTAATTTAACAAGCATAATTAAAATTCAAGATAAATTAACTTTAAATTATACAATATAAACACAAAGTCAAACAAACATAATCTCAAAATTAGAAACACAATCACAAGTTAATCAAAATAAGGAGGATTTTAAGGCCGGAACGGTATCGAGATGTTCCGGCCAAAATTTGGCCAGTATTTCCGGAACATGTCGGAATTAAAAACAAGACGAAAATGACACCGTTTTGTCTCGGGTTTTTAAACAACACGAAACGTTCCGGCTATTCCAGTCAGAACGGAACAGTATTGACAACCATAATAAGAACATCAAACTGTCTAATTACAGAAACAGAAATCCAATGGCCACTATATGTCCACCTGATACTATTAATAAGTAGGCAGGAGCAAGCAAGCTCTTAAGAAGCTCTTCTTCTCTCTAAAATAAAAAAAGAAAAAAAATGTTCTCTCTCTAGGTTTTTTCCAAGCGTCGTCTCTTCGACTTGTGATCTGGTTTCAGCCGTTGATTTCAGTCAGTCAAAGTCACTCTTCTAGTTTCTCCGATTTGGCTAGATTTAGGGTTTCGTTAATCTAGGGTTATGTTTTTATGATTAGTATCTGTAAATCTTTTCGTTAATTAGTATATATCGTTGGCTTCTAATGGAGGTTGTGTCGGTGAATCGTTTCGCATTCATTGAGCAGCGAAGAGATAGCAACTGGTAAATGTCTTTTAGTGTTATTAGGGTTTTGTTTCTATTTTTTTATGATTGGTCTTGTAATTAGGATTTAGGGTTTTTTTAATTCCTATATTTTTATGTAATTTTGAATGGATAAATTTGAATTATACTGAAATATCTACTGACTTGAACTTTAAGCAGCTCTAATTTTGCGCTTTATTTTTTAAGTGAGTTTAAATGTTATTTAGGGTTATTTTTACCCATATTTTTATTGCTGGGAATAATGGGGAAATCGAAAGGGAAGCAAAAAACTTTTTTCTTGATTCATAGTTTTTCAAGACATGAATATTTCAACCCAATAAAGTAATTTAATTTAGAAAATTGTTTTTGGAGTTAAATTGTGTAATTGTTGAGAAGTACAAGTAAATAATGACAGTATTTAAAAGTATCGGGGGATAATTTTGTTACCATGATTTATTTATGCAGAGTTGGGTAATTAAACCAACCCGTGAACAAAAGAAGTACTGGATTTAGTTATTGGCTAAGATGATGGAAAAGAAAGGTAAATTCAGTGGACGGTATCGTAGAAGTCAATTTCACACTGCAGGTGAAATTGAGGGTTCTGCTAGCTCAGGAAGGATTGATACGGAGATTACAGTTTCTGAGGGTTCTAGTGCGCCTGGGCGGAAACTTAGCAAGTTAAATTCTAACAAAGAGGACACTTTTGGTGTCCCTGTGCAGATATTTTCTCCATCGCACCTGTCACCATCTGAAAGGAAGGATTTAGAACAAAGGTTGAGATGGGAACTTGAACAAGTAAGGAATCTCCAAAAGAGAGTTGATTTACAGAGAACAAATGGTGTTACAATGTCATCTTCCAGTGACATTCTTAGCTGCAGCAATGGAACAAATAGGCCTCAAATAGAAACTTTTAGGAAGTCTTCAGTTATGACTTCTGGGCCTGGGAAGAAAGTGAATCCGACAGGACAGGCACGCGTATGGAATAGGGGTAATTCAGGAAGGTTTAAGTCTGCAAAACAAGTTTCAAGACAAACAACACCGATCACTCCAAATATAATATTGATGAAACAGTGTGAGACACTGTTGAAACGGTTGATGTCTCATCAATATGGTTGGATCTTCAACAGCCCAGTTGATATTGTGAAGTTGAACGTCCCAGATTACTACACTATTATTAAGAATCCGATGGATTTGGGAACCATAAAGAGTAAGATATCTTCCGGTGCATACTCAAGCCCCTTGGAGTTTATGGCTGACGTGAGGCTTACTTTCAAAAATGCTATGGTGTACAATCCACAGGGGTCTGATGCCTACATTATGGCAGATACTCTTAATAAATTTTTTGAAATGAGATGGAAAAGCATCGAGAAGAAATTGCCAAGGGCTGGTGGTGAAGTTTTGCAGGAAAACTCAGAGCCTCACGAATACTTTGAAACTGCTGAAACATCTCCTGCAAAAAAGAGAAAAGTATCCTCTTTCCAGCATGACATTATGCCAGAGCCTGGAAAGCGGGGAATGACAGATGAAGAGAGGTTCAATTTAGGTAGAGAATTGGAATCTCTGTTGGGAGAAATGCCTGTGAATATTATTGATTTCTTGAGGGAGCATTGTTCATGTGGTAAGAATGGTGGAGAGGAGGAAATTGAGATAGATATTGATGAACTCAGTGATAGCACCTTGTCCACATTGCGGAAGCTCCTAGATGACTATTTGCAAGAGAAGCAAAAAAATCAAACCAGAGGGGAACCTTGTGAAATAGAGGTATCTTACTCTTGGCTAACTGGTTAACCAGAACTCTCCTACTGCCTTTTTTGTGTATGAAAGCAATTGTCTATTTTGTCACAGCTGTTGAATGAATCTGGGCCAAGCAATTCATCAATGCACCAGCAAAAAGGTTATTTTCTATTACACTTTGTCCCAGTTGATGATAATTTGGCTTTCAGGCTTGTACATTGGAACCTTTTGTTCACTTGATTCTGGTGGGCTGTGTTTAGGGAATGACCTGGGTGATGAGGACATTGACATTGGTGGCAATGAGCCTCCTGTCTCAAGCTATCAACCTGTGGAGATAGAAAAGGAAAAGGATTCAGGCCATAAGAACAGCAAAACCAGCTCAGATAGCTCCAGTGGTAAAAAAATGTTTGCCCTTCTATGTTTTGTTTTTGTTTGTGCTTCGAAAATTTTGTTTTATATCCAAAATTTTGGCCAAGAATCTCCACAAAGATGAAAGAATATGAACAATTGCTGTGTATTTGGAAGAGAACATGTTCATGAGTAACTAGTTTAGAGTTCTAATTATCTTCTGTCCAATTTTCTTGCTCACTTCATGTTTTATCTCTTTCCTATTAGATTTATGTTCTTACTGATGTTTTTCGAGGAGAGAACTTGCATTTGTAATTGTCTAACCTCATTATTTCATAGATATACTTCAGTGAGATTTATGGTTTATCCCCCTTTTTTCTTCCTGTCAGCATTTTTTGGATCATCTACTTGAATTAGTTCCTAGAATCATCTTTCAATGTACTTAAGTTCATTTACACCCCCCCCCCGGATTTCCTACCATCCACTATCTATCTTTACATGTGTATGAGTAATAATTTAAGGACAGGAATTTACCTATGGTATTGATTGAAAAAAAATGTAATTCTGACAGTCCACTGTGGTAATGGAAGATTTTGGTAAGGAAATGGCTTTCCTTCATGCACTGACCGGCAGTGATGTCATATCAGAAACTTAATGAAACAATATTGTAAGAAAATGAATGTTTTCTTTCACGCAAAAGTCTACTCATGTAATGAATCATTTCAACTTCTGAAGATGATTTTTGTTTAAATTAAAGGGGAACATAATCTTTCTTACAAAAGAATACAGGTTATTTTTGTCTATTTAGTCATATGAAAGAGCTTTGTAATTTGTTCTCCAAATTCTTTTCAGATTCAGACTGTTCTTCTCAAAGTGAATCAGATATTGCAAAAGCTTCAAGTCCAACAAATGTACCAAGGGTGAATTGCCTGTTAAACATTCATGATTGGATAGATCAGTCTGTCTTGTGTTATTTGCTGTATGAAAAATGGTTTTTAATTTCCCTTTTAACTATAGGTTTCTGAAACCTTGGTTTGTGGAGCTCGATTAGGCAACAAAACAAATGCTGTTGCTCAGATCAAGAGGAATCGTGAGTATTTGTTACTAAATCCCGCTTTCTTGCATGTTCCAAAATGAGAGTAGAAATAACACTTCAATGTTTAATGGTTCTTATTGACAAGCCTCAGAGAAAAGTTGAGCTCTGGAATATATCATGCATGTCCTTGCTTTAGGCTTCCACATCAATATTATCGTTTGATAGTCCATAGGCGAGAGATAATTTATCATATATGCTTAGCCTCGTTCTTGTTCTGATGCAAGCTCTCTTAGGGAAAGGAAATTGAACTCTACCATTATTAGGTTCAGTTTCTATTTGGCTTGTTCTGAAATTGGAAGCTTATGCAAATTCTTTTTGAGCTTAGGTATACCTGAATTGTGTTTTAAAATGTTAAAAAGCTGCAATCAATTGTACTGAACTCTGCACTTGATATTCTCAACTTTTCATCGAGAGAAAAATAACAAGGTTGAGCTACATGTCTATAATATCTTGCCGAGCTCATTGAAGGCATCTTGCATGCCCTCAAATTTTGACGTGTTTTTTCCTGGTCTAGTGCTGCTAATTTTCTTGCCTGTTTTATCCTTAAGAGTTTTCTAATTGGGGTCCTGTACAGAATCTGTCAGTGGTTTGGATCAGCTTGAACAGACTTCCCAGGAAAAGCTGAGTTCTGTTGAGTCTGATTGCCAACAGGATGGTGAGTATAAGAGGATAGGACTTTTCTTTTTGTTTTATGTTTTGGGGATTGTATCACAAATCAATCCATAAACATCTAAATTCTTAGGGGAAAGTGCTCCAAGTGATAGCCAGGTTTCTCTTGATAAGCGTATTAGGCATGCTTTGATCAAGAACCGTTTTGCTGATACCATATTAAAAGCAAAAGAGAAGACACTTTCACAGGTCGGACGTGTTTTTCCTACCTTCAAAGTTGACCTATTTGTTCATGTTCAGGGTAATATTTTTTTTGGATTTTATCTCATTTGATTTTATCTTGCTGGAATCAGGTTGACAAGGGGGATCCTCAGAAACTGCAGCGGGAGATGGAGGAACTTGAACTGCATAAAAAGAAAGGTTCTGTTCTGAATTGCCTCTGAACTTTTCACTTTATGTCTGTGGTTCTGTGTGAATTCTCTTGGCTGCATGTTTGGTGAACATGTGGTGGACACTATATCAATGTATATTTTAATTTTTTAGCATCTTCAAGCTGATGATGTATTCTTGTCTGTCCAGAAAAAGCAAGGTTGCTTGCAGAAGCAAAAGCTGCTGAAGATGCTCAAAGGCAAGCTGAGGCAGCAGCTGCAGCTGAGGCTAGACAGAAGAGGGAGCTTGAAAGAGAGGCAGCACGGCAGGTGTTGCTTAAGGTAAAAGCATGAAGTTCACGCTGCAGAACTATAGCTTCATCATCACTTCATGCTTCAGAACTGTAGCTTCATCATTCTGTGTTCTGTCTTTTATTGGAGTGTTTGTTGTGCAGATGGAAAAGACCGTTGACATTAATGAGAACTCTCAGTTTCTTGAAGACTTAGAAATGCTTAGCGTTGTCCCTGCTGAGCATGTACCAAGTTCTGTAGATGAGACGAGCCCGGATCCATCACAAGATGGCTTGGGTGGGTTCAAGTTTGGGGCCTGTAACCCTCTGGAACGACTTGGTTTGTTCATGAAAGATGATGACGAGGAGGAAGAGGGTGAACAACTAAATGTTTTAAATCCTTTAAATGAAGTAGAAGAGGGAGAGATTGACTGAACTGTGATACTTTGTTTGTCATAATGAATCAAGAAGCAATGCTTTGACCTCTTAACGGGGAAAAATTCACTGCCTAGGCAATCCTGAATGGCTGCCAGGCCATTAGGATCCTTTTCTTTACAAGATGGTCTCTTGGATAGCGAACAGGATCATGGACAGCCTGGATGTATAAATAGGGTACTCATGTAAGGCATGGAATTTTACCCTGACACATGAGCTTGTGTGTAGGGCATGGAAAGATTGATCTGGTGCACTGCGTCTGCCCAAGAGAATAATGACCTTTGTTGCCAAGCAGCAGAGAGGTCTGTTGAGACTCTGTTTTATCCAAGAGAAAGCTAAGTACGGAACTATGTGAACCCGAAATGATATCTCACGACTACAGACTATAAGATACTTTCGTTGGGTGACCTTGCAATTTGTTGGGAATTCTGTTTTCTCGAAGTAAGAAGTGTTGCTGGGATTTTGTGGTTGAAGGTGACGGGATCGCATTTGGTGGATTGTGTTTTGAAGCTAATGGTGGCGTAATTGATCTTTATTATCAGTTGCTTTATGGCTTTTAGGTTATGCGAACAAAAAATTTATGCCCTTTAGGTTTTTGATCAAAGTCTGCTTGATCCGGAGGGGGGATGCTGATGCGAGGGAGTTCAGTGTAATGTCTATGGACAGGGGATGCTTGTAAGTCTGCTGTTTTCATCAAGTGGCCAGAATTTCAGTCTACTGACCATTTGGAGGAGCAGTTTGGAATTTCTGGCTCCTGGCCCGGTCAAGTAGAAAGCCTGTGTTGAGCATTTTTGGAATCTGGTTTCTTGAAGTCTTGGGGGAGGGTGTTTGTTTTATTGTATTGTCTTCCGCTGGACGATAGCTATCATCCTATTTGCTGCGACTTCGGTATTTTCTTTTAAAAAAACTTGGGTCAACGAGAAGAAAAAAAAATATATATATCGTCCACTCATGGAAAAAAAAAAGAATAAAAGAGTTGTTCTCAACTAATCAAGAGATTCCGAAATTAAAATTTATGTTTTCTTAATATTATTATTAATGATTTTGATTTATTTATATTAAAAAAATATTTCGAGCATGCACTATGTTATTGAAAGCATGTGAATCCCCAACAAAGAAGTTGTGAAAAACTTATTATTTTCATCATTGATCTTCTTTAAGAAAAAGCAAGTGAGAGTCGTCTACGTCCTTGTTCGTTTTTAAATCTCCTATATTTATGGGCAAGAAGAGTCTCCGTTAAATCACCTATATTTATGGGCAAAACAACTATTACTTTTTTATTATTAGTTTACTGAGTTTCTCTAATTATAATTAAAAATTTATTTTATTTAAGAATATCTTAGTCATGAATTTGTTTTAACTTGATTTTTACCCGGTCATCCTGATTTTATAACCAAATTACTTGTTTGATAGTTTATTCAGTTTTTTTTAATTTTATATTTTAACATTGAGTTTATTAGAAATTAAAATTTTTAATTTATTTTTGTTGAGATGATTATGATCTCATGATCTAATATGTAAATCAGAAAGTTAATTATTTGAATTAATTTAATATAATATTTCCATCTAAATATTTATAAAAAATCTCTTTTTTAATATTTTTTAATTGAATTATATTTTTATTGATTATCCTAAATGTTTTGACCTTATCAAATTAAACAGATCATTCTTGTATAATAAAATTATGTTTTTAATAGAAAAATATTATTAGTATATATCTATATATATATTTATTTTCTTACATTAAAAAAAATTGATTATACTTCACGTATAACACCGGTCAAATTTCCAGTTATCCCTAAAATAGCAGCGACCGATTAAATACGACCTCGTTTTTTAATTCCCTTTTCACAAATCCATTTTAAACCTTGAAGCTCTCAAATCCTCGAGAAGTACGCATGAAAAGGGCAAAATAAGTGAGAGAGAGTCTCACCAAACGGCCCCTTAACACCACCACTACCATCACCAAATCAATCATCTCCCTCCCTATAAAATCTCTTTCTATTTTTTTTTTTTTTGTGTTAAATCACTCTAAATTCATAAAAAAAAGGTTCAAACAATAATGGAAACCCTAATCAAATCACTCCCAGACCTCCCTCTCTTCCTCTCCTTCTTCCTCACCATTTACCTCTCTGCCCATTTTCTTGTTTTCCGTAACTGGTGTCCCAAGATCCGACCCGAAGCAGCCAGTTGCTTAATCTCTCTATTTCACGGTACGCCGGCGGTGTTTTTAGCGACGCACGCGCTCTTCACCAACCCAAACCGAGGTTTCTCTTCCTTAAACACAAAAACGGAAGCCTCGGTCCTTGACTTTAGCATTTCCTACTTCTTAATGGATCTTATTCACTACCTTATTTTCTCACCAAGCGACATCCTATTTATCGGGCATCACTTGGCAACTCTTTTTGTCTTCGTCACTTGCCGTTACCTTGTCGCTCGCGGCGCCTACGCGGTACTGATGCTGCTGATTCTTGCAGAGGTGACTAGCGCGTGTCAGAACGCGTGGACACTTGCCAATGCGAGGAGAATTGATGTGCAGTTTGCTGCCAAAGTGTATGATTTTTTGTCTCTGCCATTTTATGCTTTTTATTCTGTCGTTAGAGGGATTTTGGGGCCTTATTTTGTGTATCAAATGGGAGTGTTTTTTATTAGTGGGGTTGATGGTGGTATAATTCCTAAATGGATTTGGGTTTCTTGGTTGTGTGTTGTTGTAACTGCTATTAGTGTTAGTATTTTATGGGTTACTAATTTGTGGGTTCAATTGTACAAAGAAAGGGGTGCTAAATTGGAAAAGAAATCGACATAAATTAATAAACTCAAAATTTATGTTTTCAGCTCTTCATTTTGGCTTAAGAAATTTCCCTTCATGTTGCATTTTCAATGCAAGCAATCGATGATTTATGTAGCAATTATCTGTAGGGTTCTAAGTGGTTAAGTCATTTGCTTACTAGTAATTATCTGTAAACATTTCTAGTGAACGCAACTCTGACGGACTTTGTTTCAGTGTGTGAAGGCAAGATTTATTTTTTAACGAACACTCAGTTCACAAGCAAATCAAAATGGATTCGACCGCTGAAACGCTCCAATGTGATTAATTTTTGACAAGGATATGGAATAGCTACAGGAAAATGCAGTCATGAAACTTTGACCAATGTACCTTGCAGCCTGTATGCTCTGTTGATCTTAATTCATGAACCTAGTTACCGAAGAGAACATATCGATTCTTCACAAGGTTAATTGATTTGTAGCTCTATAGCAAGTAATTTTGAGAGCAGTTCAGGGGCAATTCGTGGCTAATATTGAAAAAATTAACCTCGCTCTTTCTAATAAAGTGTACAATAGTGTTGGAACTGGTGAACAAGAAAGCTGTACAGATTAATGAATTAGGTAGAAGTGGCAGGCCCAGACTTTAAGAAGGTGGTTGTTTGTTTGGGAAATTTTCCTCGAAATGGGGTTGAGCATGGGCAGATTAGAAATTGCAGTTGCACCGTCTTGTCCTTCCTTGCACGGCATTTATGCTGGTGTTCAAATTTTCAAAATGGGTCAGGTGCTAGGCTGACAGATGTTGGATGCCCACTTTTACATGACCGAACCAGTAGTGATACGATGGCAGCTGAAACAAGTTGAGTTGCTAAGAACAGTTTTGGTCAATGAATCATAGAATATCGTTTTGCAATAAATTAGATGAGTGAAAAAGAAGAGCAGAACTTAATTAGAGCAGTTGGAGAATTTGGGCTAGGAACTCTCCTGATCTAGTCTGGGAAAATAATTGTACAGGTACTTAATTGCTGATGGGATCATTTCTGCTGTTAGTCATATGTGGGAAGGAATAGATAATTTAGACCGCTTGTGTCGAAGGGGAAGCAGGTAAGTGTAGCTGGCTTTCTGCCACCAACCTGTGATCTTTTCGGCCTTTTGTTCTACAGAATTCATAGCTGAAATAGTTGTAATCTTTGGAGTCATAGCGGTGGTAAAGCTTTTCTGTCATCTAGTATGAATCTTATTATTACACGATATTGCTGTGAGGTGGTTGGCCGGTTGGTCAGAATGTCTAGAGGGCTCAGGAGGTTGATCTCAGGACAAAACAGGTAACATCACATAACAATTTAAAAATACGATTGCATTGTAATTACCAAGGCAAAAACAAGACACACATTTGCACTCTGCACGCTCTCATTGTTCACACTTTCGTGGGTTGGTAGTTTTTTCTCCTTGTATAATATTGATATTTAAAGGATTTTCAAACGAGATGTATTGAATGCACAATTAAAAGAAAAAACCAGCATGCCTTAACGAAGACTCGCATGCAAAAGTGCATCTTCATGCTTGTGTTTTGTGTTGACTATTCTTGTACTCAGGTGACGTGATATAATGAGTCATAATAATAGAGGACTTGTGATTAATGCAGTAGATATTAAGTTTGAATCAGGGTATGTATTTTTTGTAAAAATCTGGGACATCCAAGATTTTATTCGCTCATCTAGGCTCATAAAATATGTTTTTTAGAGGAAATTTAGTCGTTCAAAAAATATATTTAATTTTTGTAGAAACCTCATTCCGTTCATGTTTTGGAAACAGAGTTGAAAAGAGAGGAAGTCATCACTCAAAGGTGGTCAAATTTTAGCAATAAAAAAAACCCAATCTCAATACCAACGAGTTTTGTTGTTGAAGTGTTTTTGATTTTATCGGATTAAACATATCAGGGGTCATAATTGTTTTTTTCTGAATTGAGTGTTTTGTGACTGATTAAATGATGATTTAAGGTTAAAATTAGGTTCTTTGGTGAAAAATGGGTTGAAAGATGGGTATGTTTGGTCCAAGAGGGAGGTAATTCATGGCTTTGCTGCCATTTAAAATACTGTTTGCTTTCTACTAGTCAAACACGCGTTGCTCACTGTATAACAAGCGATTGACAAAATTATCCAATTGTTTTTTTTATTTTTATAATGAGCCTGACAAACAAATCACGCACTTGTTTTGTTTTTATAAGGGCTATATATATAATATTAAAACAAGTGCTCTTATTAAAATTCTAAAATAAAAGGAATATATTAATAAGATAAATGAGCTTTAATTAAATATATATATATATATATATATATATTTTATTTTATTTCAAATCGTTCATTTTTTTATATTTAATATTTATTGTAATTGCTTTAAGTAATTGAAAGCTATATTTTTTTGTTGAAAAAAAAGAGCTTTATAAAGAGGATGAATTATACTAAAAAGTTGTTTGATTTCAATGTTTTTTCATCATTACTTTTTCTAAAAAAAAAACAAATTTATTTCCATATAATTATATAATTAAAAAAGCTAAATTGCACCCCACCATGAGATGAGGTGTCTTACTCTGCATTTAACTCTCATTTTCTTAAAAACATCTATATTTTTTCATTTAGTTTATTGCATGAACGAGTCATCAATGGATGAGACAAAACATATTAAAACACTTTCACACACACTTTGTTTACCAAAAACAAATACAAGTAGTAGTAGTAATAATATTATGTTCTGACGACACAGAAAATGCAGGGCAACTGTGGTTCAAATAAAGCACGAACTGTGACGAGGCTTGCAAACAACAGTGCTGGGCAATGCAAAAGACTATACCTACCGATCAACAATGACTTCTGCACAAACCGAGGCTGACTCATTGTCAGAGACATCTTATTTTTAATACAACTACATATAGCTCTCAGAATTTACACGGAGCTGTGTAAGAATTTTGATCAGGAGAAAAATTTGTAGCCCTTGGCACCAAGTATGATATTCCGGAGCCCTCCGATGGGTGACAGAATCATCAATAAGAAGCCAAGTATAATGCAGATCTGAAATGAAGAAAGCAGGATCAGATTAAGGAGATGAAAAGCATATCAAAATGTGATGTGGGAAATTAAGCAGTGAGCATACCCAGTTGGTGATCCATGATAAGCTGAACCTCTTGGGTTTGTAGATGGCCAGCCACATGATACAAGGGAGCTGGAAATGAAAGGAAGGAGATTCAGGAATTGGAACGGAAAAACTAAACAAAATGTTTCTGCAACTAAATTTCATTTTTTTTTCTCGCACAGGACAAGAAACTGGTGCTTACAAAGTAAGTTGTTGGGGCAAAAGCAAATCCTCCGAAGAATCCAAGAAGACCACCAAAGAAAGGGAAGCAGATGCCAACGAACATTGTAGCCGCTGAAATCAAAATGGAAGTCCAGTTTATACGAATCAAACAAAACACCTCCGAAGTGGACAGCACTGAAATTTACTCACCAACATATAGATTGCGTGTGATGAATCGAAGCTTTCTGGAAGGCCTGAAATGCAACTTCTTTACCAACAATGTTTCTATCATGTCAAATACTGGAATTGCATATATCTGTTGTACAGCAGAAACAAAAATATCAGGAAAAAAAGTACGACAAATTTATGTCAGTTTTGATAATACTGTGCTTGAACTGCTCATGGGATATGATGAACTGCATCAAATCAAACCTGATAGCTTCCGATAACGTGGATAACGACGAACATATTAGCTGCTACGATGAGCCATGTTGGTTTTTCTAACGATATGAGTATGTTATCTTCGACTTTATTACCGAACATGTAATATCCTACAAGAGCAACTGGGAAGTAGCACAAAGCTACAACTATATAGGCAACCACCACTCCTTTCCACATTGGCCCTTTCGATGGCTTGCCTGGTTTAGATGGAATTGTTGCTTGAATCTCTAACACAACGTTGTGCCCAGCATAGGCAAAAGCTACATCTCCCAGGGCAGACAGGAAATTAAAGACCGTTCCAGAAGTTGTCGAGGCTTTGTAGACATATTCGACATCTGGCTGGACACCTTTGTGGACAGAAGCTGACCATGCAATGGTAGAGTAGCTGCAAAAGATCATCGTCAATTAGAAAGTACATAATAAGACGTACATGAATTCTTAGTCTCTGGCTAAGCTGATCGTTATTTTTCGAATTCATAATGGATTATGATAAACGGTTGCCTCATTGATTTATTGGAAGAAATCATTCAAGCAATCGATCCCTCTCATTCCCGTCCTGTCCTCTTCAATTTTCCAGCAGAGGATTTAGAATTCTGTATCGCAAATCAAAGAGAGTGGTGAATTGACTAGCAGAAAAAATACCTCAAAGACATGGCTGCAGCAGCCAGTGAAACGCCAGAGATGGAGTTGAAGTTGGGAAGATGAGAAAGTACGAAATGAACCGAGGCGAAGATCATGATAAAGTAGGTTAATTTGATCGGTGCACAGTCTTTGCACACTAAATTGTGGATCTTCTGAAGTGATTTACCTCCAGTAACCATGTAGACTATGTCGACCCCTACTTCACAAATAAGCTGCTGGGGCACTACTATGTAAAGACCAAGTTTTTCACCAAAGGCATGCTGGCCGAGCTCATGGTATCGGTCAAATCGTTTCCCAGGAACCATCTCATGCATCTCAACCATTTGCCATAGAGTGTACAGAGTGATGGCCCATGAGAGCACAAGAATTACAGTACCAGGGCCCCTGGATTCAAAGATGACAAAGATCTAAATTACCAATCATGCTGTTACAGATTTAAGATTAATTCCATTTTCTAGAAAATATTAATCAGGCAATTTCACGATGACGCTCGCGAAGACACATACCATCCAAGATTTGCCATTGCGTATGGGAGACTGAGGACACCAGCTCCAACCATGGCGGTAACATTGTGGAAAGCTGAATACCACCATTTTGCGTTTCTTGAGGAAGTGATTGGAAGCCAATCATCAATTTCCTTCTTCTTTCTATCTGCCTGTCATTCACGATATCACGTCTATTAGTTACTTTTAATAACAATACTGCATAGATAGATATTCCAGGAACAAAAAAGGAGGGTTCGTGACTATGATTTGTTGATTGATCACAGACTCAGGATCTTGGTTCTACAAGCCAACGTAATTTTCACTATCCCAAGTCATACTGCGTGTAAAATAACCTCCTATTTTTGCTTCTAATAATTTTGCAGTCCTGCATCCTAGCATAATTCAGCAGAAATATTTCTGTTACAAGAAGAAGTAAGATCCTAGAAGACAAGCAAAGCCTGGTGTCACTTCAGACAGTAGGGTCTAACTGTCATTCCAGATGAAAACATGCTGTTTTATAGGGAAGAAGAGGGACATACTTCTGATAATTCCTCGGGGACATCAGGATTTTGATCACCAGGAACTTGAGTACCCATTTCTGTGCAGACTGAGAATTTTGTGACTAATGAAGATGATAATGAATCTTTGGAAACAGCAATATATAATTAAGAACTGTGTATGGTGAATATTTGGAAATAGAAATATATATATTTTGGAATTTTGAATTAAGGAAATACCGAAACTGACGATGACTTGAAGGGGATACCATTCGCCAGCTTGATGACAGACAGTTTGGTCCAAGAGAATTAAATATAATGAATCTGTGGAAAAATAGAATGGATAGAACAGAAAACATGAGCGTCATCTTAATTATAAAACAAATATCATACTTACCTTTAGAAGCCCTAAATGACCATCGAATTCTTTTCCGTATAGATTCTCCATTCTATTTTTATTTTTTTCAATTTTCCTTTTTTGTTAATATTCTATTCTGATTTTTTTGGCACAGTTTTTTCCCTGCGTGAATGATTTTGGCTTTGCAAGTTTAAAATCTCTATAAATTAATATCATTTTTTCAATTAATTTAATAGAGTACAATATTTTGTTAGAATATTCTCCATAGTTTTTCAAATATAATTTCTTACTGTTTTTCAAATGATGACAAAACATGAATAACTATTTTTTTTATATTTAATTGATATTGTAAATTTAATTTTTATTATAAATATAATATATGATTTTTTAATTAAAAAATAATGTTTCCATGATAATTGTAATGTAATGAAATAAAATTAATATTCTACAATTCTTTTTTTTTTGATAGAATGTTTTTTCAACACACCAAAACTTCTCAATTTTCCACTGAAAAAGAAAAGCTAAAAGACGAAAAGAAAGCTAAAAAAAGAAAAGAAAAAACCATTTTCAGCACACCCTAGGCGCTTATGGTCAAGTGGGCATGCTGTAATCTGTCCTGTTGATAAATCGCAAGTCTATTGATGCTGGTCGGCATTCATGCACCTTATTCTCGCAGCCTTGTGCTAAACAAGATTTAAAAAAGAAGAAGCATTTAGATGCTCTGCAAATAGATGTTTAACAATGGCCAACTACAAAGATCGTCATTATTATTCCTTTACTTTTCAAGTAAAATTAACCATCAAATCCTGGCGACAGCTGGGGATCCTGCGTGCTTTCCATGCAAACACAGGATCTCCATCATTGTCATTGCAAATTTGCAATATTGCAGGTGATATTCCTATCAAGGAATCGCCACCTTCTTAGGAAAATCTGACAGAGGCCTTTGGCAAATTGCAGGCCTTGAAACTGTGTCAAGCTTCAACTTCATTTGTATATACCCTGCCTCTATCGTCTGATCTAATCTATTATGCTTAAATATATTTCACTGAAGAATCTCACAAATGGCCCCAAACGTAGCAATGGTGGAATCTTTGGGAAATATACAGCTACCAAACGTTTTAAGGTTATCATATTAGGAATACTGGCAAACCTGCTGGTGTATGATTAACAGCAGCATGTTTGCTAGCACATCATTTTGAATCGAATCTTCATTGATATCTCATTTACAAAATCACGCTCTCCTGTTTCTTACTATTTTTTGGCCTTGAGGTAAACTTTATCCTGACATCTCTCTCTCTCTCTCTCTCTCTCTCTCTCTCTCTATATATATATATATATATATATATATATATATATATATGATTAGAACAGCCTGTAGTTTCTTAATTTACCTGCAATCTCTTAACTTTTTCATTTTTCTTTTTATGGCTGCACCAAGAATTCAAACAAGGATGTAAGAATGGAATATTCTTTATGCCTTTTATTCTATTTATTTTAGTATCAATCTTGGTCTTATAAATAATACCGATCGATGGTGTAGACGAATACAGATGTGCAAAGGCTGTTAGCCATGATAAATCAAACCCCTTCCATTGTTCCTGCTTATTTATATGAGATATTGTAAGAAGTGAATATCCTTCTTAGTAGCAGGGTTTGGAGAAAGGATATGAGAAGTAATTTCACTACATTTCTTTTTTTCTTGTTTTTTCTTTTATATCAAGAATGAGACCTTTTACAAGAATATATTTGAATATGTAAATATAAAAAAATATAAACAAGAAGGAGGAAGAGAGGAGTGACAAGAAAGTGAAATATCGACAGCATATAATCTAATTTTATTATATACTAAAAGAGGTCATGGTCAGTCATTGTGCATTGTGAGATAAATCACTGTGGATTATAATAGTGTTGCTCAGTTTTCGGATCGGTTCGGTTAGCCGGTTTACTAATTTATTTTTTTGCACTGTAAAATAACTATTATGTCCCTCGAAAAAGACAAAAAAAATCCTTCCGGGAGGGGTGCCACGATAATTGCACATTTTCGGTCTGCTTCGGTTCAGTTCGGGTCACCAATTTATTTATTTATTTATTTATATTTCTTTGCACAGTAAAATAATCATTTTATCCCTCGAAAAAGACAAAAATCAGCTCTGGCTAGGAGGGGTGCCACGGGTATTTCATATTTTTTTTAAAATGGTTAAATATGAATATACCCCCAAATAAAACAAAATTGAAGAGTTAGTTGTGGGGGTGTTACGGTAATTGACCATATTTTTTTTTATTATCCTCTGATTACTGTTGTCGCGTGTGCCACACGCGACGTACAATATTCAACCTCGCGCACGTTTCAGACGGCGTGGTTCGGTGGTTTAAAATGTCCATCCTGCCTCTCAGTGGTTTCGTTGCCATGTCTTCTTCTTCATGGTGTAGCGCGTACAATCTAAAGATGGCCGGAAACGAGATGGTGGGCGGTTGAACTTTTTCTCTCTTTTCTCTCTCCTTCACCCTAAACTACACAACAACCCCCCGATTTTATGCCTTTTTCATTTAAGTCCCTAAGCTTTTAATTGTGTTGTGTGATCCTTATTTCTATCATGTAAGTTTTGATTTGTTTCAATTGTGTCATTCGATTGAAATTGATTATATATTACATTTCCATTTCAGTCCTTATTCTTTTAGTTTCCGGATTGCTTTTAAATCCCTTAAAATTTTCGATATAAAAGATTTGATTTTGTCAATTTTGTCATTTGATTTAAATTGATAATATATTTGGTTTTCATTTCAGTCCTTATACTTTTAATTTTTAATTTTTTCCTTTATTCTTTCTTTTGGTTTTTTTTTTTTTTAGTTTTTATTTTATTTTCATGTCAAATGATGTTTTTAGCTAATATTTTTTTATTTGTTTTTTTGTTAAAGTTTTTGGGCTTTTTTTATTCTTTTATTTTCCCATTGAAGTTACTAAACAAGATCAGAGCATCTCCAGCGGGGTGGCATATGCAAAGGCATAAATAAAATACTAATTTTTTAGCATGTGTGTCACTTTTTGCACTCCAGTGGGAGTGCTATTTACCGAGCTAAAAATAGCTCTCTTTGCATGAGTTGCTATTTGTAGCAACTCATGCAGGAGAGCTATTTTTCTTTTTCCTGCGCGTGTGTGATGTGTGTGTGTGTGTATATATATATATATTTTAGAAAATAATATAATTATATCAAAAATATTTTTTTTTATTTTTATTTAAAAATACCTTAACAAGAGAGTAAAAAATTATATATAAAATTAATAATTATATTGTTGGAGGGTTTTTTAAAAGTATTTATTTAATTATATAACTTATTCTTATTAATTGTATAATTAATTACATAATTAAACTACATACAAAATAATTACACTATATTTAAAATAATATAAAAATAAATGGCTTTCCAAAATGGTTTTTACCACTGGAGCACACATCAACAAAAATACCATTTTTACACTATTCAAAATGCCATTTTGGAGATTTGCCTCTCCAAAATGGCACTCCGCAGCAGGAGATGCTCTCATTATTAAATGAAAGCTCTCATCATAAGATGCTCATAAACACCTAATTATTGCTGAATTTGGGAGATATGTGAATTTGAAGCTCTAAATTAAATTTATGTGTTGATTAGTTATTTAAAAGTGGTTTTTTAATGTTAGATTTGTGTTTATGATGCTGAGCAGACTGTTTTCTGTCTTTTTTCTGGATGAAAACGATGCTAACAATATCATTTTGCTGTCCCTTAACATCAGCTGGTGAAATCGTGCAGGATTTCTCCCCCAATTATTATACCCTCCTGCAGCTTTTGTTGGAGGTATGGTTCATACAAAAGCTGATGATATTCTGACTATTGTTTAGGATTTATTATCTTATTTTTTTCTTATGATATCCAAAAGTCTATTTTGTAATGCTTGCCATTTGATGCCACTGCAGACTTTATGATTACTCAAACTGAGAATGCATTTCTCGTTAGACATTCTGGCTCTCGTCTTCTTTATTTGATAGCTCTAACATGAGGATTCCAAATTTCTGTGAACAAATTCCAGGCAACTAGATGCAAGACTTTTCGTTACAATAACTGGAAATGGCAAAGTGCTGCAGAGATTTTCTGACGTAGAATAAAAGGATGGTAATCTATGCACAAACACCTTAAATGTAAATTAAGACACTTTATATCTGTATTCATTTCAGTAATCGAAGAAGGGAATTGACAAACCAAATTGACTGGCTAAAACAAAACATGAAAGGGAACGTGTGATATATGCATACACAAATGGTGGAAAAAAAAGAGGAACAAAGTATAGCCATGCAGGAAACCCTCTCATGAATCTACGGCCACCATTCAAACTTGTACGATCAAGAAGCACGTCAATGCTCCAAATTCGTCTATTGGGGTCTCAATAATACTGGGAAAGCCCTATTTAAAGCTCTAGTTTTGTCCACTGCCATCGTTGCTGTCACCATATTGGTTTCTTCACATGAGGATTTTTGCTTTATAGCAATCGCCTTCATGCAGGTTTGGAAGGCTGTTCAATCGTAGAACTTGTAGTCCTTGGCTGAAATTATGATTTGCCTTAACCCTCCAATGGGTGATACAATCATCAAGATAACGCCGAAGACAATGCAGATCTGCAGTTGAATAAATTAAGTAAGATCAAGTGAATTTAGATAGAAAGTAAGTTAATAAGCGTGGATCTTCATCAACTTACCCAGTTAGTCCACCAAGATATGCTAAACTTCTTTGGTTTGTAGATGGCAAGCCACATTACACATGGGAGCTGAAGAATGAAACAGTGAGGTTAGGCAATGATGCAAAATCTTTTTATAGACCAATCACACAGTAGTTTTCTCAATCATATACTAGACTGAAATAAAATGGAGCCACTTACAAAGTAAGTAGTTGGGGCAAAAGCAAATCCTCCAAAAAATCCAAGAAGACCACTAAAGAAAGGGAAGGTAATGCCAACAAACATCGTGAACGCTGCAATGAAAACAAGAGCAGATAAATAAATCTAATTTCAAACTCGATCCACCTGACTTCACATGAGAACCTTGAATTCAAAAGCACAACTTGATAACTTGGGAGTTCTCTTACCAACATAAGTACTGCGTACAACTAAACGAAGAATCATGGTTGGCCGGAAATTCATTTTTTTTACCAACAGAGTTTCCACCATGTCAAACACTGGCATGGCATAAATCTGCATGGTGGAAAAAATATAATGTTGAAAAATCTGCAATAAATATCAATCTGAAGGGAGGAGGAAAAGATAAGATGAGGTTTGATTCGCACCTGGTAGCTTCCAATAACATGGACCACAACAAACATGTTAGCCATTGCAATAAGCCAGACAGGCTTCTCCAATGTGATGAGGATGTTGTCGGAGACTGAATTTCCATAAATCCAGTACCCAATCAGAGCAACAGGGAAATAGCACAAAGCCACCACTATATAGGCAACTATGACTCCTCTCCACATAGGTACTTTGGATGGCTTCACAGGTGTAGATGGGATCGTTGCTTGAATCTCCAAGACCACATTGTGCCCAGCATAAGCAAAAGCCACTTCCCCCAAGGCACTGAAGAAGTTAAAGACTGTCCCTACCTTAGTAGAAGCTTTATATCCATATTGCACATCTGGTTGAACACCCTTGTCAATAGAAGCCGACCAAGCAATCGTAGAATAACTGAAACGAAAACGTGAATCAGTTTTAGTGCAAGTGAAGTTCATAGAATGTTAGAAAAACATATCAATTTCTAGCCCCTTAAAGTTCTCTTATTTTCTTTTTTATTTGTTATTTTTTAAATGTGCTGCGGGGTTCCATATCACAGATTTTGGCACACAGAATGTGAAGGCCTGGAAGTGTAGGGTTACCTCAGGGACATGACCGCAGCTGCCAGAGAGACACCAGAGATGGAGTTGAAGTTGGGGAGATGGGAGAGCACAAAGTGAACAGAGGCAAAAATCATAATGAAGTAGGTTTGTTTGATCGGTTTGCATGTGCTGCAAACGATATCATGGAACTTCTTCAATGATTTGCCCCCGGTAACCATGTACACAATGCACACACCAACTTCAACAATAAGTTGCTGCGGCACAACAATGTAGAGGCCAAGCTTTTCACCGAAAGCATGTTGACCAAGTTCATGATATCTATCGAATCTCTTTCCTGGCACCATTTCATGCATCTCAACCATTTGCCATAGTGTGTATAGCGTGATCACCCATGATAGGATTAGCACAGCTACGCCAGGACCCCTGAAAATAACAGACAGAACGTTACTTCGATAAAAAAAAAAACGACGTTAATGTCATAATGAAATGGGCCACTGATGGGAAGATGCTTGTACTGCTTTTAAAAAATGTGCTGCTGAACATACCATCCAAGCTCTGACATGGCATAAGGGAGACTGAGGACACCAGCTCCCACCATGGCAGTGACATTGTGGAAAGCTGAGTACCACCATTTTGCATTCCTTGAAGAAGTAATTGGAAGCCAATCATTGATTGCCTTCTGCCTTGCTGCTTGTTCATCAACCTGTCATCGATGATTACATCAATTTTAACAGCAAAACATACAGAATAATGCAACAGAATCGCTGTTTCTTGCTATTGAATCAGCAGCAGAATCAGACTACAATTCAAGACAATGATATAGGACAACAAAGCAAAAGAGTTGAATAAATTTATCCCCCCCCTTTATCCTACAAGTTGACACCACAGCTCATTCTGTAAAACAGAGCTTTCATAAAAGTCCTCAGCGCATCCACTAGTTCTTTTCATTATTTGTTTATTAAGATTCCAGTCTTATGAATCAAAATATCCCTAAACCTTTGGAGTGGCAAACACTAGATCATTTGTCAACTTGTCCACTGTCTAGTAGTTTAGTTTCCAAAGTTTTTTTATCTTCGTACTTTTGGAATCTAGCTAGCTGCCAATTGTTTGGTTTACACACCACCCATCCGCCACTATTAATCTGACTTTGACTATCATTTCTGGGGATGGGTCCAGTGTCATCTTTGAATATAAAACAACCACAGCCACCATTCAAGACTTCAAAAATAAGCATCTACTCTTCCTCAAGTCCTGCTTGATCTAACACGGTTTCTCACACACGTACTGCTCTTATCCTCAAGTTTTTCTTAACTATAAAACAACCATAGCCACCATGTGCATGAAGAGTAAAAACCGCAATCATCCCATAAAAGAAAAGGAAAAATTATATTTGTAGAAAATTTATGAGCCGGTATGTATACACATACAAGGCTACAACTGAGGTAGTATCTTAGAATTTCATTAAGAAAAAGGGTACTGGTATCTTAAAAAGTGTTAATTCTTTGGTGCACCCACTATTAAATTTTAATCAATTTATGTTTTTACTCTAGAATCCCCCAAATCCATGGATGATGATGATAGTTATAAGTGATATTTTATTTTTATTTTTTAGAGCAAATATACTTTATAAAGTTGAGAACCAACAAAGAAAAAGATTGAAAACTATTAATTTGAATTACTGACCTAGCTGGCTTTGAATTACTGACCTAGCTGGCTAGTTCACATGCAAGATTAGAATATGGCAGAGAAAAAGAGAAGCATGGTGGTAAGTCAAGTGGATACAAATTTCCAAAAATAAATGTTAGGATTGGAAAAATTAACAAGAACGAAGAGTCCCTTTTCTTCTTTCTTTTGTTTGTATGTGTGTTTTAAAAGTGTTTTTTTATTCTACTTTTATATTTTTAGATTGTTTTGATATATTGATATCAAAAATAAATTAAAAAAAATAAGAAAAATATTATTTCATTATATATTTTAAAGATATATTAGAAAATCAACCAGTATATAAACAAGCAACATCGAAATAGTGGATTTGCGTGTAGAGTTTAAATTTGGAGTCAACATATTAAAGGCAATTACGTGTTCTAAGGCTGTAAAATGAAGTCTTAAGTATCCAAAAATAGAAGAAAAATAATAATTTAAAAAGCCACTACTGTTTTGAGAAATTACTTGGAGAATATATATATATATATATATATATATATATATATATATACACTCAATTCGTACCCTGTTACATATTTGGAGATCCATAGTAGAGTTAGTGAATCAATTTTTTCGTATGCATAAGAATTCCTCAAAATAATTAAAAAAAGAAGAAGAAAATAAACTGACTGGAGACAGGCTATGAACATGAAAATTCCCAACTTGATGAAATTGCGATAAATTAAAGGGGCTGGTGCTGTTTAAGAGATTAAAGGAGACAGAATGTAGATGCCCTTCTGTTTCTTTTTTAAGGAAAAAGAGAAGCAAGACACCGTGAATCTCTCAGTGAATTACATAAGCAGAGAGCTGTTCTTCGTCTTGCCCTCAGTTCTTGAACACATGATGCACACAGATTTACCACTTAATTTGCAGGCAGAGACCACATGAACGTTTACAGTGAGTTCTTCATTCTAATGCCATTCTCGATTAAATTAATTGGATTCTCGAAAAATGGTTATAAACAAAAGCAAGAAGCTGAAACGTTTCGTTTTCATTTTCTCCTCTCCCTGCCAAGAAGGAAGAACTTTGCCCCAAAAGCAAAAACAAGGACAGGAGATGAGAAAAAGAAACACTAATATTTAACAAAAAGTGCTGAGTGGAGAGGTTAATGATGCAAGAATCAACTAACAAAAGCTAACTAAAGACAAAATCCCCAACCATTTTGGAAAAGTTGTAATCACTTTTCATGTCTTTTTGCTCTGCAAAACTAACAATATTCAGGAAAAAAAAGTAAGAGAGAGAGGGGGGGAGAGGGGGAGAGAGGGCTCACCTCTTTCTTGGTGTAGCCATGGTCATTGTCAGTAGTCTCAGCACCCATGTCTTCAATCTGCAGAGAATGATACGCGGAGAAGCTCAAGAAGATGAAGAGCTAGAGGATGAAATGTTGCGTCGACGTGCTTTGTACGAACTCAAGGGCTTCTCCACCCTTCAAATTTATAAAGGAAAAAACAACAGCAGGAAGAGAAACGAGTTAAGGTTTTTTTGTTTGACTTCTTGAAGTCTTTGTAGGGACAACCACTGTAGATTTAAAGCATATGAAAATTCCACGAACTTGCATTCCACACGTCATTACGTGATTCTTCGTTTGAAAACATGTTAAATTATATTAATAAATTCAATTTTAATAATTACAGTAAGAAAAAAGAAAAGAAGAGAATATAGTATGGACCAGTAAGCTTAGCCTAGTACATGATACATTATCTCCGTATAGTTATGCAGAAACACAGTCGTTTTTACATCTACGCTTCTTTAATACTTTTCTTTCTGCTATTGACAACTAGAATTTCAATTTGGTCCTCAATTATATATCAGTCTCAATTTGATCCAATGAATCTATCGATTGTCTTTTACGCAGAATATTTCCGAGTTAACTTCTAAGTCAATTAAAACAATGCATGCATGTTTATCACCCATAATTAGTGTCAAAATTCAAAGAGATCACGAGCAGACAACAAATAAGTTTAGCAGAAAATAATAAATTGAAAACATAATTCTGTAAAATAATCTTACAATTTTTTTCTTTTTTTCTGGGGAAGAGAGTAATAGCCTTCTCAATCTGAGGAAAACGGATCCATTGCCTCTCTTGAATGTAACTTTGGTAGCGACGAGGAATCCTAGTCCTTCCATGATTAGAATTCCATTTTATTCAGTTAAATGATTATAATTTATTTTAAAATATGTTTTCATAATATTAATAGTATGTGTTGTAGGTATTTGAAAAGGACTGGATTCTATAGAATCCTCCTAAATCAAATTACTATTAATTTATAATTAAACTAATGGTTCGATTATATTTTATTTACTACATCGTCAAATAAAAGTAAGGTCCCGTCCAGCTGGAAATAAAATATACTTGACGACTCAAGTAAAATTAAAAACAAAAAAAATCTAAGTACACTATCAAAATAAATCGAGTGTATATAAACCTACAAAAACAACAGATGGGATTAAAATCAAGAGGTAATTACATATAATTACTAGCACAATAATTCTCCCACGAATATGTTAATTAAATATATGTCAGCACAATCATCTAGTACTAGTAAGAATCAAGTGGTAAGAACCCTGTACTAAAAAATATCACTAGAGACTTATATGATCGTTAATTTTAAAATTTATAAGATTAATCAAGATACACGCAAGTTAATCCAGACATTCACATTAATAATAATAAAAAATATGTCGACACATATAATGGAGGAAATTGATCATCGAAATTGCCCAATGTGATCAGATTGTGATCTTATTTAATTGGGATAGATATGACAGTCCCTTCAACGACAGCTATGTGCTGGTGCTCCATTGTGACCACGATCGAAGCCCTTCACAATGGTGGAAAGACACCAGCCCTCCACTGCCAGTTTAATGATGATTTGATGATTATTTTTAGTTTGTTATATCATATGCTACATTTTCATTTTTTTATTCTTCCAGCATTATTGCAGCTTATGAATATTAAAAATGATATAATGTTTTATTCAACTCCTGAATCAAGTTGAAATTAATAAAATATTGTTTTTTATATTAAAATATAGTTTTACAATGTTTTTTTTTAATTGGTTTATGACTCTTTTTATATTTAGTCTATAAATTCTTTATTTTTTTTTCAAGTCTATTTAAGACTTTTATTGTTTTATTATTAAGTTCTCTAAGGTTAATTTTGAGAAATTGTAAACCTTTTAGAGAAGCAGACTACCAGAAAATAAAAAAAGCAATTGAATAATAAAATCTTGAGTTAAATTTTTTATATAATTTATTTTTAATGAAATCCTGTATTTTTATAGTGCTTTGTCTCTATTAATCTGCAAAAAAGAGAGATTTAAGATTTCCTAGTTATGTTTCCCGAGACATCACCAATTTTATGGCCACATTCTACGAATTGCAATGCCACCTATCTTCAAATTCTACGAATTCGTGAGATGCCCATTTGAGATAACGTTCAATGTCACACACACACACACACACACACACACACACACACACACATTGTATTATCCTTGTACACTATAACATAAGATAATTTTTTTTGTTTAATTAATCTCTTGTTTGGTATAATTGGATTCACAAGTTGGAGAGAAGTACGCTATAATTGAATTTGATCATCATCTTATTTAAAAAAAAAAAAAACAGGGAGACGACTGATTCTTATTTAAATAAAAATAAAAATAAAAAAATAAAAAAATAATTTGATCATCATTATATTTTTGTACAATGTATAGAGATTGAATTTTATTTATAATTCAATTTTTGACACTCAAAATAATTTTAAACATGGAATTTCATTAGAACCTACCTATGAACTGAATCAATTAGGAAGATTCCAAACATGGTATACATTGATTCTTAAAAATTAATGCGGAAATTACCATATACATTGATTAAATTATTTATATATAATATTTATAATCTAATATATACTACCTGGCGTCTAAACAAAGAGATAGGAAATGGCAAGCTGAAGTTTTGGCAGACATGGTTGCAAGTAATTTCCTTTTGTCAAATGTCAACGGAGAGAAACCCATCAAGGGATTGCTCCGCAAGCTCCAGAAATCCATGGAAGCTCGTTGCCTCAGCTCTGAATTTCGAAGTGATTGCTACGCTTCCACCAATAATTACAGATTATAAAATGCACAAACCTTGGAACAAGCACGCCAAGATGGGAGGGTTTTATGGGATCGATCGATCGAGGAAGCAAGCATCCACATGCCAGTTCTTGCCAAAATTTGAGCTGGAGTCGCATGATTGGAATGCGAATCTTGTGGAATCTCATTTAGCTTTTAAAAAAATTCTGGATATGTTTAGGAACCGTGTTGATGATGGTGACAGCTTTCCAGCCATTCCACGTCCATGGATTTCAGCTTAGAAATCGGAGAGGGTGCCACAAAATTAAGTAACTAGGAAAATGCCATGTAGATGCTGTGAAACTGTGTGCTGCTCATCTAAATTGAGACCCAATTAATTAATTAATTAATCGCAGCAAAGTAATTTGTTTAAGATTAGTTGGAGTGCGAATGCTCCTTTTTTTAATTATTATTTTAATTCATGTTTTTACAATAATGTCAAATATTAAACATATAAATTCTTTTATTTTTTTCTGCTTCTTTTCGACTCTATTTCTCTCTAAATCTCCCACATATTTTATATCCAACTCTAGACATGATCTGTTGATCCAGATCAGATGGAATCGGATTTGAATATTAAACATAGTTATCAATTTCTTTTCGACTCAATTTCTCTTAATTATATTTTATAATTAAAACTTTTCATGTTTTTAAAATACTATATTCATTAAAAATAGAATTAGGACTAATTTTAGATTGAGTCATTATCCTATCGGATTGAGATAAATTCAAATTTGATTTATTTAATAAACACATTATAAATTCAGATTATAAACTCTCAACTTATTTCATAAAGTCAACTTAGAATCAAGCTCAACAAGATTTTTTTTCCCGTTGATTCCTCCGAGCCTGTTTCCTTGGCTGTGCATTTAATCATAAAAATTACATGCCAAGTCCAATCCATTTAATTACATTAGAATGGGATCAGATTTGGGCAAAGATATAATTAATTGATTGTCAAATTCAAATATCTTTCCAAGGAACTGTATGTATTACAAAATAGAGAGGTTAATTTCATTTATCCCCTTGAAAGAAAAATAAAATATTTCTATGCATATATTTATTCCAAATTTATTTTTGTAAAATAAAAGCAAGATTTGAACATGATGATTTTTATAGATTTAAAAAACAATTTAATTTCATAATCAAGTTTATATGTTTTTTTCTCTTTGACGTCTCTCTCTATTTTTTCTCACTCTATTTCCCTTTCTTAACATCATCACCATACGAGAGTCAACCTATCTAATTTACTGATTGATCAACGGTGGCAGATTTTTATAATCTAAAGTAAGACTCTAAGCCCCTCTCCTGATGTATGCACCGATTCTTTATTCATCTTTTTTTTAGGTTGAGTGCAAACAAATTAAATAGATTTTTAATTTTTACTAATAGATTTTAGGCTCTTTCTTATTTTTTCCAAGATAATCTTCTTTTAAAATCAAATTACATAATCTTCTTTCCAATAATATCTACAAGTGATCAGAACTCGGAACATATTCGACAATTTAATAGGGTTTCGTTTTCCATATTTTTATCATCCTTATCTTTTTTTTTTTTTGATAACGGGGTGTCCGGGCTAGCTTGTGGCACCACAACTAAATCCCCGGGCCCACTGAACATCCTACAAATCCAATGAGCATGTAAGGCACCGCGGGGGTGACAGGCGTGCCTAGCAAGGCTTGAACCTGGGGTGAGAGGAAGGGAGAAGCCCTTCATGACCACCGGGCCAAGACCCTGCTGGCTTATCATCCTTATCTTCTTCTTTTTTTGATAACCGGGGTGTTCGGACCAGCTTGCGCGCATCGCAACTAAATCCTCGGGCTCACTGAACATCCTGCAAACCCAATGAGCATGTAAGGCACCGTGAGGGTGACAGGCGTGCCTGTCAAGGCTTGAACCTGGAGTGAGAGGAAGAGAGAAGTCATTCTTGACCACCAGACCAAGATCCAAGTTGTGGTGGAGTAATTTGTGTGTCACTGCACCAAAAGTCAAGGGCTGCAAAATATAAATCTTAATTTCTCCACAGAAAGAGCTTGTAATTCCCATGACAATGACCCGAAATATTTCAAAGATAAAGACTCCAAATTGTACCCAGCAACACATGTTCACACATTCAATGTCTAGACCTAAATAAGTCCAATCTATATATTGTTTTAAGGCCCTGTAGGCTCTTCTTTTCTTACTATAGATTGAATAACCACGTCTTTTCTTTTCTAAGCAACAATTTCTGGTGTTTTTATTTTAATAAAAACTATGTATTCTGTGAATTTGAAGTTTAAGTTTGCAAAAATGAATAATATGGCAAAGAATGGACTAAACTGGGATACATTCCTTAATTCCTAGAGATGCTTGTAAACTGAGCTCCAACTGCTACTGTCTATAACCGGGATACATCCCTCAATTCCTAGATGTCACTTGCTATAATCTTAGTTTTTTTTATTATATTTTCAAAAAAACTATATTCAACACACTAAACCAAGGTGGTCAATTTCGTTTTGGTTGGTGCTTTGTTTTTTCAATTGGAACGGAATGTTTCGGTTTCGTAGCGCCGTTTTTGTTAAAACTATAGAAAACCAAAATAGATAGTCAACCATCTCAATTATTGTAAATGTTACCGTTTTATTTTCTTTCCTTTTCTATGTAATATTCAGCTCAATTGTAGGCAATAGATTATGATCCTAAATTCATCTATACTTGTATAAATCACAGAATGTATGTATGAAATAATATACTGAACATATATGAAATTCTTACCAATTTATTATTTTCTTCAATCCCTGTTATTGAATTTCTTCATGGTATCAGAGCTGCAATCTTGATATCAAAAACACCACACAAATCAAACCCTAGCTGACTCCTATGGCTACCACAGACCAAGGAAGCACAACTAGAGGAGCAGAATGGGACTACCCCAATCACCAGTTAAACCTCCACCATTCAGATCAGCCTGGCGCTATCCTCGTGCCACAACCCTTGGTGGAAGACAATTACATGGAGCCAATCCATGGTTATGGCTTTGACAGTCAAAAACAAAATTAGTTTTATCAATGGGTCAATTACTGATCCTGGTAATGGAAAGAAAGAAGAACAACAACAATGGAATCGATGCAATAACCTGGTGAAGACATGGCTGCTGGGATCGATTTCCAAAGAGATTGCAGGCAGTGTCATCAATTGCAAGGATGCAAGGCAAATGTGGGTCGATCTGCAAGAACGATTCTCGCATGTAAATGTGGTTAAATTATTCAATATCAAAAATGAAATTTATAATTGTGTGCAAGACAACACGACAGTAGGGTCCTATTTTACGAAATTGAAAGGGTTGTGGGACGAACGAGATGTACTCTGTAACCTCCCAACATGCACATGTGGATCAATCAAGGAAATAAAAGCATACCTGGACATTCAGAAAACCATGAAATTCCTCATGGGGCTTAATGATTCATTTGCAGGTGTTCGTAGCAACACGCTACTCCAAGACCCATTACCCACAGTGAACAAAGCATACTCACTAATTCTTCGTCATGAGAAGCAGATGGAAGTTGTCGCCAGGAAAAACCATGGACAACCAGATGTTGCTGCATTCGCCGTGAGAGATTTCAGTAACCATGAAATCAAAAAGGGGCTAAGATGTAACAGGTGTAATAAAACAAACCATACCACCAGAGATTGTCATGCACATCTCCGATGCACCTTTTATCGGTGGAAGGGACACATGGCTGAGCACTGCCGCAAGAAGAAGGCGATGGCTGAGGGTGATTTTAACGGGATGATTCCCAAAGGAAATCAGGCCGCATCAAACAGAAGAGAAATGAATTTCCCCGAGAGAAGGGAAATGGGTTTTGAGAACAGAAGAGAGATGAATTTCCTCGAGAGAAGGGAAATGTGTTTTGAGAGAAAGGGAATTAATTTTCCCGAGAAAAGGGAAATAAATTTTCCTTTTACTGCAGATGAATGCAAGCAGATATTAAACATGTTGAAGACCAAAAATTCCTCTGCCAATCAAGTCAGTAATTGCACAATTCATGAAGAATTATCAGGTAAGGCCTTTTTGCTTAATTTTGATGGGAATAAATATATATGGATATTAGATAGTGGATGCACAGATCATATGGTTTGTGATCAAAATCTGCTTACATATTCAAAACCTGTCATTGGCTGCATTGTAGAACTACCGAATGGCTCAATTACACAAGTAACTCACATTGGCAGAGATCATTTATCTCCTGATTTAATTCTTGATAATGTTTTATGTGTATCATATTTTCATTTAAATTTAATTTCAATTAGCAAATTAGCCTATGATTCATTATGCATAACCATTTTTCTTAGCAAATTTTGTGTAATTCAGGACCTATGTTCGGGGAAGATGGTTGGGACAGGAATTGAACGGGAGGGTCTTTATCACCTCCAACAAACCAAGAAAAGATTGTGCAACCATGCTCAAATAACCAACCCAAGCCTTTGGCACCAACGTCTTGGTAATCCCTCCGACAAAGTTTCCCAATTATTTTCTTTCTCACATTTTAAGAATAAATCTTGCTATAATGACGTATGCTTAATTTGTCCGTTAGCTAAACAAACAAGACTTTCATTTTCTTTAAGTTCAATTGCTACAATTTTTCCTTTTGAATTAATTCATGTTGACATTTGGGGAGGATATAAAGTTTCGTCTATTTCAGGTGCAAATTATTTTCTCACCATAGTGGATGATCACACTAGATGCACCTGGATTTACCTTATGAAACACAAATCACAAGCTAGGGAACTTCTAGTCAATTTCATCAACATGGTTGAAAATCAATTTAATTCTAAGGTAAGAATAATTCGTAGTGATAATGGCCTTGAGTTTAAAATTCATAAAAAAAATTCAACTAAAGAAATTATTCATCAAACTAGTTGCGTTAACACTCCACAATAAAATGGAGTTGCCGAACGCAAGTATCGACACTTGTTAAACATGGCACGTGCTTTGCTTATTCAGGCTAGTCTCCCTAAACATTTTTAAGGAGATGTCATCCTTGCTCCCGCTTATCTCATAAATCGAACACCAACCCCCATCCTTAAAGAAAAATCACCATACGAGAAATTATTCAACAAAATCCCAACATACTCACATTTACGAGTTTTTGGTTGTTTATGTTTTGTTTCTACTCATTCATAAAATCGATCAAAATTTGACCCTCGGGCATCACGATGTATTTTTATCGGATACCCATATGGCCAAAAAGGGTATCGTGTTTTTTATCTTGACAAGAGACAAGTAATTATCTCTAGAGATGTCATTTTCTTTGAAAACATCTTTCTGTTCCCTAACAACACTTCACATGACCAACCTCATACCCCATATTTTTGGGACACCACCCATACTACTTCTCCTCGATATGACATTGGCCTTGATTTTTCAACTAGACCACACCCTTATGCTCCACAAAATGACTCACATACAGACTCACATTCAACTACTTAACCTACCTCACCAACACCTTCCCTACCTACACATCCCACAATCCAATATACCGTACCCCGCCCCACCGAACCTAACCCACCACCTCGCCGAAGCAGCTAACCCAAAAACACACCCCAATATTTGCAGGATTTTCATCTCAACATAACCCTTCCATCAAGACCTGACCCGACATCATCTACGAACTCGGTATTAACTCCAGGTACTACTCATCCTCTTTCTAATTATTTATCTTATACTAATCTTTCTCACAGCCATAAAGCATTTACTACTAACCTCACTCTGCTTAAAGAGCCATCAAGTTTTTCACAAGCTGTCCATCATCCGCAATGGCGTGAAGCAATGCAACATGAACTTACTGCTTTACAAGAGAATAAAACTTGGAGTTTGGTACCCTTACCACCCAATAAACGACCTATTGGTTGCAAATGGGTTTATAAAGTCAAAATGAAGGCAAATGGACAGATTGAATGTTATAAGGCCCAATTGGTGGCTAAAGGCTACAATCAAATTGAAGGGCTTGATTATTAGGAAACTTTTGCCATAGTAGCCAAATTGGTCACTGTGTGTGGCAGTTTTGCGTGGTTGGCACTTATACCAACTCGATGTCAACAATGCTTTTTTGAATGGGGATCTACATGAGGATGTATACATGTCCTTGCCTCCGGGATACGGACAAAAGGGGGAGACACGTGTCTGCAAGCTTCATAAATCCCTATACGGTTTAAAACAAGCTTCTAGACAATGGTTCATCAAACTATCCACCACACTTAAGACTGCAGGATTTCATCAATCCCTATCTGATTATTCGTTATTCATCCGAAGTCATCAATGTAATTTTCTAGCCCTACTTATACATGTTGATGATGTGATATTGACTGGGAATAATTTGTAGGATATAGAAGATACTAAACTCCTCTTGTCCAAGCAATTCAAGCTTAAAGACTTGGGAAAACTTAAATACTTCCTTGGAATTGAAGTTGCAAGATCACAACATGGAATTAGCTTATCACAAAGAAAATATGCACTGAAGATTTTGGAAGACTCTGGATTCTTAGGCGTCAAACCATCTCAATCTCCGTTAGAACAGAATATATCACTCACACAATCCGATGGAGAATTCCTAGAAGATGGGTCAATATACAGAAGATTAGTTGGGAGATTAATCTACCTAACCATAACCAGACCAAACTTGACATATGCTGTGCACATACTAAGTCAGTTCATGGACAAACCTCGACAACCACACCTAGAAGCAGCTCATAAAGTGCTAAAATACATCAAACGGACCCCTGGACAAGGAATCCTGCTACCATCCACGGGATCATTCCAACTACAAGCATTTTGTGACGCGGATTGGGCTCGATGCAGAGACACAAGGAGATCAGTCACAAGTTACTGCATTTTGCTTGGAAATGCACCAGTTTCATGGAAAACCAAGAAGCAAACAACAATATCTCGTTCAAGTGCAGAAGCAGAATATATATCCATGGCAACCACATGCTACGAGATCACATGGTTGAAGAACATCTTGAAAGATTTGAAGATAGACCATGCACAGCCAGTAACCTTGTTTTGTGATAATCAGGCAGCAATGCACATAACATCTAACACAGTCTTCCACAAGCGAACCAAACACATAGAGATCAATTGTCATTTAATTCGAGAAAAAAATCAAGAAGAAATGATCCAGACAGCTTACATTCGAACCACAGAACAACCAGCAGATTTATTTACCAAACCATTAAGCTCCACACAATTTGAAATACTACTTAGCAAGTTGGGTGTAATTAACATACACTCCAAATTGAGGGGGAGTGTTAAAACTATAGAAAACCAAAATAGGTAGTCAACCATCTCAATTATTGTAAATGTTACCATTTTATTTTCTTTCCTTTTCTATGTAATATTCAGTTCAATTGTAGGCAATAGATTAGGATCCTAAATTCATCTATACTTGTATAAATCACAGAATGTATGTATGAAATAATATACTAAACATATATGAAATTCTTACCAATTTATTATTTTCTTCAATCCCTGTTATTGAATTTCTTCAGTTTTAGGGATGTACTATTCATGTATATATATAATTAAATGTATTAATTAAAAAAAATTTAGTTCAAATCCAAAAATAAAATTATTTAGAATTATGCAATTTAATCTAAAAAAAGACACAATAAAATAATTTTTCTGAATAAAATTATGAACATGTATAATATTACGAGAATGTCATCATCAATCTCGCAATGTCATTACATTCTCTGATTGCTCTAAAATTTTAACATAATATACATAAATATATCAAGAGACTCCTTGTAAAATTTCATCTCAATCTAACAGTCGGATTAAGAGATATGATTGATATTATAAAATTATTCATTATTTAAAAAAATACTATTTGGCCCAAACAGAACAGGAGGAACGAAACCGAAACATTTCGGCCGATATTTGGTCAAAAAATCCGGAATGGGCCTGAATCTAAACCAAAATAAAAACAATATCATTTTATCTTGTTATTTTAACTAGGTATGAAATATTTTGACCGTTTGACCGAAATAGACCACCATTGTACTAAACTATATATGTATTTCCAACTTGTCAACTATATACTGAGCTCCGACGACTGGTATAAACTGAGCTCCGATTGGTACTGTCTATAACAGGGTGGGCTCGTCAATAATGACGGGGGAATATCAGGCGTCTTCTTCATCCAACCCAGGATTGCTTGCCAGATTTCACTAGCTATAATCTTAGTTTTTATTTTATTTTATTTTATTTTCAAAAAAACTATATCCAACACACGAAACTATATATGTATTTCCAACTTGTCAACTATATAATTCAAAACTACTACGCATGCAGGAGTCGTCGTTGCTTTCTTAGAAACCTTTATTGGATGGTTGGACTGATATTCCTTTAAATATCTCCACCTTTTCTAGCTGTACAAAATTGATTTCGCATGCAGCAGTTGCAGAAGCCATGTGAATGAAATCATTGACTCGCCATCTCTAACCTTTTTAGATAATTATGGGATCTATTCCTCGAATAATTAAAGTAGACAATTAATTTAATGTAGGCGGTCCAATGAGCCGCATATTAGTTTATGTGCGGTCAACGAGTACTCCTAGCTGCGTTCACACTGCATCTCCCATGCTCCTGCACTCCAGATTTTGCAGTCTGTGGACTTCGAGCATTACATTTACCATGGATAAGAAAGTAAATCGTGAGAATAAAGAAGAAATAAACATTCTCCGACCACAACTAAGCTGATATGTTAAAACCCTATTACAAATCCTAGTTGCTGTTATTTCTTACCTGTCCTGACAGGTAAATCAATATATATTCCAAAATTATGAGCCGACTAAAAAAGAGAAGCCTGATGGATGATTTTAAATGGTGTTAAATCTTCTTTTTTTTATTTTATTTTTGGTGAAAGTTGTCAAATCTTGATTGGCAGTCGAATAATGTTCATCTTCAAGTGGGTTTTCGCCACCCCACCCACTATTTCTTTCACTCTCAAACACGTCAAATCGTAAGAAGAAGAAAAAAACATCCAATTGCAGCCACAGGATTTTGCAGCCTGTGGAAAATTATGCAAAGCCGCACGAAGACTTGGACCGGGATTCCTCGTCAACTCTATATGCCATGGTGACGCGTTCACTTCATCTTTTTGAGAGTCTGCAAAATGGTGAGAAACAATTTCTTATTAATATGTTTAAGGATTTATCAACTTATTTTTCTTTTAAATCCATGTTTTATTTATAAAAAAAACTATATATATGATCCTACCAAAAAGGGAAATAAATATATCTCGTATTTCTCTCTTCGATGTTCAGCTCTCTCTGTTACAAGTACTGAGCAAATGAAATTTCTCTGCCACCGTCAATATCGCAGTCAATTGTTATGCCAAACAAAGAACATAAATATATTTCTGGGTTCTTTTTAATGGATTAAAAGAGTCAATTTCTATTCGAGGGTGCCAGAAAAGTCCATGAAGTATCCGTACACTCAACTTGTTGATTGAGGGATTGTTTTTCTAATAGACTATTTGATAATCGAAACCGCTTGAGGGATTGTTGTCAGCTAAATCCAGGAAAATGATGAGCAGGCATTTAGTATTTTCAAAGCATGATGTCAAAGCACAAGAAACTAATGGTTGCTAGGGACAGATTCTTACGTATTGTGGAATTTAAAATGCCCAGCTCCGGTGCAGCTGTGGAAACTTTTGCTTGGATATAGTCATTTTGGACATATATATATATGCATATGTATGTGATGTTAACATTGAAGAAATTTGATAAAGTGATTTTGGTTTTTTATTGATTGAGACCATCTCAATGATTCAAAGAGTTATTGATTTTAAACTAATTAAATTTAAAAGAATATCAAAGAGTTATTGATTTTAAGACAGACATATGGTTCTAGAGACACAAGACAAAGCAAGAAAGAAAGCTCTTAGGAAAGACAAGTTGAGTATAGATAGATGGGGGTTAAATTGCTTAAGGGAAAACCTAGGACACTCAATTACCATAAGGATCTCTTCTAGTCCGTCTACTTGACTCCTGTCTTTTTAGTTATAACAAGTATAACCCTAACAAGTATAACCCTATAACCCTATATATATATATATATATGTGATGTTAACATTGAAGAAATTTGATAAAGTGATTTTGGTTTTTTATTGATTGAGGGGACCATCTCAATGATTCAAAGAGTTATTGATTTTAAGACAGACATATGGTTCTAGAGACACAAGACAAAGCAAGAAAGAAAGCTCTTAGGAAAGACAAGTTGAGTATAGATAGCTGGGGGTTAAATTGCTTAAGGGTAAACCTAGGACACTCAATTACCATAAGGATCTCTTCTAGTCCGTCTACTTGACTCCTGTCTTTTTAGTTATAACAAGTATAACCCTATAACCCTATATATATATATATATATATATGATGTTAACATTGAAGAAATTTGATAAAGTGATTTTGGTTTTTTATTGATTGAGGGGACCATCTCAATTATTCAAAGAGTTATTGATTTTAAACTAATTAAATTTAAAAGAATATCAAAGAGTTATTGATTTTAAGACAGACATATGGTTCTAGAGACACAAGACAAAGCAAGAAAGAAAGCTCTTAGGAAAGACAAGTTGAGTATAGATAGCTGGGGGTTAAATTGCTTAAGGGAAAACCTAGGACACTCAATTACCATAAGGATCTCTTCTAGTCCGTCTACTTGACTCCTGTCTTTTTAGTTATAACAAGTATAACCCTAACAAGTATAACCCTATAACCCTATATATGTGTGTGTGTGTGTGTGATGTTAACATTGAAGAAATTTGATAAAGTGATTTTGGTTTTTTATTGATTGAGGGGACCATCTCAATGATTCAAAGAGTTATTGATTTTAAGACAGACATATGGTTCTAGAGACACAAGACAAAGCAAGAAAGAAAGCTCTTAGGAAAGACAAGTTGAGTATAGATAGCTGGGGGTTAAATTGCTTAAGGGTAAACCTAGGACACTCAATTACCATAAGGATCTCTTCTAGTCCGTCTACTTGACTCCTGTCTTTTTAGTTATAACAAGTATAACCCTAACAAGTATAACCCTATAACCCTATATATATATATATATATATATATATATATATATATATATATATATATATGTGATGTTAACATTGAAGAAATTTGATAAAGTGATTTTGGTTTTTTATTGATTGAGGGGATCATCTCAATGATTCAAAGAGTTATTGATTTTAAGACAGACATATGGTTCTAGAGACACAAGACAAAGCAAGAAAGAAAGCTCTTAGGAAAGACAAGTTGAGTATAGATAGCTGGGGGTTAAATTGCTTAAAGGAAAACCTAGGACACTCAATTACCATAAGGATCTCTTCTAGTCCGTCTACTTGACTCCTGTCTTTTTAGTTATAACAAGTATAACCCTATAACAATAAAGAATAATCCCAATTAAGTAAATGTTCATTAAAGCATCATAAGCCTTGAAAAATACCAAAAAACTCAGTCCCAACAATAACCTCTATAATCTAATTTAAGAAAAAGGACGAGGTGCTGTCACTTATATAGAGATATTTCTAATTTTAAGATTATGTTTGTTTAACTTTATGTTTGTATTGTATAATCTTGAATTTGAATTATGTTTGTTAAATTAATATTTTAATTTTTTTCATATATATATATATAATTAATTAATTATATATAAACAGTACAACCCCGAAACAACGTGCTAAAATGCTCTAAAATCAAAACATTCTGATTCAATTGAAAAAATAAAATATCAATCAAAACAAAATTGATAACCTTATCTAAACCAATGTAAACTCCAAAAGCAAACGAGAAGGCGATAAAAACCATTCACGATCCGTATACTTCAAATTAGGTCGAATCAACCTCTCTAAAGTTCAATTTAAAAATGAGTTGAGCCCGTTTATTCTACTTCCCAAGTAATTAGATAGCCATATTAACAATGCATGACAGTCTTTGTCAAAGGTTCTCTAAATATATATATATATATATATATATATATATATATATATATATATATGTATGTATTATTTAAAATTAAAGAAAATTAAATGTTTGATTAGAGGAACCAACTATTGGCAACGAGCCACAAGGCCATGATTGAACAATCAAGTATCAAATCATATTAGCTTCTGTGATTAGGAAAGTAGCCCGACATTTTACCAAGAAGCAAGAACCCATCTTAACTATGATTTGCTTGGTGACATGCACGTTTTGGTCCCTTTGCCTTTATAAATAAATAAATAAATATATAAATCTGCGTTGGAGAGATCGTTTTTGAGATTGGGTTTTGCCCGTTCACATGATATAATAATACTTCAAGCCATTCTTAAAGAAGGAATCTCCGCATCACAGAAATGAAAATTCGAGGCCATCAATAATGCTGGACAGAAATATAATTTAAAAAAGCAGCCCTAGTTTTGGATTGGATTGATGGAGTCTATCCACCTGTTTGCAGGCCAGACCTCCTATATTATAGCTCCTAGGATAATTGAACTCTGAGTTTTTTAGATTTAATTATTATGAATTTTTAACAGATCAAGTGGGCTTCAACTCATGTTTTTGATTTCAATTTATATGAATTTTTAGTTGAGGTTTACTAATTTAGCTTTATTTATTCGGTTTGATTTGATTATTTTTGGATATTTTATTTAGTGGGATATAAGCTCAATTGCTTGTTCTAGCTAGGGTTATTTTTCTAAATGTTAGACCGTTTTGATGATTAATGAAAATATTGCAAACTTTGAATATTTTCAAGCTCTTTTCTTCTCTTTTTTAGTTTTCTTCTTTCTCTAAATTTCTATTTTTTTTCTTGCTTTCATTCTTATAATCTATTATCCCGCATCAAATCTGGTATCAAAGCCTGGTTTTAAATCATGACCAGATCAACACTAGGAGACAACAGTAGTTTGTCAGCGTCAGCAACCAAACCAGAATCACAACTCCACCAGCCACAAAACCATCATAGCCAGCATCGACTGGTGACTCACCGCAGCTAAGGCAGCATGGTAAATCTTCATCTACCACCGTCCACAGTGCCATCACCTTCAGCAGCGATGACAAATCAACACATCAACACACCCCCTGTCCAGCAACGCCACCACAAACACCACAACCCCTTTCATCACATTGCCAGTCCCAAGCAGAATCACAAAGCCACGTCTCTCGCGCCATCACCGTCAACAATGGCAACAGACTACACCATGTTAGCCAATTCGCCATGTCATTTGCTACATAACCCATACACTACCATATCAACAACAAGTTTCCACCCTTTAATCTAGTTAGTGAATCTCTTCATCTTTTAATTTGTTGAGTTTTTATCTTTTTTTGGTGGTGCAATTGTGGTTTAGAGTTATCATTAATATTACTTTTGTGACTAGCAAAAAAAAAAAAACCTATCTTGCATTTTATTTGTTACCTCTTTCTTATCAACCTCTTTTTTTTCATTGATATTTAGCAACTAGTTGCTGAGTTTGTTGAAGCTAGTAAAAGTTGTGACCATTATTTGATTAATCATTTAAAATTAAAAGGCCTAGCATTGAATGCTAATAATTTTCCTGGCATAATGTGTTCTTGATTAATCTTTATATATAAAAAAATGATGAGCTTTATTTTGTATTGTGATTTTACTTGCAAGAACCATTTGTGATCTCAATTCCATTTATAAGTAAGTATTGCATGCATTTGTGTCATGATCATCTAGCGTCAAAGCTTAAGTTTACACTTACCGTAGACTCAACCCTTAGTGATACTCTTATGAACATTTAAAGGGAATTGCAAACTTAGATAACAGCATGTTTAAAAGAATTGATCCCCAAAAGAGTTTTCAAATAAAGCACTCAAAGACCAATAAATATCACAAGAATAATCATTATGGATAAGTTCACTCTAAGCACAACCAATATTTAACTATCATTTAGGTTACTCTAAACACGATGATTTTGATGGGCGAGTCTTGAGCCATAACTAAATAAAAGCCCCAACTTTTGACAATCATTATGACCTTTGGATCTTTGATATGTGGATTCGTGACATGGATCAATTCTTTGAGTGACACAACTTGTTTGATAATAGGAAAGTTAGACTTACTAAGATGATGCTCATTGGTGAAGCCAATTTTTTTTGGAGAGATGTTGAAGATTGTTTTGAGATGAGAGGTAAACCTCTTATAACTGATTGTATCAAAATAAAACAAAAACTTCAGGATAAATACCTACCCCAATCTTATAGGAATAAAGTCTTAGACTAATGGAACAATCTAAGACACGAGAATAATAACTCTATCCATGAGTATATAACATAGTTTAACGATTACAAGATGAGATGTGCCATAAGAGAGAATGAAATCATGACTTTACACAAATTTTATAAAGGCTTGAATGATGATCTTAGAAGAGTTGTATTTCAAGGTGTATCTACCACCAAGCTTGTACATTAGTTAAAGACTGCAAGTTGGTCATGAAGAATCAATGGATAAATCATCAAGACCCTTATAGTATTTCTACTAGGTCTGAATTTAGAAGTAGTGATTCTTTGATAAGTGTTCCACCCCATAAACCTACTTTATAAGAAAGAAAAGAACAAACGAGTTGTCAATGATGGTGGGTTCAAAGGTTAAGTGTACTAATTGTCTGGGTTTTGGTCATATCTTCTTAGATTGCATCTCTAAACTCTTGGTCATAAAAAAAATATAAGGATATAGCTAGAGAGAAAAATATAAGTGTATGAGCCTAATCTTGAGGATTTCAATGACCTAAATGACAAGCATGTGCAAGAAGAGGGACTTAACATAAAGAGTCCACGTGAGTTTGCAAATGAGGTTATATATCTACTTTAATGATAAAGGAAGTTTTAGGGAACTCTTCAATGGAATCTCCTATAGAGATAAGTATGGTCTTAGAAGAGTCTCATGTTGCCAGTCCTCCTAAACTACCTGATTCCTCACCCCACATGCTTGGTGTTGAGCACATCATAAGTTTAGAGCAACATGTTGAGTTTTTTGACACTTTACTACATGCACCCAATGAGAAAGATGAAGATAATCCTAGTTAACTTGATTGTGTCCATACCATATCTACACAGGTTTCAAACAATGTTTGTCTTATTCCACACTCTCAATCATTTAGTGTTCATTGTTACAAACTTGAGAAGCCTATAGAATACCTTTCCATATCTCCTCATGATAGGATGTCTAAGTCGGCTAATTCGTTACCATGTAGAGTTTATAATTTACATGCTGAGATCATGAAACAAATTCATGCAAGTAATGAATAATATAAATTTCAAGCTGATTTACTTATGTATCATGATGAACTTAATGTTGAAGATTATTTCATGATACATATTAGACCTATACTCGACGGGAGAATTAGTGGACACCAAACCAGAAAAATTATTTACACACGCGTATGATCATAGACGATGGAGGTAGCCCAAACCATTGAGAAATTGAGCTTTAACTTATGTTTTTGGGTTTAATTTATATTAACTTTTAGTTGAGATTAATTAATTTGACTTTATTTGTTGAGTTTGATTTAATTATTGATTTTAAAAATCAACGGTAGGTTTTGCTTTCCTAGACATATTATAAATGCTGATCTCTCTCTCTTTTCATATTCTGATGGCCAGAAACAAAGCCAACCTCTCTTTCTGTCATCTTCTTGAAAGAAATGGTTTGAATCCCAGAAGACAATGATAACTTCTCCTACTTCGCTACCAGAAGAAAATGAAAGTGCAATTACTCAGATTTCTTAATCACTAAATTGCTGCAGATAGAACACGAGATGTAGTTCAAAGGGACTGTTCTTTTTAAGTAAATTTTTACATAACCTACTTTTATCAAACAAGGAAACATTCTACGACGAACGAAAGGCAAGCAGGAACCAGCTAGAGGACTTACTAATCTTCTTCCTTGTTAGTTGATTTTGTGCTTGCATTAATCTGGCCAACAACTGAGCTACCTGATTTGATCAAGCCACTGAAATAACAGAAGGATTGGAACCCTGGTTCCGGTGCCTGCTCACTGGTGTTTTCACGGACAGACCTGCAGCACCAAAACAAAAATACTGGCTCCTCGACTTCTTACTGGTTGAGCCTTCTTTCTCTTTCACTTTTGGCGTTCCATCATCAAATAATCTATTGGAAGTAGATGGCCCAGCGACATCACTTTCAATAAACACACCTTTCTGTTTGTCCAATGAACCAGGAGAAGAGATGGATGATTTTGAAAATGAACTCGAGCGTGATCGACCTGGAATAGTTACTTGTGGTAAGCCCTGCACAACACCATGCATTATCCCTGAGGCTAGCTTCTTCTTGGCTGTTGGACTAGACTGATTACTCCTGACAGAAAGCGTCCTCTTGTTGTTTGGAATTGATGAGGCATTTGAAAATCGCTGACGAAGTGGGGTTGGAGTTTCCTCTGAGCCACTGCATTTCTTGCCTGAAGCCACCGAACCCTGATCGATCGATTTCCTTAATTTTTCTGGTTTTTTATCCTTCAGCCGAGGCCATTGGAGAACCCTTTTCAATTGCTGAGCTGCATAACTGAAAGAATCTCTTCTCTTATGAAGTGTTGAGCCGTGGTTGTCATTGGTTTGGTCAGGGTGACTCAATTCAGATGAGGATGGACTCACTCCTGCTGTGGCTGGATCTGCGTAGGCATCAGAGGCAATTTCAATGCCTGTGTACAAAAATATTTCATTGTCAGAGATTCTAAATGAAGATCCTGGACTGCCTCCATTGCCTTGCATCTTTAAGCGGGAAGCAATGGCTCTTCTTGTAGTATAATCCTGACAACCAAATATTCCACCTGCTGAAATGAGTTGCCTCATCAGTATATCTGAAGATGCAGAATGTGGCCGTTGCCTAAGGAGATCAAGCGGGGTCATGCCATCTGCATCGCGAACATTGACATTTATAGATCTTGCAGACATCAAGAGCTTTGTTAGATCAGAGTGAACATTCCCAATAATGGCCATGTGAAGAGCAGTCCTTCCCTCGTTATTTTTAGCATTTATGATATCTTCCATTTTGAAAACCTTACCACTCATCAACTGCTTCATCAGCTCAATCTGCCTATCCAATCTTCTAAAAGCAGGATTCTGGAAGCCAGACACTGCCATGTGGAGAAAAGTTTCTCCAGCAATGTTTATTGAAGAGGTCAATAAGGGAGATGCAACAATCAAAGCCTCAACAACTGATGATTGGCCCCTGTAAGCAGCAATATGCAATGCTGTGTTTCCCAGATTGTCTGTGGAGTTAATGATTTCGAAGGATGCTATAAGATCTTTAACTACCTGCATAAAGAACAGAAATGCTTATAAGCTTAGAAGATCTAGTAGTTGATTTATGGGCATACATGCAAAAAATCAAGAGTACAAACAATTATCCATTAAACTTTAGATAACATTTTTGGAACCACATGTATTCAACTGAACACTTATAAAAATATTCATCACATGATGGTTATATTACAGTCCCACTGGGAGATCAAACAGAGTATGTTGTACTTCTTCCATGCCTCATCTGGGGACACTAAGCATGAATAAAGGGGGGAAAAACCATACTTCTCAATCAACAATAAAATTAACAGGACAAGTACATCAATGATAGGCAGGATCTAGATGAGCCTTTCAATTTCACATGTTTTTTTGTTCGCCATTTTGAATACTAAATACAACTTAAAACTTCAACAGAATGTCCACTAGAAAGAAAAGAAACTTCACAAAATGTATAAATTTGATGTCAATAGTAATACAAGGTTATGAATTGTGTGGAGCCTCTAATTTCACTTCATAGGAAGAGAAAAACAACAGATCAGCTTGCTATTAACAATGTAAGATTGTAATCAGAATTAGTTCAATAAATGGCATAACAAATCTCAACTTGAACACGTGAGTTAGAGCTTCACCTCAACCTGCCCTCTGGCGGCGGCGGCATGTAAGATCGTTGCGCCTTGCTTATCTCTGTAGGACAAAACATCAGTGCAATCACTTAGGAGCTCCTTCAAAACGGTCAAATTCCCTCCTCTAGCAGCAGCGTGAATAGCCCTGTTCATCATCTCCCACTTGTAAAGAGACGGAATCTCTCCTATGTGCTCCTCAAATTCTCCTTTAGCTGTCAAAAACCTTGGCGAGATAGCAAAATCATAAATAAGCCTAAAAACCCCAGCGTTCTTACTCCTGGCAGCAGCATAGAATGTATCAGTAACTCCATACTCTCCTTCACCAAAAACAAGTAAAGGGTTCCTTTCAAGAAGTTCTTGAACAAAACTTAAGTCTCCAGCCGAGGCAGCTGTGTACATAAGCCAGCCGCCATAGCCAGCTTGGATGAGAGAGTTCTTCCCCTTCTTGAACTCACACTCATGGAAAAGTTTTCTTGCAACTTGAGAGCGACATTTGGCAACATCATCAAACTGTTCCTCATCATCCCACACAGACTCAAGTCGGCGAATCCGCCTGAGAGATGTAAGGTTGATAAGGTGATTGTTATCAATTCGAAGGAGCTCTCTTACCAAGTCAAAGTGACCATTGGCAGCTGCCCAATCAATGGGAGAGGCAAACCACCACTGGTCTCCTGTACTCTCCCATCGAAGAGGAAAATATGCAGGAGGCATATTGACAATCAAGTCACAAATGCAAGGCTGATGAGATTATTGTGGAAAGACAGAATTTTATGGAAGTTGATCGGTGCCCTTATGAAACAGAATTCAAGACAGCTTAAAATGGCAACGAGCTGTCTTGTCAGCTAAACATTTATCACACTGCGAGAATCTGAGGAGAGTAGTAAAACAGGAAAAGTACCTCAAAGGCAGAAAGGAAAAACCTCAACTCAAGACTGGAATCACAAGACAGAATCTGCTGAACTAAAGGCAATAGAACATAGATCAGCAAGTGATTTATGAATTAACGAGACCTGGGAGAGCTAAAATTTACGAAACAAGAAGGGAATAACCACATGCAAAAAAAAAAAGATAAAAGAAAAGCAGCAACAAAGCCTAACCAGGGACTATGAAGAACAGTTTAACAATAACTCAAGCAGATGAAAAACCTGCATCAAAACTCATTACAAGTCTGAAAAAGACAAGGAACCGGAAAAAGAAAAGAGCCCATGGAAAGAAAACAGAGGGCACCTATCACAATAGTTACAAACCAGCTAAGATTATACGAGACGGGAAACAGAAATCATTCCTCACACGAAGAGAACCCAGAAAAGGTAACATGCAAGTCTAGATATTGAAGGTAACGCCTAAAACATGAAAGCAAAAACCAAACTGTTTTCAGAAGACAACAAGACAGAGATCATGTGTTTTCGATAGAGCTTTGGGAACTTTTTATGGTGGTAAACAGAAAAAGATTTAGACCCGAAAGAGTATTATCATAATGATGACTGTGAGGTATGGGCACACACAGAGAGAGGTTTTTGCAGCTCTTTCTTTCTTCGGGCTTTGAAGCGATGATAATGGCGGTGCCAAACTTAACCAATGGAATGAAACTCTTACCCCTACACAGATAGAGTATTAATAATAATAATAAAGCAAATCTAAGCTAAAATTTACACCAGGAATATGGATTTATCTATACTTTATTATTTAGGATCTAAATTTCCTGTAAATACACAAGTCAAAATGAATGATTCAAGAAATACATGGATTTCAAGATTAGTGACTTGCTTTTAAAATTAGATTAGAAAAGATTTAACTTCAATCATTAAAAAACCAAGACGTGAGAGAAATTGTTAAAAAGAAAAATCTTCAAATATTAACAGCAAAAGAGGCTTGCAATTTACTTCTTGTCATGGTCTTCGGATCAAAGTTGTCAATACCGTTCCGGTCGACGTTCCGGTCGCCGTTCCGGTTTTTCGATTGGAACGGAACGTTCCGGTTTCAGAGCGTTCCGGTGTGCCGTTTCAGTGTCGTACTGTTCATATATAATTAATTATATATATATATAAAAAATATTAATTTAACAAACATAATTAAAATTTGAATTCTTTTTTAATTAAAATATTTTGGTGTTTTTAAATTATTTTGATGTATAGATGTCAAAAATAATTTTTAAAAAATAAAAAAAAATAGATTTTGAACCCGGAACGGCACGCCCGGAACGGAACCGAGGCGTTCCGGCCGGAATTTCCGGATCGGACCGGAATTAAAACCGAGACAAAAACGACGCCGTTTTGTCTCGGTTTGTTGAACGGAACGGAACATTCCGGCCGTAACGGAACATAATTAATATCTATGCTTCGGATAGTTGATTACGCTGTCAGGTCAGGACAACAGGTTGATGAAGTGATAGTTATCAGTTAATGTCCTGGTCATAATCTTGATGTATTTTACAGAATTACTAGCTACTTGCCCGCGCGTTGCCGCGGGTATTTTTTTGTATATAATTTAACATAATTAAATCTACAAAGATAAATTTATATGATATAAGTAAATAAAAATTATTGATTAAAAGATAAAATGTTGAAAATTTTGAGTTGAGTTTGTCACGTAAGCATAGAATTACATCTTTTCGAATATAGGTATTGCGTCATAAACGATCACAAAAGAGCGCGCACTAACATTAGATAAAAGAGCAACATATTTGAATAAGAAAACAAAAAATTACTGAAATCATTATTGTGCAGATAATAAAATTATAAAAATCAATTAATAGAAAGAGCAAATAAAAAACAAAAAGGGAAAAGGAAGCAATATTAATTTAAATATTATAACAATAGCAATATCGGAGTCTTAACATCTAAAATTATTATTGCCGCTAGAATAAAAACAACAAAAATTATTAAATTATACTGAGGGAAACAAATAAAAAGCATGAACAAAACAGCAAGCAAGAAAAATCAATTAAAAATTATTATTATTATTATTATTCTTATTATGAAAGAATAAATAATCACTATTATTATAATATTAATAATAATCACTATTATTATTATTCTTATTATAATTATTATTATTATGTTAATAATAAAAGAAACAAAAATAAATGAAAGACTAAAAATATCCAAGAAACTTTAACAACAGATACAAAAACAATAAAAAAAAATTATCATTGCTATTACTGGAAAAAAAAAAACTTATCAAATTATCGGGAGGGAAAAATAACAACAAAAGAGTAAGAATGAAAAATAATTAAATCATGATTATTATTATTATTATTGTTATTATTATTATTATTCGTATTATTATTATTATTATTATTATTTTTATTATTGTTGTTGTGTTAAATACACTTATATATAAATGGACAAAAGTCAGGATTAAGAAAATAAAAGTGTAAGGGCTGAAATGCAAATCAAATATAAAGGGATGAAATTAAAAAATTAAAAGTCCAAGGGCTGAAATGCAAATTACATTTATTCTCAATTGAAATCAGAGGAAAAAATTGCAAAAATCGGAACTTTTGTACCGAATTGATTGAGTTATATACAGCCAATCCGGAAATTGAAAGTAGCAGGACCGAAGTGAAACTTTGCCATTCAATCAATTTAAATCGGAGGACCCAATCGAACAAATCAAAACTTATATAACAGAAATGAGGACCAAAAACGAAATTAAAACTCGAGGGACCGAAGTGCAAAGTCAAAATATATGGGGGACTCTCCTGCACATTGACGTGCAGGAGAGAGAGAAACGTGGCCGCCGGCTTCCACCGGCCTCCGCCGCGTCCAAGGACATTTGGTGGTGACACGCACCACCGCGGAAGGAAGACCACGCGGCGGCGCATCGTTCTGGCCGCCATTAGAGAATTTCCGGACACCGGAGGAGGCCGCACGCGCCACCTGAACAGGGCGTGAGGCGCAAAACCGCTTGGCGCGTGCGGCTCACGTCCTGACAGACAACGATTTAAAAATTCGAAAAATAGGGTAAATTACCGTCCTGTCCCTGCACCCAATTCAGTGTTTTTGTCGTATTAGGGACTAAAATCGTCTTTAGCCATTTAAGAAAATAATAAATAATTCAAAAGTTGCGGCGGACCGGACCGGTCCGGCTGCGCGCAATTATGCCGTTGCCCCTGCGCCGGAGGCGTTATTTTGTCCTATTATCAGGGATGAAATCGTCACTACACTGTTCACAACTGATTATTTTTTTTAAAAAAAGAAAAAACCGAAAATGGCCCCATGAACGCAGCTGATTTTGCCGCGCGGGTGAAGGAGATTTTCGGGCGAGCACTGCCGCAATCCACAGTGCATTTAGTGAGAAGGCACAGTGGATTGCACAGTGTTTTGCCCACGGTATTTAGATTTTTGGTAATATTAATAATTCCTTCAAAATTTCATTGGTAATTATAAAAAAAAGTTAAATTATATAATTTTTTAATTTTTTTATTGATTTTGTCTACTATGTTTTTTTTTAAATGTATTAAAATAATATTTCATAATTTTTTTATCAATTTAATTATATGAAAAAAAAAAAGGAATTGAAGTAAAACAGCAAGAAAAAAAATGGTGATGTTGGGAAGCATTAAAACAGTAGTTTCTCAAGGAAAAACCAAAATTAAATGGAATTTATAAAAAAAAAACTTAATTATTATAAGAATATAAAGAAACTACATACATCATGTTTGTGTGTGTCATAAGAGTTGCTAAAGTGTGATTTCGTTAACTTGACAGATCAGCCTGATTCATTTAATAAACCCTGACTTGATTAAATTATTACTATTATTTTTAAATCACATTATTTTGATTTTTTAAATTGATTTAGATCAAAATTGGATTAATTTACCTATTTAATGACGTCAGCTTTACACCTGGTGAATATCAAGTTAGGTTTAATAGCTAATAGACAAAGTCTCATGCAGTATTCCTTCCTTGATCATGTAATATCCAAATAAAATAAAGAAAATGCAAAGCATCCAGAGTTCACATCCACAGGGGGGTATACCTACGACCAATCAGATTGCTTGCCCTAGACGCCCTGTTATTTTCTTAGAATTTCTGGTTGTCCTGAGAAAACCACTTGATGAAACAGTGCGCGTCGAACAGTTGATAAAATCATTACAGGCTTGGAGAAAATAGCTCAATTGAATGATGCTTCTTTGATACGAAAAAAATATAGTTTATTGTTAGTAATTAGTGATCCTCAAAAAGTATTTCCAAAAGGAACCCGTTCAAGTCTTCTAGGTCAGGTCATGATTTTGAATTGTACCACCACTGATATTCTTGTCCCCCTGATTGATCTTCAATATTTCTTCATCTTCCCTCTTGCTCCATGTTTTCTCCATTCTCAGCCAGAAGCTCATCACTCATGGCGGTTCCACTCCATCCACCAGCTTCGAAGCCCTGCAAGCAGAGAGTCTGGTAGGGGACCAGTGTGTGCTGAGTAAATTGCCCAGTTGGGAATTTAGGGTTGACGATTAACTCCCAGTTAAATCTTGTTGAGGTTCGGACAGCGCATGCAGAGATTTCTTTTAAGATTTGGTGAGCTGTAATGGCTAGATTCCTTGAAAGTTCCAAGTCCAACTACTTAATCACTAAGCTCTAAAAGCGAAGATGGCCATGTGAGGGAGGCAGCTTTAACTTTTTGGAGTGCCATAATCAAAAGTCTGCAGAGAATGTGGCCTGCCATCTTTAACCACAATAATGCATGTTCTGTCAAATATCAGTTCCCTGCTTGTATCGTTTTCCTGCTTCCCCGACCTTTTCTTTTTATCGGCTCTCACGTCGTCTACGATACAGTGGGAGCAGCGAACCCCTCATCTTCACATGGCAGATAGCAATGCATCAGACTATTTTTTACATGTTATCTTTTTATATAACAAATAAAAATCATATAAATTTGATGTTTTTCTTAAGCTAAATACAATTTTGAAACACAGCAAACATGAAAGGTACAAGGGCCAACGACACACCTGGGCCACTTGATTATAAAGATTAAAGGATTATTGTGATCATAATTACCTGTTCCAATATCACAATTTTCTCGGCATTATGCAACAGGAAAAGTAAGTTGGACAAATTATAAAAATCCCAACTGTCGTACACCAATTCATTATCAAAGAAGGGCCACCAAGTTAATGATTCAAGAGAAAAGGGATATGCATGCACCACACAGCGTATGAGTTCATAGAAAAAGGATAGAATCACCTTTGCTACGTCGGGCAAGGAGGCAGCAAGAGGTGGCTTCCACCTATCAAGTTCAATGGCAATGTTGGGGCCCGACTGTATAAATCAATGAGCTTGAATTGCAAGGGTTGAAGCAACCTCTACTCCGGTTTTATATGTCGATGCAGAAACAAACAGATGGGAACCCAACAACCGATGAAAGCTACTGCTTCCCATCTGCTACCAAGAAAGGGTGGCTCAGCATGTTAGGCCAAAACATCTGTCCTACTTCAAACTATTTCAGCAGAGCAAGATGTTTTTGGAAGCGTTCCACAATCTGAACATCAAACTTGATCGCAATTTAAACATGTGATGATTCATGTGAAAAAAAACTCATAATGCATGTCCATGGCTCAGCTGAATTGCGAGGCATCCTGCCACGATACTGCATGATTACCATCATCCCACATTGTAATTAACCGAAACACGGTTTGCGGCAATCACTTCATAAAGTGAAAGAGTTAAAAGTCGAGGTTGCAATTCTCTGCCCAAGAAATGAGGCACTACTGTCTGGTGAAAACAGTAAAAAGCCAACATACAGTAGTCTCATTGTAATTTCTTTCCGTTTATTCAGGAAGAAACCTCATTATAGCAATCAAGTAAAAGAGAAACCATGGTAGAAGTTGTAACAGTGCCGAGTCAACAATCAAAATCCTTTATCCATTAAATATGATGGATTATGCTCTTTTAAACAGCATAAAATGTTCCAATGAAAAGATAGTGAGTAAAAAAGATAAAGTAGCAGGGCAGGAAGGAACTACATACATATGTTAAAAAATTTATGCATCCATCGTGTTCCATTTTATCATTTTTCACATGCCACTCAATCACATCAAGGAATCCAAGAAAGGAAGGATGGATCGCACTTAACAAAGACACAATATATCTTGCAGATTTATTTCTATCAGTTCTTGGCTTTGGAAAAGTTATTTTCCCTGATTCTTGCCCGGTTGTCCAGCTTGACAAAGCGTTTGAGATCTTCGTAAGGGAGAGTTTCAATATTCTTCCTTCTCAGTTCACTCAATGCTGGACGTTTATCAAGCAATCGCCACAGCCAAACAGGGTATTCAGAATTTTCCAAGACCTTGGGATCTGTTCCATCCTTGAGAATATTGGCACCAACAGTAGTTGTAGACTTGACTTCTTTACTCAGCGATGATGCTTTTGGAGCATCAGCTGCTCCTCCTCCTTTGCCCCCTTTCTTTTTTGCCCCAGCGGAAAATGTTCGTCGATCCACCATCCCCACTGCCTCCTTAGTAATCACGATACCTCTCAAAGACTTAATGCAGTTCATTGCCATAACTTTAAACCTGCAACACCAACTTTCACAAACACAGAGAAAAACACCCAAACAAATAAGATCACGTTCACTTTCATATACAAGTAAACACTTCCACAAAACCACAACTTTGCATCTCCAACTTCTACTGAATGTGGTATTGCTTTACTCGAAAGATGCCAACTTAAATTCGTGATGAAATCAGAGTACAAACCCCATTCCCTCACTCTCACAGGAGCTCAGAGGACATTCTAAGCAGATAAAAAATATCAAATTACAACGAACATAAAACAAAAAACGGGGATTCTCTAAAAATGGTTATGTCCCTTTATCAAATACAGTCTATAACTGCCTCAATTATATTTTTTTACTAATGCATACATTCATAGTGGTTGTAAGGAAGGGAGACGTAATATTCAAACCGCAGCTATGGAATTACAAAGAAAGGGCTGCTCAGTATTTTTCTTTCCTTTTTCTTTTATCACACAACACAAGAACTGCAAACCCTCCTAAAGTCTTTGCTAGGATGCTGCTTGGATGAAAACAAAAACCCATATTTTAATTTCCTAAGAAAAAAAAAAACTTTTATTCCATTACTACTAGTATAGAAATCTCTAGCAAGCATCAAAATTCAGTTAGAAAGCTGAGAAACACAAGGTCATAATAACTAAACACCAATCTAAGCAACTCAGCAGTAAAGTAGAGTAGTACCTGGTAGTGCCAGTGAATGAGATCGAAATCTTCTGACAGAGTTGCCGTTGATGCCGATAGGGTGACTGAGGAAGAGAAGAAGCCCTAACCAGCTCTTGATGCTTGCTTGCGTTTAACCTGGGCTCACTATGCTTACGAAGCCCACATTGACTATTCTAATCACAGGCCTTCAGCCCAGGCCTCAACTTGTTACGAGACTGATTTGCTAAATGAGGGACGTATTTTTGTTATCCATTATCCATCAAATAAAATAAAATAATAGTATATATTAATAGTTTTTTAAAATATCAAATTGATATTTTTTAGTATTTTTTTAAATCAAATAATATATTTTAATAGTTTTTATGTGCTAAAATATTGTTTTTACTTTTAAATAAAAATAATAGACATCTTAGCAATTAGAAACCCATGCTAATTATCATAAATAAATAAATAAAAAGGAATAAAAATACATATTTTTATTTTTCTTGTCAAGCAAGCAGCAACCCAGACCAAATTAACCTGACCCGCCCCATTCATTTATGCTTAAACCTCTCCTCTCCTCAGAGTCACGGCTGCCATAAACCCTAAGACCCACCAGCTCTTCCAAAAACCCACCTCACGTCTTCAACGATGGGTAGCAGCCAAGCAGCAGTTTCCTTCCTAAACAACGTCGCTCGCGCAGCTTTCGGTCTTGGTGCCGCCGCCACCATTCTCAACTCCTCTCTTTACACCGTCGATGGGGGCCAACGCGCTGTTCTCTTTGACAGATTCCGCGGAGTCATCGATACTACCATTGGTGAAGGGACTCATTTCCTCATCCCTTGGCTTCAAAAGCCATTTATCTTTGACATCCGTACACGTCCTCACACTTTCTCTTCTGTGTCTGGTACCAAGGATCTTCAGATGGTCAATCTCACCCTCCGTGTTCTCTCTCGTCCTGAGGTAATGAAGAAATTATTTGCTTTTGACTGAATTGAACGGAAATGGGTGTTGCTAGATTTGATGGTTTTGTAAAGGTACTGTTATGTTGCTTCTCTTTGTAATTTTCAGGCGGGTTTTTTTTGTGTGTTTTGGCATGGTTTAGTTAGGTAGCATAATTGTGACGTGAATTTGAGATGGGTTTTAATTGGTTTAGCTATTGAGCACAGAAAGGAGATGAATTCTCTGTGGCTGTCATTTTGCTTAGTTGTTGGGTTTGTCTTTGTGATGGATTTTTAGAGGGCTTTTGTTTTGTTTTTAAAATGCGTTTCATATGGTTTAGTGAGCTAAAAAAAGTTAGGGAGATAGGTTTTTTAGTTCAGATTGCTAGCAAAAAGAAACAGAGACTAATTTAGCTTTTCATTGTATTGTTTAGCTGGGGTGTTAAATTATGAATTGGGATTCTGGTTCTGAAACCTGAGTGAGGAATGAAGTCTCCTGGGTCTTTTGTACTCCTATTTAACTAAATTCTGACTGAATCAGGATTTTACATGGTCAATGTGTATGATTGTAATTTTTCGCTGTGTATATTTGACTGAAAACGGTTATTTGAGCAGGTGTCACGTTTGCCTCATATCTTTCAACGCCTTGGGCTCGAGTATGATGAGAAGGTGCTCCCCTCAATCGGCAATGAGGTGTTGAAGGCTGTGGTTGCTCAGTTCAATGCTGATCAGCTTCTCACTGAGCGTCCCCAGGTGTCAGCTCTGGTCCGTGACTCACTCATCAAGCGTGCAAGGGACTTTGACATAGTGATGGATGATGTGGCTATTACCCACTTGTCGTATGGAGTGGAGTTCTCAAGGGCTGTAGAGCAGAAACAGGTTGCGCAGCAAGAGGCAGAGAGGTCCAAGTTTGTTGTCATGAAGGCTGACCAGGAGAGAAGGGCTGCAATTATCAGGGCAGAAGGTGAGAGTGATGCTGCAAAGCTGATCTCTGAGGCAACAACAAAAGCTGGTATGGGGCTGATTGAATTGAGAAGGATTGAAGCTTCAAGGGAAATTGCTGCAACTCTGGCTAAGTCACCCAATGTGGCATACCTTCCTGGTGGTAACAACATGCTTCTGGCACTGAATGCAAACCGATGAATAGGTATTTCTATTTCTTTTCATGTTTACATTTGAGTGTTTTAATTTACCCATGGGAGTTCGATTGATATTTGGTGTTTGCCACTAGAATCTGTGGGCTGACAATGGAATTTTGATTCTGCTGCTTGGTGATTAGTATGAATGTTTTTTCTCCTTATGTTTGGGTGCTTGAATTTGCCTGTGGGAGTGGGATTGACCTTAGCTGTTCACCACTTGAATTTATGGCTTAACAAAAGAATTTTGATGCTTCTTTGTATAATTATTATAAATGCTTTTTGTACCTATATTTGGGTGCTTGGATTTCAATGTGGGAGTTGGAATGATGTTTGCCATTTGAACATGTGGGTTGGCAATGGAAGTATGCTGCCGCGTGATTAAAACTGTAAATGCTTTCCCATTGCTTTTGCCTCCTCACCTCACCCTGAAATCCTCCAGTCAGCTTGTTTGTGGTTACAATTTTGTTTCTCATCCACCATATTTCCGTGTAAAACATGGTAATTAAATCTCCTTTCAAGCTAATCTTAATAAGCTCATGAATCTCAGCCCAATAATTCAGCCATTTCACATTGTCATCAAATACCTCCACTCAAATCTCCTTTCAAGCTAGTCCGAATAAGCTTATGGACCTCAGCCCATTACTTCCACCACTTCACATTGTCATCGAATACCTCCTCATGTAGATCTGTTTCCATAATTCTTGATTTCACTTTTATATTTTTTGCAGGGTATTCTGGCATGATGTAATGGCATTACCTGATTGTGAATTGCTGGAGTATTACTTATTTTATTAAGTATAAACCCTTTGATTTTGTAGAGACCATATATCATATGAATCTGTTAAGATTCAGAAGTTTAGAGTTCAGCAATGCAGGATGTCTTGAAGGGAAAACTTATGGATTTTTGTTATATGACTATGCTAAGCTATTTCATAACTCACAAGGATTTGAATACTTGTGTGCTTAAAATTTGGTGAATGAACGTGGTGCTTGATCGTGGCCTTTTTCTGGTTGAACATGCTTGAGATACAATGGCCTTTGCCTTGAAATGAACTTGAGATTTGATTTTCTAACATCTGATTACATAGCAGTTTACATGGAAATATCCGTTACTGTTATAGAGAGGGATTGGTCACAGGTTTTGGTAGTCATAAGCTATTGAGCTGGTATGTGGATGATCTACAGAGGCTAACATCACTATCGCTTGCATTGTGGAGAATGTTCATTTGTAATGCAGAATAGCTATTATGTGTTTATGTGTGGGCGTGATGCTCTTGGCTACAGTATAAAAAATGTCTATCAATACAAGTTGCCTCTCTCTGTTTAATAATAATTGATTTGCCTGTGATGACTGTTATGGATGCTATACTTTGTCGTCGCCGAAGGTAAATAATATATAGCATTTACCATACAATAATTATATGTTTGATACAACACAAGGTGATGAACAAATACCTCTTCCATTACATTATATTACATATTGTGAAAGTGTGAAGCTTGCATCCATTTACTCGAAAATGTAATCTTGATTTTAATCCTAATGTTGGCAGTGAATCTTTGCATTTCTCGGATTGATTATTAACATATATTTGAACATGTTTTGTATTTGTGATCTTTGCAGGGAATAATCTTTGCATTTCTTTTTGGAATTGCAGTAGCGGTTGCTTTTGAGAGTTATTTTTGCTCAGAAATGCATTGAAATAATGTTACTTTGTTACAAAAATATTTTTAATATCAGCATATTTGTTGTCTTGAATTATTTTTTTGAAACAAAAAAAAAAATTGAGACAATTCTAAATTATTGCTGAAGTGTAGCCGCTGCAAAAATTAACCGGGCCTTAATGGTCCCAGTTGTTATATCGCTTTCATGATAGCCTTCCGTTTTGGCATGAATAAAAGTAGAATAATTTAAAATTTGAGAAAGTTCTATATAATATTGTTTACCACTTTAGCTAGTGGATACCACTGACTCCAATCTTTCAGCTCCCATCCCTTTCAGTCTGCATAGATAAGTATTTGTCTTGTTTATTCTTTTGAATTCCCACTCACTATTAGGGCTGTTTTACAAAAACTGATGAACCGAGTAATCTGTAAAAACTGATCAAAATTAATTGAAAATACTGAACTGATTGGAAAAAATTTGTAAAATTCGATTTGTAAACCATAAATTTTACTAGGTCTGGTTTGATTTTGATTTTAGAAACTGAAATTGTGTAAATTGAAGTTAATGTGGAAGCCTACAGGTGACCTAACCACCCAGATGAAGCTCTTCCCACCAGCCTCCAATGTCATTGCCAACACCATCATTTGTGATGCGGATATTGTGTTATGTGATCACCGTATGTATAGAGCTGAATTCACTGGTTTTGAATCAAGCCAGTTTCCACACAACGCAGGTGTAATTTCCAGGCTTCTATAGACAAGGGAACGGGCCGGATTGACCAGGCTGGCTTGCCTAGTTTTAACCTCAAATACATCAATCCAAGCTTGTCAAGTTCCTCAACTGTGTTAATCAAAATCCCATCAGCATTAATCAATTCAGGAAGCACTTTCTGAAGAAACACAGAGAACGGATCACCGCTGCCATTAGCTACTCAAATTTTCTGAAGAAAAGAACGGGTAGAAGATGGTAAGGAATAGAGTCGGTGTTCTCAGTGCCAGGAGGCAGGCCATGAGAGGCTTGAGCCATCGAAAGGGGTTTCAAAGAGTTGAATGGAGGAATTTGCAGGGATTGGTGATTTTAATTTCTTGATATTAAGAGGGGTGTTAACAAAGGATAACTGAAGGGCTAATGCTAGGAAAGGTATGATATGGCCTTTTGACATGAATGGGAGCACCACCATGTTTTTCTTTTCTTCCGGGCATTTTTTTCCTTTCTTTTGATTAAGTGGAGAAGGAAAAATGTGTTTGTTAATCATATATATATATATATATATATATATATATATATATATATATATATATATAGAATTTAGCAGGTGGCAAACAATGTTTTTGTCATTCTTTCTTTACCTGTAATATAATCGTGATGAAATTACAATCATGGCGTACCGAGGGCAAAAACTAGCAGGAAATAAATTATCTGAATTTATCAACAATGTCATCCACAGCCAATTATTCAGGTGAAAAGCCCTTTCCTGCAGGGGAGAGGATAAAAGGAACGAGGATGTGTAAGCGAAACCGAATTAACTCGTAGAATTAAGAAAATAGTGGTGGTGGTTTCCCAGTTGGAATTCGGGGAGAAAACAGAGGACTTAAGTAAGAAAGTTGGAAAGTGAGCAGATGGTGTATATAACCACTCCCAAAACTAATATGGATCGATTATAATTATTTCCAAAACATCTCCTAACCCTGACTCATATTAAACTGCATGCTAAGCCGAAAGAGGAGGCTCCCCATCACTAGATCAGGCCAGAACTATAGAGCTGCTTATTGCACAGAGGCAATATGGCAGATCAAGTCAATCACGCGAGAGCTGCATGAAAAATAAAAAAATAAGAAAACATCGAGGATCAGATAAAAGAAAGACAAGGTGATATAGAAAAGATACGACAAATCAGCCAATATAAGTGTAGCTTGAAGAGGTCTGGAAATAACCATTACCTGTAACCCCATTCATTGTCATACCAAGAGACAAGCTTCACAAAGTTATCATTCAATGCAATTCCAGCCTTGGCATCAAATATGCTTGACCTGTCAAATTCCAGCCATTGAAAAGTAAGCATGAATTTTAAATCCACCTATAAGAGAATAATGAAACCTTTCTTTCTATTTCTTATTCTTTTTAAAACAAAATTGAGTATGCGAGGGGATACGTTCTGTTTACAGAGCGAACTCCCTCACTTTCTCTGTGCAAAGGCAACCCATTTTATCATTTGGAGTCGATGCAAAATTGTATATCTTCATAATCTCACCTGCTGTCACCCATGAAGTCAGTTGAGACAACATCATCCTCGGTGTAACCAAGGATTCCCTTCAGATTGGTCTCAGATTCCTCCCTGCATCGCACAGCAAGAAAGGATACAAGGCATGAGCAATCAGAGACTTCAATAGGATAGTAAATCGTATAATGCTACCCTTTGAATAATTTAGTAAACTCTAATTTGTGAAGTCTCTATAAAGACTGGCACTCAATCACTATAAGAAAAAATAAATGGTTCGTGATCGTTTCATTGGAAAGCATTCAAAGATTTCAAAGCTCCAACAGCAACATGCAAGGTAGAAATCAAAAACCAAAAGGATGAAGAAAATTACAGATGAAAAGAAGAGGGTTTATGGTTTATGATCCTTACTTGATAGCTGCTTTGATTTGGTCATATGTAGCCTTCTTCTCAATTCTCACAGTGAGGTCAACCACTGAGACATCAACTGTGGGAACACGGAAAGCCATTCCAGTCAACTTTCCGTTGAGTGCAGGCAAAACTTTCCCTACTGCCTACACAATCACAATAGGACAGATTATAAAGGGATTTAATGCCAGACGAGAAGGAAAGAGAAGAGAAGAGAATTTGAGAAAGTGTAGCTTCAATACTGTCTAAAGCCCCACCAAAAAATTAGATTGGGTGCTTTATCCATAGACAACCAGGAGTCATTAACAAAATAACTGAGAGAGTAAATAACTCACATAACATTCATTTTCTTTGTAGATAAAAACAGCAAAAATCCTTAAGAGGTTCCTCTTTCAGGATTAGAGACAAGTTAGCCACATCATTGACAGGAAAATAACACAACATCATGCATCTATCATCACATAGAAAGGGCTGCACAACATGCATTGAGGTATCCTCTGAGGAGGTTGTTGATCTTTGCTTCATGGCATTAAGAGACACAGCGAGAAACATGAAAAAATATGGTAGGATGGATGGTGAAAATAGACAAGTGGTTTTTGGACAATGGATACTTGAGACGTCTGAGAAGAGGTCCAAAAAAACAAAGGTTGGACTATTATTATCTCACTTCTATAAGAAACCATTGCTGCTGAAAATAATGCTTGCAGTATGCAAAGCAATGGCAGGTGAACTAATTGATGCCAGTCATTAGTACCTTAGCAGCTCCAGTGCTGCTGGGAATGATATTGAAGGAAGCAGCTCTACCACCTCTCCAATCCTTCATTGATGGTCCATCAACAGTCTTTTGTGTGGCTGAATACATAGAACATTAAGAGAATTAGTCAAGGAGAAAATGTCTACATCAATTGGATTGGAGTAAACATAAACATAGCACACTCACCAGTAATGGAGTGGACAGTAGTCATAAGACCCTCAACAATACCAAACTTGTCATAATGACCTGCAAGCATACACGCACAAGAAAGATGTCAGTACAAACCTGAAAAACTTATTGCCACCCCTTTACAATAAGAGAAAAGGAAAAGAGCCCACTTTGGCCAAAGGAGCAAGGCAGTTGGTAGTGCAGCTGGCATTGGAAACAATGTTGAGATCAGGCTTGTACTCCTTCTCATTGACACCCATAACAAACATGGGAGCATCCTTACTAGGAGCAGAAATAATAACCTTCTTTGCACCACCCTAGGGTCGAAACATAAAACCGAGTAAGATACCAATACAATTCACAATAAACATATTAAAAGCAGAAACTAAAACTAACAGCGCTACAACCAGCATGCATTTTAACACATCCTTCAAAATGTAAGAGCTACCAAACCTCACAAAACAATAAAAAAAAGTTGAGGTTTTAAGTTTAATTTGTTTTCCCAAGAAAAGGAAAACTCAATAGAAACTTCATTCCACCCTATTGTAAGAGGACGATTTCCCAAGAAAAACTCAAGTGACAGATACAAAACATGTTCCACCCTTGAACGTACATTTTTTACACTACTCGTTACAAACCGACAGCAAATAAAACAGGATAAAAAGTTGCAATGATTGAAAACATAAGTCAAAATTTGAAGGAAATTAACTAGAAATAGTGCATTTCAAAAAAAAAAATCAAGGAGAATATAATCTTTATTATTCAGATACCCATATCGTAAAATATGAAAATATCAAACACCTTCAAATGAGCAGCAGCTTTGTCCTTGTCAGTGAAAACACCAGTGGACTCAACAACAAACTCAGCACCAGCAGCGCCCCATGGAATCTCCTCTGGGTTTCTAATTACAAGTAGAGACAAAACATCAAACCACCTCGTAGTATAAGTACTTTGATTAAAAAATTATACATAAAAAGAAAAGAAAAAAGAGATAGTCATACCTGACACCAAAAACAGCGACTGGCTTGTCACCAAAAAGAAGGGTTTTCTCATCCTTGACCTTGATATCTCCGTGCTTCCATTGCCCATGAACAGTGTCATATTTGAAAATGTAGGTCTACAAAAACAGAGTGTAGATATAGCGGATTAGACGACATGTCATTCAGGATGTAAGATTTCCAAAGAGAAAGAAAACGACAGGTGAAGTAAAATAAAAAAGAGAGTAAGTGCCATGTAATCAGTGGTGATAAAAGGATCGTTGATAGCGACAAGCTCAACATCATCTCTCTGCAAAGCAACTCTCGCCACCAAACGCCCGATCCTTCCAAAACCTACATTTAATTTAATTAAAAATTTATAAATAATATAAAAACACTGAAAACAACGACGATGAGGTTGAATCGCTCACCGTTGATGCCGATCTTGATCTTGGCCATTATAATGATGATGTGTTACGAATTTACTAATTATGCTGTATTGTTTGTGTTTTTGGATTGTGTTTGGGTTTTGGGTTTTCTGATGGTGTTTGATATATGGTGGGTAGAAAAGAAAATATGCTAAATCAACATAGACTGGAAATTCAAGGATCCAGGGCCTCCTCTTGCACACGGCAATATTTCTGAATTAATATTCTTGATGATGCTTTTCCTCAAACAGGTGATAATTTAAATACAATTTGAAAGAGTAACTGCTCCCTTGATCATGGCCATAACCCCCCTCATTCACTACCCATGACTACCATAATTTATTACGAACTAAATTACATAACTGAAATGCTTGTAACTGAAATGTTGAATTAAACACACTGTGATTTACATAAACTAGAGTTAATGTAACTGAAGTTGAAGTCTGCCACGCGTCAACCATCCCTTACATTTATTTGTATCCCGAGGCCTGCCACATGTCGCTCATCCCGTGCCTCACTAGCTGCCACTTGTCCCAGATCAGGCTCATAACAAATGGTTTCTTTCAATAATTTATGAGGAGTCCAAGTGGTTTCTTTCAATTTCAGTTGGTAGCTGTTCTCTTCTCCCATCTGCGATTTGAGGAGGTCAAGTTCATCAGCAGAGCAGTCGATGATCTTTTCAGCTTCTTCATTGAATGAAGAAACCCCACCTTCACCGCTCCCATCGGAAACTTTTACCACCATAATGTACCTTATCAGGCTCATAACATGATGGTGATGGTGATGAAGAAAAGGAGTGTAGTGAGATGGAGAGATGAAAGTGGGGTTGCTCTTCTTTATATATAATATTATACAACGGAATTAAGGAGCGATTCTTGCGATCTTAAAAAGAAACTGTTAGGGTTGATCGGACTCGTAGAATGGTGATCACGTGATGCCACATAATTTCCTAAAGTTGGAGTGGATCATGCACCGTTGATCTCGATAACCACGGTCAAGACGTTTAACACGGGATAATAATTGTTTTTTAAAACATTTTTTATTTAATTATATATATTAGCAAATTCACAAAGAATGATATCTTGCTAATGTATTATTGCAAGATATATTAGCGTATTAATTGCACTGAGAAATGATATTATCAATTAATTTGGGTACAATATAACTACTTTATTCATATAGAATTTTTATAAGTTGATAAATGAATGTAAATTCTATTTACTAAATATTTGATTTGCAAGATGAGATAAAATTTTATTATCTTAAAGTTTTTCTTTAAATAATTTATTGTCCTTGGTATCTCTCCATGAGTTCTAATAATATTTAAATTATCAACATACAAAACGAAAATAAAAAATAATTTTTCAAATATTTGTTTTGCTATGTAGTCATTTGATATGATGTAAATGTATTTTATATCAATGTCATTGGTAGTTTCAATATGATATCTGGTTGGGACACCGGACCCACACCACAAATTACACAAGTATATGGACGAAGACGACGTAGGATGACCCAGTTTGTCACGTTTTGGTTGGGAGACTAAGCCCATTTGGGCCCATATCATTGCTATTTTATTTTATTTATTTATGTTATGTTTAACATTCAGATTTGATTGGCCGAGCCCAATAGTAAAATGTTTAGGGTTTACTATTTATATGTTTTTTTATCATTTGGGAAGACACTTTTGATGAGTATTGATAGATTTTGCAGACTTTGCAATTCTCCAATCCTCTTTTCTCTTTTCTTTTGCTTCTTTCTTTCTCTAACTCTAAGCTTCTTTCTTTTCTTGCTTAATTCTTATTATTTTCTTGTTCTACATCAATATCTGTTAAGTTATATTTGAAACTAGCAAATTTCTCTTTGATTTATTAGAGAATAAAACATTATCAATGATAAATCTTGTTTCACTATAAAGCATTATATTAGCTCTTCCAGAACTTTTAATTAAATCTATTGAACCGATATTATATTTACTTTTGCTTTTATCATTCTCAAATTTAAAAAAATATTACTTATATCCGAGAATAAGACACGTTGTTGCACTATCTACTAAACGATATAGACCCATATTTTCTTTACGTGGGTGATAAAAATTATTTTTATGTTTTTCTCATTTTTTTTCAATAAAGACTATATAAATCAACAAACCAATGTGTTAACAACTCTTGTCACCCTCATGCAAGACTAATCTATATCTAATACAGTCATTTTATCACCTATCATCATGCATCTTTTAATTATTTTTATTTGCAAATTGCCGCAGAATAAAGAGGTTCCTTCAACATCCAATTCTCTCTCAAACCCGACAACACACTCGAAAAGAAGCAAATGGAATACAAAGGAAGGGTCCAACTGAAATGAATCTGTAAAGAAAGATTAATAACTTAAGAAAAGAGTATTGACATTGCCGGGGGGCAATCATTGATTGTTTTTTCCGGCTCAACTTTATGCTTGTGAACCCACAATTATTTCTTTGTTGATTATTATTATTCCATATCAAGGTTTATTATATAAATGCTTGGTGAATGTTTTAATTTTTCTAATGTGGGATAAAGAGCTCTATTTACAGTTGCTGTATACAAAATAAGCTGTTCTTCCAATGTGAAACAAGAGCTTTTGAAATATTTTTACAACATGTCCTTCGTCTTCGCCCTACAAAACCATGGAGGAAATGATGCCTCTCAGAGATCTTAAAATGTTAAGTACCTCAAACAAATGACTGTATAGACGAGGAGGTAAGAATGAAAATGGCTTAAACCATGAGTAGTGTGCTGGAAATGCCTAGGATGTAGCAGGAGTCGGATTCAGAGGAGCTAGGGGAAAAGAGAAGGAAATCTGGTACTGCCTTGATTGCTCGAGAACAGCCTCTGGTTATAGTATAAGAAGAGAAATAAATGACCTGCTAACCCAGATACAACAACATGTTCTTCAGGAATCACAGAAAAAAGTTCAGAGTATTGTCAAGTGTTATATACTTTATATAATAACTATGAAAATTTAGATTATAAATACCTCAAATTGAGAATTCGAGGAAACATTGCATGGGCCATACTTGTATTTTCGGTTGATTATACTTAGGTTAATTATGTTAAATAGATTGCTTTTTCTTCTTTTTTGCCCCCCGAACAGGGTCAGAAAATGGCTTAATAACTTTGGTTAAAACACAGTATGTATATACTGTTTATAAAGTTTATTCTTCATGGATTTTACTTAGAAGTAAGCGAAGGGGCAATGTACCATTACATAACGGATACTTTATGAAGAATTAATTGCAGCAAAACATTGTTTTATAATTTATTAATCAAGTTACAGGAAGCTCAAGGACGTAGATTGTAGCTTCCACTTTCCAAGATTACACACACATTACACTATATTTTCTTACTAGAACATTTTTGAGAACAAAATATGGAGAGATATTTTGATATATATATATATATATATATATATATATATATATATATATATATATATATTATTCCAGGCATATGAATTATGATGCTACTAGTTTTCTTTCTTTTCTTCGTAGTCTTGGCTGTTGTAAGCGCTGAAAGCTTCTGAGAACCAGTTGTTCTTCCTCCAAGAATTCCATCCCATCTCTTCACAAATATCATCACTGTGGTTGATACTGTAGGTAGAAATGCAATGCCTCTTGTAGAATCTGGTAGTCCTCTTCATGACTTGAATCTCTTCATTTGTTTGTTCGAGCATCTTTTCAATACTTGGGAGCTTGAATTTCTCATCTGCCAGTCTAGCCAGCCAGATGCACCGCAGCTCCGCCGTGTGCAGGTTCGATACACTTTCAATGTATCCCACGAAAGCCATGCTCGGAATCAATGGATGAATTGTGCCCCTGACAGATATATAAATTATCCATTTAATCAGCTCATGAATCATCATTTTCTAGAAAATATTCAGTGTGGAATCTAAATAATTCTGCCAACATGATTTACCTGTACAGGGGCATGATCCCAGAGGAGTCTACAGCAAGACTAGAAAAGGGTTCAGGTAATAAATCTTGGAGCTTCTTTTTCCCATCATAACCAGTCGCAAGAACCACAACATCAGCCTCTAATTTGGTTTTATCTTCAAATTCAATTCCTCTACTCCAAAACCACCATTTTGATGCTCTTTTGAACAGTATATTTCCCTTGTCAGCCTCTTCAAAGAAATTATCAGGCAAGATAGCCATCTGGCAGGATGCATAATCCTCCACAAATGGGTGGTCTGGTTTCAGCCCATATTTTACTAGGGGAAGCTTCCACGCCAAGTAAGACTCTATGAACTTGGAGATTCCTCTTCTCTGCTTAGGAAATTGATCAAGGATAAACATGGCTGATTACCATAATCGAATCATTAATGAAGGGAGAAATTAAATCTGATCAAAATATAAATACCATGGGAGATAAAAGAAGGCACAGAAGGGTCTTGAACATGGTTTGGTGAGGCCTTTCATGGAGAAACTGAGAGGACCTCGTTGAAAAAAACAAGAAAAATGGCAAGCCCCATATGGAGTATGAAGGAACAGTCCAATGCAAAGTCCTTATCACCATCGTGCACGGTTGTCCTTCTGGTCCTTCAACCAAACCACAAAACCAATCACATACAATATTTATTTTCAGCAGAGTCAGTCAACCACCTAATCGCATTCATTTCATTAGGAATTAGCGACCGAGGAGACTTAGGGTATGTTTAGAAAAACGGGTGAATTTGAGATTAATTTTTAAAGTGTTTTTTTATTTTAAAATATATTAAAATAATATTTTTTTTAAAACATTATTTTTAACATCATTATATCAAAATGATCTAAAATATCAAGAGTATAAATAACCGTAATACCCTCCAATAAAATAAAAACCAAGAGTTGTCGGCAGAGATGCTAAAAATGTTAAATATTGATACGTTTCCATAAAAGACAAAATACAAGAGCTGATTGTTTAGTTAATTTAATATATTTTTTAGTATAAATATATAAAAGATGGGCAATTTGTTCCTTGAGTGATAAAGGTCAAGGAAGTCAAACTTTCCCACTTCGTGACCATTTTGACCGCTCTTCTCAATCTAATTAATAAAAGAAAATTACTCATGAGAATCTCATTATCAGGTGGTGGTGGTAAATTGATTAGATAAATACCTTGGTTTGCAGCTGCACACTCCACAGCTAAATCAATGGCTGATTTCTTGTAGCCAACAACGGCGACCTTTTTTCCTTTGAGAAGCTCACGAGCAGCATCTTCGTCGAGCTTCGCATAATCCATAGCGTGCAAGACTTCGCCGAGAAATTCTTCTTCACCTCGACGGGGTGGAAATACTGGCATTCTTGGCACGTCTCCATACTTGCCGACGCACACCACAAGAAACTCGAAGGCATACCACTGTGTATTAATTTCCACAAGTCAGATCATCATGATATAGGTCAAAAATATCAAGTCATCAAAACAAATATAAATTTTCAATATATATAATCATCATTTAATCAGAATCCATCACTGTTCAAAACCACACCACGGTTTATTAATGAGCCACTTTCCAGTAATAGAGTGATAGCGATATCTCTCAACTTTTCTTAGCTTCAGTGAGTTACAAGTTGAAACATTCAAGGCGGCCTTTTTTTTCTTTCTCTTTGAGAAGTAATCAATAAATTCAAGAACATTTTTTTTTATTAAAGGAAACCTTTTCGGAAAGTATATTTTGTGGACCCAAGTGAGCGAGTAAAATCTCGGTTATTCTAGACTTTTACAAGAAATGTACGCATTGACTCGAACTTAAGACCTGCTGTGCAAATCTCAAGCCTTTTATCATCGTACCGTACCTCTTGAAAAGGACAAATAAGAAATAAATGATAACATTTAAGTAAGGGTGTTCATATCTCTTAAGATGACTTGAATTCGAGACTTTCTATTATATTAACTAAGAAAATAAAAGGGAAATTAAGACGATTAGCAAAGGATACGAACACACTCTTTAAAGTACGTATATATGTAGTAGCAGCTGTTAGAAAATGAAAATAACCTCAACTTTCGTGGATTGGCTGGTCTCTACAGCTACCTCCCAAGCAGGATAGCCATTCAGTAAAGATCCATACTCCTCTGGTTTCAGGTCAAGCTGGGTGGTTTTACGGCCACCAACGTACCGAATCTCCACCACCTTGGAGCTGAACTTGACATATTTCAACACATCAAAATGTTCAGCATAGTTATACAAGTATTCCAGTACTTGAACATGGGAAGGAAAACTTGCATTATCCCTTTCGGACCAGGGATAATCTGAAAACTCAAAATCACATCGAGGTGTTTGGAGTTTAGTAGAGCTAAAAGAACAGTGTTTCCAAACACCCCCAATTGAATCAGTGGCCTCAAAGACCAGTGGGCTGTAATGTCGAAGCTGTTTGGCGGCAGCAATGCCACTAATACCTGCTCCAATGATCCCAACTTTGCTGGAACACTGAATGTGGCTCTTCTCGCAAGCCATTTTGGTATGATAATTATCGATATATAAGCTAGAGCTAGGTTTTAAAGCTTGTATTGGCATGTTGGAACTTCAAGTTCTGTATCCTATTTATAGGGCTGGAGGAGTTGACCTTTTCTTCCTGCGAATGCGAGAAATATATTTAAGTGACCATGTTGTTGTTTTTTGTAAATAGTTACGTAATATATATGTATATTATATTAAGTGAGTATATATATACGTATATATGCTTCATTGAATAGTAGTAGTTCATGTTAGCTAGTGTCATTTTGATTTTGGTCAATGCATAAGACGTGATAGCTAGCTATATTGTTGTCTTCAAAACGAGTTGTAAATTTCATGCTACCTTCACTCTTGTTTCGTTTAAAAGCTCGTCTACTTTTGGGGAAAAGACGGGTAGCCAAAATGTTTGGCAGAATAGCACTTTCCCTAACTTTAGGTTTCGATCGAGTTCAAATATCCATTTGGAAATTAAATAATTTTATCAATTTGATGGGGGGAAAGAGGGTAAGTACACATTCTTGGTAGGTGAAAGGGCAAATAATTTTTGCATGCATGATGATAGCCCGCATAACACTACTCAATGCTCACTAAAAATTAATGAATTTAACCTACCATATGCCATTCTATATTAATCACGACTTGGCTTTGCGTAAGTTATATATATAAATAAATTCAAGAAAACATATACTTATAGTTATAACATATACATACATATATATATATATATACACACACGTAAATGTTAGTTAGCCTTGAATTCCTGTGTTCCCATATAGCTCAAGGGAGCTTTGAATTCCCGTGTTCCCATACATAGTAGGTTGACCACAATCTTATACCGTGTCGTTTCGTACGAGTCAATGCATAATTAATTCTTCACCCGCTAGCTAGTATTAATTTGTGCTGTCAATGATTTCAAGCAGATGAATTGAAGCATATGCTTGAAAAATAAAATAATTATGAGAATTATATGTATCCACTCACCACCTCAACTAATACCAAAGACTCTTACAAATAATATTAGGTTATCGCTAATGCATGTGTGACCTGATCGATACCTTCATAGTAAGATAGAGTCTTTTTGTTTTTTTTAATGAACAACAAGGTAGAGTTGATGAAAGCATCAGTAATTGTTTTAAGACTTACGTTGACTTGTAAGATCATATATTTTAGTGAGTTCACACTATTGGTATTTTAATTACCGTACCATATTTATTTAAACTATGAGAATTCTTTCAATTTTATATTTTTCTAATTTAATTTGAAGAATTAAAAATACTCATATTGTTTGTTTATTAAGACTTTAATAGTATATCAAATAAAATCTAAAAACTTAAATATTATTTGGATGAGACAAATTAAGAACATTTCATGCTTATATATATATATATATATAATTGTTTTAAGCCAATTGTTTTTCTTAAATTACAAATTTAATTATAAAAAAAATCTTTGGTATCCCTTATGTATCCTAGTAATGTATCTTGGTTGTTTTCTCTATATATCCAAATTTAAATATATTTTTATTGTTTTGTTACTATGTTCTAATCTGTTTGATTTTCTTCGGACGATATCTGAAGCTTGTACATGTCCATAACTTATCCCATATGGATACTAGGGCATTTTTAAAGCGAGGGAACTTCCTAGTATTCTTGGAGAATTAGGGATAAAAAAGAGGGGGATGAAAATAAAAAGAGAGATGAGTGTAAAAAACAAACAAAATTAGACTTTTTGAAGATATATCAATGTCAATAAAATGACGACAAAATAATATATGTTGTTTGGTCAAACACATTGTGTGACAAGGGAAGCACCCAGGAAGCGAACGAAGAAGTTCTATAGGAAGGTGACTTTTTTTATTTTATATTAATTTGAGCCAATGACTTCAGAAAGCACGTTGGAAATTTGTTAGCAGGATTGATCATATGTTTTAATTTCCTGAAGGAGGATCAGTAGCTCGATGTGACTGTTTATAAATATTTTCCATGAAAATGTTTTTCATTTAAAAATATATTAAAATAATAAATTTTTATTTTTTAAAAATTATTTTGATATTAACACATTAAAATAATTTAAAAATATATAAAAAAGTTAATTTAAAATAAAAAATAAAAATAATTTCTTTTTAATTTTTTTTTAAAATATTTTTCAAACATTGTATTAAACATGGTCAGGCACGCCGCCACCAGTTTGCTCTTATTGCTAGATAAATTAACAAGACATGCTTGTAGCCACCATTTTCTCCGATAGCTAGTCTAACAAAAGACTGGATTGGTTTTATCATAAAAAAAAATAAAAAATAAAAAGATGATGCTTAGCCGTCGTTTTACTCTTATAGCTAGGTTAACACGACATGTTTGTTTCTTTCAAAGAGAACGATGTTCGCCCTCATATATACGGGCACACTGGTCGACTAATTCGCTCCTCGCATCTTTTGAGGAAATTGCTGGTACAGTTCATGAAATTACGTAATTTTCATAATGTTTTTATTATAATTATTAAATTCAATAGGCTAGCAAGACCCAAATCATAGATTAAATGAGGAAATAAAATATCTTAATTTTTTTTTAAATATTTTTAAAACACAATGTCAAACAGGAATTCATTCAAATGACTTCAATAAATAAAATCAAAACTGAAAAGTCTAAAACCCAGGTGATACCAGGAAATTACATGGATTATGCGGTGCAGGCAACGTTTGGAAGAATGCTTATTTTATTTATTTTTATCGTAGAAAAACCTTTGCCATTGACAAATTAAATTCTTGCTTTCCATTTTCCAATAGGGAAGGAAACATGCATGCGGGTTCTGTCCCTTTCCCTGGCAAAGGGCCCTAGAAATTCTACAGATTACTACAACATGTGCTTTCTGAATAATAGCAGCCTCCTTTCTTCCAATAATGAAGACTTTAAACTAGAAATTATAATCGGTCAGCAATTAATGCCATGTGTGTATATATGATCGTGATGCTCATGCTATTTATGAAAAGAGAGAAAATGAAAACTGGTCGACTACAATTTAGGTTTCTGGTCATCTCTTGATGTATCTAAATGTTTTTTTTCTTGAATAGAATCATAAAAAAAAAAAGATTATATATATGTATATATATATATATATATATATATATATATATATATATATATATATATATATATGTAGATAGATGTATATTTACACTTATATACTATACATACATTTTTTAATATCAGAGTATAAATTAAGTTATTATTCTTTAACTTCATCTAATTTTTTTATTTTTTTTGACACGAGGAAATCTTTCTAAGCACAATTTTCAGGCTTGGAAAATTTAGTAAAATTTCGGCTATCTCAAATTCTTATAAAGTGTGTATGTCATGACTCTAACTCGAGATCTGTTATACAGAGTTTAAATTCTTTGTCACTACGTCACGTCCTTGGAACGATTTCATCTAACATATTAAACTCTTAAAGTGAAATGTTATAACAAAAATAATGGAAAATTGAGTATTAAAAACTTTTCGAGAAATCACCAAATCATTGGCATCGTTATCAAAATCGTGAGAATGAGCAAATAGGTTCTTGATACAAGAAGTAGAATTAGCTTATTACTGCATCCTTGAACTACTGCTCGTGAAAAATCTAGCTAGTCCATTACAAAATTGACCCATGAATTTGTTCATTTATTTGATTTATTATTCATTTTTGTTTTCAAGTTTCACTACATTCGATTTATGCTTTAATGGTAACCAGTACATATGATGATATTTCTTAGGTGACTAGGAAATCAAATATTAATTCTAATAATAATAATAATTTTCTTCAAATAAAAAATTAATTTAAACCACGGTGGGAGAGAGAGTGGTAGAACTCGAGGATTCATTTATTAGTTTTTTTTCCCACTAAATTGATTTGAGAGGGATGTTAAAAAAATGCTTAACTTTTAATTATTTTAAAAACGAATTTTCTAAAAGGTTATTTATTTTTTATAATAAATAACCCTAAACTTCAAATTAATCACAATATATCTTATTTATTCAACCTATTAATTAGGACTTAATTAATTATTATCCAACCAAGTTTAATTTATATTTATCTATTTAGTGTCTATTTGACTGTGTGGTTGAAGTTGCTTTTGAAAGTATTTTTTAAAAAATATTATTTTTTTATTTTTTAAAAATTATTTTTGACATCAGCATATGAAAATAATTTAAAAATACCAAAAAAATTAAATTTAAAATAAAAAATAAAAAAATATTCAAAAATATTTTTAAAACGTATGTGAAACCTAGATTTAATATGCAAGTCATACCACAATTAAATACAAAACAAGACTATTGATTGTATATCAAATCCATTTAACTACGTCTGACTCAAATTCAGATCAAGATTCAATGTATTGACAAAGACAATTATACTAAATTGTGGAGATCATTAAATTTTATAATCGACAAAAAGGAAACTCCCTGGCTTTCAGCGCCACTCAATTTAGGGTTATTTAGAAGTCTTTTGGCCGCACTTGCATTTTTTATTTTCTACTTTTGTTTTTAATAATATAAAAGGCTGACAATTGGTGGTCAAATTTTTTAAAACTAATCAAAGTGATTCTTTTCGAGGTTTAATTTATTTTATTTTTCCACTCATATGAATGGACAAGTGGGGTTTCTACGATACGACGCTAGCATGTGGAATTTTACATGCAAAATGAGATAAAAATGCCAAATTCATGTATATATATATCAATAACAATGAAGTCAGGCAACTCTAGAAAACAATTTCTTGCACTAGCAAGTGCAATCCAGTGAATGTTTCTATCGAAACAAGCTGTCTTCTTGACCCTGTGTCCCTGAAAGTTTGCAGGAAACTGAAGCAACATTGACATCTTCAGCAAATTTATATGTCTATATAGTCTTCAAGACTACCACTTTGTCAGGAAGCTTCTTGTTTTTTGTTCCTATTTTGTAGAAAAAACATTGTTGACTTTGTAATGTTTGGTCAGGATCGTGTAAGGCTGCCTGCTCAAGCTGGTCAAACTTTTCTTTTAAATTCTATGGCAAGTAAACTTCGTCGTAAAGACAAATGCTAGCTTTATCTTCTAGGTTATGGTTAACATTTTTACACAGTTTGTGTTTATTCCACACAATTTTTCGGGGAATTAATTGCCAAGTGAACGAATTTCTATGCTTCTGCTTTCCAGTTTCTCAGTCAAATGATGGCTGCCATCTCATTTACACAATTATTATTTATAACAATTTTGCTTCGCATTACTTTAAATATTTAACTTGATTTTTTCTAATGTCGGTGTCCGAATCAGTATGGATCTTGACTAATTACATCAATTTAGAGTGAACAATTAAGTACAAGCCTTCACTAGCCCTCTGAGAGATTTATGAGGTGTTTGGGAGTATGTTTGGAAAGTGTTTTTAAACAAAAATTAAAAAACTTTTATTTTTATTTTTTATTTAAATTAAAAAAATAGTGTTTTTAGATACTTTTTGTTAGAGAATAATATAAATCATATTATGGGGTCTCACTTACAGGCTTAAGCTTTTAGGGTGAGATAGTTCCTTAACATGGTATCAGAGCCTTGTTGACCCAGCGGTCACGAGTTCGAATCTCACCATCCTCATTCTATTTGATAAAAACCAAGCACAAGGTGATGTGGGTCTGTGCAAGTTTAAAGCCCAAAGGGCTTTCACTTGAGGGGGTGTGTTAGAGAATAATATAAATCATATTATGGGGCCTCACTTACAAGCTTAAGCTTTTAGGTGAGATGGTTCCTTAACACTTTTGATGTGTTGATGTCGAAAATGATTTTAAAAAAAATAGTATTTTGATGCATTTCTAAATAAAAAAACACTTTCAAAAACAATCTCAAACTTGATGACCATGAGAGAACTCACTTCTTCATAATTATTTTTATATTTTACACATATCCTTTATATATATAATTGTATTTATTATATTCTAGTGTCATTATATTTAGCCAAACTAATTAAAATTATAACGATTATCCTCCTAAAGTACATGGGTTTTATTATTTTTTATACAAAATTATGTGAAAATATAGACATGTCTTTTTTTTAGTTTGACGATGAGGGTATCTTCAGGCAAATTCAAACATCGATCAAGACTAAGTTCCTCATTTAGATGGATTTAAGGGTGTACCTTTTACATTATATTCAATCGAATTTAACTCAATATATATTGAAAATGATTTTTTTTTTTAAATATTGAGATGATTATATATTCAATCAATTTGGATGAACTAGGATTCACCTGCAAATCTATATTTTAGATCATGAGACCATGATAACTCTAGAAAAAGAAAATTAGAACAAAATTTGAAGCTCAATTTCCAATAAACTCAATGTTGAAAAAAAAAATTAAAAAAAAAATAGTTTTAAGAAAATTCAAGTCAATCTAGGTTAACAGGTCAAACATGCAACCAAAATCATGAGATTGGGATAATCTAATAGAAGAAAAAAAAAGTAAATTATGAAGCTCAATTATAAAAATAATTAATGTTGAAGGATGTAATTGAAATTTAAAATTCAATTAAAGAAACACAAAAAACAACTCGAATCTACCTAAATGAACTTTCTAAACTTGTGCCATGAGTTGTTAGATGAAGATAACCTCATAAAAAAATAAATCAAAATAAATTATCACTCCTAATTTCAAACCAACCTAAAATTGGATACTAAAATTGAAAAGAAAAAAAAAAGGAAAGAGAAAGAAAACTTGAGTGAATTGAGTTACCTAGTTAAACTTGTTGTTTATATCATCACACCATGATAATCTTATAAAAATTAAAGTAGAAAAAATAATATAAAATTTAATCTTCAATAAAAATTTAATATTAAAAGATGAAATTAAAATTGAAAAAAAGAAAAAGAGGATAGATTAGGGGAGGAAACAAAACACTATTCAATTACATATTACAGAGTATTTTGTGAGGAGATGTATAGAAGAAATCCGTTCTCTGATTTTTTTTTTTTGGTTTTTTGTTAACTAATGTGTCAACTTTGCAGATTAGACTTGACAGAAACGCTACAATCTTATGCTTAATTATGCCAGGTATGAAATTGAAAGATGCTACAGAACTATCTGCATTTCTTTGAAGACAGTTCGTATTATATTCAATCCTTCACAAGTACTAGCATCTGTAAATACAATCAGCCAGGAGCCTCACACCTTAGTCGAAATATAAAAAGATTTTCAAGAAAATACAACAAAAAAAAATATATTGATATATATATATGTGTGTATTATTTAAAGTAATTTCACAAGTTGACAGTAATATGAAAAACATGATAGCCAAACACACAAAACTGCTTTTCATTAAACCTCAAACTCAACCACAGTTTTAATCAAACACTTCAGTTTCAGTTCTGAACCGCAGCTAAAAGCGCTTTTCATGAAACTGTTTTTTTTCAACCTCAACCACAACAGCAACAACTGTGCCAAAAAGGCTCATAATGTCAGCCCCGATATGTTAATTCTAGCATAATTAAGAACCAAGTATTATGAATAATCATATCAGCAGCTACCATGGGACACCATTTCACATTTCATGGCATCTTCTTCATACATGAAATCAGGCAATTGTAAGCCTTTTAACAATGCTGGCAGGAATGTAAACATGAATCTAAAAACTGCATGCTAAAAGCAGAGTGAAACATAACTGGAACAAGTGAGTTTTTTTATGCAAGAAGAAGGCGAGCCTGTGTAAAGGGATTGAATTTATAACCAATCTTCTGAGTTACAGAAAGAATATAGACCTCCAATCCTGCTGCTAACCATCAGCCATTAGATTGTGTTCATGGATTCATTGCATTGAGTCGAAGGGATTCTAAAATCATAGTCACAAAATGCTGCAGCAAGTACAGGAGATGATTTGACATGTGCACAGCTAAAATAAACAAGACAGCATACTGGACAGATGTTTTAGAAGAGACTGAAATAGGAAAAAAGATGGAACATATTCTAATCTCAGAAATCAATAACTTAATACGAGAAATCATAGCCTGAGAGAGACATTTTGTAAAGTTAAGTTCTCATGAAAAATAATACGGGGTTGTCGATAGTGCAACGAGCAACCATGTTAGCCGTTCCATCAGCTTCAGCATCTACGAGTTCCAGCAAAAATCAATAAATTATAATTTGATTTATCATTAAAAGACGATGATAAAAATTATTAGATAGAAAATAAAAAAAAATTCAGAGGTTAAAAACTTTAAAGTGATCAGGGCAGCTTAAAGTCACCCCGTCGATAAGATGAAAAAAATAAAAAAACAGAATAGAATCAAAGTTTAATTGCCTTGCTCTTGATGCCATGTAAAATTATAAATAGAAAAGAATGCCATTGAAATAATATATATATATATATAAAATATAAACTGTGAGCTATTTTTACTGCACATTTCGACATTGTTCATCTAGACACAGTTCATTATGGATTGCTACAAGGAAGTGACCATTTTGCCCCCAGGACCGAAATTTTTTTAACACCCGGGACCAGGGGTATGTCTGAAATTTCCAGGGGACATGGATAGTATTTCTGGATTTTTTGCACAGTAAAACATGAAATTAGCCTCCATAAACGACAAAACCCGCCACCTGGAACTGGGGGTAGTGCAGTACTTTCACCCCCGTTTTTTCGTAGATATCACTGGTTCAAGAGTGTGTGGGTAATTAACTAATTTTTTTTTCGGAACACTGCAAGCACGTTGTACAAACGCACCAACATTGTTCTGCCAGCACATGTCTGTCATACGGCGCGTGCAGTGTCCTCTAGTGGTGGAAATTGGTCGTTGTCGTGTCATTTGGTTTGCCGCCATGTCCTTTGACTCCACACGCGGCGCGTGTTCATCTAATGTGATCGTGTTATCATCAGTGGACAGTTCCCCCCCCCCCCTGTTTTCTCTCTCTATGGAGAAAAGTGCAGTACAATCCCTCCTATTTGTATCAATTTAATTTCAGCCCCTGACCTTTGTATTTCATTTTGTTACTGATTTTTCAATGGAAATTTCAATTATTTGCAATTATGCCCTTTAAATGAAATTGATTATATACGGTAAGTTTTATTCTGGTCCTTCATCTTTTGCTTTTCGGTTTGTTTTTTGTTCCTTTAATAATTTTGGTATGCAAGTTTGAATTTGTTCTAATTTTATCCCCAAATTGAAAATGATCATATATGCTACTTTTCATTTTGATCCTTATTCTTTTAATTTGTTCAACAATTGCACTGTATTGATTTTTTTAAATCCCTTTATTGTTTTTTGGTCCTGAATTTTTGATTTGTTTCATTTTTATCTTTCAATCGGAATTAATTATATATATTTTTTTATTTTGGCATTTATTCTTTTAATTTTTTTATATTAATTCCTTTGGGTTTTTTGTCCTTCTTGGACAATGTTTATTTTTTGTCCATATTTATGTATTTGTGCTTTTAGATTTTGTTTTTATTTTTTGTCGGAGTTTTATTTTTTTTACATTCCATTCTAAATTTTTAATTTATGTTGGTTACACTACATTTTATTTTTAAATTTTTTTTTATTGTTTTTCGGTATCAATGTTTTGATTTGTTGCAGTTTTATTATTCAATTAGAATTAATTATATATATTGTTTTTTATTTTGGAATTTATTCTTTTAATTTTTTATTTAGTATTGAATCATAAGGGTCGCTCATTTTATTTTTGTTGGATTTTCTCAGGTGATTATTATAAATATTTGTTTTTTTTATTTTTTGGTCAAAAGAAAGAGTTGACCAAGGCTTCTTTTTTGGCTCATTACCAAACTGTCCAAACTCCAAACCCAACCCAAACCCTTAAATTATTGCTACTATTTTATTTTATATTTTCTAAAGCGTTCATTTTGCTCTTTGAAATTTTTTATTCCTTCATTTTCTTTCTCTTGTTTCCTTCAGTTTTCACATTCCTGTACCTTGAAAAAACAATACCCTTATATTTTAACCCTGCAAAGTTCATTTATATTAATTTTGAGTTTGAGTTTTAGAGATAAACGAGCCGATTTGCCCGCTTCGCCGGGTTTTTTTATCTTTGTAAAAAATTAATTGATTTTAAAAATGTTGTATTTGGTAATCTTAATATTTAATTAGCATAATTGTAATTGATAAAATTTATTAAAAATGGTTTTTTTCAACTACAATCTGATTGAATATCGCTATTGGCAAAAAACTTTTGATTAAATTTGTTAAAAAAATGTGCTAAGAAGGTGAAATGATTTATTAGGAATTTGTTGCCACGGATACTCTGGTAAAAAAAAATACAAAAAAAAACCGGTTAAAAAAGAACAACTTACTTGGACAGTAAAAAAGAAAAAATACAAGTGAAAAAAAGGTTACCGTTCCTCAAAAGGAAAAACAAAAAGAGTCTAAAATATAAATTTAAATTCAAAAACAAAGTTTTCTTTTGTAGGATTTATTCATCATATTATTATATTAAATATATTTAAGAATACCGATATGAATTTTTGTTGCAAGAAATCGTAGGTCATTTTTTTTCTTTTTTTATATATTTTTAGGCGATAATATTAAAAAAATATTCAACACATATATTTAGTCTCTCATAATCTATAGTGTGATCGAAATGGGAAGTGATTTTTATAGTTTTTTAATTGTAGATAACCTAGATGCATTTGTAAAAAAAAAAAAAATATGAGTTGCCTGTTTTCCCCGGTTATATTAAATATAACACACTATAAATATAAAAATTGCAAATTTTTTAAAAAAATAAATAGAAAACTTTTTGCGTGCATAATTATTTGTTTGCTGTCTAAAAAGAACAGGCAAAATATTTGACACTTATGCAAAATTTAATTTTTATTTAAGAGACATTTAATGTCATAAAATAGGTCAACACCCCCTAATATAACAATAGCAAAATATATAATTGTATTCCAGGTCATTATTTTTCTCTATCTAAATATTTTTAGGCGATAACATCCAATAAATATTAAAACATCTAAGTAGTTTTACTGTCTAAAAAAGTTTTACTGTTTTCCCTAGCTATATTAAATATAACACACTATAAATACAAATATTGCAAATTTTTTGAAAAAATAAATAGAAAAGTTTTTTCATGGAGAATTATTTATTTGTTGTTTAAAAAGAACAGGCAAAATATTTGACACTTATGCAAAATTTAATTTTTATTTAAGCGAAATTTAATGTTATAAAATAGCTCAACACCCCCTAATATAACAATAGCAAAATATATAATTGTATTGTAGGTCATTATTTTTCTCTATCTAAATATTTTTAGGCGATAACATCCAATAAATATTAAAACATCTAAGTAGTTTGACATATTTTAATTTGACACAAATATACAAATATAACATTAATTTGACATATTTGAAATAATATATTTAATTTAAAGAAAAAAATTGAAGTAAATCCAAATATTGAAATTCAATAATTTAAAACAAAACCTGAAAAAAAAAAAAAAGGCCGAAATCAAACCTTAAATCAAAAATTGCATAGAAGGATAAAATTGAAAGAAATCAAACTTTGATACTGAAAATATTAAAGATTTATAATCAATTTGCATGGAAGGATGAAATTGAAATAAATGAAAACTTTGAAACCGAAATGATATAGATTTCCTGCCCAATTCGAAAAATTCAAAGCATGAAGACCGATTTGCAACTTCAAGATGTAATCAATTTCAATTGAAGGACGAAATTGAAACACATTAAGGGCAAGAGAAACAAATTACAACGTTCAGGGACTAAAATGAATTTGGACAAAAAACAGCTTAGCTGACATCATGTTGCGCAGGCAGGAGAGAGAAATGGAGGGGGGAAATTCAAACGACCATTGACACGTATACAGACATCATAGTGTTACACGCGCCGCCCCGTGTGGAAGAGAACATGCCTGAAAATCATTATAGACGGTGGTTGGTCATTTTCCGACGCCTTATGACGCCGCACGCGCCGTCCGAAGAACGCGTCAGCGCTGCAACGAACGGCGCGTCCGGAGACGCGCCAGCAGATGTCAGCGGGAAATAATTAAAAAATAGTGGCTAATTACCGTGAAGCCCCTCCCCCTCAGGCGTGGTTTTTGTCCGTTTCGAGGGACAAAATCGTAAATGCACTGTTACATGAAATATTAAAAAATGCAAAACCCGACCGGACGAACCGAACCGGACCGGACCGGTTATGGTCAATGACCGTCCAGCCCCCGAAACCGGCGGCGTTTTTTGTCATTTTCGGGGGGCTTTTCCGTAAAATCACTGTGCAAAAATCAAAAAAAAAAAAAGCAGATGTACACCCGCGATTCACCGTGACAAATTGCCACTCCAATTTAATTTTGAGTTTGAGTTTTAGAGATAAACGAGCCGATTTGCCCGCTTCGCCGGGTTTTTTTATCTTTGTAAAAAATTAATTGATTTTAAAAATATTGTATTTGGTAATCTTAATATTTAATTAGCATAATTGTAATTGATAAAATTTATTAAAAATGGTTTTTTTCAACTACAATCTGATTGAATATCGCTATTGGCAAAAAACTTTTGATTAAATTTGTTAAAAAATTTTGCTAAGAAGGTGAAATGATTTATTAGGAATTTGTTGCCACGGATACTCTGGTAAAAAAAAATACAAAAAAAAACCGGTTAAAAAAGAACAACTTACTTGGACAGTAAAAAAGAAAAAATACATGTGAAAAAAAGGTTACCGTTCCTCAAAAGGAAAAACAAAAAGAGTCTAAAATATAAATTTAAATTCAAAAACAAAGTTTTCTTTTGTAGGATTTATTCATCATATTATTATATTAAATATATTTAAGAATACCGATATGAATTTTTGTTGCAAGAAATCGTAGGTCATTTTTTTTCTTTTTTTATATATTTTTAGGCGATAATATTAAAAAAATATTCAACACATATATTTAGTCTCTCATAATCTATAGTGTGATCGAATTGGGAAGTGATTTTTATAGTTTTTTTAATTGTAGATAACCTAGATGCATTTGTAAAAAAAAAAAAATATGAGTTGCCTGTTTTCCCCGGTTATATTAAATATAACACACTATAAATATAAAAATTGCAAATTTTTTTAAAAAATAAATAGAAAACTTTTTGCGTGCATAATTATTTGTTTGCTGTCTAAAAAGAACAGGCAAAATATTTGACACTTGTGCAAAATTTAATTTTTATTTAAGAGACATTTAATGTCATAAAATAGGTCAACACCCCCTAATATAACAATAGCAAAATATATAATTGTATTCCAGGTCATTATTTTTCTCTATCTAAATATTTTTAGGCGATAACATCCAATAAATATTAAAACATCTAAGTAGTTTTACTGTCTAAAAAAGTTTTACTGTTTTCCCTAGCTATATTAAATATAACACACTATAAATACAAAATATTGCAAATTTTTTGAAAAAATAAATAGAAAAGTTTTTTCATGCAGAATTATTTATTTGTTGTTTAAAAAGAACAGGCAAAATATTTGACACTTATGCAAAATTTAATTTTTATTTAAGCGAAATTTAATGTTATAAAATAGCTCAACACCCCCTAATATAACAATAGCAAAATATATAATTGTATTGTAGGTCATTATTTTTCTCTATCTAAATATTTTTAGGCGATAACATCCAATAAATATTAAAACATCTAAGTAGTTTGACATATTTTAATTTGACACAAATATACAAATATAACATTAATTTGACATATTTGAAATAATATATTTAATTTAAAGAAAAAAATTGAAGTAAATCCAAATATTGAAATTCAATAATTTAAAACAAAACCTGGAAAAAAAAAAGGCCGAAATCAAACCTTAAATCAAAAATTGCATAGAAGGATAAAATTGAAAGAAATCAAACTTTGATACTGAAAATATTAAAGATTTATAATCAATTTGCATGGAAGGATGAAATTGAAATAAATGAAAACTTTGAAACCGAAATGATATAGATTTCCGGCCCAATTCGAAAAATTCAAAGCATGAAGACCGATTTGCAACTTCAAGATGTAATCAATTTCAATTGAAGGACGAAATTGAAACACATTAAGGGCAAGAGAAACAAATTACAACGTTCAGGGACTGAAATGAATTTGGACAAAAAACAGCTTAGCTGACATCATGTTGCGCAGGCAGGAGAGAGAAATGGAGGGGGGAAATTCAAACGACCATTGACACGTATACAGACATCATAGTGTTACACGCGCCGCCCCGTGTGGAAGAGAACATGCCTGAAAATCATTATAGACGGTGGTTGGTCATTTTCCGACGCCTTATGACGCCGCACGCGCCGTCCGAAGAACGCGTCAGCGCTGCAACGAACGGCGCGTCCGGAGACGCGCCAGCAGATGTCAGCGGGAAATAATTAAAAAATAGTGGCTAATTACCGTGAAGCCCCTCCCCCTCAGGCGTGGTTTTTGTCCGTTTCGAGGGACAAAATCGTAAATGCACTGTTACATGAAATATTAAAAAATGCAAAACCCGACCGGACGAACCGAACCGGACCGGACCGGTTATGGTCAATGACCGTCCAGCCCCCGAAACCGGCGGCGTTTTTTGTCGTTTTCGGGGGGCTTTTCTGTAAAATCACTGTGCAAAAATCAAAAAAAAAAAAAGCAGATGTACACCCGCGATTCACCGTGACAAATTGCCACTCCACAGTGGCAATGAGTCACGGTGTACAGTAAAAATCCAACCTCTTTTAGCTATAAGGTAATAGAGGGCATTTAAAGTTGAAAATAATTTTGGATTTTTTTGATGTAGACAAGTTCAAAAATATTTTAAGAAAATAAATATTTTTTAAATGCTCTAAAACTTAAAACCTGCTTTTGGTGATTAAATATTTTGTAGGGCATTTAAAAAAATAAGCACGCAGATTTGGACTTATCCCTTTTAATCCAGCCGTGCAAGCCTCATGTTTTAAAGCCTGGATGCTTGAGCCTAACTTTGTAAATCCAAGCATGCTTAGGCATGATTCTTTTTCTCATAACTTTTTTTTTAAAAAAATAGAATAAAACTCTCTTTGAATAATTATATATAAATCTAGTATACAAAACTTGGCTCGCAAGGCTCACCTGGAGGTACCTTTCTCCCCACGCTTTTCCCATCACCGACTCAAAATTCCTATAAATCCAAACAACAAGAGTATCATGTTCTTCATCAACAAGGCTCTTTCTTTCTTCTTCTTCTTCTTTTTCTTTTTTAATTTTTTTCAAGCCCGCAATCGGGATCAGGCAAGATGAGAAGAGAGGGGCGGCCACATGGAATGGTTAGGGCCTATTCACTCTTGCCATCTCCATGGAACCCTAAACCTGGAGGAGACAGAAAGTTCAACCAGTTCGACACACCCACAACAGCCGGAGTTTTCACCAAGGTCTCATCAAAGCCCACAAACCATTCCAAATTCACCGGAAAATGCGGTAAGCCACGGTGCTCAGAATGTCACATTCAACCATGTTGTAAGGCCAAGCACAAGACCAAAGGATCCCATAAGGTAAAATCACAAGATGTTTTGTCTAATTCCAATGCGCAGTTTATTACTTGGCGGGTTGTGAATGGTCCGCATGGCTCGAATCTTTCTGGGTTTTCTGCCACGGGAATGCTGAACCAGTTGGCCAGTACCGGTGACCATGACTATGCAGATGATGAAGAAGATGATTCGGGAGATGAAAATGATCAAGAGTTTGTTGCTGATGACGATGAAAATTATATTAGTGACTGTGTTAATACCAAGAATATTGAAGAAGATGGTGTGAGTTATTGTGATGTGGGATTTGAGGTGGACATCGCTGAAGGAGATGAAGAGTGGTGTTTGGTGGCAGAGAAGTCATGATACAATGTCAATGCCGATGTGGGTGATACCTATCGTGGACATTTTTCTACAGTAATTTCCTCTAATTAAAATAATTGTAATTTGTACAAGTTGAAATATTAATTAAATGCCTCTGAGAATTGTATGATTCAAATTTCAGAAGGTTGGTGGAGAGATTTCAATCTTAATTGTTTCGATAAATAGATGGTTAGATCTTGTCTTGCCCTGCAAAATATTTAATGGAGCTTCGGCTTCATAACAAGACTCGAGCTTGAAGTTTGAGAGGAGGTTCTAAACCTGCGTGGGCCATTTCTCATTTTCCAAACAAAGTAAAATATTTTGGGCCGACTCCTTTATCTGGGCTCCATTAGCCTGCTTCTCCCAATACGTAGATTGTGCTTTTAATATGAATTTACAGTTTCGTCACGCAAGCCAACTTGAAGGTGTACTTCCTATGAGATTAATTAATATATACACATCCCCTATAGAACTTATTGTGCTCACGCACATAGATTACTATTTATTAGAATATTATAATGATGGACTTGCTTTTTATTTTGGATTTGAGAAAATTTTATTTACTCTTTAATTACTCTTTGCGAGTCTTGATTAAGCAAATAAAATCCCGGTTGTTCCAGACTCGAGCTATTTGTCATTACATCACGGTACCATGCACTTGCTCTTTCACAATGAAAACTTTGAAATCACAATCGTGGTTATTCATCTTTTTTTCATCCATTCGAACATTGTTGTTGTTACTATTACTATTACTATTATTAAAAAATGAAACCATTAACTTGATTTGAATGATAGAATTTAAAACTATAGAATCTTTGACAAAGGAACAAGAAAAAAACAATAAAAAAATTAGAAGAAATGGGATCAAATTGAAATCATTATTATTTATGAAAAAAATCACAAACTTGATTTTAAGGATAAAATTGAAAGACATGAGAATTTTGACAAAAAGGAAAAGAGATAAAAATAAGAAATTAAAAGTAGAAGAGTCAAATTGAAATACCTTATAGATACAAATTAAAAACTAAGGGTTAAATTGAAAACATACAAATCTTCAATAAAAAGGAAAATGACTAAAAAACATCAATTAGAACTAAAAGGATTGAAATTGAAAAAAATAATAACAATGAGGACAATGGTGTATTTACCAAAGAAAAAGAGAGAAATGAAGGAATAGAAAGAAAAAAAATATCATTAGCGATACATCAACCACATTTGGACTACACGTTCACATATAATAGAAGAAGAGACAGAGAAGAATCGACTAAGACAACAGAATAATTTTGTTTTTGTTTAAAACCGTCACACACTCCACCTTCCAACACGCAGGCACATGCTCTGCTCGTGACAACATCTTTCAAATGAAAAATCATTATTTCAAAGGAGAATTACATTACAACCCTCAACCAAACTTACGACTAACAACAAAATTAAGGATTAAAGACCCAAATTACCCTAAATTACCTTGACTATAGTTAACCAAATGTCTTGCATCTAAAGTACATGTCTAATTTGATTGTGTATGAAAAAAACAAAAATACCAATATACCCCTACTCAAGACTACTATTTTTTTTTTTTACTCTTAGAGGTATTTTGGTTTGGTTATTTTAGTATACACAAAACATTAAATACATGGAAATACCCCCAAACAAATCAGAATAATGCACATAGTGAAAACACCAAAATAATCTTGGTCCACAGGCATGGATTTTTTTTATGGGAAGACCAAATTGGTCATCACACCGCATAGTGATGAATAGAAAAATATAAAGGGGGCTATAGTGAATCCTCGTTAGTCGTTTGTTAATTTTTTGAACAATTTTTAGCTTCAAATGTTGCCAAGTCAGGGGATGCTGTTTCTGTGATGAGGGATACCCAGAGTTGCCATGGAGTTTGAAACAGAAGATCAGGATATGAGTTTTCAGCTTTAGAAAAGATTTTGTAAGCAAAAGTAGACCAAAATGGTGCCCTAGTATCCAGACGATACACTTGTTATCGGCTAGGTTATCGATCCACCAAGCACAAAGCAAATGTGGGAAACCTCAGCAGGAAACAAGAACTGGTTGCTTGGCGATTATGACCGTTGAGCACCACCCTAATGGAAAGTTTCGTGTCACCCATTTTGAAACACAACACAATCATGAGCTTGGTAACTCAGCTGCTGCTCATTTCTTACCATCACAGAAGATGCTGGATTCTGCGCAAGCAGCTGAAGCTGAATTATGTAATGGCCCTCAGATATATGGAGTGCCAAAACTTGGCTCGTATGGTGAATACGAAAATCACATTCATGATCTTGTTGCCGCGTGCAGAGGTTGCACATTATGAACACAGAAGAGATGTTCTGTAGCTCAATTTGTTGAAGGAAACACAACAGACTGTTGTAAGCTGCAGATAGAATCAGTCTCTGAATTTGTACTGTTGGAGACCAGAATCAGTCTGATGGATGAGAGAAATCAGAGCAGGAGAAGCAGAAACTGCAACAACATTTTCAAAGCAAGCAGTTGAAGATGAGATGGCTAAAATCTAGGGCTGAAAAAAACATGGTGGTGGATGATTGTGATTTTGGTGATGGAGGTAGCGTTTGGAAATGCATCACAAACATCATTTGAAAAAAAAATGTTTTTTTATTATTTTGATGTACTCATGTTGAAAACAAATTTCAAAAACATCAAAAATATATTATTTTAATGTATTTCCAAGTAAAAACTATTCGTAAAAGGCAACTATAACATCAAATGCTTCCATAGTATACGTTGACACAACCTACAGACTGCACATAGATTGCCGGCCTTTTTTGCATTCCCTGGGGGGAATCATCACGAAGCAAATGGTGGTTTTTTGTGCTTCCCTTTTATATGATGAAAGCTTTGAATGAATCTTGCAAGGGGTCTTTCCAAACTTCCATGGCTAGAAAGAAGCTGAAGACAATTCTCACAGATCAAGATGCTGTAATTGCTGAAGCAATTGATTCAGTATTACCAGCGACGTATGTATCAACATGCACTTAAACAGCTAAACCACATGTTTTTGGGCTCAGGTTCGTTTGTAAATGATTCAAGCTGTTGTGTTTTCGATCACGAGGATGGGAATTTTGTCAATGCATGGAATGTTATGTTGGATCCCTGTGGTCTATGGGAAAATGAATCTCTGCGTGAGAAATTCAATGAAATAGAGAAATGGTCTATGGCTTATGCCAGAATTATTGTGTGCTGGTATTGAAAATGCTCAACTAAGTGGAAGTCTTATTGCCAACTTAAGGAACTATTTCGATGGATCAACGTTTGTGTTTTTTACCTAATTTTTCTTTTTTAAAACAAACCAAATATGAGGTGATAATTCAATATCTCCACAGTCTGTCAAGTATTGAGCCTTGTTTACATGGATTGAGCAAATCATCAAATCTATTATTTTCAAGCTTGGTCAAACGCTTAACCCACAAATACATGAGTATGATGAATTGCCAGATCAACTATCCTTGAGATCAGTCCAATTTAAGAGATTTGTCTGATATTGCAAAACTAATAAATAAATATTTTAAGGTTATATTAACATGGTTATATTAACATGTGACTGGGGATTCATATCATAATTGGTCATCGTTTTTAACCTTACTAATTGACAAGAACTGGCTAGCGTTGCTGCTGTTCTGTACTTGCATCCAGCCTAGTGGCTAATTCTTGAATCTGTCTTTCACAATCTTTCTAGATGTAATTATTCTCGTGTTTTATCCCCTAACGAATCTGAATTGAAGCTTAAAATTTAGGCTCAGCGTGGCCTCCATTTATGCAATTAATAGTTAAGGTAGACAGTAAATTTACAATATCTAGCCTCTGTAATCTCAGAGTACTCTGCACACATTTATGAATTTGCTAGATTTGAAGTGAAGTTTCATTTCCTTCGCAAATTAACCTGGCATGAACTCTCAAGCTAAACTCCACCGCTTAGCTCATCCATGCAGAATATTTGGAGATGTATTCTCATGAGCACTTGCTTTGAGTCGTGAAGCTAGAGAACGAGGGTTATCACTTTTCTTTTGCACTGCATCTTTGGAGCCACTATTCCTGAGTGATTGAGGAGGTTGAGAGGTGTTCCGTATCTTGCTGGGGGTCATTTTTCTTCCCGGCTCAGGTGATTCAGAATGAGTCAGTGGAACCTGTGAGCCGGAAAGGGATAAACGGAGAAGAAAATTCAGTCCTGTTGAGAAACAAAACAAGCTATGGATACGAATTTAAGAATGGATTCTGAAAGTGTAACCTTTTCCATCTGATTGTTTGGTGCTACTCTCTGTTTATAGAAATCAGGTAGCGGCCTGGCCTTGAAGCAAAGGCTTTGTCGCAGTCTTTTAAGTTCTGTTTCTGCTTTTTCCTGCTCAATATACAATGAACGTCATGTAAGAAACAAAAATCACTATAAATTTGAGTAATCGTTTATAATTCGACTCATTTTCAGCAGCACTTCGTTCGCCTGATTAGCGTTATTTCTTAGAAATATATCTAGATGGGGTGTTTTACCTTGAGTGTTACTTGTAGCTGAACTTTTTGTGCCTGATGGGCATTGAATTTTTCTTCCAGCTTCTGAATGCATGGAGAAGACAAAAATGAGTGAAGGCTTAACCACAACAAATATTATGGGCCAGATAAGCACAATAATTTCTTCAAAAAACAAAATACTCAATAGTTTTACTACTTGCCTCCTTTCTTCTAGCAGCTCTTTCTTCAGTCCTGAAGCTAAATGGTATGGATGCACTTGGGGACTGTGATTTGTTTCTGCTGGAAGTCATAAACATTGAACAACTGACATGAAAAAACAATAATCAGATGTACTAAAATTTCTTCTATGCATTTCATTCAACTTGGGCGACTGCAGAATATTTAAAGACACTGGTAGAATTGGCTGCCGAAATTAAAATCCATCTTAGCTAACTAATGATGCTGTAGATACATGAACTGGACACAGCGGTTCTATCCTTAGACTGGAAGTCTGAAATAAGTAAAGTGAACTATAATAAGCTGTATATGATATGGAAAGCCATCGAGAAAGTCAATGATTTTTGAGTCTTTTGTTCTATTTCTTGCATTGTATGAAATAGGTTACCTGTAGCCAGCATCATATGTAAAATTAACTATATGTGTAATGTGATTGTGTAGGTATATCGAACTTATTACTCTTTTGGGAGGAAATGCCATTTTGAGCGAACTGTTTTGCTTCCTGACGTCGAGGGGATAAGAGGTGTTTTGGCCCTGCAATTTGTACGTAGCACAAGTATATATAACTGGTTAAAGATTATTAAAAACCACCAATTTCTTGTCATTCTAACGGAGTTTCACGAGGTACCTTCTTTTTTCTGACTGAGGGGTGGCTAAAGGATTCTTTGATTCAGCAATAGATACCTGAAGTAAAAAACGAATCTCATTTTAGGATGCATGATTGGTTATTCCAAGTTGAGTGTAATTCAGAAGTAGCAGGACAAAGAGATACGCACCATCATTGGAGTTCTTGAAGGAGTCGGGAAATCTTTAGATGACTTGAAATTAGAACCAACTCTAGAATTATCAATCTTCCTGATAATTGATGAAGTGATTCTATTGAATTCTCTGGAAGGAGTGAAATTCATCGATTTATGAGTTGGTTTTGGAGTTGGTTTTTTTCTTTCCACTGAGTCTAATGAGTACTTCTTGCCGATTGGAGTAGAGGTGTTTTCTATTTTCGCACGAACTGAAGGTGCAGGTTTAGCTGGGGTGGATGGCAGCTTAGATGCTTTATCATAAATCGATGACTTAGAGGAAGAGACTGCTGGTTTCTTCTTGCTCAATGATGCAGAATCATCTTTACAAGACATGAAATCCTGCTAATGAGGAAAGGAATTCAGTTAATGACCAGAATTTGAACGTAAGAACTAGAGTTGTCTACAAGATGCCATTACCTTTAATAGAGGTTTCTCCATTTGTTTTGATACACTAAGCTCCATTTCTTTAACCTCCTCCTTGCTATCGACATTCACAATCTGGTTTAAATTTTCGATCTTAACAAGATTCTCCACAAGAATCTCGTTTTCAGCTGATGGTTCAACTTCTTCCACAATGCTGCTTTCAAATCTTTCCATATCAACATTAGAGGTACAAGCATTGTCATCAGCAACAAAACTTGCTTCAGAATTTACTTGATGGACATGTACCTCCTCCCGATCATCAACTTCTTGGGAGTTTGTGGTCACTGTTAGTGAATCTTGGGTTGTCTTATCAGGAATTCCACCCTCATTTTCAGGCTCCTGCACGTTGTTTGCTTCTGCATTTGCTTGCTCAAGCAACGCTGCCGCCTTTCTTGCAGCAAGATTTCTATAATGTGCCTCAAAGAAAGCCTTTTTCTGCGCGACTGATCCAGGTCTTGAGAATTTCTCAGCCTCCTCAACATATCGGTTATGAGAGAAGCTTGACCATTTCTCCCAAGATAAGGAATCTGACACGAACCTCCCAAACGAGATCGACTGTCCAAGCGCATGAATCGGGTTCCCCTGTTGCATGAAGTTCATGAATTCTGAAAACCAAGTTTTTCTAAAGTACGAAGATCATAAGAATTAGCCCATCAGAATACAGAAACAAACAGTAATGAAGCTATACGACAAGAAAACAAGTGAATCTTTTTGAAGAAACCCATTGCAGAAAATCTGAATCTCTTTCAGTTTCTTGTGAAATGAGAGGTAGAAAATGCACTGGAAGTTGAAAGATTATACTTAAATTAGCCTAATGCAGCAAATTGAAGAGTGAAATATCATCAATACTGTAGTAACTGGTAGCCAGATCTTCACTTCCTCCCTTGAGTTTTCAACTTGGGGCGAATAAAAAGGAGAATTACCACTAACTTCAAACACTGAAACCTCGAGCAACTAGATTTAGTGGTGGTGGTGGTGGTAGTAGTATCAAAAGGGGACAGAATAAAATCACTAACCCATCACTTTTTTTCAGTAAATAACCAATTATTGCAAAAACAAGAGCAAGTGCAGAAAGCAGATTGATGAACTGACCTCTTTGGCGTCATTAGAAATGCCTGCAGTGTAAGAGAATGGTTGCATGACACAAGTAGTGTCCCCCATGACCAGGGTAGCGTTGATAAAACCTCAAAAACGTTGAAAACTTTCGATCTCTTTGGTTTTGTATCTATTTGTACTAACTTTACTTGTGTTGTTTATGTAGTCCAGTCGCCGCAGAAGTAAACCGTTTGAATTTGAATTTCAAATGGAAAAGGGCAAATATATCGGGTCCATGCATGCCATGAAAAAGCAGGCAGAGGCAGAGGCAGTGTCCATGAGAGAAAAAAGCATGGTGAAACTTTCTTTTATTATTGTCCCCAGTGGGGTCGGGTCTCCTAAAACTATGTATGGAAATTAGAAAGGGCAAGAATATTTTATTTTCCAACTTGGTGGGGCCCTTCCCTAAGTTCCCTTCCCTTCCCTCAAGGATTCTTCAACGTCCAAAAATGTTGGCTAGTTTGAATTTGAAGTCCACAACGAACAGGCTCCAGGCTCTAGGTTTGGTCTCTGTGGGTGTTTAAAGAATTGAAGCAACTTCGAGCATCCTTTTGAGCACACCTCTCGGATAGGAGTATCCAAAATACTTGAAAACTACTGTTGGATTTTACAAACATCAAGTTAGATGTTAATACCTTGTTGTTTGGTATTGTATTTTAAAAGTATTTTAGAAATAAATTAAAAAAACAATATTTTTTATTTTTTATTTTAAATTAAAAAAAAATAATGTTTTTAAATCATTTTAATGTGCTATGTAAAGCATGATTTTTAAAATATAAAAAAAAATATTCTAATATTTTTCTGAATCAAAAATATTTTGAAAAACTATTTTAATCACAGTACTGACTCTAAATATTGCACAAATTATTTCAATCATTTAAACGATTTTACTTTTATATAAAAAAAAAACTTGCCCTCACAGCTCTCATTGGATTTTCAAATTCAAATGTTTTTTTTGAATAAAATTCAAATTCAAATGTTCTTTCACAACATTAATTCCTTTTATTTTTAATGTTCTCACAGTTTTTCTTACATTTTCTTTTCTAACTTGCTAGCATACATTGCTGACGTAATGGCATAAAAGAGGAGCAGCAGCACTGTTTCCTGGCAAGAGCTTTTCAGTTAGCTTTGCATTGGAAAAGAAACTGACAATTTTTACAGTTTGCCTCTCATTTTTATATTATTTTTTCTACTTATCATACCTGGGGTGGTTTTAAAAAAAGTATTAAGAAAAAATATTTTTATTTCTATTTTAAATTATTTTTTATCTTTTTAGATCATTTTAATAGGTCGATATAAAAACTATTTTAAAAAAAGTATATTTTATATATTTATTAACAAAAAAATATTTTGAAAAACAACAACTATTTTTTTCAAAAACAATTTGAGTTAGAGTTTAACCTCATAAAAACATGAATCATTAGGCCAACAACAGGCTATAATAGTAATTATCGACTATGAATGGAGTTTTCATGAGCCGGGAATTTCATCATGCTAAACCACTTATTTATTTTACCGGTTTTTAATTCGATGATAATAATAGGTGACATGCTGGAATGTCCCTCAAAATTTGAATTATCGTGAATAAATAGCAGAAGATTCACACCCAATAGATGTATGGATATTGACGGACAGTTTTGATTAAAAAAAAATGTTTATTATAGAAATTAGTTTTTGTAAAAACATTAAATATAAATAGTATATCTTTAAAATGAGAAAAACCGTTAGATAAGCTTTCGTAACCTACCGAATATAAATTTATATCCAAAAAACAAATTGAATTAATGTCTGCTATCATGAGCAGTCGTTTTCAAATTAATTGACCTGCTCATCATATGTTCGTGGATTGAAAAATTGAAAGATGAAAAATATAATTGTCACCATCCTATTATATCAGAGCTTCTGGTATTGTAAAAAAAAATGCAGCTGACTGTGCTATATATTGTATATATTTCATGTGATAAATTATTTAATTGTTAGTAATTAATTGTTTAAAAATGATGTGATTTTTATTTAATTATTTGATTTTGTTCCATTTTATGCTTACAATGATGAATTTCTATGGTGATATAAAATATATTTTATGCCCGAAAACCTTCTGCTACATTTTAGTGGTTGTTTGAGAGTGTAGTTACAAATACAATTGCTTTTGAAAATACTTTTCGTTCAGAAATACATCAAAATGATGTTTTTTTTTTTTTTTTTTTTTGATAACAACACATGAAAATAATCTGAAAACACCAAATAAAAATAATTTAAAGTGAAAAATAAAATAAAATTCAAATTTTTCAGAAATACTTTTAAACACTGTGTCAAACACCTCCTTAATTTTAGCTAACACGACTAATTTCTTCCCTGATAAAAGCAATGATCAGGTGGCTGATAAATAAGTATAATCTACAGCACCTTCTCAGAATATTATCCTCCCAGCACCTGCTGCTTATAGTAAAAAATGACAGTCAATAATGTTAATTCATGCCTAGACTGCTCAAGATCATCGGGGCTCGACTGTCACTGTTCATATAATGAAAGATTCGCAAAGAAAATACCCAAAAAAGGAGATATCTATTGATCACCAGCTAACTTTTGGAGCAGCTTTGGTAAGTAACATGCAGGGTGAGACAAGCTTGCACTAGCAAAACACAGAGCAGCAGCAAAAACTAGTTTATAGCCCTCAATTGTTCTTCTATTTAACTTTTGAAGACAAAAAAAATAGTTACAAGGTCTAAGTTATAGCTTGCAACATCGAAGGAATGATGACCAAAACTTTTCTGTAATTGGATCATTTTTTCTGTTGACATAATAATCTAAACTGTTCTGTAATCTCAGTTTTTCTGTTGATATAGTAAGTTCACGAAATTTACCTTGAGAAATTCTCTAGCTTGCCAACCTCAATAAATCATCACCTGCCTGCCGCATAAGTTAAGCTTACAAAGATGCTTCAATACTGCGAAGAACCAGATCACAGCCATTCACATCCATGAATCCCGAGTACGATTATCTTCTTCTGCTTCTATAACTTTTACTCTTACTTCCCTTGCTTTTACGGCCTGAAAACACCTTGAGCATGACAGCCAAGAAACCCAAACCTGAAATCGCCCATAGAGCGACAACCCAGAACCTCAAAGAACCAAATAGCCTGTCTTTCAGAACAGGCGGGGATGTTTCCTCAGAGTTTTTTGTGGGCACAGGGTTGCTTCTTACAGCATTACGTCCATCAAACCTGCCAAATTTCCTTGAACTTGAATCTTCTTTTCCTGTATCACGTTTTGAGGTCGATAAGGAGTGGGGATCAGGGCAATTTCTCTTCTTATGATGCAGTTCTAGTGCGTCATTCAGTGTTTTTCCACATTCTATGCTGAGTAGGTCTCTCTGTAAGATGTCCTCATTAGACCGATTGAGTGTTAAAGGATCAGGTGGATCTGGAAACTTAGCCCAGCATTTGTTGACCACATCAGTATCTCTCCAATTTGCCTTGTCAAAACTCCAATTCCCAACTTTAAATTCTAAGCCATAGTGGAATACTCTATACTTAACACCAGGCTCAGGGACATAACCTGGATATATTAAAATCTCACTGTTTATGAGGTGCCGCAGTTTCAGCTGCAAGTACAAAGAATAAATGAGTAGAAGGCAACAGAATTCATCAGTCCAAGAAGAACTGGAACAAAACAGAAGTACGGGAAAACATAATTCATTTGAAGTTTGCATGCTTTGAAACCAATGAAAAATAATTAATAGACACTGAGTGTGTATCTTTTTTTCTTTTAGAGAACTTCGAGGCATGCATCCTTGCCAGGATATTAAAGTCACTTCTCAGAAACAAATAAACAAGTTTCTTCATAGGGTCTTTTCTGCATAGCATATGAGGCCATCAAATAGGAAACAGAAGGGATTCAAAGGATTTGAAATACCTCTGCTGCCCCAAATGAGTAACCATACATCTCACTAATCCAGCCTGATGCATAAATATCCCCAGTGATATTTGTAGCGTAATGAGCTTTGTCAGCCCGCACCTCCTCAGATTTATGCAACCATAGCATGGCAAATTTTCTGAGATCATCTATATGCATGATGATCACACCCCCAACCTTGTCACAAGCATCTGGATGGCGTGTATGGAGTTTAGCAAGCTCATTGTCGCAACCAATTAGGTAGCTAACATGCAGAGATTATAAAGTTTGTTAGCCATAAATATCAACCCATAACAAAGAGAAGGGGGGTAGATGCAGCAACAGTCAAGATCATACATGACTTCTTTGTGACACTTAAACTGGCAGGGACCTTGACTTACTCATAGGGAGTTGAAACTGGATGGCCACGTGAAGCTTTGAACTCCCATGGTGTAATTGGACCTCTCAAAATCATGTCAGCATCAAGAATAACTATAAACTCAGCATCAATATCTGCATGATTTAGCCAATGAAGGACTGCAGCTGGTTTATTGATTGCTGGATACCTGACATGGACAAAGGCAATGTTTATATTTGGCTGTGTACTTCACAATATGTTCTTTCCAATGTAACAAAGATGCCCATGTGAAAGTGGGGTATAATGGTACAATCTCAGGGAGGTGAGCACAAGGACACTGATTTAATACTTGAGAGAAGCAATTACATGCATGACTGCTGAAGTGTAGGGCAAGTCTAGATTGTAAATGCTTCAGCAGGTCTAGCTACTTGAGGAGGTGAATGGGCATTTATCAGTTTCATTAATGCGTCAACTTCAGAGGCAACTAGTCCATCTTTACAGGTAAAGCAATCTCATAGGAGAGGGTAAGATCTTCAGATTTCTTACAAAGCAGCATTTGACATTAGCAGAAAGTATATAAATTGCATGAACATGATGGGTAAGTTATTATATGACATGACACTGAAATGTACAAGTGCTGGAAACAGCCTAAAGTAGCACAGAATGCTAACAATCAGAGGCACGAAATAACAAGTGTCAGGATAAGAGTAATACCAATCGCCTGTTAGGGGATGCCGGCTCATGGAAGGAACATAATGGGTGGGAGCGAGATCATGGCCTGCATATTGTTTTAAGTCTTCATCCGTGCAGCTGAGAAGCCGTGTTATATTTCCAGGCTGGCCACTCAGGTGGAAACTGTGGACAAGGCCTACAGTCTGCCAATCAAAGTAAGGAGTGCATTCTGTGGAAAATAAGGTGTGAATTTTTGGATGTGATTTCTCAGGTTCATCAACAGCCTGATCCTGGTTTCCACCTTGGTTTGCAACCTCCTTGGTTTCTATACTACCAGGAGAAAGAAATTTTGGCCGAGTTAGATCAGCAAAAGTTTTGCTCTTTAAAAAGCTTAAGTATCTTGACCATTTAGGCTTAGAACATCCATTTGCAGCATGCTGTAACAAAAGTCCCTCATTCAAAGTGTTTATACACTCTAAATTTAAAAACAGGGCTCGCTTTTTGTTAAAATCAGATTCAATCAACCGCACCTGCAAAAGAAGAGAATGACATTATTTCATCCACGATGAATCTATCATATAGCACAGTGTTTCAACATGTTATGAAGGAAACCTTGATACTTCAGCTGATGATTATGTAATGTGCTATTTAGTAAACAAACATTCAGCTGGTGATAACGTAATGTGCTATAATAAAAAACAGTCAGACTTTTTGTTGAGAATTGTAACAAATAAAGGAGGAATAAAGGGTTATATTGGTAATTAGGAATATGGAAAGAAATCTAGGGTTTAAAAGGTGTAAGGCTATATAAAGGCCAACTAATTATTCAATAGAACACTTTTTGCTCAAGTAAAAATCTTTTTGGTATCAGAGCCACCATCTAGGGTTAGCCACACACAAAAAAAAAAAAAAAAAAAAAAAAAAAAAAAAAAAAAAAAAAAATATTACTGTAGCGCCGCCACTGTAGCGCCACCAGCCAGCGAGTGCTGCCTTCCTAGTCGCGCCGCCTCCCTCTTCCTAGGCCGAGTCTTCCCTTTCTAGGCCACCACCTCTCCGTTTTTGATCTTCTATTGAAGGGAGCCCGTGTGGGGGAGGGCGATACCCCACGGATCCCAAGGAAAGGTAGAGATGAAGGGATAGAGACCTAGACATTGATGTGAGGAGAATCAAGAGAAGGGTCAAGAAGAGGAAGAAGGGCAAGGTTGTGATCTAGACACCTGAATACGAGTCGGATTAATGGAGGCTAGCAAGAATCCGATGGAGGAGATCGTGAAGAAGTTAGATCCTGCAGACCTTGCGACCTTGATGCAGTTTATGAGGATGTCGATGGGTGAAAGTGCCACAAGGCCACCGTCTGTGAAGGTGGAGCTTCCACCTATTGATCTGAAACTCGATGGGCCAGCCACATACTTGAGCTGGTCACGTCGGGTAAGGTATACTCTGACAGGAAGAAATCTGGAGGGTTTTCTGACGGGTGACAGAGTAGAGCCGATTGAGGGTGCTACAGGGAGAGATGAGTGGAAGTCTACACACATGTTGGTGTACATCTGGCTTCTGAACTCGATGGTCCCATCTATTGCTGCTACCGTGGATGGTATTGAGAAGGTAAAGGATGTCTGGGAGAAGTTGAGGAGGACTTATGATGGGGTGGGGAATAATCTGAGGGTGTTCCAGATCAAGAGGGAAATCTATGTTGCAGTCCAGGGAGATAGGACGGTGCAGGAGTATTCCATAGAGCTGGAGCGCTTGTGGTTAGAGCATGATCATTTCTCACCTAGAGCAAGCTGCAAAGATCCTGAGTGCAAAGAGAGAGAGGCATTGGTTCAGGAGCGGACTATGTTATTTCTCCAGGGGTTGGCCCCAGTGTTTGAGCCGAGGACTGCGATGTTGTTAGCCCAGACGAAGATTCCCTCACTTGAGGAGGCAATATCAGCTATGATACAGGAAGAGAGCCGCATTAAGCTACAGGCGGGGACAGGTGGACCTCCGGGAGTGAAGTCTGCTTTGGCTGTCTCCAACTTGGGAAACACGGGAGCCAGAGTTGAAACTCGTGAGTGCTACAACTGCGGCGAGGTAGGCCACCTGAAGCAGACATGCACTAAGCCACCGAAGGAGAGGAACTCGGGTGGTCGTGGCCAGACTGGAGGTCGTGGTCGCGGGCGTGGAGGTCGCAGAGGTGGTGGAAGAGGAGGCTACCGGGCAAATCTGATGGTAGCAGATGACGAGGGAGAGGCAGATGTGGTCTTTACTGATGAAGAGCACGAGTTGCTGGAGATGTTGAAGAGGAAGCAGAGAGTGGCAGTCGATGGAGACAGGAAGGGTGCGAGTGAAGGCGCATCCACATCAACATCATCCAGGGGTAACTTCGCTTCCTATGCTCACTCAGCCAAAGGTACTCACGATACACATGCTCTTGCCTCTATATCCACCTCAAGATCACCAGAATGGATAGTAGATTCTGGTGCATCTCGACATGTGACTGGTACTGCTAGTGAGTTCTCGTCTTATAATCATCTAGCGGTGCCAGAGAGCATCCAGACCGCTGATGGTACAGCACAGCCTGTGGTTGGTAAGGGTACTGTGAGATGTACCGATTCTATGACTTTGTCCAATGTTTTGCATGCTCCTTCTTTTCCAGTGAATCTGTTATCCATTAGTGCCATTATTCTCTACCTAAAATGTGTTGTTATTTTTGATATTCCCAAGGTGATCTTCCTGGAGAAGGGGAGTGGCCGGAGACTTGGGACTGGCACGTGGCATAACGGACTGTGGTACCTGGATAGAGAGGGGATGGACTCAGCCTTGACATCCATGGTTGAGAGTGCTGGAGTAGGAGGAGTTGGGCAGAGTGTGGAGGATGTGTTGCTGCTACATCACAGGCGCATGGGACATTCTTCTTTTAGTTTGTTGAGTCGTTTGTATCCGTCTTTGTATGAAAAGGCAAATAAACAGAAACTGGTGTGTGATGCTTGTGAGTTTGGCAAGCTTACTAGAAGCTCTTATGTTAGTTCTGGGAATAGGAGTTCTAGTGTTTTTGATTTAATACACTCGGATGTTTGGGGACCCTGTTCTGTTAGTTCTATGAATGGTTATCGTTATTTTGTGTCGTTTATTGATTGTTTCTCTCGTGTTACTTGGTTGTATTTGATGAGAAACAAGAGTGATGTATTGAATTGCTTCAAAGATTTTCACAGGGCTATTCAGACTCAATACGGGGCAGTAGTGAAGGTATTGAGGTCCGATAATGGAACGGAGTATACCAACAAGGCGTTTGGGGAATACTTGTCGGCTCAAGGGATACAACACCAAACCACATGTCCATACACACCAGCACAGAACGGAGTAGCAGAGAGGAAGAATAGACACTTGCTAGAGGTAGCCCGCAGTATGATGATTTCAATGAATGTTCCAAAGCACTTGTGGGGGCAGGCAGTTTTGACAGCCGCTCAATTGATCAACAGGATGCCCTCATGAGTGTTGGAGTGGAAGTCCCCTTGTGAGATGCTGAAAGGAGATAATGGTGGGATCCTTCCATTAAAGGTGTTTGGGTGTGTATGCTTTGTGAAGGATAACAGACCGTCGGTAGGAAAGTTGGATCCCAGGGCGGTAAAGTGTGTTTTTGTGGGATATTCTGCTACCCAGAAAGGATACGTGTGCTGGAGCCCAGGTGAAAAGAGGTTATTTGTGAGTATGGATGTGACATTTAGAGAATTCGAGCCATACTACACGTTGGAGGTGAACTCACCCTTTGACGACTCGCCCGATACTTCAGGTATGAGGCGAGAGGGGGAGAGCAGGAGTAGCGATGGTGAGAGACAGGTACATGTACCCTGTACTGTTGTGGTGGAGGAATCGGTTGAGGAACCGGAAGATGAGGAGGAGATTGAACCCGAAGGGGGTGAGACTCAAGCTCAGGGGGAGTTAAGGGTGTATACGAGGAGGAGAAGGCAGAATGATGTAGAGGTGCCAGTAGTGCCAGTTGTGCCCGCAAGTCCCTTATCCCGGCCTACCCCGACTCCTGAGACACCTACACCATCCACCTCAAACTCAAATTACACAGGTGATATGATTCCTCTGCCTTCTCCTGACCCCACCATTTTAAGGAGGACCTCTCGCAGCAATGCGGGACATCCTCCTGACCGTTTTGGTTTCCCACATGATATTGCTCAGTTTGTCTCATACTCTAACATTACATCACCTGTACATGGAGCATTCATTACATCATTGGACATTGTCTCTATACCCAAGTCTTGGCAGGTTGCTAAGGAAGATCCAAAGTGGAAGGCAGCTATGCATGAAGAGCTTGGGGCCCTTGATAAGAACAAGACATGGGAGATAGTACCATTACCAGCAGGCAACATTGCTAATAATCCGGTACAGCACGACAGGACTAAGCATGTGGAGATTGATAGATTCTTCATCAAGGAAAAATTGAATGACGGACTACTGAAGCTAAGTCATGTGACTACTGGAGATCAAGTGGCTGACTGCCTCACCAAGGGACTTAGTTCAGTAAATTTATCCAGGTTGTGTGACAAGATGGGCTTAGTGGATATCTTTTGCCCATCTTGAGGGGGAGTGTTGAGAATTGTAACAAATAAAGGAGGAATAAAGGGTTATATTGGTAATTAGGAATATGGAAAGAAATCTAGGGTTTAAAAGGTGTAAGGCTATATAAAGGCCAACTAATTATTCAATAGAACACTTTTTGCTCAAGTAAAAATCTTTTCTTTTAGTTTAGGGAAACATCTTGTTAGGGCTTATCCAAAAGACAACCATAACAAGCTACTGATTATAGTTCCCTAAACTGAAGAGCCCTGCAAAATATGTGATTTGGAAAGAACTGGGCTAAAACACATAGTTTTGTTAAAACACATAATGAAATTATTTAGTTCTTCGTTCACAAACCTCTCTAGGATAAGGAGGCTCGGGAAAGAGCCGACCACAATCATAGACGATATCATCTTCGTGGTGATCCAATTTAGAAAAAGACCAATTCCCCACACTAAATGGCAAGCCATAGTGTATAAGAATAGGTTCAATGCCCTTTCGTGGAATATAGCCTGGATAGATCATCAGGTCCTCACTGATCTTGTGCCGAAGTCCAACCTAAAAATATAAATATAACAAAACAGAACATATGATTGAATGTTTCAAGCACAACAGCAGCAGCGGAAAACATTTATTGTCTCTCGTTACAAAGCCATGCCAACAAAGCAACTTACTTCAGCTGCACCAAATGAGTAGCCATACATCTCACTTATCCATCCTGCCCCATAAATGTCGCCAGTAATATTGGTTCCCCAGTGAGTTCTATCTTCACGCACTTCTTCTGTCTTTGAAAGCCACATGGGTGCTAGTGCTCGAAGATCATCTATGTGCATGGCTAAAAGCCCACCAACCTTGTCACAGAGTTCAGGGTGTTTTGTGTGCAATTTTGCTAGAATATTGTCACATCCAACCAAGTATCTGAAAAGATATGCATCATATAGCAACAAATATCAAGATAGACAAGGAGATACGGACATGATCCGTAACATTCAGAACACAGGGTTCAACTTCAGATCATCATCTAAAATTCAAAAAATCACTCAAATTCCAAAAAGATTGCCTTTTACAAGCCATAGTAAGTGCAAACAGAGTGGTAAGAAATTTTCTACAAAGAGCATTATCTATAGGCAATAGCAACTTCATTATAGCATGATATGAAGGGAGAGGATATGCATTTCCAGCAAAATAGATTTAATTGACAAATACAAGCTAGTACCCATAATATGCAGCAACAGGCCTGCCTTTCTCTGCACCAAGTTCCCAAGGGATAATTGGACCTCTAATGATCATGTCCGCATCTAGAATGACAACCCAATCAACGTTATCTGCATCTTTACTATGTTTAAGCCAGTGGACTATTCCAGCGGGTTTGTTTATTGCAGGGTACCTGCAGAAACATAAAAAAACATATTACTTTATGTTTCCTTTTATTCAGTATGAGGAGACTCCAGACGAGCTTCAGATTTTTCCTGAATAAGAAAAAACTAAAAGAAAGTACAATGCTGGAGAAAAAGGAGAAATTTAGTTAAGATTTAACAAAATATATATGTTGCATATATAATCTTAAAGTTGTATTCTTTATGTATGATAATATCAAAATGCTACTGAGAAAGATAAAATTTGTAGCAGAGAATTAAGGAGAAGCCTAACTACACATGGAAATGAAAATCAACAGAAAGAAACTTGGAAAAGGGAAGAGCTATATGGTGCCACCCATTTTCAAGTGAACATTCATCTTAAGCCCACCCATTATATGGTTATCATAATGCTTGATTCAGAAAACTACAACCCACGTAGTTTCTTGGCAATGGAATAGCGCGTGACGAAAAATACATGCTTTTTTTTAATATTAGGTAAAACCAAACTTAATATGAAACATAGTTTTAAAACAATCCAGAAAAAAAAAAAGCAGTTAACAATCGCAATCCTCATCACTACTCCTGTTGTGCAGTTTTATTCCAGGATCTATAACAGCCTGTTATGTTGTCTAATGCAGAAATTTGGCAAATCATTGCAAGACAAGATCCTTTCTAGCCCCTTCTATTTGTACTTTTTCTTTTTTTTATAATTTTTTGTACAATTTTGATTATCTCAAGCAAGGCAAGTAAGACTAGATAAGCATAATGCTCCATTGTTCAAATCAACATTTGATAACAATAAGACAATAACATGCTGATCCAACTCCTGATGCCAACTACTAACAATAAACAAGCTCCAAATTTCATGCAAGAAAAAGCAGGCATTGAAATGTTAAAGTAAAGAAACAAACAAAATGATCACAGTTTAAGCAACCACAAGAAAGAGAAAAACTGAGAGAAATCCACAAAATCCAAATATTCTTTGAATCAACACAAGAAATGAAGAAAAGAAAAAACTCACCAGTCACCAGTTTTGGGGTGTCTACTCATTGAAGGAACTTCAAGAGTTGGTGCCAAATGCATCCCTCTATATTTCCTTTTCTCCTCATCCGTACAACTCAATAATCTGGTTATAGGTCCGGGTTGCTCGGCCTTCTTGAAACTATGCATGAGCCCCACAGTTTGCCAATCAAAGTAATTCTGGCACTCCACAGAGAACAAAGTATGGATCCTATACGGTGCCTCTTGCTCCAAACCCGACCCGCCATCAATCCAAAACAAAAAACCCGCCAGCATCAAAACCGTGAGAGTAGCCATGGGAGCTCAAATTCAACCCTTGATTTCAAATGCGTTTTTCTCACAGATCTAAATTGCATTGATTATGTACCGAATTTGACGAGTCAGACATCGAAAAGAAAAGAAAAAAAATGTCTTCTCTTTCTCCCTCTCGTCTCAACGCAGGAGGAGTAGGTGGTGATGACGAGTGAGTGGTGGCTAGCAGGAATAACTAATTAGCAATGACAACGAAATGTATTAAATTATATATTAACAGTTAGTCAAAGACCAAGCTTGATTAATTAATTATTGAAATCTTCTGTGCCACCGCTGCTGCCGGGGATGCTTGAAACGACCTCATTTTTATAGCAAGACCCTTCTAGTTAGGGATCTCAATAAATTTCTATATTTATGTTATCTTCATTATTATTAAGATAATAAATTTAAATACTCAATTCACAATAAGGTTTCAAATAATCATACCAGCATTGTACCACTACCGTTTATTTAATATAACATAAAATAGTGTTATTCACTAGTTTTTTTTTCATATATATAAAATAAATATACGAGCTTTTCATATATATTTTCTAACAAAAAAATCATAATTCTAAATTAAAAAGTTAGTGAGTGAATTTAATTAAATAAATTAAAAAGTATTTGTGCCAACATATATATATATATATATATTAACAAAAAACCTAAAAGGCATCGCACATTCACTGCTCATTACTGTAGCGCAAGACACATTTTACTGTTCATTGGCAATTTAACCCGCTGCTTCACGGGTGCACCTCTGCTTTTTTTTTTTTTCGTTTTTCTACAGTGTATTGGCGAAAAAAGCCCCCGAAAAAGACAAAAAACGCCGTCTTTTTCAGGGGCTCCGCGGTAATTGACCAGTCCGGTCCGGTCCATCCGGGCGGTTATTTTTTTTTTTAAATATTTCTTCAAACAGTGCAGTCACCGTTTTAGCCCTCGAAAACGACAAAATAGCGCACAGCAATGAGGGGTGAAACGGTCATTAGCTATTTTTTTATTATTTTTTGCCCCGGGTCACTGTTGGCGCGTCGCATCACGCGCCGTCCATTTCCGAGCGCACGCGTGTTTCGAGCGGCGCGTGCTCCCTCATACGGCGTCCGAAAATGATCAACCGGCATCTAGAACGCTATTTCGTCGTGCTCTCTTCCACATGGAGCGGCGCGTGTATACATGTAATGCCCAGGTACGTGTCAATGGGCGTTTGAATTTCCCCCCCTCATTTCTCTCTCCTCCTGCGCAAGCTGACGTCAGCGGGGCAGTGTTTTTGGCAAAATTCACTTTGGTCCCTGAACGCCCGAATTTGTTGATCTGGCCCTTATTGCAATTATATAAGTTTTGATTTGTTTCAATTGCGTCCTTAGATTCAAAATCATTGTAATATATAGTTTCAGTTCGGTCCTCCTACTTTTAATTTCCGGATTGGCTGTGAATGGCTCAATAAATTAGGTACACAAGTTTCGATTTTTTCAAATTTGTCCTTTGATTTAAATTGATTATAAATGTGGTTTTCATTTCAACCCTTGGACTTTTAATTTTTCAATTTAATCCCTTTATATTTGATTTTCATTTCAGCCCTTATACTTTTATTTTTTATGTTTTAAGAATAATCCCTACTTTTGTCCATGTATATATAAGTTTACTTAGCACAATAATAATAATAATAATAATAATAATAATAATAATAATAATAATAATAATAATAATAATAATAATAATAATTTAATTGTTTTTCTTGCTTACTCTTTTGTTAATGTTTTTTTCTCTCAAGATAATTTAATAATTTTAATAGTTTTGATGGTGATGGAAAAGATAATTTTAGATTTATTTTTTTTTCTTTTTTTAAAGTTTCTGAAATATTTTTAGTTTTTTATTAATTATATGTTCTAATATTTATTGAATATTATCGTCTAGGAATACATATAGGGAGAAGAAAACATGACCTAGGATTTTTTCAATAAAAAAAATTAATATCAGTATTCTTAAATACATTTAATATAATGATATAATTAATAAATCGGATAGCAAAAAAATATTTTCTTCGAATTTTAATTTTGTACTTGACACAATAATAATAATAATAATAATAATAATAATAATAATAATAATTTAATTATTTTTCTTGCTTACTCTTTTGTTAATGTTTTTTTTCTCCGTATAATTTAATAATTTTTATTGTTTTGACAGTAATGCCAATGATTTTTTTTTTCTTTTGTTAAAGTTTCTAGAATATTTTTAGTCTTTCATTAATTATATGTTCTAATATTTATTAGATAGTATCTCATATGAATATATATAGGGAGAAGAAAACATGACCTAGGATTTTTTGAATAAAAAAAATTAATATCAGTATTCTTAAATACATTTAATATAATCATATAATAAATAAATCAGATAACATAAAAAAACATTTCTCTTCGAATTTTAATTTTGTACTTAACACAATAATAATAATAATAATAATAATAATAATAATAATAATAATAATAATAATAATAATAATAATTATTATTATTATTATTATTATTATTATTATTATTATTATTATTATTATTATTATTATTATTATTATTATTATTATTATTATTATTATTATTATTATAATTTAATTGTTTTTCTTGCTTACTCTTCTGTTAATATTTTTTTCTCTCCGGATAATTTAATAATTTTTATTGTTTTGACAGTAATAGCAATGATAACTTTTTTTTTTCTTTTATCTTTTGTTAAAGGTTCTTGAATATTTTTAGTCTATCATTAATTATATGTTCTAATATTTATTGAATATTATTGCATAGAAATATATATAGGGAGAAGAAAACATGACCTATGATTTTTTGAATAAAAAAATTAATATCATTATTCTTAAATACATTTTATATAATAATATAATGAATTAATCGAATAACATAAAAAAAATTATTGAATATTATCGCCTATAAATATATTGAGAGAGGAAAAAAATGACCTAGGATTTTTTCCTTAAAAAAAATTAATATCAATATTCTTAAATACATTTAATGTAATAATATCATTAATAAATCTTATAAAAAAATTTTTGCCTTTGAATTTAAATTTGGTACTCTTTTGTTTAACTTTATTTCTTAAAAACAAATTTACAATATTTTCATTTTTAATATTTTAAATATAATATTACCTGGGAAAAACTAAACTAAAAAAAAATAAAAAATTTACTTAGGTTATCTACAATTAAAAAATATACGGGTCACTTTCTATTTTGATTACATAGATTTTATCAATTATAATTATACTAACTAAATATTAAAATAATAAAATACAATACATATAAAAGCAATCAATTTTCTACATAGATAAAAAAAAACCGCCGCATCGCGCGGGTATACCGCTCGTATATTACTAGTTTGAGGAAATTGAGATGGTAACATGTGTACAAAAACTTTGTTTAGTATATAGAGAGCTTGATCCGTATATTTTTCTTCAAACTATTTATTTTATCTCCAGTACCTTTCTTTGCTGAAATATCCGCTAACTTATATAGAATTTCACTATGACCAATAAATTTTCCTTTTCCTATTTAGGATTGTTTCTAGATTAGCCAAATCAACTAGATTATGTGCCTGTTTGGGAGTGTGATTGCGGTTGTTTTTGAAAGTGTTTTTCTTTCAAAAATACATTAAAATTATGTTTTTTTATTTTTTAAAAAAATATTTTTGACATCAGCACATCAAAATGATCTAAAAACACCAAATTTTATTAATTTAAACTTAAAAATAAAAATAAAAAAATTTCAAAATTTTTCAAAAACTTTTTTGAAAAGCCCTCCCAAACACCTCTTGTATCAAGATAGCTCTTGCATGGTTTAGTTTTAAATTTAAGGTTATTAAGGAATCAAATTGATAGGTTTTTTTTTTGTCAATTTTATTTTTTTCTTTTCTTAATTTATACTTTGATTTTTTTATCCACCACACGAATTATTTTAGGATTGACTAAGTGCCCGTTTGGCATTGCGATCCCACCGGCTTTTGGCCGAAATTTGAATTTTTTTTTTTAGTTTAAATGAATATGTTTTTGCGTGTTTTATATCATTTTGATGTGCTGATTTCAAAAATAATTTTTAAAAAATAAAAAAACATGATTTTGATGTATTCCGGCACGATAAGCACTTTGAAAAACTACCGTAACCACACTCCCAAACAGACCCTAAGTCGGAGTAACTCACATACAATTTAATTTTAAACCTAAGCTAGATAAATTATGAGTTTTTTAGTTGAGTTGCCTAAGACTATTAATTAAACTGGCTAAATCACAACATGACAACTTTTATGTAATTTAATTTTATCAAAAGGAGTGAGATATATAAAAATAGAAAATTACAATCTACTAATTTGAATATTTTTATCTAGTTTTCTAACTTTGTATCTTCTATTTATATCTTGTTTTTCTCTCCTATATAGTATTATGATTTTTTAACCCCTTCTAATAATGGTTAATCCCACTCCATGACATTATGGATTGATCAAACTAGCCTTATTTCATATATAGCATCAAGTGTAAGAAAGCTTTTAAGCCTAACTATAATTAACAAAAATGAATCTTTGAAGTCTCAAAGAATTAATATTAAGAAAATTAAATTTTAGGATTCATATTTAATGATAATATGAACATTCACTCTTTTACATAAATAAACTTTACAATTTTTATAAAATTACTTTTTATATATATTTTGTATGCATTCTTATAATATATATTATAATATATATTATTTTCCATCTAACTATTTATTTTTTAAGAAAATCCACATGTAGAAGTATTTTTGTAACATCAACACATGATTTAAATTACTAACAATGAAATTTAAATTATCCACTTATGAGTTTTGAAATTGTTGTACCTTAAAAATCAGAGAATCTACTATCGGTTTTCTCTCTCTAAAAACACCCCAAAACATAATTTATTCTGAGCATTCAAAGTAACGACAACTATTTAATCTTGAAAATATATATATCTTTTAAAATATATTTAATACCATCACAACAAAACAATATAAAGAACTTTACTCTAAAATAATAATATATTTTAAAAAAATATATACTTTTAAAAATAAAAACAAATAGGTTTAGGGTGTGTTTGATATTGCTTTTGTTTTTGTGGTTGAGGTTTTTAAAAAATAATTTTATGAAAAGCATTTTTAGCTGCGGGTTATAATTGAAATTGAAGTGTTTGGTTAAAACTGTAGTTAAGTTTGAGGTTGATAAAAAACAGTTTCGTGTGTGTTGTTTATCATGTTTTTCATATTGCTGTCAACTTGTTAAATTACTTAAAAGAACACACACACACACACACAATATATATATATATATATATATATATGTTATTTTTAAAATTTTGTAGATTAATAATCATAACAATAAAATGTAATTAATAATTTATGAAAAAAAGCAAATATTTGTTTTTATTCTCCCATCAAACTACTTGCAATTTCATCACGAACTAAATCTATAAGTGAAGGCCTCTGCGATCCCTGACTATTTGATCGTAGAACAACATATGATAAAATATCATCCGAAATAAAATTAGGATTGCGAGGTAAAAGTTATATTGTGATCTCCTTCTAATATATTTATTTATATTTTAATTAATTTTTTAGATTTTTAGATTATTTTAATATAAAAATATATTTTATATACATATATTACCCCCCCCCCCTCCTTTCTAGTCCCCGCCCCTCTCTCAAACAAGCAGTTATTACTCTATCTTCTACTTGCAATTTCATCACAAACTAAATCTATATGTGAAAGTCTCTGCAATCCCTGACTATTTGATTGTGGAACAACATATTATACAAAATTAGAATTGCGAAACAAAAGTTATGAGTTTTTAAATTTTAGATTATTTTAATATTAAAAATATATTTTTTATATCATATTATTGCATGGGATCCATGTCATATTTCTACTTTTCAAATTTAACCAAATACTATAATCGGTAGCTTTTTTGCAAATCTTGTTTGCACCACAAAAACAAACACTAACTTAAAAGATAGATGGTTGTTTCTAGATAAATAGAGGAAATTAATATTGATCATCGGTGGTTTTGAAATTTTCATTAACGAGATCTGATTGTACCACCTGTTCCCTTTAATTTGGAATGACTTATAGTCATCAGATGTAACCAGTTCTTACCTGTCCAGACTAAGTTGAGGAATTTTAGAATGTTTTATTTTTATTTTTATTATTTTTCACATAATTAAAATATGTATTGCTGTCTTAAAATCATCTTATATTATAGTCGATTACCTTTTAAAATAACAACCAAGTTCTCTTAAGTAATTTAATAAAATTAAATATTTTTAAAAGACTTTACATATATTACTGGCAAAAAGTTAAATGAAAAGGCTTTTTTTTTTTAAAAAAAAAATATTTTGTTTTATATTATTTTGATATATTTATATTAAATTTATAGTTAAGCTTGAGAATATCATGTTTCTAGCATTCTTGGCTTCCTTGACCTTTCCTCCTTCGGGCTCAGGCGCCAGCCTTTCGTTTGTAATGAATTTAAGAAGTTCAAACCTTCATAGCACTGTCAATCTATCAATCAATCAACATTGAGAAGAAATGGGATTGACAAGAAAACATTTTACTGTTGTTTTTCTCTGTCTCTGCTTCACAGTTTTTCTGCTACTGATCTCTGTTTCCTCTTCTTCTTCACCTCAGGTACATAACAATATCATTTCACTCCTTCAATTTCCATCAAGAAGGACCCTTCTTTTATTTTCTTCAAATGAATCACTTATTGATTCCTATGTTTTCATTTCTTCAGGGTCAAATGGAAACTGCAGCTTCAAGGTAATAAATATATCACTATTTCACTTAGATTGTTAGATGTCCAAAAACCAGCAGCTTTTTTGCTTCACATTCACTTCATTCGCTGAATTCTTGAATTGGGTTTCTTTAATTTTGCAAGATTTGAGATTTTTAGATCAAAATATAGTGCCTTGAATTTTCCACCTCTATAATTGGCTTCCTTCTTGTTTCAGTATTTGCTGTAGAATTGCTGCTCTTTTTTTCTTTATTAAGCAATTCCAGTTATAGCTAACATTTGTGAAGTTGACAATCAGAAGTCTGGAGCATGATAATGGAGTGCATTGCTCAAGAGAAAGGAGTAGGACAGCATGGAAAATAATCGACGAGGTGTTGGAGAATTACCATTTTAATTTGAAATGCTTCATTTAGTGCTTTGATAGGGGAGTGACTTTAATGCACTAGTATTTGATGTTTGATGCAGTATTTGATGCCCTTTGTGGAGAAAGAACGATATAAGATCTCGAGTAGGTGTAGGCTTCATCCAGAGAATGACTTGTACAGAGATCAAGAACAGCATAAGATGCATGTAGATATAAATGAATGGCGATGTGGATACTGTAAGAAGACCTTTTATGAAGAGAAGTACCTTGATAAACATTTTGATAATAGACACTACGATCTGTTGAATGTGGTAAGTGTTAATGGCTAATTTTATCTTTATTGATTTGGATCTCATAACAAGCCTGTAATTTATTGAAAACAGAATTTTGGTGGTCTATCCAAAGTAAGTTTGGTTTCCTATTAGATGTTATGTTGAATGGACCTGCATATTTATGATGTCCTAAATGTGTTCTTTAGTTGAGAAAAATAAGTTTTTTAGTAACACCGTGCTCATCATTGCTAACTCATCTTGGAATGTTTCTGGTGAGGATTGAGAACGTGTCTTAGGAAAAATGCCAGCTGACTGGGTATGTGTTTTTGCATTTTTTGTTGGAAGATTCTCGGGATTACATGTCCAAAAGGTCATAATACATTGCCACACTCTAAGTTGAGAAGTATCATATGTTTGCCTGCCTAATTTTGTATTGTTTCTTTAAGTTTTATGGCTTTAGTTTTACATCACTTATCTTCTTATTGTATGGAGAAATATGCATCTATTGGATATTTCCAGCTGCAGTTTCACAATTTATTCAAGGAATTGAAACACTGAACACTTGTGCTGAACCCAGAGTCATAGCAGGTGCTTGGCAGATGTATGTGGCGCGTTGCATTGTGATCTTGTGCTGGATTCTGCACCACACAAGACCAGGTGCAATCCTGCCGCCATAGGAAGGAATAAACATCTGTGTGAGGTGGCCTCTCAACTATACTTGTGTTTTAGCTATTTAATCGGTCTTTATCTCATCAATATGAAAATTGTGTCCAGAGTCTCGCTGATAGTTGTTTCCCAGTCAGTGAGGGTCCTTCAGCTCTCCATCTCAATGGTAATATTTCACTTTCTGTGTAATTGTGAAGTTGCTACATGTTTAGTAGCTTGGTGATCTTAAAATATTTCTAATTGACATTTTTTCAATTTGCAGAGTTCTTCTTGCGCCAATTTTGTGATGCCCACACATGCTCTGGAGGTCGGAAGCCATTTTCTAAAGGGGGGAAGGTACATTTTATGCCCTTTCTTTGCTTGCCTTTAGCTGTCGTCCTTTGCTGTATCTATCTGAGGTAGCATGAAAGCTTATTCTTGTTGATTCAAGCGATGCAAAGCAATTGAGAGGTGGGATTGAAATCCTATAACTGAAACTTGAGCCTAGAAAAAAGCAGACAAGTTGAGGAAATGGAAATCAAATTTTTCTGTATAACCGGGCTCTTTTTAGCTTGCATTTTCTCTTTTTTCTTTTTTCACCGTTTCTTCTTAGGTTAAAAGTCTAGTAAGAGAAACCTCTGTTCAAATGATTCAAGCCTCTGTTCAAATGATTCAAGTCTCTTTCGGTCGATGCAACTGGAGCCAGTTTATTGGTTTACCTTGAAATACAAGATTTTATTGTGACACCCATCCTGTATTCAGGTTTCATTTATTGTCATGTGTGCTTGCAGCCATCACATTAAGATTGTTGCGTTATTCAGCATGTTATGAACTTAAAGTTCACTTTTTTATTAAGGTTTGTTGATTACGACGTGCATTATATCTCTGTCGTTTCGCATGTGCAGAGGGAGACAAGCACACTGCATGTTGTAATATCTGTTCTGGTTTTGATGCTTCTGGCACTTTTCTACATCTTCATGTATTTGTACCGGAGGTATTTTCAATCTATATTATAATCTTCACTCATTTATTTCTTGTACCATATATATTCTTATACTGTGCTTATTTATGCTGTAGGGGAATAAAAAGGGGCTCCCAAGGGCTGAAGCACATCTCAAAAAGTGGACAGAAGAAAAGGTCTTGAGAACCGGTGCATTTTTTTCTAATGTAATCTTGGTTGCAGTGCTTTAGTTTATACAAAGTTGTTCTGCACTACAGGTTGAAAGTGATATTCATGCACTCCCTAAATTTTAGTGTAGAGAAGACAAAGATAGTGCAACAATAATACGGTACATTTGCCATCATTTTCCTTCAATAAAACTGTTCTATAAATTGATGTTCTTACGGGATAGTTTACAGCACATCAATGTCCACTAGTTTCTGATACGCATAAATCTATGACTTTGTTGGTGATTCTTGCTGTAGGAACTGTAAAATAAATCTATATATATGACTTTGTCAGTGGTTTCTGCTTTAGAAATGATAATAAGCTCGGCTGCATCTTTCATCTCTGCTGCCTTCTCAATTCCTATATTTGATCAGGTGATTCAACAGCTGTCTCAACCATAGCTCATGGGATGCCACTCTGAGTTTTTTGAGTTTTTTTTTACTTGTTGGAAGACATTGAAGAATAGCATTCGAGATGTTATCTAAATTAGCAAATTATTTACTCAAGGAAGACATAAATTCACCATTCATAAGTGTAGCCCGTTGTTCATTGTCAGTGTTCTCATGCCACTGTTCAGTACACCAGTCAATTAGCTGTCAAAATAAGAGTATGCTTGGTAATTCGGTTAAAACTCTTTTTTTTTAGTGTTTTTAAAATTGTTTTTTATTTGAAAATTATTAAATTAATGTTTTTAGATGTTTTATTGATAATTTTAATGTGTTAAATAAAAGAACAATGTTTTTATTATATTAATTAAAAAGCATGTGCACTGTATACCAAATATATTTTAGTAAATGACTACTATCCGGGAAAGCTTGTAGTCATTTTTTCAGCCAAAATTGTTCGTCAAGATTTATCCAAATATATCATTAATTCATTTTTTTTTTATCCAATGAAACCTATGAATTTTATAGGTCTAGGTGAGCGAGTAAAATAATGGTTATCCCAGAAACAAGAAGTACATGCTCTGACTTGAACTCGAGACCTGTTATGTAAATCACAAGTCCTCTGTCATCAATGAAACCTCACCTATACATTTTGTAGGTCTAGGTGAGCAAGTAAAATCATAGTTATCCTAGGAACAAGGAGTGTACGTCCTGACCCGAACTCGAGACCTGTTATGTAAATCGCAAGTTCTCTGTCACGTTACGGAAATTGAAAACTATTAATTCAATATTGTTATGTGCGCTTCTTCACTTGTATTTTATTTTCGAGCTTTAGTTGTGTGCGTGTGCTACCTAGTTTTTTAGAAGTTTTGTTTTTTTTAGCTTAATATGGATTATCCTTGGAAGAGGTGTTCATGTCCGATATATCTGTTGGGTTTTTGAGTCCTTAAATAGAAAAATAAAAGGCATATTTTTAACCCACATTAATAAGTGGATGTACCAAGATTTTGATGTTAGGAGAAAATTGCTTTATTTTTGCATTTTAAAAAATATTTTTGAAAAACATTAATTTTTTCCCTTTTTAAATTATTTTTTGTGTTTTTAGTTTATTTTGATATATGCTGTTTTTAAAAATAAAAAATAAAACACTATTTTGATATTTTTTATAAAAAAAAACAACCAACGCTACATTTCCAAACATCCTCGGAAAAAAGTCAAACAAGGATAACAGGCTCAAACAAGGATGAGAATATAACCTTGATGAGTATTGACATTAATAGTTCGTTTTTTTTTTTTGGATAATTAACCTACTAAATGAATAAAATATAAATATAATAAAACCTATTTAATTTTAACCATAGGTAATAAGGTATAAATATCGTAAAAACTCATGAAATTCTTTAAGCATCTCAAGACAGAAACTTCCTTAAGGTAGAGCTCCATTTGCTATGGATTTTCCCGTTCTCTTCCGGACAGAGATATCCTCTGTTTTGTTCACGAAGGATTCATTAAATATACAAAAATTTAGAGCATGCCGCTTAAGAAAATCTTGCTGGAAAAAAAAAAAAAAGAGAGGAAAAAAAAAGAATGTCCAAGGTTAATGGAATTAATGTTTCTTTGCAAAATTCTAAACAGATTTATTGATGTCTTACCTCTGTGAATTCCTTGAACCTGTCAAGCAAAGCGTGGAACAGAGTGCAAAAGGGCTTCTGACCTACACGACTTAGGATGTTCAATCGGACAATGTGTTATATCTTAAAAGTATCTTGTGGGGTTTATTACACAAACAAAATAAAACCATTCATGTTTCTAAACCTAAATTGAGTCCGTAAACAACATTTGCAATTGTTTGACCTATTGCTGTCAAATCTGGTGTAATATATGAACCTTGAAGTTTCGGCGAGATAAAGGAAATCTTTAATCAAGTTTGAGTTCCCTTCATGCCCATTTCTCACCGTGGAGCACCAGTTAAGAAACCAGCAAGGATGGTCAACTGAAGGCACCATCATTTTCTTCTAGGTGGATCCCGGCTGAGGCCATGCTTCTTTAATGTTTTGATGTAATTTCTCATCAGCGTAAACTTGTTGCTGCCAAGATGGTAGAAATAATCCCATGTATATATTCCAGTTTTATGCAAATCATCAAAAATCATCCTGAATCACCCACCCAAATCACACCATCACCATATTTTACATTATGAGCATGCTTGTGTGAGAAGTTTGCATCAACATAAACTAAAAAGGAAGAAGATATGAACACAAAGTTTAAGCCTTAAGTACCTTACCCCATAGTTTCCTACGGGTTCAGCAGACATGATGCCAACATGGCGCCGCCCAATTATCACCTGGGTAATGAATATTACGCATTCAGACAACTTAACATTTATGAATGAACACGTATACAGTATAGGAAGAAAAATTGTTCATTTGGGAACATACGATCTAGTGTACTAGTGAGCTTCCATACTCCATCAAAGTTTACTAAATTTGTACTTGACTATCCACAACAAAGAAGAACATATTTTTGTTTCTCCAGTTTAATACAAGCAGGATTCAAAAAGATGGAATGGAATGGGATAAAAAGCAGAATAAATGAGCTCATATATTGCCAAAATAATTAGCTTTTGAAGCACACAACTTCAATGAAATCCAGATCTTGTACTGTATCATTTAATAAATTGTTCTAATCACAAGACACTCAAATGACTATGAAAAGCAACTCACAAAAAAATGATCAATAATGTTGAATGTGGAACATACATAATTGGATTTCTTTTTTTCATGCATGCATGGATGTATGTAAAACTGGGTGGAGCATCAATTTTATAATGAGGCAAAGATAAAAGAAAAGCTTTTTACCTTCTCACCCCCAACTGACCTGACTTTTCCATCAACAGCGGGACTATGTATTCTCAAGAATTCAGCTGTCAGATTAAACTTGCTACCATTAGCGTATTCCACCTCTACCTGGAGATTTAAAGAGAACATAAACACAACTGAGCTATATGGTAGACAGAATATAAGAAATGACATGGTCACAAAAAACCTTGAAAGATAACAGAACTTAAACAAAAATCAAAAGATATTGAGTTAGTATTGAATTTAAATGTCCACAAATCAATATTTGATATCATGAAACATTTAACATGAAAGGAATCGAACGACGTGCCCTGTTTTCAAGAGACACTTGCACTACCTTACGATCGTTTAAGAAATCACCCACATACATAGCATGTCAGGCAAAATGTATTCTCTCTGTGCTACATTGTCTGCCATCCAGAATAAGTAACAAGAGCAAATCCTCAAATGCACAGGTGACCATTGTGAACAAAGACTTTACAAAACAAATCACCTAGATAAGACTTCACTTTCAGCCATGTGGTGGCTAGGCAACCAAATCAGACAATGGCGTTAAAGTTGTTCTTCACGTATCAGTAAACGTGTACTTAAGTTAACAATAATGTCAGCTCATTGCTTATCAAGTTAATCATTCCTCATCAATCAGAAAAACAAGCGATATGAAAACCGATTGACCACAAGATGTTATCATAAAGCGTCGATTCGAAAACCCTTTTTCCATAATTTGACCTCCATTTTCATAAGCAAGGTCATATGCTTAAATTATCATACAAACACCATATTGACCCCATAAAATTGACATTCAAACACATCTTGTAAGCATTTTTCTTGCTTGCAACATTCAAAGTTTCCCTTTTTCCACAGTATTAAACAAACCCATCACAAATTTATAAAACACTTCGAAGATACTAAAAAATCATAAAGGCACCTATTCCTATAAACTACTCAATCTTATATTAACCTCAAAAAAATAACAAATGAATTTACTAAATCACATAAAAAAGTTGCAAAAGGAAAAAGAAAAAAAAAGGTTTTTTTCCTTACATTTTTGGGTGCTTGGAGAGTGAATCTTGTGAGTCGTGGAGCATCCAGGCTTGTATGGATTCTCCTGAATGCTTTCTGTATTGCTAACATCTCTTCTCTTCTTCTTTGCTGCTCATAAGAATCTCAAGTGCTCTCTTTCTGCTGATAACTGAATTGGGCCGGGACCATGTATAACTGTTTATTCGGCCCACTGAACTATTGCTTGTCCGTGGGGGTAATTGGTCTAAGGTAAATTTGGTTTAGCCATAAGCAAAATATATAATTTAAAATTAAATGAATTATTCGGTAATTTCACAATTTTTATAGCAATTTCCTCCTATGATATACAATAATTAATTAGTTGCTCATAATAAATCAATATCTGCAATTATCTTCCTAATCCTTAATGCTGCTAGGCAGTGGTGACGACAATGAGAAGGAGAGTGATGACGGATGCTGCCACCTGCCCTGAACCAACCTCACTAACAAGATATTAATATTTCGCAGCTGCTAAAGATTAATTTAATTAACTGGATATGATTGGATCAAACCGGGGCATCTATCTATGTTTTAGCTGAACTGCTTGTTTGGGTTTTAAAAGTTTTTTTTCCCCAAAAATTAATTTAATTAATTGGACATGATTGGATCAAATCGGGGTATCTATCTGTGTTTTAGCTTAAATATTTGTTTGTAAATATAATTAAAATTATTTCTAAAGTTTTTTTTTAAAATTATTTTAAAATTCAGTGTCAAAAATTTGAGTTGACAAATTAAGCAGCAGAACCTAGTAAGCAAGGTAATTAGTTAAATTTAATTATTCTGTAATTAAGCCAAGTTGGAATTAAATTGCTGATTGAGAAGACACTCAACAGCAGCTAGTGGCAGTAATCTAATTAGCAGGTGGGAATTAAATTATTTTATGAGGTAAAACATGAAATAGTAATAATGTTCACACGCCACGGGCGCAAATGAAGCCAAAACGACGACACTTATGTATTATCGAGGAAAAAATCTTGTGATAAAATTTATTATTTCTTTCGGTTTGATTATTCCTTTTATTATATGTATTAGGTTGAGCTCGAACTTTCTGGTTGATTTAATTAATTAATGTAGTTGTTGATGGACCTAATTAATCAAGGGATGTGCTCCTACCTACAGCTTAATTTGATATATATGAGAAAATCATTAATTTGATTAGTTTCTGATTAAATAAATTAATAATCCTATTAAGAGACGGTGTGGTTCACGCAGTCAAAATTGGAAGCTTAATCCTTTTATTTAATTAGGAGCCCTTCTTGTGATTCAGCAAAGTATATCCGACTTTTTCTTTCTAGCTAGCGTGTCTGCCTTAATTATTATCGTTTTATGTTACTGTGTGGCTAGCTGCTGAGTGCATGCAATCCGAGTTTTATGGGTTAAATTGATTGACTTAAACTTTTTTTTAATTATTTTTTTCCATTTTAAAAATACATTAGCACAATGGCATCAACTACAATCATACAAAAAAATATCACCTAACCATATAGCAGGTAGTCAAGTGGTAAGAGCTTGAGACTAAAATGTTTGTTGCCCATGTGATTTCAGGTTTGAGCACTGCATTTGCTAATGTGATAGTCATGGAAACTTACATGATTGTTAACTTTAAGTTCCGTATGATTAGTTGAGGTGTATACAAGCCGACCCGGACACCCATTAATTCAAAAAAAATATCACATCCATAATCAACTATTACAATCAAACAAAAACTATCAATTAGTTTAGAGACTAAGCGATTACGTTGAGATAGAATTCATTTCTATAATATTATACTAAAAATTCAAAGACGTGAGGTGCATGGTTCACTGTTAACCATGCACCTCACTTTAGCTATTTTTTTAAAAAAAAATCTTTTTTTCTTTTCTACCAAACCCTTCCATGGCTTAATTAGAAGACATTAGGCTTTGACTTTTGGTAAAAACACAATATTTAGATATAGGAGACTAATTCATGGCTAACTCCACATCAACAAAAAAAAAATCATTATTAAATCTCATTTGATGAGAAGAGTTTAATGGTGGTAACTCTAATTCAAGGTTCTAGGTATGCCGGGCTACTCAAGTCCACACATCTAGCGTAATCTATTTTTCTTTATTAAATCTTCAACTTTGAGTTTTTGATGAGTTTTCCTATTGTTTTTTTTTTAAATTATCCTTTATTATATTATTGATCCATTAGAATCTACAAACTAAGTCATAGTTAGCCCGAGCAAAATGAGGCTGATCCAATAAGTCATAATGTTAAGAAAATGTGAATATTTCTTTTATGAACGTAGATTCTAAAACCAAAGCTGTTTTTTTCTTCATATACATATACATATACATATACATGTATTGCTCACCTGTAAATGAGAGGAATTATAGGGCTGGTATCGCTGTGATTTTGTTCGTTCAATAATTGTAGAATGATCTTTCTTTGAACGTGGTATTGCTGTGATTGCAGGTCCCGGCCGGATATCATCGCAGCTCTAATGAGGGCTTAATTAATTCACAATACTTGAAGAGACTAATTTCTCAAACTCAGAAAAACTATTAATTAGCCATTCGATCGGAACTGCTAATGATCAAATCCAGGAAATATAATTACTCGTAAATTCCCGAGACAGAAAACAAAGGAATCATATTTATGATCAACTTAATCGATTACAAAGCTGGCCAGAGATTGTATCGGCATATAACGTGGGGCCAGCAAGCTCTTCCCCCCTCAGATTATTTTGATCTGCTAGGTTCCCTTGACCTATATGTATCTTATATATATATATATATATATATATATATATATATATATATATATATATGGCCTAAAGAACATCGAGGTGGGATCCATTCACTTCATCTTAATTCAGTGCGTAGCACGATCTATGCTCCAATGATCTTGGTCCCAACATCACATCAATTACAAAGGTAAAACAACTAAGAACTACGTACAAATATAGTCTAGTGTATGGTGAAAAAGATACACGAAAAACAAAGCATTTCCATGCATCATATATATATATATATAGATATAGATATAATGATTGATTTGATGCCTTCTATCTAGTTGCCTATAAATATTTTCTCCGAAGATCAACCATTTACAAGGATCAATTAATTTAAAATCTATAAATAAATAGATAGATAGTTTTCAAGGTTCTCTTTTGAAAATGAGACTAATTCTTCATATATATATATATATATATATATATTTCACGTCACATATGGCATCCACTTGCATGAATATATATAGGACCTGTACATGGTATATATTTTCCTTTTCCGAATGAGGAGGATTGTATATATCATGTTGCCATTAAATACATTTTCTCACGTAGCAAGTAAACATTTAGTATCAAATAAAAAGGAGAGAGATACCACGCAATGTGCAGGTTTGCTTTCCACCGCAGCTGTGAACTCACAAATATGACTTAGTTTAATTAGTTGCAAGAAATTATGTACTTAGACAGAGTACAAGTCAAAGAATTATTGCCTCGACAAAAAATTTAATCTATATAAAAAAAAAATATTGACTATTAACAAACCTGACCTTGCTTTCATTTTTAGATGATAATGATGGGATTTTGAATTTTAAATTAACTCTAAAAGTCGACCCCTTTTACTATCAAGAAAAAGAAATCATGTCATGTATTGGGTTTACTTAATTTATTTTTTAATCTTCATATTAAGGTTTTAATTTTAAAACCATTTTCTCTCTCGAAATTAAATCTCTTCCACAATGGGATTGGTTATCAGGCTCAATCAATGATAAGATGATAATCATTAAATCCAACAAAAGAAGAATTTAGTTCTGGAAAAGAAAACAAAAGGAAAAGTAAATCCAATCCCATAGAAATCAATGAGAAATATGACTCTAATGATACTTTTATTACAGTTGCATGCATTTATAGGAGGCAAGAAAAAGGTAATTAACCTAGTTCATAACAACTACGTAAAGGATCAAGCTTTTTGCTTCACTAATCAGATATCGCAAGCTCAGATGTCCCTGTGATGATGAATGAACAAGAAAACAATGATGAACAAGAAAACAATGCACTGAATTTTTCATCATTAGAAAGAACAAAAGGGAAATTAGGGCAAAGAATAAGAACAACTTGAGTTCAAAATAAATGGTTTTCATATTAAATAAGGCAGCACTCAAATCAGTAACACCATCTGAATAACTTTTATGCGAGTAAAATGCTCGAGTGGCCATGAAATTAGAGGCACTTAGGGACCGAATGCTTCATGTAATTACATTGGCTATTTTCCAGGAAGAAAAGATCTTCATCTAGATTATTGAAGCAGTCCCATGGGAGAAAAGAGTCCACGCTATCAATCCATTGACTTAACGAGTCTTCTTGAATGGAATGGAATTCACCAGCGGAAAGGTTATTGGATTCTTGAGAGCTATAAGAAGTTGATGTGTTGGTTTCTTGATTAATCCATGGACCCACATCCAAGCTCCCACACAACATTTCATAGCTCTTCAAAAGATCAGTTTCATCCACTGTTTTCACTTCATCTTGCTCAATTTTCTGATCTTTTACTTGTGCAAAATCACTCTTGGCCTGATCTTGATCCTCTGACTTCACCTCCATGCTTTCCTCTTGCTCTATTAAGGAGATAGACTCTTGAGCTGTCTCTTTCTCCTCGCCACTAACATCCTTTTCTGTTTGTTCAGTGGGGTTGTGGCTCACAGGGTCTATGCCAAGAACCTTCAGTTTCTTCTTAATCCGAGTATTCCAATGGTTCTTGATTTCATTGTCCGTGCGACCAGGAAAATGTGAAGCAATCTTAGACCACCTACACGAGATAAAGAAATTAATTAATTAATGACCTTGCATTAAGGTTTCTTGAAAGTAATTTTGAGGGAAGGTGAAAAATAAAGAAAACATTAATATTATACCTGTTGCCAAGACGTGAATGAAGCTGAATAATCTGGTTGTCCTCCATTTTTGTAAAACCACCTCTCTTAAGATCCGGCCGCAGATAATTAATCCATCTTAGTCTACAGCTTTTTCCACATCTCAGCAAACCTTAAGAAACCATTCACCAAAATGCTACCGTTTTAGATAAGGCTATAATGAAGTAGCTAGGTAAATGCATCAGCACTAAGCTTGAAAGAAAGAAAAGAAAACGAAAGAGATGTACACCTGCAAGCTTAGGAACCATTCGCCAGCATTGAATACCATTGCTGAGGATAAAGTTCATGAGCTTATGATCTTCCTCAATTGTCCACGGACCTCTTTTTAGCCCAACCTTATCGCAGCAAGGTTGCCTTCCCATTTCGCCAACCAGAAGTGATGATGATCAAGCTAAGCTAGTCCTGACTCGTGAGAAGTAATTCGAGAGCAAAAAGTTAAATAGGAACTACCCTTTTTAGATAGGAACTTATAATCCAAGAAAAGATGCTCGCCAGCTCATTCAGACATAAAAAAACAGAAGGGTTCTGTTTGAGGGGGGAGAGAAATGATTGAATGGAAAAGCATACAGGAGCTGAGAGCTCTTAAAAAAGAATGGAGGTTGTGAATAATTGCTAAATGGCCACCAGCGCCACCCTTATAGGAGACAATGGAAAGGGTCATGATGAGCATGAAAAACTGTACAGGAAAGAATAACCAGACGTGGGTCGTCTTCGTTGACAAAATTAATTAATTTTGATGCTAAAGTCTTCTCATATTGGGTTTCAATCTGGTTAAGCCCTAAAAAATAACAGGACTTGAGGGATTCTCTGTCCCCTTAAAAGCTGGCTTTTTTTTGTCGTTGGGGGCAACTATTTCAACCTAGAGAGAGGGGGAGAGAGGGGGAGAGATGCAGATGCCTTCTTCTTAGTGTGAAAAGTGTCATAAAATTCCATTGATGGATTCCTCGATATGCAACTTGCAACCTTGACCTTGACCAAGTATAGGTAGATTGGCAAGCAGGACACGGATAGCTTTGGTGGTCAATGTTTGGTTGTTTAAAACTAGCTAGTATAATGAGAAAACTAAGCAAGTGACAATAGTAATAAGACACAAAATATAGTATAAATAAAGTTCATTAATTGAATCTTTAGTTATGCTTTGAAGCTTCCTTACATGATTAAGAAAGAAAAACAACGACATCATTACCTTAATTTTGTGGTCAATATATTAATTGCCTTTTAATATATTTAACAAGAGGTGGTGGCATTATTTCTATTATTCATGTTCAACACCATTATGCGCCGCCCAACCAGGGAGATGGATCTCTTGCTTGCATATCCAATCGGATTTTAAAAATATATTACTGGGAGGAGATAGACAATACTATTGCTAGGAGAGTGTGAGAGAATCACTATGCTGTTTCGTAAGATTGAATTCAAATTGTGATAATTTTTTTAAAAATAAATAAATTGTTAAAGGTTTTATTTTTCGTAAACTTTATGGATAATTGATTTTTATATCAAAAGGTGTGATTTCTTGTATAACAACCAGAAAGAATCAAAGAAATATGCAAAAGAAAAAAGGTTCCAAGGCTAAGAAGATGTTGCTGTGTGGAGTGGAGGGATTTAAGACCTTTGCGCATCTTAGAGGGTATTTGAGACTGTCATGTCCAGCATCTGATATTTGAGTGTTTCTCATCGATCGCAGTCTGGTATAGACGAAAAGACCAAAGAGATTGATGTTTCATTATCACATGTAGCATCGGATTTGTTCATTTTGTTTCTCATGCAAAGTGATATAGATCAGGTCTATAATATCTCTAACCCTATGACCGAAGATATTGAAAGAATAATACAGAAAAGGCTTGTCAAGTGTACTAAGCCTGTGTATATGTTCTGAAATTTATAGACATATTACAAGGAACAAAAACTTGACCGTTACAGAGAAGATAAGCTTGACAGCTTTCCTTGCTAAATTGAATTGTTATACAAAGTAAATTGAACTATTCTAGGCAAAATAATCTTCTGCATTAACAGCTAATATCTCTAATATCTTTGAGCTGATTTGCACACAAATCCCCTGTATTAACTCCAGGTCTTGTTGCCTTTTCTGTGACATTAATACCAGCACTTGTTTCCATTTCTGTTGCAACCAAATCTTGATCTTGATTTGGCTTTGATTGTGTTGATTGTCTAACAGATATGTGGACGGGTCATAGTGTATTGACCATTAGTTCCTTGCAATGAGGATTGAACCATCAATCTTTGCCGTCTAGACAATTGTACAATCTCAAGTTCAAGCTAAAACAACTCGGCTTAATGATGAGACAACCCAACCCAACTTAGGTTTGAGACCGACAACCTGAGGGATAAAGTGAATGTCTTTGAACTCTCACTAGTATATGTGGTCAACCTCGTTATTGTTCTAGTTCCAACAAACACTACTAAAAAAGAGGGGTGTTTGCAACGGAAGCATCCGTTGCAAATAAGTAAGGTTGCCGTTGCAAATCTACATTTGCAACGGATTTTGCAACGGATGCATTCCGATGCAAAACGGTGACTGCAAATTGATTTGCAACGGCTAATCCGTTGCAAATTCGCAACGGCTTATCCGTTGCAAATTGCAACGGATTAGCCGTTGCAATAATCCGTTGCAAATTCAAACTTTGCAACGGATATTCCGTTGCAAATCCAATGTGATTTGCAACGGAAATCCCGTTGCAAATTTTGAAATTGCAACGGAAAATCCGTTGCAATTTGCAAATGGTAATTAATTTTTTTCATCAATTTTATATTTATTTATTGTTTAATTAATTATGAATAAATATTTTAAAACTAGTATAATATATTGAAATATCATTAATATTAAAACTAAATAAATATGGTTGAAATAAAAAAACAAATTGGTAAATTAAAATTCATAATACAACAAAGATTCAATTACATTTATATATCTAAGTAAATCAACATGAAATAAAAAATACATATTAAATCCATTAATCTAGTTCAGAAAAAAATTACATATCAAATTCCTCACACAGCTTCTTCTCTGCAATCCTAGTCTTCTTCTCCTTGCACAGCCCGCCAATCATTGTAAGCAAACACATTACGACCTGATGAGTTTCCTCAATGTCATATACGCAAAACTGACAGTTAACAAATAACACCAAGTCAGAAATGCAGCAAGGAGAAAGTATTGGCAATCAAATAACGTGATTTCCACAGTTGCTGTTCTCAACAGTGCTCGCAAATCCCAGTTCAAAACAAAACCCATCCGAAAACCCATATTGCAATCCCAGAAATTACCCAAACACAGAAAACCCAGAATTTAATCATCACGAAAAAACCCAGAATCCGTGCGTGTTCTGCAAATACCAAAATCACAAACCGTAAGTGTTCATCCTACGTATCACAATGCTTCATTGGTGTATCACAGTTCTGCAAATACCAAAATCACAGTGCATACGTATCACCGTACGTGTTCATCTTGTTCATCCTCTTCATCCAGTGTTCATCTTGTACGTGTTAATCTTCTGGTAAGATCACCCGTGCGTGTTCACAGTGGTTGTTCACCAGAAATTCCAAATCACAAACCCAGAAACCCACAACCTAGAAAGCCAGAAATCAACCCAGAAATCACCGAAATTCCAGAAAACCAGAACCCAGAAATCATATTTCGAAAAGAAAAAAAAAACCCAGAAAACCACCTCGATTTTCCCGGAAAACCAAAACTCTCCCGTATTCCCGAACCCAGAAATCCTAAACAAAATTTTAAACTAAGGAATTTAAAAAATGGAAATTTGACCGTACCGTGCGTGCAGGCAACACCAGAAGCAGATCGACGCCGGCAAGGTGGAGATCGGGAAACAGAGATGGAGAGTGTTAGCTTTTGTTGTGAATAAATGAGAGAACGAGAGAGATTTAAGAAGGTGGAGATCGGGAAGCAGAGATGGAGAGTGTTAAATGAGAGAACGAGAGAGAGATCTCTCTAGAGAAGAAGAATGGATATATTTAGTACCCGCGGGGTGATGCGGGTACTAAATATATATTTAAATATTTTTTTAAAAAATAAAAACAATTCTTGCGCGGGGTGATGCAAATTAAATTTCATTTGCAACGGATTTTCCGTTGCAAATGGTTTTAAATTGCAACGGAAAGTAATTTAAATTGCAACGGAAAATCCGTTGCAAATTAAATTACTTTGCAACGGATATTCCGTTGCAAATGGTTTAAAATTGCAACGGATTTTCCGTTGCAAATGGTTTTAAATTGCAACGGATAATCCGTTGCAAAAGGTTTCAAATTGCAACGGATTTTCCGTTGCAAATTATTAAATTTGCAACGGAAAGTCCGTTGCAAATTATTAAATTTGCAACGGAAAATCCGTTGCAAAGCAATTTAAATTGTTTTGTAGTCGAGGAAGAGAGTTCGAGCGAGGGAGGGAGAGAGTTCGAGGGAAGGAGGAAGAGAGATTGTCCGGACGAAGAGTTTTTATCCGCAAACAATAAAACGCACCGTTTTGGTCAACACACTGCATACATGTAATTTATTTGCAACGGATTAGCCGTTGCAATAATCCGTTGCAAATTCAAACTTTGCAACGGATATTCCGTTGCAAATCCAATGTGATTTGCAACGGAAATCCCGTTGCAAATTTTGAAATTGCAACGGAAAATCCGTTGCAATTTGCAAATGGTAATTAATTTTTTTCATCAATTTTATATTTATTTATTGTTTAATTAATTATGAATAAATATTTTAAAACTAGTATAATATATTGAAATATCATTAATATTAAAACTAAATAAATATGGTTGAAATAAAAAAACAAATTGGTAAATTAAAATTCATAATACAACAAAGATTCAATTACATTTATATATCTAAGTAAATCAACATGAAATAAAAAATACATATTAAATCCATTAATCTAGTTCAGAAAAAAATTACATATCAAATTCCTCACACAGCTTCTTCTCTGCAATCCTAGTCTTCTTCTCCTTGCACAGCCCGCCAATCATTGTAAGCAAACACATTACGACCTGATGAGTTTCCTCAATGTCATATACGCAAAACTGACAGTTAACAAATAACACCAAGTCAGAAATGCAGCAAGGAGAAAGTATTGGCAATCAAATAACGTGATTTCCACAGTTGCTGTTCTCAACAGTGCTCGCAAATCCCAGTTCAAAACAAAACCCATCCGAAAACCCATATTGCAATCCCAGAAATTACCCAAACACAGAAAACCCAGAATTTAATCATCACGAAAAAACCCAGAATCCGTGCGTGTTCTGCAAATACCAAAATCACAAACCGTAAGTGTTCATCCTACGTATCACAATGCTTCATTGGTGTATCACAGTTCTGCAAATACCAAAATCACAGTGCATACGTATCACCGTACGTGTTCATCTTGTTCATCCTCTTCATCCAGTGTTCATCTTGTACGTGTTAATCTTCTGGTAAGATCACCCGTGCGTGTTCACAGTGGTTGTTCACCAGAAATTCCAAATCACAAACCCAGAAACCCACAACCTAGAAAGCCAGAAATCAACCCAGAAATCACCGAAATTCCAGAAAACCAGAACCCAGAAATCATATTTCGAAAAGAAAAAAAAAAACCCAGAAAACCACCTCGATTTTCCCGGAAAACCAAAACTCTCCCGTATTCCCGAACCCAGAAATCCTAAACAAAATTTTAAACTAAGGAATTTAAAAAATGGAAATTTGACCGTACCGTGCGTGCAGGCAACACCAGAAGCAGATCGACGCCGGCAAGGTGGAGATCGGGAAACAGAGATGGAGAGTGTTAGCTTTTGTTGTGAATAAATGAGAGAACGAGAGAGATTTAAGAAGGTGGAGATCGGGAAGCAGAGATGGAGAGTGTTAAATGAGAGAACGAGAGAGAGATCTCTCTAGAGAAGAAGAATGGATATATTTAGTACCCGCGGGGTGATGCGGGTACTAAATATATATTTAAATATTTTTTTAAAAAATAAAAACAATTCTTGCGCGGGGTGATGCAAATTAAATTTCATTTGCAACGGATTTTCCGTTGCAAATGGTTTTAAATTGCAACGGAAAGTAATTTAAATTGCAACGGAAAATCCGTTGCAAATTAAATTACTTTGCAACGGATATTCCGTTGCAAATGGTATAAAATTGCAACGGATTTTCCGTTGCAAATGGTTTTAAATTGCAACGGATAATCCGTTGCAAAAGGTTTCAAATTGCAACGGATTTTCCGTTGCAAATTATTAAATTTGCAACGGAAAGTCCGTTGCAAATTATTAAATTTGCAACGGAAAATCCGTTGCAAAGCAATTTAAATTGTTTTGTAGTCGAGGAAGAGAGTTCGAGCGAGGGAGGGAGAGAGTTCGAGGGAAGGAGGAAGAGAGATTGTCCGGACGAAGAGTTTTTATCCGCAAACAATAAAACGCACCGTTTTGGTCAACACACTGCATACATGTAATTTATTTGCAACGGATAATCCGTTGCAAATAATTAAATTTGCAACGGATTATCCGTTGCAAAGTGTCAATCCAATTTTTTTTTTTTTATTAATTTTAGTTTTAATTTAATTTAAAAATTAATCATAAAAATTAATTATTTTTTATATTAAATAAACAATATTGTTTATTTAATTTATGGAATAATAACATTTACACACTTTGATTAATATTATTTTTTAGAAGCAAATAAATACATTTCAAATAACATAAAGGAAATATTATACAAATTCCAAAAAAATTCAGTTACATTTACTTGTTTAAGTATATACATATTTGTACATCAACATAAAAAAAGAAATAAATAATTTTCATTTGCAACGGATAATCCGTTGCAAAAGGTTTCAAATTGCAACGGAATATCCGTTGCAAAGTAATTTTCATTTGCAACGGATAATCCGTTGCAAAAGGTTTCAAATTGCAACGGAATATCCGTTGCAAAGTAATTTTAATTTGCAACGGATATTCCGTTGCAAAAGGTATCAAATTGCAACGGAATATCCGTTGCAAAGTAATTTTCATTTGCAACGGATAATCCGTTGCAAATGGTTTCAAATTGCAACGGAATATCCGTTGCAAAGTAATTTTAATTTGCAACGGATATTCCGTTGCAAAAGGTATCAAATTGCAACGGAATATCCGTTGCAAAGTAATTTTCATTTGCAACGGATAATCCGTTGCAAATGGTTTCAAATTGCAACGGAATATCCGTTACAAAGCCCTTTTTTTTTTTTTTTTCAGGAATTTGTTTAGCAACGGAAAATCCGTTGCAAATGCAAAATTCCGTTGCAAAGTTTGCAACGGATTTTTGCCGTTGCAAAAATCCGTTGCAAACACCCCCTTTTTTTAGTAGTGAAAGATCTACCTTTGTCTTCTCCTTCAATTTTTGTTCACTAGATAAATTCTATTTAATAATAATTTTTAAAATAATAATAAAAATCTGGTTTTTAACTAAGTCTCTTAAAGAGTTATAGAGAATTGGAAAAAAATTACATTATTCGCCATTATTGGATGTAATTCTCTAATGATTTAATCCCATAGATAATATGCATACGATCACCGAATAATTCACCACCGACTTATTCAATCAGTAATATGTCATAATCACCGACGGAATAAATGTTGGTAAACTTTTTTTCTTTTGTTTGGAGTATTATTTCTGTTTGTTAACTAATTACCAACAGATTAACCGATATATATATACATACATCACCGATGACATGCTTATCAACAATATTTTTTTGTCCATGATTCCATCCATAAAAATATTTCCAATTGAATCAGTATTTAAACTCCAACATAATATTCCCTCACAATAATACACAATATTCTAGTAGTGTAAGAAACCTAATGTTTCTCCCGAGAGAAAAAGGTTCGAGATCATAAATTTTGGATACAAAATTAAAGGATTTATAGAATTGATATGACTTAGCTAACTTTCATATATATATATATATATATATATATAGTTTCTTGGATACCAATTCACCCTAACTAATACTTTGAGACTGAAGTATATAAACTAATTAATGACATCAATGTCTTCTTTCAAGATATCTTGAGTTTCGATTATTTTTTTCTTCCAGTGATAATAAAAAAAAAACCCACCAGTGAAAGGTCCAAAAGGGATATCGGGAAGCTGATAGAAATGGAGAAAGGCATCAGAGGGGCAGGGCAGCCCTTCAATCATCACTGTCCTTATCGAGTAGGAGACATCACGGGTCACTTATGATTCTGAGATACAAATCCCAAGGGCAGAAATCATGAAAGCAGTCGTTCCAGCACAGCCTTTGGACACCATGAAAGCAATCTTCAGCAAAATGGAAATACAATATTACAAAAGGGCACGTTTCCTATTGAATAATGTTCATGCCAGTTTCTCCTGGCTTAAACAATTTGTAGACAGAAGTTTTGTTTCAACTCTATACAATGTTTGCAATAACTGTTAATGAAACTCAATAGCTTCTGATCAATAATTTCGGATTAATAAATATTAATAGTTTCATTTCCATTGAACCTCCGAGTTACAAGGTATATAAAATGATGCAATAATGTATTTCTGACAATTTTAAAAGCATAGAATCGCCTCCTGGTTCATGTATATATATGCAATACGAGAATACTTCTATTTCCAGCAGGTTCGCAGAAACTTACTTCGATATCCTTCTTGTCGGGGTGAAGAAAACATAAAAAAAAATTCTCGATCCTAAATAATTAATATTTAAGAGTGATCACTAGTCAAGTACCTAAAGAATCTATAGAAGTGGACCGCTAATATGTAATTAAAAATGTTATTGTTAGGGTTTTATTATTAATGAAAGGTGATCCCATCAGGCTAGGTTACTCTTGTACCACAAGTTTTAAGAACTCCACCTGACGGCATTGTAGTGACCTTTTGTTTTAATATTATTTTTGTATTTTTTAGATGTTTTTGATAATTTTAGCACCGTATATTATAAAATCAAACACTTAGATTCAATTCATATGTAAAAGCTTAATACTCTTAAATTGATAATTTGTTTATACTAAATACATTGCTTGCTTGTGCGACGATGAGGGTTGGATTTCAATTACGAAACAAAGTGTGATCCAACGACGGCTTACAGGAAAATAAAGAGAAGAAAAAGACAGGAGAGTTCAAACTGAGTTTGTTTTCTGAAAAAACTTGGAATGTCAAAGCAGAAGTCGTAGCAGAAGCTGTCTGTATGAAGCTGTTAGCCCAAATAATGAAAGTGCATGGAAATAAATATTCTGTATTGTCTACGCCATTAACGTTAGTTACATGTCTAAACCAATCTAACCTTGGCTAAGAACTTCATTGAAGGTGATAAAATAATAAATTGAAGTAATGGTTGAATACCACAAGTTAGCACAAATCCGCCATGGCAAATTGTCATTGCATTCTATCTAAAGACTTTTATACAGAAAACATAAACATGAGAGTAATTTACCACCACAAATCATTCTCTCTTTTTGTCACAAATCAAGCTCTTAAAATTACAAATTCAACCACCCCAATTTTTAGTCTATCAATATCCTTATTCTGTTTTTTTTAAGACTCGCCATATCAAGTAAACAAAACTACCCTTTTTTATTATAAAACATTTCTAAAATGTTGTTTTTTTGGAATTTTTATATAGTATATATAGTTTATTTTTGTGTTTACCTATTTTATAGCTTTCTACTTTAGAAATTTATTGTATAAATGTATGATTTGTACATGTTAGGTTTTGTTTGTCATTTGATGAAATTGAATTTATAGATGTAACTTAGGTGTTTTATAATGAAATAAATAATAGCTTGTTTAATGAGTATGTTTTATATTTTATCAATTTTATTGTTAAGTTATATTTCTTAGTAAATTTAGAGGAATTTGATCTTTTAGAGAATATTGATAATGAATCAAGGGCACTATTAAAATAGATTGAATAATTTTAAGTTAAACTATGTTAGACAATTAGGTGGACACCAATAATTTATTTAGTCCATATTATTAATTAATAAATGTTATCATCTATATTTTATGTATGTTTTATATATGTAATAGATGATCCTTTTTGGATGTATCCAGTTTCACCTGAAAGATTGTGTAAGATAGATTATTGTAATGGAACTAGGGGTTTTATTAATTATGCAAAAAAATAATGGTGGAGATGGTATTATATGTCCATGTAAGAGGTGTAAAATAAAATAAAATAAAAATTCAATCTACATGTTACGATGGATATCTTATAAATAAAATTAATGGAAAATACTAAACTTATTTTGCATACGTAAAACTATATGTTCCTTACGAGGCCATGGTCGAAAGGATTGTTGGGTCAACTTATAGTTCTAACAACATGCATAGAGTTGTAAAAGATAATAGTAGTAATCATTATAGAAGTATGGTCATGAATGCACTGAACTTTGTTTCTTAATATTTGGGCGTCAATAACTCTAGACATGGTCCAAACCCTGAGATAGTGTATGGGTTGCATACATTCCTGGTTTGATTTGGACTCCGCATTTCGACTCGATTTTTAGGCTTCATAACAACAAAAATGGGTTCTTCTCCTTGCACAAGAGTTGTAGACCCGTGTCTCAACTTTTTATAAAGGTAAAGAACGCATGAAACAAAATTGTATAAATCCTGTTATATCTCAAGAATCAATCAGTGTTTAGGTTGTCTAGGATAGACCACTCAGTGTTTGAACTCTAAGCTAAGCCCATTGTTTGCTTCTTTATATGATCTCAAATTCAACATATTCCAGTAGTTAAATACTTGAAGATACATTTAATTCCTAAGAAGTGTAATTATCAAAGATACCTAAAACTTTAAACAACTTGCTAAAAGTCACACTAAATTCTCTAAAATAAAGCAAAAATAACTAAAATTATGTATGCAATATATTCCCTTATCATATTTTAACTAATATAAATATAATTAAAAAGATAAAAATGGATAAAGATATTATGCACCCGTTAATGAGTAGAGATAACTGAACTTTTTGTGTTACGTTTAGGAGATCTCCTTACAATCAGATATTGCATTTCAGGATGGCGTTCGAAGTGTCAAGCTGTCCTTTTTTTGTTGGTCAGACATATATGCATGACAAAGCAATGGTTGGGCTATAATAGATTTTTTCTCCTATATCTTTTCTCTCTCCTCACATTTCGAGCTTGCCTTTTAAAAAATAAATGTTTTGTCAATTTGTATTTGTATCAATTTTGGTTTTTGTTCTTTTTATTGCTATTTTTTGTGCTTTTGATGCTTTTTGAAGATGTTTTTTTCTTCTTCTTTTTTTCAATTTTTCCCCTCAATTTTTTTATTTCATTTAATATTTGCATCCAATTTGGTCTTTATTTTCTTGATTACAATTTGTTTTTATCCTTTTCTTGTTTTATTTTTGTTTTCAATTTTGTCCCACAACATTTTCTTTCATTTAATTTTGATCTCCAATTTCATCCTCATTCTTTTTATTTTTAATGTTATTATTTTCTTTCTTTATTTTATTTTTCAATTTAATCTCTCATTATTATTTTTATTAAATTTTGTCCTCATTGTTTTGATTTTTATTTGTTTTGCTTTTTAAATTTTGGATGATTAGGAACTTTAATTTTTGATATTCTATCTCTTGCCTTCGTTGAGATAATCTTGGTCCTTTAACCCACGTCATGTGCTTCGAAGATTAGCTTGATTTGACTTTAAAAAAATTTATAATACTTTTTTTAAATTAGATGAATGTCATCCTTCGAGGTTATAAGGCCTTTATCTTCATGATTTTTTTAATTTTTATTTTATGATATTATTCAAATTATATATCTTGATATGCAAGTTAGTCAAGTTGATTCATGTTTTTATGAATGTTTATGTTAATTTTTTTCTTAGTTTTGTCTTCTATCATTTAATTTGCTTGGAAGTTTAACTGTATTTTTTATTCAACTTCTTTTTATAAAGTTAGCTCGATCTCATACCTGGATATCAAGATCGGCATGCTAACTAGAGTCAAGCTTTTTTTTATCACTTTTTAAAATTGATTTTTTTTCAAGTCATTCTTCAACATCTAATTTGTTTGTAAATATTTTTTTAATTTTTATATTTATAAGGTTATCCTTTTTTTTAATTTAAGTTGACTAACATCTGTTTTCTGTTAGTCATTGCATTGATTTTTTATTGTCATCGGCTTTTTTTTCTAATTATATTATTAAATTAACCGAGTTTATAAAAAAAAATTCAATAAGTGACTCAAGTCCTAAATTTTTTTATTTCTTTTAAAAAAATATCATCAGTTGAATACTTTTTTATATTAAAAAAATTTAATATGTGGTCTAGTTCTGTCTTAAAAACAATTTCTTGATACAAGACTTTAAAATTATGATCATTTAATTCGAATCTATATCTTTTGATGCTTTCCCTATGCTAAATTGTCAAGATTTGTGTATAAAATTCCTGCTGGAATCGAATTTTCTTCTTGTCTAGTACTAGGAACAGGAAGTGCTATGCAACCTAGCTATTGGAACGTGAAGGTCATTGACATCCTTGATCGATATTGGCAAGAATAATCAAGACCTAGACCATTTGCAGCCGAGGATCCTGCTAATCACTTACAGGGTGCTGAAATGATACATGCCAAATTGAAAGACTAGCCACTAGGTGCCGAAAACACCTATCAATTGCCAGAAGACACAGAAAAATGAATGATGAAATACAGAGATAGCACTAAAAACGAAAATTATAGCCCTCCAAAGTCTCCAAAGTCGGGAGAGGAACCTTATTTTGTCTTGGTGTTCAAGTTGATGTCAAGTGAAACACATGTTCAACTAGATTAATGCTTTTCTAATGGATGGGAAAATATTATAATTATTATCATTGAGGTAGCTAGGAAAGAATAGGAATTTAGAAAGATCATTTCGGACAAATTATAAAATTAGCATACAAATAAAAAGAAATTACTAATTAAAATAGCAGAGAAAATCTTTGGTAAAATAGCATACTTTTAAATATCGTGATTTTAAATTATAATATTTAATTGATATCATTGTTCAAAACCGTGACATCGATTAAATTCTAGTAACCTTCTAGCAACAAATTTTCTCCACATCTAAACTGAATAAAAATGTTTCATATGAAATTTATTGTTTAATTTGTTAATATAAAATTTAATTTAGTTAATGATTTTATAAAGTTTTTTTTTTCATTTTTACAAAATTTGGGTAGAGTTTCCCCTATATAGAAACTATATCCAAGATCTTGTCTCGTTTAAGAAAATGTAAAAAGAATAACAATAATCAAGCTCAACAAATTTTCATTCTAGTAATTAAAATCCTAAAATATATCAATATAACTCATGTATCTATCTATGTCTATTAGATAATTTAGGCTCATCAATAGCACGATTGAATCCAACTCATGCCCTTACTTTAGTGGGCTTATCCTCTACCATAATATCATTAAGATTTAACCTCTCTTCAAAAGAATCAAGTCCAATACAACAATCATTGAACCACTAGGAAACACAAGTGTATCCTTTATTTTTTTTGTTAGTATGACAAAGCACAAATAAGACCTTTTGACCCTCTCATAGCATAAAGCCAACCTAATATTGATAAAAAAAAAATGTTAAATTAAAAAAGCAATAAATAAAACTCAATGTTTAACATATATTGATTATAAAAAGATTTAATTACTTATGATTTTTTGAATCCGTAAGACATTTCATTTGTATTGTATGTATCCAGGAAGAAGAACCTGCTCAGGATTCAGAGTAATGACCCGACATTTGATACGCACATACCAAATCAAATACTTCTCATTTGTAATCATAGTATATATCTTTATAAATATCTCATTTCTCTTTGCATCCCACCATGATTCATAAGTTCCATGATTACTTAACCAACCATAATCATTAGTTTTACCCCAATGATGTATAACGTACAAAACATCACTCGTGTAAATGTCTACTTGAATATGTAATCTTTAACCGAGTTATTGTATTATTCGATCTGGAAAATATAGCTCAATCATATAAAAAAAAATCAATGGGACAACTAGTATCAATATATTCATCCTACTCATAGTTGTCAGTTCCGTTTCGGCTGAAACTATCAAAATGTTTTATACCAGTTAAAAAAATGAGACAGAACGATGTTGTTTTTACCTCGGTTTAAATTTTGGCCCGTTCCGGATTTTTCAGCAAAATATCAGCCGAAACGTGCCGGTATTACTTCGTCTGTGTTGTTTCGGCTACAGGAAAAAAAATCATCTCCTGCGCTGCCTCATCTCCCGCCTGGACAAATTGTTGTGGGTCATTGATGTGACCTGACTTTCTTGTTTTTTTCCATGCAGCATCAAATTGATTATATATATAGATATAGATATATAGATATATATTATTTATGAGATATATTGAAAATGCGAGAACCAAAATCAAAACAATAAAAATTAAAAAAAATAAAATTGTTGCGTCAACTTTGATTTTATAAAAAATAAAAATTATATTTGTTTTTTGTTTTTTATTTTTTTATATATAATTAATTAATTATATATGAACAGTACAATCTCAAAAAGGCGCGCCTAAACATTCCAAAACCAAAATATTCAGTTTCAAATATAAAAAAATAAAACACCAACCAAAACAAAAATAATAACTTTGATACTACTAGTGCAAATAGCTAAAGCAATTGTCAATCTATTAGCTGAATAAGGCGTTAATAATTTGGTGAAGTTATTTTTTTTATTAAACAAGTGGTTCAATAAAAAATACTTAAATAGCATGTTGTCTATCACATATAATCGATACAAGATAATATTAATATTCATCAATTTGACACCTCCAAATTATTTCAAAAATAATTTGAACCTCTCGTATCGATTTCATTACCCCAACCCTGATCTGGAAAAAAATCAACAAACTCTAAATTCTTTCTAAAACATAAATTCAACCTAAAAAAATATTTTATTTCAAATAAATCAGATATAAATTTATAGCAATATAGTAAGTTTATCTTGTATGACCAGAAAAAAGGTTAGAGGTTAGAGTGGTGGTGGTGATGACAATGGTAATAATAGATTTTAAACGGGAAAAACAACTAAAAATACTGAGAGATTAAGATGGATTCTATTTTTAAGTTTTTTAAAGATATATAAAAAAAGTGTTTTGTAAGGTTTTTTTATAGTTATAATGATTGAAGGAATCGATTTGAAAGGAGAGGATATATTTAAATTTCATGACAAGTTGTGCTTAGAAAGCTTGACATGTTAATTTCCTTACTAAATTATTTTTAAATGGTGTTATTTGACAAAAAATTTATTTTATTGTGCTAATTAATTTTTTTATAAAAAAAAACAAAAACGATCACTTATGAGAAGGTTCGAGACAAATCCTATGTTTCAAGAAAGATGTTGCTAATACCCTAGTCCCAGCTACGGCTACCATGAACATCGTGATATGCCAGGATCACTTGCACATTTAAAAAATGATCATGAATTAGGTTAAGATGTAACCTTTTATTTAAATATTATTTATAAAATATTATAATTTATATGAAATAACTACTTTAGAGATCTTTGAGTTTTGAAGGATTCGTGGATTCCAACTCAATCTCTCTTGATAAAGGGGTTAGATTGGGAATGCAGTTAAAATTGTAATTTCCCAAATTTAAAAATATTATTATTATTATATTTTTTAAATTGTTTTAATGTCTTAATATCTAAAAATAATTTCTTTAAATGAATTTGTTCCATTTAAAATGAATTTCTACCCTCATTCTTATTGCTAGCAAGTCTTTTATTATTGTATTATATAGATTGGATAATGCTAAATGTTTACTGACGTTTTTACTATATTTTTTTATGAAGTGACGTGGCATCATCCAATTTGTTTTTTTATTAATTATTCAATTTTATAATTAAAATCATGCCAATTAAATATGATAACTTTTATATTTCATAAATTTAAAATTATTTCCTTATGCCATGTTACTTAATTTGAGCTCATTTAGTATTATAGTAGAGGTTGCTTTTTGCTTGAAAATACATTGAAATGTTTTTTTGTTTTTTTATATCAACACATTAAAATAATCTAAACATGCAAAACTAATAAAGAAAAAATAAATGTTTTTTTTTTTTCAAAACTAGCTCTTTGCTCTTAAATGTAAATAACAAAATTAGCTCTTGATTTGCTGGGTAGAACCATGAAACGCGGTCCATTTCCAAGCTTCTTATTCCATATGGATCTGACCAGCCTGACTCAGCGTGCTCAGCACCTAAACCCATCTGCGACTCATCTTGGACCAGGTCCATAACATCAACAGCCTTGCTACTAAAAACTGGCCTCTTACAGTAATTCGACGTCTAGCCCTATCATATCCAATCCAATAATTTGTTTTTTAAGGGAAAGAACTCTTTCATTTGAGAGGGCCGAATTAAAACTAATATAATAAATATTTATGCACTAAAAGCATCGTTTTTAGGTACTTTTTTTAAAAAAACATGAAATTAAATAACGAAATTTATTTAATAATGTGGTGCGATTTCAAAACATATCAATCAAAGAATCGAATCAATAATTTTATTACTGATTTTATATAAATAAATAAAATTGTGTATTTTGGTAGCTTTTATAGGTTTTAATTAAAAACTACATTAGGATTTAGTTAAATGTCCAACACTCATTGTTGCTACCCAAATTTTGACCTGCTTATTTTTATGTTTCGGAGGAAAAAGAAAAAATAGAAAAAGAACAAAATCCAAAAATATCTTGTTACAGGGGGCAAAATTGAATAAATTGAGAGTTTAATGGTCGATTGAGGGTTAAATCGCAAAAATCAGAAACCAAAGACCAGAATAAAAAGGGCCGCGCAAAGCCAAGGCTGATATTGAAATTCTGACTAGGGTATAATTGCACAAAATCATAAGTTTAAATTAAATTGGGAATGCAATTAGAACGATTATAAATTGAGGGACCAAACTGCAATTACACCTCCCAAGAGCATGCAGCGCACGCCATCCCCTGCGCATGCCCCCAACGGCTATATTTTCAAGCGTGCTGCCTCCTGACCGTTGCAACGGCTACCTCCTGCGACTTTATATAGAGCAGCCATGCACGGCCAAAAAAGGGAGGAGGGAGGAGGATGGAGAAGAGAAAATTTGGAAACGGCTGAGAGCGGAAAAAAGGAGCAGAGGCAGAGAGGGCACAGAGTGAAGATCGAAAAATGAAAAAAACAATTTCACTCAGAAAGAAGAAGAATATAGTGAACAAAGAAGAGAAAAACAGGGGTTGAAAAAGGAAGAAAAAACAGAAGATCAAGGGGGAAGAATTCACGTAAAAGCTCAAGCATTTTGCTTCAAACTGCCCTGGAGAACAGCTCCTTTTCCTTTTTCTTTTTCTCTTCTCTCTCGGTCATTCGACCCTCTCTCTCTCTAAAAAACCCGAAGCCTTCTTCTCTCTCTCCCTCTGGGTCAGCAGCTCCGACCACCAACTCCGACCACCTCATACCTCTCCGTCGCCACCAGAATCTCCACCCTAACCCCGGAGGCAGAACCACGGTCTCAGGCGAAGGTAACAGCAGCAGCAGGCGTAGCAGCAGCAGCAGCAGCAGCAGGCCGACCAGCTTCCGACGCCTCCTCCGGCCACCACAGGCCACCATTTCCGACGAAACCACGACCAGAATAACCACCACGACCTCCTCTACACACTGGTATTAACAGGTTTTCCGTTCATCACACTCGAAAATTATGCAATTCACTGTAGCATCTTCTCTGCATTTGCATGCGGGGAGTGAATTATTTCACTCCCCGCAGGGCCGGTCGGGCCGGGCTTTGTGCCCGGCCTGACCCTGATTAAGAAGGGCTTCCAGCCCGTCTGGGCTGGAAGCCCAGCCCAGTTGGGTCTGGGCTGCCAGCCATCTGGGCTAGCAGCCCAGCCTGTAGACAAGGTGGGCTGGGCTGTCAGCCCAGCCCGAATTTAGGGGGCTGACAGCCAGCCCACCGGAAAAGAGAAAAAGAAAAAATAAAGAAAAAATACAAAATACAAAATTACAAATAAAAAATACATTGTTTAGAAAAAATATAAAATGTGTTGTTTTCGTGCATACGGCCAATACACTAGCATTTTTTAAAATTGTTTTTCTTTCAAAAAAAATATATTATCTTGGGTTTTTAAGAGAAAATGGATTTTAGCATGGATTTCACAAAGAAAAAAATCATTTCTTGTATCTTGAGATTTTACAACATGTTTGTAAAATCTAAAGGGTATTGGCCAATATTTCAAAAAATATAAAAATCTTATTTTTTTTGGGAATTTATTATTCACTGTTGGTATTTGGGTAAATAAATCCTAAGGGATTAATATTCAAAATATTCGGCGGGAATAATATGCTATTATTCACTGTCGGTGTTTGGATAAATAAATCCTAAGGGGTTAATATCCAAAATATTCGGCGGGGATAATATGCTATTATTCACTGTCGGCGTTTGGATAAATAAATCCTAAGGGGTTAATATCCAAAATATTCAGCGGGGATAATATATCATTATCATTTATCCAATATATTTTCAAAAGAATAATAACATAACAAATCATAAGCAAACAAAAAAGCCAAGCAGCTTACCTTAGGTATGGCGTACTAGGGGTGCTAAAACCTTCCCTTTACGCAACCAGTCCCTTACCCTAGAATCTCTGAAAGACCAGTTTTAGGTTTCCTAGTAACCGGTAATACTAGGTGGCGACTCCCTTTCTTCAAATAAAGATAATCCCCCCGACACTTGATATTCCCCGCTTACGGGGAAAGTCGTCACGACGCCGCGCTCATTTTTGGGGTGCGACAGGATGGCGACTCCACTGGGGACTTTTGGACTAGGCTTGATAATTTTGTTTGTTTATGATATGTTAATTATTTGTGTGTTTATTTATTCATTTATTCTCATGTTGCCATGAATTATTTATATGTTTGTTTAAAGGCTTTAGCATGCATTTTTTCATCCTGTCATCATAATATACCTCGTCATGCATCACTTTTTATCATTTTGAGAGCACACACTAAATTTTAAGTTAAGTGGGGGAGTAGCAGCTTACCTATGACTTGAGTCAAGGTTGAAGTTTGTGTAAACCCCAACTCTTTGCTGAGAGCTTAGATGATAGTGATTGGTATACGTGTCATCCCATTATCTGCTAAGACCCCATATTGCCTTTACGAGGGTGATCACTGGGACAGCGAGAGACCCTCTTTAGAGACCAAGTAGTAAACCTACCCTATGTCTCACGTAAAGGAACTAGAACCTATCGTTAAGGTGTATGCTCCATAATATCTTTCTTACAAAAAAAAAAAAACAAAAAAAAAAACGCATTTTTTATCACAATCACGCATCATATCATGCATTTTCTCATACATTTTTGCACGCATCATCAACCGAGAAACATAGGTCTCTCTTTTGGGACCCACGATACTCGACTAAGAAAAAGAATGGGAAATGAAGAAAGGTCCTAGAAGTTGCTACCAGTACCTTCGATCGGAAGCTAGTCGGAAGTGATAAGTTCTAAAGTTGGGAAACCCAAAAAAAAAAAAAAAGAGAAGCTCCATTGATGCTCAAAATGTATCAACAATACTTGTTAGATTGTGATGTTTTCTATGTGATTTGTCATTTTGTTTTGTTTTTATTGACAATCATGACTTAAGATATCAATAGGATCTTATCTTTGTTTTCAAGCCAAAATTTTTCTTTTAATGAGATCATGCATTTTCAAAATTTTTCTTTTACTGTGCATTTACATCGCAAAAAAAAAAAAAAAAGAAAAAAAAGAAAAAAAAAATATCTTTCACAATAACATCTGCACTTTACACTAAGAATGAATGATCGAATTTTAAAATACATAACAGATGTAGAGGAGGAACAAGTGGATGAATATTAGAGAATTCACAAAATTAATAAAAGAACATAAACAAGTTTGGAAACCCACTAAAGAGGAACTTGAAACCATAAATATGGGTAATGAAGAAAGCCACAGAGAGCCCAGGATAAGAACTCTAAAGGAAACAGAAGACTTGATTATACTGTTTAGAGATTAGGTAAATGTTTTTGCTTGGTCTTACAAGGATATGCCTGAATTAAATATGGATAGCGTACAAGGTACCGCTGGAAGAAGGATGCAGGCCAATTAACTAAAAAACTAAGAAGCCCCCATCATGAAGTTTTGATCAAAGTAAGGGCAGAAATTGGAAAAACAATGGAACGCTGGGTTTTTTTAAAAAGCAATCAAATATCCACAATGAGTTATCAATTACTTTCCTCAATTTCGTCTTTGGGGTTCCCGTAATTAACTGAAGCCATTCTCACTCTCAAAATTCGAGCTGTTAATTAGTACTGTTGATTTAAACAGTGAGATGCTTAAAGCTGACAAGAGGAACTCCAGCATGCATTATCCTTGGTGTCTTGTCTAATTTTGAAACATAAATAGCAGAAAAAGAGATCTTTCATTAACTGAAGCTAAAAACAGGTCTGGAATGAAAAGAAGCAGGAGATCCTTCAACTGAAATGCACTTTATAGTAAACCAACAATGTGTATACGGACAAAAATCACAAACCAAGACTACAACGCCCTGCACATTTAGAAGCTAACCGAATGGAAACAATGTCTTAGTCACGGATAGTTGCTGTCAGCGAAATGACAACGATTAAAGTCGTAGATAAAGGGCAAATCAAATCGCCAATTTTACACGATAACATATCATAGCTTCTTTGACAATGACCAATGATCAAAACTCAAATCCAAAATGTACGGAAAGCAAGAAATAACATATCTTTAAAACCCATAATCAGATGAAGAAAAGGAAGCAGTCCTTTACTTAACCGGGTTGTTAAAGAAACTTGAATAGATAATTCGACTAAGGATCTGATGCATCAAAATTCATAAAAGTTATCAAGAAATGAAAGTGATTAACTGATGCATACAGCTAGCATCATCAGAATGGGAGCATTAAGAAAAGAATACAGAAAATCTAAAAGCCCCAAGAAATTAGAGTATGTGTGGACTTAAGAGAATTAAATCGTGCTAGCTCTAAAGATAATGTTCCCCGCCTATAGACATGTTAGTTGACAATACAACTGGTAGCTCCGCATATTCATTTTTGGACGGGTTTTTAGGCTACAATATATATCTAAACTAGCTAGAGAATTTGAGGAAATTAGTCACACATCTAGGAAGGGAAGGAAATCAGTTTCTGGATGCTTTGGCCACACTAGCTTTTATGGTTAGAATGGACTTAAGACAAAACTTGCAGCCGATACACATTGATATCAGAAATAACCCAACTCACCATTGCTCAGTTGAAGGAGAAATAGATGAAAACCCTTGGTACGACGATATCAATTATTTCATCCAAAACCAAGCTTATCCCATGGGGGCATCCAAAATAAAAATAAGACCTTGAGGAGGTTGGAAATGGATTCTTACCTTGACGGGGAGATTTTGTATAAGAAATCATCTAACGGGACTTTGCTGAGATGCCTAGATAAAGCTAAAGCCAAAGACGTGTTACGAGTAGTCCATTTTCAGAAAACAAACATCAGTCAAAGAAATTGTTAGTCCGTTTAATTAATTTCTCTCCTGATCAACGAGTTTTTGCGGCACTGTCAATCAAGGAGTTTTATGTCGCCACGCACATTAGACCATGTTATTTTGCGAGCAAAGATAAAATACCCCGAGTGTAGCAACATAATATGGGATTGTTGAATCTATTCTGGTATCTGAGAGGTCAAAGCATGTGCACTCCAAGATTACATTGCTCGAAAAAGCGAATTTGCCGCAAAAAGAGTCTTTTCTTCGTATGACAAATTTCTTTATGATTTGCGCACTTCGGTGTTTTGACAAAAGTGCTTCCAAGTTTGATTCACTTTTTATGTCCAAAGAGGAGCGCGGTGGAGCTCAAAAAAAAAATAATAATAATAAAAAAAAAAATAATAATAAAATTAAATAAATAAATAAAAAATCCTTTGGCGACATAATCCAGATGAGAGATGAATAGTCGCATGAATTTCAGTAATCAAGTGTGAAAGTTAACCATCGGCAAGTCAAGTTTTGTGGAGGATGTTATCATCGGCAGCGTCAGCAATATTTCATCACGAGCATATACAAGATCAATGAGCAGCGACAATACAGAAATGATTGTTTGAAAAGTCTGAGAAAAGTGTTGCACTGTCAATAATTGTCTTATGGAATCTCATCAACCATCATTTTGTTTGGGGTTAAATCATCATTTCATTGAAACATGTGTTTTCCTTGTCTTTTGTTGTTTTGAAATCAAGAGATTGTTTGACATTCTTATTTTTGACAAAATATTTTGATCAAAGTTCAACATGCAAAATTTAAAGTTATCATTTCTAAAATATTTTTTGAGAACAGAATGACATGATGAGCGCTATCAAAGTGACCGAACAATTTTTTGAGCCCATACACCTAGTTTTTGAACCACATCATATGAACTAAGATTTATCAGTATACATCGACATGTAATGGATTCAATATCTATGGACCTGCGAAGCATAACTCTTGCACATCCAAATCATTACATTGGATGAGGTCAAAATTTATCAGTTTAAAACCAACTTTGCTTGAAATTACAAAAGGTCATCATTAAAATATGTATCCCCAATTTGAGCCTGACATGATATTTCTTTGAAAAACTCGACATGAGTCACACCCTCACACTGGGGGCAAACACATGGGGGGCAAATAAGAGATTTTTAGTTTGAGGATACTGTGACAATATTAAAATTATCAAAAGGGGGGAGGTTTAATAACAAAAACCCAACATGGGAGAACAATCAAGTTGAGATAGGACATGACAAAAACCAAGAGTCGATGCTAAGGACAAGTTCTTAAAAAAAAAAAAAAAAAAAAAAAAAAAAAAAAAACGAAAAAAGGAAAAGAAAAAGAAGAAAATATTGAACTATACCATGTCTGTTGGTATCTTTGGTCAAACCTCAGGTGGAAAGAAATGTTATTAAGATTATCGAGTCTCCAAGATAAGTTACAAATCAAATGAAGATCTTGCAAAATTATTTTGTTAGACTATATTGAGTGCAACAAAAGGTGAAATAACATTAGATGACAAATGATGGTTTGAGTTTTTAGTATTCCCTTTTAAGTTTGAAATTATTAATGACATGGTTCTTAGAGCATCGGTTGGCTGATAAAAAATCATGTTAAGATAATTAACGCTTTTTTTTTTTTTCGTCTCTTCTACAAGGACAATAAGAGAAAAAGAGTTGACTAGCGAATGGTGATCCTTAGTCTTTGAAACCTTAAACACCTTTTTGAGCCTATGAATATCCATTTCTTTTATAGCCATGAACCATCATTACATGCTTGTAAAAGTCCGTCTTGATCAAGCAAGCAATTTTAACTAATAAAGTGGCGCTCTTAAAATTGTTAGAGTTTTTCCATAAAGGTTATAATTTCACGAAGTAAGTTGTAAGTTGTTATGCGTATTGATAAAGTACTGAAAAATGAGACAAATTTTCAACTGAATCTCGGGTCTTTACTCGACACTCTAATTGTTTGAAAATCATGAATTATCACTTCATCATGTACTGTCAAATAACATACCCCCAAAATCAAAGATTAGAATTGAAAAAAAAAAAAAAAACGATTTCAAGCTTACAATGAGTTAATTACTGTTAACAAAATACAAGATAATTACAGGTCGCATGCATTGAATATCGGGTGTTGGGTATTGACCAAATGAATTTGATTTTGAACAAATGACATCTCTTTGATTTTATTGCAATGATTAGACTTTGGATGCACATGATCTTTGAAATTGGTGACTTAATCACTGAACAAGAAGATTCACAAACAGAGAACCTTGATCGGATTTACAGAATCATTGACATTGACAGTTCTTGACTATCTTTGAAAAGCCCAGCAGTCAGAGGCTATAATATGGATTTTGATGGGAACACAAATAATTCCACATCAGCTTGGGGGCAAAGAAGCATAAGCAAACAATGGTTTAGTGAAATTCATCAACGAGCGCTAACAAATTCAACTCAGGGCAACATTGCTTAATAGAGAGTGATGGTTTTATAAGCTCCAACAGTGTTTGAGAATAAGATTGCAGTTGAAGGGCATCTCCAAATTTCTGAAATATCAACTTACTTACGGATTTGGTTGTCTCCAAAATACATTGTCCCAAGGGTGCATTTTGATAAATATTGAAGAGTATGCACGCCATAAAGGTTGATTGTGGGATAATTTATTTTGAAGTCCGTCGATTCAAGTTTCACTTCACTACTTAAAGCCCATTGACTCAAGGTTCAGTTTACTAGCATGAATAGGAGCGACATAAAGAACCTCGAGAATGACAATATTATAACTCTTTGCATGGACTAAAAAGAATTTATTCAGAAGAGATTGAGTCTACAATGGAGAGTTTAACATTTGAATGACCAAGCAGTTGCATCAATTCAAGCTGCAATTCATCGCATGATTGCGGTTGATAACAACATTACATCTCTTCTCACGAGCTGAGAGAAATTTATTGATAATAACATGGAGCATGCAACGATGAGTTTTAGATGCATTTCTGGATGACTTAACAATTCCATGAAAGCTAATGATGACATATGCGGGAATAAATATAATCCAATTGATTGAAAACTCCATGACTGATCGATAATCTAAGATGAGAACAACATTCACAAGTCTTGCAATGGTTGTTAGCCGAACGCACAACTGTTATTGAAAGAATCAAAGAAAATGAATGGACTTGTTACACTCTTTCACGATGAGTCAAGCAACACTACACTTGGGGGCAAGGTCAGACTTGATAAACAATGAGAGCAGAGATCATCGCAGATAGCCCAGAATAAGCAATGCGCTTAAGTTCGGTGGATGAATGACAGCAAAGCTTTGGAGATTAGACAAAGACATCTTATGACAATGAAGCATCAAAGAAAAGGGGACCTATATTTCTCAGGTAAGTATACATGCATCATCATGCATTGCATCCCCCATCTTCATCATTTTTTCAACCGGGTAGGTCACCCGTTATAATGAGACCCTCACCTCCATTTTTCATCCGGGTAGGTCACCCAGTATAAAGAGACCCTCTTCCTTCATTTTCCCCCAGGGTAGGTCACCCGTTATAATGAGACCCTCACCTCCATCTTTCATACGGGTAGGTCACCCAGTATAATGAGACCCTCTTCCTCCATTTTCCACCGGGTAGGTCACCCGTTATAATGAGACCCTCACCTCGATTTTTCATCCGGGTAGGTCACCCGTCATAATGAGACCCGGGCAGGTCACCCGTCACCATTGAGACCCCATCTAATCCGGGTAGGTCACCCGTCATAATGAGACCCGGGCAGGTCACCCGTCACCATTGAGACCCCATTTCTTCCGGGTAGGTCACCCGTCATAATGAGACCCGGGCAGGTCACCCGTCACCATTGAGACCCCATCTAATTTGGGCAGGTCACCCGTCATAATCAGACCCGGGTAAGTCATCCGTCACTATCGAGACTCTACTAACACGGGCAGGTCACCCGTCATAATCAGACCCGGGTAAGTCATCCGTCACTATCGAGACTCTACTAACCAGGGCAGGTCACCCCTCATAATCAGACCCGGGTAAGTCATCCGTCACTATCGAGACTATTCTAACCCGGGCAGGTCACCCGTCATAATCAGACCCGGGTAAGTCATCCGTCACTATCGAGACTCCACTAATCCGGGCAGGTCACCCGTCATAATCAGACCCGGGTAAGTCATCCGTCACTATCGAGACTCTACTAACCAGGGCAGGTCACCCCTCATAATCAGACCCGGGTAAGTCATCCGTCACTATCGAGACTCTTCTAACTCGGGCAGGTCACCCGTCATAATCAGACCCGGGTAAGTCATCCGTCACTATCGAGACTCCACTAATCCGGGCAGGTCACCCGTCATAATCAGACCCGGGTAAGTCATCCGTCACTATCGAGACTCCACTAATCCGGGCAGGTCACCCCTCATAATCAGACCCGGGTAAGTCATCCGTCACTATCGAGACTATTCTAACCCGGGCAGGTCACCCGTCATAATCAGACCCGGGTAAGTCATCCGTCACTATCGAGACTCCACTAATCCGGGCAGGTCACCCGTCATAATCAAACCCGGGTAAGTCATCCGTCACTATCGAGACTCTACTAACCAGGGCAGGTCACCCCTCATAATCAGACCCGGGTAAGTCATCCGTCACTATCGAGACTCTTCTAACTCGGGCAGGTCACCCGTCATAATCAGACCCGGGTAAGTCATCCGTCACTATCGAGACTCCACTAATCCGGGCAGGTCACTCGTCATAATCAGACCCGGGTAGGTCACCCGTCACTATCGAGACTCTCCTAACTATTCTTTTATCTGGGTAGGTCACCCATCATAATGAGACCATCTCCACCATTCTATTTTTCTTTACAACGCTTACTATTTAAAGTCTTTTGCAAGACTTTAGTCGTAAGCATTGTAAAGAGGGGGCATCTGTTGCTACCCAAATTTTGACCTGCTTATTTTTATGTTTTGGAGGAAAAAGAAAAAATAGAAAAAGAACAAAATCCAAAAATATCTTGTTACAGGGGGCAAAATTGAATAAATTGAGAGTTTAATGGTCGATTGAGGGTTAAATCGCAAAAATCAGAAACCAAAGACCAGAATAAAAAGGGCCGCGCAAAGCCAAGGCTGATATTGAAATTCTGACTAGGGTATAATTGCACAAAATCATAAGTTTAAATTAAATTGGGAATGCAATTAGAACGATTATAAATTGAGGGACCAAACTGCAATTACACCTCCCAAGAGCATGCAGCGCACGCCATCCCCTGCGCATGCCCCCAACGGCTATATTTTCAAGCGTGCTGCCTCCTGACCGTTGCAACGGCTACCTCCTGCGACTTTATATAGAGCAGCCATGCACGGCCAAAAAAGGGAGGAGGGAGGAGGATGGAGAAGAGAAAATTTGGAAACGGCTGAGAGCGGAAAAAAGGAGCAGAGGCAGAGAGGGCACAGAGTGAAGATCGAAAAATGAAAAAAACAATTTCACTCAGAAAGAAGAAGAATATAGTGAACAAAGAAGAGAAAAACAGGGGTTGAAAAAGGAAGAAAAAACAGAAGATCAAGGGGGAAGAATTCACGTAAAAGCTCAAGCATTTTGCTTCAAACTGCCCTGGAGAACAGCTCCTTTTCCTTTTTCTTTTTCTCTTCTCTCTCGGTCATTCGACCCTCTCTCTCTCTAAAAAACCCGAAGCCTTCTTCTCTCTCTCCCTCTGGGTCAGCAGCTCCGACCACCAACTCCGACCACCTCATACCTCTCCGTCGCCACCAGAATCTCCACCCTAACCCCGGAGGCAGAACCACGGTCTCAGGCGAAGGTAACAGCAGCAGCAGGCGTAGCAGCAGCAGCAGCAGCAGCAGGCCGACCAGCTTCCGACGCCTCCTCCGGCCACCACAGGCCACCATTTCCGACGAAACCACGACCAGAATAACCACCACGACCTCCTCTACACACTGGTATTAACAGGTTTTCCGTTCATCACACTCGAAAATTATGCAATTCACTGTAGCATCTTCTCTGCATTTGCATGCGGGGAGTGAATTATTTCACTCCCCGCAGGGCCGGTCGGGCCGGGCTTTGTGCCCGGCCTGACCCTGATTAAGAAGGGCTTCCAGCCCGTCTGGGCTGGAAGCCCAGCCCAGTTGGGTCTGGGCTGCCAGCCATCTGGGCTAGCAGCCCAGCCTGTAGACAAGGTGGGCTGGGCTGTCAGCCCAGCCCGAATTTAGGGGGCTGACAGCCAGCCCACCGGAAAAGAGAAAAAGAAAAAATAAAGAAAAAATACAAAAATACAAAATACAAAATTACAAATAAAAAATACATTGTTTAGAAAAAATATAAAATGTGTTGTTTTCGTGCATACGGCCAATACACTAGCATGTTTTAAAATTGTTTTTCTTTCAAAAAAAATATATTATCTTGGGTTTTTAAGAGAAAATGGATTTTAGCATGGATTTCACAAAGAAAAAAATTATTTCTTGTATCTTGAGATTTTACAACATGTTTGTAAAATCTAAAGGGTATTGGCCAATATTTCAAAAAATATAAAACTCTTATTTTTTTGGGAATTTATTATTCACTGTTGGTATTTGGGTAAATAAATCCTAAGTGATTAATATCCAAAATATTCGGCGGGAATAATATGCTATTATTCACTGTCGGTGTTTGGATAAATAAATCCTAAGGGGTTAATATCCAAAATATTCGGCGGGGATAATATGCTATTCACTGTCGGCGTTTGGATAAATAAATCCTAAGGGGTTAATATCCAAAATATTCAGCGGGGATAATATATCATTATCATTTATCCAATATATTTTCAAAAGAATAATAACATAACAAATCATAAGCAAACAAAAAAGCCAAGCAGCTTACCTTAGGTATGGCGTACTAGGGGTGCTAAAACCTTCCCTTTACGCAACCAGTCTCTTACCCTAGAATCTCTGAAAGACCAGTTTTAGGTTTCCTAGTAACCGGTAATACTAGGTGGCGACTCCCTTTCTTCAAATAAAAATAATCCCCCCGACACTTGATATTCCCCGCTTACGGGGAAAGTCGTCACGACGCCGCGCTCATTTTTGGGGTGCGACACTCATCAAATTAATAAAATTTCTTTGCTTAACCATCTAGTATGTGGACCAGTGATAAGAGATTGAGGCTAAGAGATTTGTTTACATGATCGTTACTTTTAGGACCTATAGGAGGTTGAGATACACGCAAGCTAACCTAGATATCCACGTTAAAAAAAAATCTCATGTTTGACTACACCAGAGGCAGAAGTATGTAATGGAATTAGATATTTTGGTACGGATTGGACAAAAACCCTATTCATTATCATATAATGCAGAAGAAAACGAAAGCAATACAAAAAATAAAAGTGTAAATAATACAAAATTGTACTAAATTAGGTCATCGCTACAATACTTTTATTTGAAACTTTTTTACTTGTTATCCTTTATAATAAAGATTTAATATTGCATATTTTTTTATGCTTCTTATAGACTAAGAAAAACATCCAAAATAAAGATAAAAATAAAATAAAATTATTATAAACCAAATAGAAAAAAAATAACCTTAAATCAATTAGGACAATATAATAAATTCCAAATAGCAATTTCTAAACCTTATTTGAAGGCTATTCCAGTATCAAATTCCTATAAAATTATAATGTTATAGGAAATAAAGACTCTTAGAAAACTCTAAGTTTAATGTAATGATCATATCAAAATTTATTCATGTTAAGAAAAAAATATAAGTTGTAACACATTTATTGCCTCAATCGACACTTTATTTACATAGTTATCATTATCAATGATTAGATTATATATTTTGTCCTTGATGATACATGTTGAATAAAAAAGATTGGTGTGTAGCCAATCATTGCTTAAATCATCCTTTTTAAGAAACAAAGCTCTTTTATATGACTAATAAGTCTTATCATCATGTTCTTCTACCAATAATATTTTATACGTATGACTCTTTAGCTTGTGGCATTTAGGAGTTTAATGACCAAACAAACTCACCACATCAAAAACTAAAACAAGAAACAAAATCCTAACCTATGATTTATTTAGCTACTCATTCAAATTGAATTTGAAATTTTCTATTATCTAACACACACCCCTCTATTATTCTAGTTAGATCATAAGTCATATTTGTTAGTTACCCCCATCAACCTATTATTTCGTTATAACATGTTACTTTTTCATTGTCAAAGCCTTTTAATATGTTTTTGAAATTGTTAATAAATATTGCAAAAATAACACGTCCTAGATGGACTACTACAACTTAATTAAATAGTCGACAATCAACTACTCTTTTATTTATATCAAATAATTCTTAATCATTAGTTGGTGGAAATCGTCATTATATTAAACAATAATTGTCCTACTTTAACTTAATATACAGAGTCGTTGGTATACAGTTTAAGTGTATTTGGAAGGAAAAAAGTGTTCATCCATCTTTTCTCAATCATTAATCTTTTATTTGTTGTATCTTTCTCGAAAACTTTTTAATTACTCTCACAAGTCAGAAGTTCACTTTTTTTTTTTTTAATTTAATAGCTATTAGCTTCACCCTTATTTGTTATAGAACCAACTTCCTTATACTAACAAGTCTTTTCACCCTTTCTAAAATTAATAAAATCTTTTTTCTACATTAAGCTTTTTTATCCAAAACCCTAAATCTCCAATATACTCTTCCTAATGGAGACATTGTCTCCTCTGCTTTTATATTTGAACAGGTTTTTAAAGTTTGAAATGAGTATATGATCATTCTCTTCATAATTGTTTAGGCTCCTAACCTTACAAAGTAATGTGTTAATTTTACTATCATTGTTTACACATATTTTTTTTTATCATCAATTTTTGATTTTTTTTTTCAAATTAGAATCTTCTCATCCTTTCTTACATGAACTTGTCCTATCAATTATGGTTATTCAAAACACATATAGAAAAAATCATGAATTGTTGAGCTATAATATTAATACCAACTCATACATATAGAAACAAACAAGAAATATAGTAATCATAGGCAATACATAATTCAACTAAATGGGGTCACCACTATAAAATTCTAATTCAAAATTTTATTGCTAAATACTCTCTTTAACCATAACTCAATATTTTAGGTCTTTTAGGCTATTTATATTCCAGAAAAACTTAAATAAACCTAAACAATAATAAAAGAGAGAGAAAAGTATATTAAGTCAACTAGAAAAATATAACAAATCTCAAATAATAAATTATTCAAATTATTTGAAACCTTTCTAAATCTCAAACAATTATGAAATCTTAATCTTATAGAAAACAAAATCTCTAGAATCTTATAGAAAAATTTCAGTGTGATTCAATTATTAAATCAATATACCAATTAACACAAGTTTACACATTAGCAAAAAAGAGTCCCATGCATCAATCCTTGTTGGCTATATTTAATTATCATATTTTTGTGATAATTTAACTATTGACTTTTAATTGAAATAAAATACATACCATTATCGGAAAAATAAATTCTTTATTTTCTATTTATAGATTAAATATTACTTTTTATTGGATTAAAATTTCTAAAATAAAATTGAAAAGATCAAAAGAAATATAGTCAACGTCTTCTATAAATTAGATTTTTTCCCTTAGTTTAAGGATCTTAATTATGATTGATTAATTAAAGATTAGAAAGTCTATGATAGAGGAGCCATATCCCTTTTTTTTTTCCATATAACCTAATATGAGCCTTGATTACTTTTACAATTTGGAAGTATAGCAGATTTTTTTACATGCTTTGCATGTTTATTATTAAAAAATTTATTGAATATTTTTTTTATTAATATCTAACATATTAAGTTAGTTTTAATCCAAAGAAAAATTCAATTTTTTATTGAATTAAATTAAATATACGATATTCTAAATTTAAATAAATATATATCGTTTTCTATGATTCCTAATTAAAATATTTTTTTTCATGTTATTAAATGATATAAAATAACTATAATTTCACTAAAATAAAAACCACGAGAGTAAAATTCAACTATTATTCAAAGTATAATAATCAATATTTAAGAGATACAGATTCCATATATATCACAAAGCACGCGAATTGTTTTTCCAATTAAAAACTAAATAAGTATTCTTTAAATAAGTTTAGTCTGGTTATAAAATTAAAAGAAAATATAAAGATTAAAATATATTAATGAAGAGTACAATGTTTTCTTAAATTTTATTTTGATCATTGAAATTTAAAAATATATATAGTTGAAAACACTAAAAAAAATTGAAATAAAATAAAACTTGATAAGTCATTAAATAGAAAATACTAATATCTATATTTTAACATTACAATATAACGTGTTCTCCTATTACAATTACCGTTATTATTATAATATTTATTATAGAATATCTAATTTAAAGAATTTGTCTTTCAATGAAGAAAACGTAAGGGTTGAATCTCAATCCATATTCATGTACTGTTGAGTGTTGACATTAAAAATAAAATATTATTATTATAATATATTTTTAAATAAAAAACATGTAAATAACAAAACTCAACAACCTCACTTAAACATTCCCTTGAAATAGGCAACCTGTCGACATCTGAGAGGGATTGGATTGGACAGTGAATTCTTCCTTCTTTTGTTCCAGAGAAGCATCTCAAAGACGACGGGATCATTGGCCACCTAGTATGACGTGGCAAAGTTTAGACGGTGGAAAAAGAGAGGGGGAGGTCACTCTGTGGGGGCATGGTGGTAATTTAATATCACATCTTTTATTTTCAAGATGTGAGCACTAATTAACACGGAAGGCATCTATCTATCTAACGCATCGTCATCCGCTTGCAAAACGATCTGGCCTTTTTTTTTTTTATATAAGTTTAAAAAAAATTGATTTCAGAATTAAAATTTATTTTATACGTGACCATTTTATGTTTTTTCTCAGCTTATTTTTTTTATTATTATTAAAATAGATGTCTGGACCAGCTTGTACACACCTCGACTAATCTCATAAACTTTAAATTTAATAATCATATAAGTCTTCAGTGACCATTATAACAAATACAATGATAGAACCTAAAATCATAAAAGGAACAAATACTTAAATCCTAAACTTGTATCATTCTAGAAGATTTCCACTCATTTTTTATACTGCAAAATTAAGCGTTAACTTGTTATAAATGTAATAATTCCAATATATTTTTCTGTTCTCGTCTGGGTTAATAGAATCAATTAGTTTCTTAAATGAGATGAATAACCAAGCATAATGAAAAATTTAATCGACTTGCAGTATATGTTTTTCTTTTATTTATTTATTTTAGATGAATGTAAGTTTTTCCCTTAGTGCAAATTAACAGCTTATTTTCATTTATAAGTGTTAGATATAGATTTAATTTGGTATTGTGTTTCAAAAATATATTTTTTTCCTTTAAATTAACTTTTTTAGTGTTTTTTTTATATGTTAATATAAAAAATAATTTTTAAAAAATAAAAAATATTATTTTAATATATTTTTAAATGAAAAATACTTTGAAAATAATTGCACTAAAAAGGTAATAAAATGAGAAATTGGGACTCTGTTTTTTTTTTGATTCGCAGTCACTTTGGGAATTGGCGACCCGCAACATCTATCCATTGTTTTTATGTAGATGGACAGTTAATCGATGAAAATATAATCTTCTCTCGTCTAAAAAAAAGAAAAAAAAGAGAAGAAGATTGCAATGAAGTGGCAGAGTGATATTGGCTGTTGATCTTCTACTGAAAAGGCAATCACAACAGTGGAAAGCACCCAGAAGTGATTGTATTAACGACCGCAAAAAAAAAAAAAAACCGACATGAACGGCTGAAACAGCAAGGTTTAGATTAGAGAAGCAAGCCGTCTCTTTCTCTCCCCACTCTCTCTCCCACAAAATAACTTTCCCTTTACCTTTCAAGCATGAAGTTGAATACACGCACCCACCCATAAACCAGAACACTGATCTCTTATTTATTTATTTATATATTCATATATCCATATGATATAGCATATGCAGCAAGGTCAGGCTTTTCTTGGAGCTCTTGTTTCGCATCATCTTCGCTATTTTCATTGTTGTTGTTGTTGGTTTCATCATCATCATCATCATCAGCAGCAGCAGCAGCAGCAGCAGCAGAGTTCACAGCGATGAAAGACCGTAGGAAACGAGATGTCGTTTCATGGAACAGGTTCTTTTGGTGCATTCTTTTTCTCGTCTTCTCTTGTGTTCTCTTCTCTGCCTTCACTTTTCGCTTCTTCTTCTTTGGAGGTAATAATTATTTCCCCCTTAATTTGATTTTTTTATTCAGATGTGTGTCGTTAGTTTCCTTCTGGGTCTTCCTTAAACTTTCCTGATTATTATAGCGCATGGCCATCATCAATTTCTCAGAAAGGGTTAAGCTTTCCAAATAAAAACTGAACCTGCTAATTTTAGCACATTACTTGGTTATAATTTACTTAGTATGTGTTAATTTTGATTAGTTTTTTTGTTTGGAAATAGAAAAGTTTCACCCCGAAATTGTCTCCACATGGCGGACGCCGACGATGGAGGCACTTTCCGGCGATTCTGCTGTGGTTACAGCACCATCAATTCGTGAAACAGTTACACTCCCGGACCAGGTTCTAGTTTTCCTTAAATACCCTCCATCGTCTCGGTTATTTACAAAAGAGGACCTCCTGTGCGTTTATTTCCCGGCTAATAAATCATCATCCCAGTCGCAGCGCAGGCTGCCCCCAAATCACATAGACGGTAAGGATGTCGATGACCAGATCGTACGGTGTCCGCTCATTCCACACGGCTATTCTGTTTCGCTAGCTTTGAAATCTGGTGGCTATATCCATCCGGGACCCACTCACAGGTGGGACTCGCTTGTATACGAAGCTTTGATAGACCGTGATAATACTACAGTCGTTTTTGTCAAGGGGCTTAATCTACGGCCGGAGAAGCTTTCTAACGCTTCGAGGTTTGAGTGTGTGTACGGCTGGGATTTTAGGAGACCTAAGTTTTTGCTACGATCCCAAGTCATATCAATGGCTCAAGAGATCGTGCGGTGCAAAACCCCTCTGAGTATCTTGGGTACCCCGCAAATGGTCAACAGCTCCATCAAGGCATCCATTAGAGTGAAAGGCAGAGGAACATTACACTCCATAGCCCGCCTGGGGTTCCGGTCGAAGCCCCATCCCGGTACACCGGAGCGAAAACCACATGAAATGTGCATCTGCACCATGCTACGCAATCAAGCTAGGTTCTTAAGAGAATGGGTCATGTACCACGCCCAAATCGGAGTGCAAAGCTGGTACATTTATGACAACAACAGTGACGATGACATTGAAGATGTAATGGAGTCACTGGTCAATGCAGGCTTAAACATTTCCAGGCGTGTTTGGCCATGGATCAAGACCCAGGAAGCAGGGTTCGCGCATTGCGCGCTGAGGGCACGAGAGTCGTGCGAGTGGGTTGGCTTCATAGATGTAGATGAATATTTCTACTCACCTCTGGGGCTAAGTTTGCATGATGTGATTAGCAATCAATCGGATTCTGGGAACGACGTTGCCGAGATACGTTCGTCGTGCTATAGTTTTGGGCCGTCGGGGCTCAAACATGCGCCGCCACAAGGAGTGACGGTAGGGTATACTTGCCGGCTCGGAGCACCGGAGAGACACAAGAGTATAGTGAAACCGGAAGCATTGAATTCCACGCTGATCAATGTGGTGCACCATTTTCATTTGAGCGAGGGATCTAGGTATGTAAATGCTGATCGAGGAGTTTTGGTTATCAATCACTACAAGTATCAAGTGTGGGAGGTGTTCAAGGAGAAGTTCTACAGGAGGGTAGCTACTTACGTGACGGATTGGCAGAATGAGCAAAATGTTGGGTCCAAGGATCGAGCCCCGGGCCTGGGGACTAGAGCTGTTGAGCCACCAGATTGGTCAAGTAAATTTTGTGAAGTGACGGACACTGGGCTCAGGGACCTGGTATTGCACAAGTTTATGGACCCGTTGACCAACCATTTGCCATGGGAGGAACTAGGAAGAGGTCATGGAAATTAATGTCGTACAGCAAACACAGTTGATTATGAAGAAGGGTAAAGTTGGGTCTTTGAGACCTGTATTAGAAATGGGATTTTCCCCCCCGTTTTATGTTAATTATGATGTCCAATTATACAGGAATGGGCTTGTAGATCGATTTTTTTTTTTTTTGTAGATATATAACACAGAAAATATGATACATGGAGGGGGACTGTGGATGATATATTTTTGACATTGCATTCGAAAGTGTTTTTGAAATTTTTTTATTTTTATTTTTATTTATGTTTTTGGTATTTTTAGATATTTTATGTGATGTTAAAAATAATTTTTAAAAAATAAAAAAATTATTTTAATACATTTCTAAATGAAAAGTAATTTCATTAATAACTTTAATTACATTTTTAAACAGTCATAAATCATTGTTGCAATTATTTTATTTTACTTTTTGGATAGGGGACAATGTGTGCTTTGCTATGCTAAAATATTTTTCAAGGCGATTCAAAGCAGCGGTATAGAAAGAAAAATCCATTTGCCCAAACTCTCATGTTTTTCTTAACATTGTACGATAGTTTATTTTTAATTTCTGTTTGGTTCAACGTTTTAAAAATATTTTTTTTTTGTGTTTTTAAATTATTTTGATATGTTGATATTAAAAATAAATTTTTAAAAATATAAAAATATTATTTTAATATATTTCTGAATAAAAAACACTTTAAAAAACAACCTCAATCATATTTTTAAATAAAATATTAATCAAATCGATGAAATTACTTTTAGTACATAAGAATTCACCCAAAAGTACTTTTAATTGTTTAAAAAATATTAAAAAAATTCTAGTTTATTTAGTAGTGTGTTTGAGGTTGCTTTTTAAAGTGTTTTTTATTATAAATATATCAAAATAATATTTTTTTTTACTTTTTAAAAATTATTTTTGACATCATTACATCAAAATGATCTAAAAACATCACACAAATGCAATTTAAAACAAAAAATAAAAATAAAAATTTTCAATATTTTTAAAATACATTAGCAAACAGAAAATCTAGAAAAAACAATTGAAAACCTTGATTATCATAATTATTAAGAACAAACGTGTTAAAATACTCATCAATCAACAAACAGAGCACATTACAATCAATCAATCGCAATACATTACAATAATTTATTCTTTTATTTAATAAGCTATATATCTTGCTTGTAAATTGATAATTACCTCAATTTTGTGTTATTTCCTTAAACTACATTGGAGATTTGTATATTTGTGTGATTATAATATATAAAAACAAAGACTCATATTAAAAAAAAAAAAAAAAAGAAAGTATTGCATCATTTATTCCAATCCTAAATGGACGGTGAGAGATTGCGGATTTCAAAGACTCGTCTTAGGACACACACGTGGTAGATTTGCCCTTTCATAAATAAACACAAGCCCTTAATTATAGCCGTTGCAACATATCAAATAAGTTCAAAACTATTCGACCGTTGGAAGTAAATCACCTCTGGGGCTCCATCAGTCACCCTCTCTCTCCCAAGAAAGGAAAACGATTTTTCCCATTCTTTTATCTAGATTTGAATAAAAAAAACCCAAGAAAGACACCAAAATGGTGAGTGAAGAACAAAAGGAGAGTCCTAGAGTCCGGATGCAATCAAACCCAGTTGACAATAGCCAAAATACGGAGAATCTTTTCAGTCCCAGGTTCAAATCAGTGGCTGCCATGGCTGGTTGGGACGAAGAATCTATCCTTGTGGCAAGCCTTATTGTTGAAGACACGCCAGAAAGACAGTTCAAACATAAGAAACGCTCCGATTTGCACTTCAAGACTCCACCTTCAACCAATACAAGAAGGTACTATTTCCCACCAAAAAGAAAGAAATCATTTTCTTAAAGCTGTGCCCCCTTTGTTTTCCCAAGAAAATCTTGATGAGAAAAATCGAGACTTGGAAATCCTAGCTTTGATTTCAAATAACCTACTTATTTTTCTTATTTCCTTGTTTTTATATAATATAAAAAATTGAAAGCGGTAATAGTTTAGTATTTTCTTTGATTGTTAGGAAGCGGAGGGATCAGAAGAAGAGTCCGATTTCAGTTCCTTTACCTATTCTTAATCTTGATGAAGAAGGGGAACTTGTGATGCAAGGTACATTCCCTTTTATCTTCTTGAAATTGGGTTATTTGTGCTTCCAAGTTTTCAAGGCTAAGAATTGAGAAAGTTGAATTCTTTTGGTGTTTTGGGTGAAAAAGAAAGTGAGAAAAAGAAGGAGCCGAGAATCGCTGTAGATGATGAAAATAAATTAGGAGGAGACAAATTAGCTAAGGATAATCCTGATGCTTCTTGCTCAAACTCAGCTCTTCCGTGCATGGATAAACTCAGAGAAGAACTTTCTTGTGCTGTAAGAGTTTATATCTTTCTTGTATTGTTTTCTGTTTTCACTTTAGTTGACTGAAATACACAACCGTGTTTTCTTCGTTACTTTTTTTTTCCTTTCAATTGGGGTTTAATGCTCTTAGTACTTTTGGCAGATTTGTTTGGAGATTTGCTTTGAACCTAGCACCACTTCTTGTGGACACAGGTAAATGGAAAGTTCATCTTTGCACCACTTTTTGGCTTTTCTTGTAGAATTGGATCTTCATTTAGCCATTGGGTTTAACTATAAGAGAGCAATAAAAGGGCATATTACTTTATTTGATTCCGACAAGGGCTTGAAATATAGGATTCTATAGTTGTGAGTTAGTTAGGACAGCTCTGTGATAATGCAATTTTGCTTTGCTTATAATATTATTGTATACATCGGGGATCGTTTTCATTCTTATTCATAGAGTGGTTTCTCTTTGTTTGCAGTTTCTGTAAGAAATGTTTGCGATCTGCAGCTGATAAATGTGGGAAGAAATGCCCAAAGTGCAGGCAGCTGATAGGGTGAATTCAGCTGCTATATTTGAATTTATTATGGGGGATTTTGAAGTGGTTAAACAATTTTTTTGACATCAACCTTGTTTGTATTGTGGGAATTGCAGCAACAGCAGATCTTGTACGGTCAATACAGTTCTTTGGAACACAATACAGCTTCTGTTCCCTCAAGATGTTGCAGCAAAGAAGGAATCGGGCTGGAAAACCCAGAAAGAACATCAAAGCTCAGAAAGAAAAGCCAATAATGATTTAATAAGCCGAAACGTTCGGCCTTCAAGAGTCCATCAGCCTTCTAGGGTGCCAAATAGAGGAGCGATAATAAATGGAGGCATGGTGAGCCAGGACGAGCCTTCTACTAGAGTGGCAAACAGAGATACAAGTACGAGCATGTGGAACCAGGACGAGGAGGATACTCCATTGGTGCAAAGATTGCGAAGAAGAGAAGCGCTTGAGCGGCTAATACTAAGCAGAGAAGCCAGTGGGAGGAGAAGAAGAGGAATACCAGGGCAAGATGAGGATGCTGCATTAGCTCTGAGACTGCAGAGAGAAGAGTTTATGGAAGCTTTTGGGGGAACAAATCATGAGCAATCAGGAAACTCTCTTTCAACAGCAAGAGCAAACTTGAGAGTCATGGCGTCTAGAGCCGCCATTAGCATTCATTCTAGAGGCCGCCGGCCGATATAGTTCTTGAAATGTAGTTCTCCCTTGACATTTTCATGTTTGGTTTGTACCGCCAAATCCTTGATATTTTTTTGATTATTCAGGTTCTTCATTCATCAAATGATACCACCCTGATTTTTTTCTCAGATAAATTATGGCTAAACAGAGTAGATTTTTTCAATGGTTTAAATTGGTGTATGTGAGACAGTGGGATCATCAATATCGTGTTTTCATTATAATGCCGTGAATTTTTTTTTATAATGCTATAAATTTATTCAAAGTTTCGTGAAGTGTGAGTTTTCAATAAAATAAATGAATTTAAATCGATATTAATCTATTTGTTTAATAAGTTTCAACGAAATCATCAGTATAAAATTATCATTGTTATTAAAAAAGTAAGAAGATTTATATACCTGAATCATTGAATTAATTGTATTAGAATAAGTTTGTTTAATAATTTAATTTAATTAAACATAATAAAAAATATAAATTGTGTAAACACCTATAATAACTAAACAATAAAAATAAGTCATTGATTTTTCACCTATAAAAAGAAGAGAACATCATTGAAATCCATTGCTACTCACAATTATTATCATGACTATAACTGTTAAAATTATCATCATTAATACTGCTCAAATAATGAAAATTATTAAATTGACCTGAAAAACAAAAAACTTTTACAAAAGAGCAACCAAGAAAAAACTTAAAAAATCACCAAACCTATCATTATTGTTACGTAAACAATAATAATCATAAAATTATTTTGAAGAATAAAAAATAAAAAAAAACACTAACAAAAGTGCAAAAAAAAAAGAAGATAAAATCAAAATAAATACTATGAGCACAAAAAATAATCATCTGATTTGAAGAACAAATAAAAATAACAGAAAATAACAGAAAATAGAATAAAAGGAAAAAATAAGATATATTAATTTTAAAATAACCACCAACATAAATTAAAATTTTAGGACTAAAATGAACAAAAATAAAACCCCAACAAAAAAGAAAATAACAAAAATCAAAAACCAAAACTAAAAGCATAGATAAATAGATACGGAAAAAAATAAAAATTATCCAAGAAGGAACAAAAAAATCAAAGGAATTACAACCAAATAAAAAATTAAAAGAGTAATAACCGAAATGAAAAATAAAATATATAATTAATCTCAATTGGAAGACAAAACCACAACAAATCAAAACCTTGAGACTGAAAAAATTAAAGGAATTTAAAACAAACAAAAAATCAAAAGAATAAAGGCCAAAATAAAAAATAGCATATCTGATCAACTTCAATTGGAGAAAAAAATTGAAACAAATCAAAACCTGTAGACCGGAAAAATTAAAGTAAACAAAAACAAACCAAAAATCAAAATAATAAGTGCTAAAATGGAAAACAACATATATGATCAATTTCAATTGAAGGGTAAATTTGAAAAAAAAAGACTTATATAAAAGAAATCAGGAAGAAAAAAGAAATAAAAAAATCAGGGACAAAAATGAAATACTCATAAACAAAGAGGACTGACAAGTATTTTGCCGCTGCAGGAGATAGAAAAAGGGGGGAAATGAAAAATTGTCCACTGGCAATCCTCCGACCGCCTTTCATCAACACACGCGCCACTATATGGAAGAGGACATGATAGCGCATTAGGCGACCGAACATTTTTAACCGGCGCACGACACCGCACATGCAGTCTGAAAGGCGCGTACGGGAGAAAACTGTCGATGTGTTAGGAAAACACACTTGTAGTAACTAAAAACACAAATATGGAATTACCTAAACACCTTCTAGAGCCGGCAATAGTAACACAAAAAACAAGCATAAAAATAACATCATGCCCCTAGCGTCAGACCTCTATTTTTGTCATCTTTGACATTTCTGAGGTTTTACTTTTCACCGAACATGAAAAACCAAAAATGCCCTCACTGTTAGCTCCCTAATTTTGTCCCACCTAAGGGTAAAAATGTTGTTTTACTTTTCACGACAGATGAAAAAACTGAAAATGCTCTTGTTGAGCCTTCATTTTTTTATTTGCTTCGAGGGGTAAAAAAATAGTTTTACTATTTTAAAAAAATCTCAAAAGACACAAACACCCCCAAACAATGTACTAATGACACATAGGTGTAGTGAAAAAGTCTAAAATACTCTTGGGACCAAGAGTTAATTCTTATGAACTGAAATGAAAAATAGTAATTTCACTGTTAAAATTCACAATGATCTCTGTCCAGGGACATATTAAAACATCGACGCATTTTATATTCCTTGTAATTTAATAAGATTGTTTTTATTATAAGAAAAACACTAAAATTGAAGGAAAAATCATTACAAAGTAATGAACATTTTGTACTTCTTAGTAAATATTATTTGTCCTTGACCTAGAGTTATTTTGGTATTTTTTCACTTGGCACATTAGTCATTATTGATTTGTTTGAGGGTATTTTTGTTTATTTAATAGTTTAATAAACATTAAAATAACTAAAATACCGATAAGAGAAACAATTAAGTTATATTGGGTAGGTTATCAATGTATGTTTTATATACAATAGAATTATACATGCACATTTATATCCAATAAATTTAATTCATTGGAGCCAGGGGTATATTGGTTTTTTTGTTAATTATTAGTTAGGTCAAGAGTAATAACATAATTCAACATTAAAGTAATATTTCTTAATTGAAAGTCTGGCTCTATGGCACAGCACGGGCACAAGGCTAGTGTAAAGCATATATGTACGATAGGCATCTACCGGGGTTGATAAATATATCAGACGATGATCCTTCTCTCTTTTGGGCCAGGGAGAATTATCTAGGTGGAGTTTGATGTAAGGTTAACAAAATAGTTTAGATAGAATTGTTGTAGGAGTAATTATAATCAAAACATTAAATATTAGTGAAAAGAAAGAAAAAATAATTAAAATATTGGTAATGAATAGAAAATTAAAAATTAATTTGATATGCATTTTGACTTAAATAATAATAATAATAATAATAATAATAATAATAATAATAATAATAATAATAATAATAATAATAATAATAATAATAATAATAATAATAATACCCCTTTAATAATAACCCTCAAAAAAAAAATTATCAAGTAAGCTTAGATTTCACTGAAGTAAAATTTAACCACTTTCAACCTCCTACCAATCACCAGGAGGTAACAAAATGAAGAGAGAGTTGCATTAAAAAAAATGCAACACAGAGAGTATAATCTTGGCAAGGGCTAGATTACCCTTGAAAAAGAAGAAGAAGCAAAACTGGAGAAAATAAAAAACAAGACGACAAGCCAAGACAAAAGTCTGTAGAAGAAAAGCCAGCAACAATCGCATCCAAAGAATAACAGTTGCATTTATTTAAATGCATTGATAAAAAGGAGATTGAGCTGCTGCATGCAATTTCTTGCACCTGACCTCTACAAAAGGTGAGTGTTGCTAAACTGATGTTGTAGCAATGGATGTTAATTTATATAACTTAATTGATCAAATATATCATAGATAAATATAAAGGAGCTCGCAAAACAAATAAATCCGAAAAACAAAATGCATTGATAAAAATTAAGTGAAAGAAAAGAAAATCTGTCTCACAGGCATCATTATAATATGTAACTTAATGAGCCACTATTCTGTCACCTGCTGCAGTTCTTCACGCCACTGATTCATCACTAGTAATTTCTCTATTATACTCTTCAAAACAGGCGCACTAACCCCACACTTCTGATCTGCAAAGCAGGATCTACCTTCTTCAGCAGCCTTACAAAGCTGTGGATCCAATGGTACCTTCCCAAGAAAAGGTACTCCCATCTCCTGGCACATTTGTGTCGCACCACCACCGCTGCTATCAAATACTTCACTGCAGGCAATCACGTCTAGCATTTCTGGAGCGTTCTCTCTCATGTACCCTAAAACTCTTTCTGTAATATCATTTTGTTCACCATTCTCCGTCAACTTTGCAAACCTAAAATCTGTCAACCGTTGGCACAAGCCACTCATGTTCTCAACAACCCCAAGAACCTCAACTCCAACTTTCTTGCAGAAACTCACTTCTTTTCGCACATCAATTAAAGAGACTTGTTGCGGAGTAGTGACAATAATTGCACCATCTATTCCGGTAGCCTGAAGGTATTGGACAATTGAAATGTGCTCATCAGAAGTCCCAGGCGGGGCATCAACCACAAGAAAATCAAGCTCCCCCCAATAAACATCCTTCAGAAATTGCTTGATAAGCCCATTTTTGCGCGGGCCCCTCCATATGACAGCTTCATCTGGGTTCGGAAGCATGAATCCAATGGACATGACGCCAAGGTTTGACTCAACATAGACAGGAGACCAGCCAAGGTTGCTTTGGTGAATTTCTTGACCTTCTAGGCCAAGCATCTTGGGGATACTTGGGCCACAGATGTCAATGTCCATGAGCCCAACCTGGAAGTCCATAGCTGCTAGTGCGTATGACAGTTGAGCAGAGAATGTGCTCTTCCCGACTCCACCCTTGCCTGATAAAACCAATATTTTGTGCTTCACGGTAGCCATACGTTCAGCAATCGCTACCAAGTCTGCAGAAACCCATATTTCAAATGTTAAGTAAAGGGCCTGATTTTGAGTTGAGACAAAATATGTAAATCAAAGTAGAACAACTATCTGAAGAGTTCTGTCCTATAATTTCCAGCTTCATATCAAATGCAAGAATTGGAACCAAATACAGTATATAGTGTCAAGTTAACAGGAGTCACACAAACATTCACTCCATCACTGACTACGTTAGAGATCAGAAATACAATCAAGTCTTCAATTTGTTGGGACAGGATAACCAATTAGATTCTAGGAGAAAGAGATTGCACTGTTTGTGTGGTCAATTGAAACCATTAGACTAATAAAGTTTCATAGAATTTAGCTTTTTACAGATCAAAAAGAAAATTTCAACAGTATCTGTTAAGTTTCATGTGATTTCATTCATCTAGTGCAAATATTTATACGAGTTGTCAAACGAAACTGAAGATGCAAAATATGTCAACCAAAAGCCCTAATTTGAGATGGAAAAACTCGCTGAATCAAAACCAATAAAAAAGGATTTCTTCAATTTCTTTTTTCCTACAACAGTTCACTGAAACTAAATTTCAATTGCAACAGTGACAGACACTGAGTTGAGTTTGAGATCTCAAGCTTTCTCAAATCTCAACAAGCAACAGTCAATATTATATTAAGAGGAATGTTTTAAGGCTAATGGAATAAAATCACAGTTTGATAGTTTGTTTGGGAGGCAAAATGGCTAGAACTTCTATCTGTCTTTGCCTATATTTCTTTTGCAAATTTTTATTTTACTTTTTCTATACATGATCTTCTCAACATTCTCCAAACAAAACTCTTTGCAAATTCTCATAGTCCTAATTCCCCTTCCAAAAAAGCCAATTTCACAAAATCCTAATTGTTCTCCCATTAAACCTTCTTGTCAAGACAGTTGAACATCTCTGAAATTGAATAGGGCTGTCCTCCATCATAGAGCAAAAACAACTGGTTTTAGAATATGCAATATGCCTAGCAACCAACTTTTATTTGTATTTCTCATTCAATCATCATAAAACTTTAAACCAGTTGATGTATGCTATTTAATGAAGGTACAATATCATTCTTGTTTCCTCATCTTACATCAAGAGACCAATAGTGTTGATTTTTTTTTCTGATAAAAGAAAAGAATTACATTAGAAAGAAAAAATCAACATATTCAAAGAGGATATAAGGCACCCTCCAGAACTAAAAAGAATCAGCAGAAAAGCACAATAGCCTGCCAATTTCACTGAATATCCAATCACGAGACACTTCTAAAGATTCCAGCAACTGAAGCTCATGCTAATGCCGAAAGAAAACTATCTCATCAAATTCTAATTGCCTCGAGAGAGAATGATCCCTAAAAGACTTACTCCATCAAAATAGCCCAAGCAACACATCTCCATTGAACCTTGCAATCTATCTTCATTGAATTCTCTCAAATACTTCAATAAACGCCATTAAAATCAGGACCAATCATGCTTCATCAAAGAATCTATTCCTTGGATCCTACGCTACTAGGAAACATAAAAGTGGTACCCATGCTTGTCATATCAAATGAACATCTGGACAAAGGGATCTACAATGCCTCCTTACTAGCAACAAATATAAGTACAGCCATCCAGATAGAAACACAAACCCAGTACGTTGGTTTTACAAATACAGTTGTTAAGAAAGAATTGTAGAAGAGTAGAAAGATAACAAATTACAAGAAAAAATACTGAGCCCCTCTTACACCCTATAATTTGACATTGACGTGAAATGAAAAGAATAAGTATCCAAACTATGAAAAAAGATCCTAGGCCTATCATTTAGATTTCTAAAATAATCAGAACTTCAAGAAACTTTATCCCACAATACAAATTATTTCATTATCTATACCAGAGAAACAATAGAGACGGGAATCAGTCAACAAATGGAACTCGCACACCTCCAAGTCCTTCGATAAAAGAATTCAAGAGCCACTACCAACTTAACATTCAGTCACAAAACAACTTTTCAACATCAAAGATTTCAATTTTTAGGATCCACCAAGACACCAACCAGGCAACAATTAAAATTTTAATTCACTACATGTCAGTTGACATCGAACCTATCGCCAAAAGTCATCAGAAGCCCAATAACAACTGCAAGACGGAGGTCCGCCACCTAAGAAACCAACTACATCGATGTCACCAATGCTGGATGACAACCAACATATGCACATGTATGTCAGAGATGGAAACTACGTAAATAAGACCCAATACTGAAACGAGTTGTTCAAGTGCTAATTCCAGGTTAATCAAGTCAGTAGAACTCGAAAATAAGAGGGGCCAATTTGACCCAAAGGAGAGCCTCAATTTCCTATGCTAGGCAATTTCACAAAGTTGTTACAGCAAGGAATTCAAGGCAACATGTGTAGCAAGCAATATCACATGCACCGATCTTCAATTTTTAGCTGGAAAAGGAAAGAAAGGAGAGAAGGAGAGAGACCAGGGTCAGGGCCTTTAGGGGCAGTAGCACATTCTTGTTGATTAGGGCATCCTTGACAAGCATCGGATTTCCCAGCTGAATCAGCTTGAGGACCTGGGCAATCTAAACAAAACCAACACCATTTTTTCCCTAAGAAATCATTAAAACCCTAAACAAAAATAATTAAAGGCGAAAAAAAACACCTACGTTCATTGGCGTTCTCTGGGATTTCACCGTTCTCCATTGTTGCTGTTGGCTTTTTCCTCTCTGTTCCTTGCTTAGTTCAGGAAATAAATAAATAAAATAAGGCAAGCGCATAAATCCAACTTTACCACCTTCAACTTGCAACGATGACGGTGCATGTACTGTTGTCGGTAGGCTGCACCATATAAAAGGAAAGTTGTGGAGATATTTGACCGCCGCTTGAAACGATACAATGGTAAGTTTGGAAACTAGATGGTGTTCGCAGCCCGGTTGGTTCGGTTTGGTTCGGTTTGATTTAGGGCTAAAATTTTGATCAAATCGGTAGATGCAATTTCCCAAAAAAATAAACCGAATTGGTTTTGTTCAGTTAAGATTAATTTTTTCAGGTTAAAACTAGAAAATGTTTTTGACCATTTGAAAACAATGATAAAAAAACATAAGCTTAAAATCCTCGAAAAAATATAAGTTTCACCAACACTACAAGTGCATGATTGTCGTTGCATTTCAAAAGTGTTTTTTTAAAAAATAAAAATAAAAATAAAAATAAAAATAAAATTATTTTTATTTTTTGTTTTAAACTATATTAAATTTGTTTGGTATTTTTAATTCATTCTGATATGTTGATACTAATGATTATTAACCTTTAAGAATCATTTATAACTTTAATCTCTTAGCTTATTTGGATTTAATTCATTTACTTATTAAAGAAAAGATTAGTATTAATGACAATAAAAAAGAGCATATAGTAAAAGCTTTTTATGAGAGTGTACAACAATAAATACATAATAAAAAAATAAACAATATACATTCAAAACTAATAAAAAAAAAAGATATTTTTAAACTGGTGATTAGGTATGGATATATATTGTAAAGAAAGGCATGTTCAATACAGGAGATCTATGTTGATGCCAAAAGAAGATGATCCATTCTAAATCCTTGAAAGAATTAATTGCAATACTTACAAAGCGAATCTATAAAGTGAGTAGGGTGCTAATATTACTTTTAATATTCTTGATCTCTCTTTGTTTTATACAGGTGATGGTCTTAAGTCAATTATTTTAAAAAAAAGATGGAATGATGTGATCCAAACTATATAAAATGATTCATTAGAAGTTTTAGATGAGTTAATTGCAAGATCAATGACAAATAAGCTTAAAGATACATTTAATGAGTTTATTCAAAGTGTTTGGACTAAGGTAAATTTTAAGTAGGCTACATATTCAACAAGTAATGATCAAACATTTAACAATTTAATCTATATATAAAGGGTTTGATCCAAGTACTTTATAGGCTAGTTGATTTCAACAACTAGAGGTGATTTTTGGGCTTTTTACATAATTTTATACTAGCAAATATAGTTTTCAATCTAACTATTCAATCGAGATAAAATTTTACCAAAAAATTTTAGAGGTATTTTTGAAATTGGATAAAATTTAGGTCAAATCATAAATCATAAGTCTTTGTAATAAGACCTAGAAGCTACGATGTGAGATTTATATTAGTTTTCTAGTTTATTAAAACTCTTTATTATTTTAAGAGCATTGTTTAAGGTGTTTTTTTTATCTATTATAAATATGATTATATAGCTTGTACGTATTTTTTTCTTACAAACTTTGATTTCAAAATAATTTATTATATATAAGAGAAAAAAATATCTTATTTTTTGCATTGAACTACTTTAACTTATATATAAAAAAAAAACAAGCTTCATAATCATTTATACTTCTCATTTGCATCTTTTTATAGGCGTTGGGTGGGAATTTGATTTCTATAATCTTTATGTTAAGGTATAAGTTATCATTGTGTCAGGCTCAACCGCAAGCTTGAATTTAACTTTCTTAGAAAGAATTGATTTGATTATGGATTTCTAGATTTGTATATCTATGGGGTTTGTATCACAAAAGCAACTTAAACAACCTATACAATTTTGGTTTGTCTCTAAAAAAATATAAGATGATATTTTAAAAATATTGAGATGATGACATAATAAAATGACATAAGCATTGTTGCTTAATCTGTCAAATTCATGACCCGACTCATGGACTCCATTAGATCTAATGCATTTGAAGAACATTTTTTTTTATTTAGTTATATGATAAAAAAAAACTATAAAATCGAGTACCAATTTATTATGAGAAAAAATGTTCGAGACTGCTACAACCCTATAAAAAATAAATCAAAATAAGTTATGAAAATCAATTCAAAATCAATGAGATAGGAAAGGATGAATTTAGAAAATAAAAGGAAAGTAAAAAGATTGATAAAAAAGAATTCCAAAAGTTTAGGCCTATATGCATATGCTTTTATAACAAGACAAAGACTTGTGGCCTTGCAAGCCCAGGCCCATAGGCCTAGTCTTCTTAATTTTTCTTTTTTAGAAGCTACATGACCTATCAACCCAGTCCATTGTGCTTGTCATTCGATTTTTTTAGTATGATGATTCGTCTGTTAGCTTAGAATATGATCACCACTATAGCAGCTAGAAAGTCAATAAGGTTGTTTTATTGTCTAAAATTTTATTTTCAACTTATTTTCATTTAAAAAAATAAAAATATCATATTATTTTTTAAAGTGTTTTTTTTATTTAGAATTGCATTAAAATATTTTTTTTTTATTTTATAAAATTATTTTGACATCAGTACATAAAAATAATTTAATAACACCAAAAAACTTTAATTTAAAATAAAAAATAATAATAAAAATTTAATTATTTTTAAAATATTTTTGAAACACAATGTTAAATAGGGTATGATAAAACAGAAATGAAGATGACACGTGGCCATTAAAATTAAGAGTGAAGTTGCAAAAATAAATAAAGCTGTGAGACAGTCGTGCAGACAAGTCTAAACATTTCCAGTTCTCTTTCGTTCAAAAAACTTGGAAAATAAAAATAATAATTTCAATAAATAAACAGTTTCGATTCGAAAGGACTGGGAATTTTGTTCGAGACTTTTATGCAGTATATTTTATCCTACGTGTCGGATTCTTATTTGATGCACAGCGGAAGCTATAGAAACACAAGCTTGCTAATGCTAATCAAGCTTATAGAAACACACGAAGGAAAAGCAAAATAGAAAGAGGAGAGAAAGGAAAAATGTAATTCTTTTCTTTTGAATTTTTTTATTATTTGTAGAAATATTGGGTGTTTTCTATTTCTAATCCAGCTAGATGCCTTTTTCTTGAATTTTATATTATTTTATTTACTTTGGCTACATGCATTTCTTCTGATTTTGAAGGGAATGTCTTAATTTAATTTTGGAAAAAAAATGATATTTTTATATTTTATTTCGTTTTGAATTTTTTTTTATCTAGTTTATGAATCATTCCGTTTAATTTTTTTTTTATCCAATTTACAACTAGAATTTATACAAACAAAATTATTTTGTTTATATTTCAGAAAATTACCTAAAAAAATATTTGACAATTGGATTTGAAGTTAGAATTTTTATATCATGGTATTCCGTGTATTATTGTTTTTTGTTTTTTTTGGTTTGTTTCTTCCGCATTACCTTTCTTTATTTATTTCGTTGCGTGCGTCTTCTACATTATAACATTTGTTTCTTCCGGATCACATTTCTTTGCGTGCGTCTTACCTTATTATAACATTTGTTTCTTCCGCAGCACCTTTCTTTATTTATTTCGTTGCGTGCGTCTTACATTATAACATTTGTAGGACCCAAATATTTCAGTGTGCCAAGTCACCCCTCACCACGAATAGAGCCGGAGGTTTTCATTGGGAGCTCAGAATCAACTTGATCATTAGTTAGAGAGAGAGAGAGAGAGACAGAGACAGAGATGGCAGAAATGAACTGCTACGGGGAGGTGCTGCCATTCGCAGCCATGGTGACCATGGAGTGTGTCAACGTGGGCTTAAACACACTTTTCAAAGCAGCTACTTCGGCAGGAATGAGCTACCATGTTTTTGTTGCCTATGCTTATGCAGTAGCTGCTCTCGTTCTCCTTCCCGCTCCTTTCGTTTCCCACAGGTTAATTACCTAGTAAATATATACTAATCGGTGTGTGTATACATAGTTGGATTCTGAAAGAAAATGTATGGACTAATTGTTATTTTGTTCTGATTTTTATGCAGCTCAAGAGTGCTTCCTCCACTGAACTTCTCTATACTCAGTAAAATTGCTCTTCTTGGGATTATTGGGTATAGATTTCTTGATGCACAATATTTATCAACTGGAATTGAAGTTCATGTCTAGCCTTAAATTCGTTACTTTTAGTGAAAATCAAGCGAGTATTTCCTCTGTTTCTTAGTTTATAATGATTTGTTGGGTTAATTGTGGAGTAGGAGCTCGTCTCAGATCATGGGCTACACTGGTATCAGCTATAGCTCGCCAGCTCTTGCTTCAGCCATCAGCAACCTCGTACCAGCTTTTACTTTCATATTTGCCATCATTTTCAGGTACTTTCCTCTTCTTTTAATCTTTGCTATTTACATGAAGAACCTCGTAAAGAAAACTTCTGATTTTCTTTAATGTGGGGCTTAATCTTCCGAGCCAGTTCACAAACAAGGATTTAGTGTTAGAATCTTGCTTTTCTTTGATGGGTAAGTTCCCACGGCCCCTCCTCGAGCTCTGGCTCTCTTAACTCTTCCTTTTTTTTGGTCTGATGCTTTTGGGATGAGTCATAGGATTAAATAAATAGAGGACGGTGCTTGATAATATGAACAACCTGGTTTGAAAATATTTTTATCGTCAAAATAAAAAACCAAATCTAAACAATCCCTACAAAATCTTCTTGCCAAATAATAGACACCATATTTATATATAATAATCAAATAAATTATAATTGCTGAGACGCATACCACTTCATTCAAGGAAGCTGTCAAGTATATAATAATTGCTGGACTTGTAGTTATGTGTATCGGTTTCAATTATTTTCGAAACTTGAAAGATGAAGGTTGTCAAGTGGGAGCCAAAATCAAGGATGAAAACTTGAAAAAAAAGTAATATAAATTTATGATTCCTCGTATCAAGTTGTTTCTTTCAGGGACCGCACAGCACAAGTTATTCTTTTTTTATTCACAATTATCTTTGTTCTTTATCAAATTGCTATCACAGAATGGAAAGCGTTGCCTTAGGAAGAACAAGCAGTCAGGCCAAACTCTTGGGCACCATCTTGTCAATATCAGGTGCTTTTATCGTGACTCTCTACAAGGGCCCGCCATTAATTATATCTTCAAACTCCTCCATTACCCTCCATCAACATCTTCACTCGACGAAGAATTCCAACTGGATAGTTGGTGGCATATTTCTCACTGCTGAGTATATACTGGTTCCTCTATGGTACATTCTTCAGGTATATCGTACAGTTTCACTTCTGTTTTTTATAAATTTCTCTAGCTTGTTTCTATTCCGTTAAGAATCTGGGAGTAATATATGTTTCTTAATTTACAGACTCAGATAATGAAGGAGTACCCGGCAGAGTTGACGGTGGTTTTCTTTTATAATCTATCTGTTAGCATCATAGGGGCGATTGTAGCACTAATTACAGAAGGAACTTCTAGTGCTTGGGTGGTGCGACCAAACATAGCATTGGTTTCCATTCTTTGCTCGGTGAGAGACCATTGCGAAACAAACAATTCGCCGTTACTTGCCGTTGTATATAATATAGTTTCTGATCCTTGATTGGTGTTTTGTGCGCGCGCTGTGCAGGGGTTCTTGGGATCATGCCTGAACAATACTGTTCACACATGGGCTCTGCACTTGAAGGGACCTGTCTTTGTAGCCATGTTCAAGCCATTGTCGATTGCCATTGCTGTTGCGATGGGCATCATGTTCCTTGGTGAAACTCTTTATCTCGGAAGGTTTGCCAAATCCCTCAACCTGATTTCTATACAGTAACACAGCTATAGCTTGCTATAATGAATCTCAGAATTAATGAAGATAAACTTGGTTGAGAAACATAGATTAAATATATAGTTTTCAAAACTACAAGGATTAGCTGATGAGTTTTGTTGAACGACAAACTATATTATAATCAACTCCATAATCTCCATCGACGCACGTAGTTTGTTCTATATACATGAAAAAAACAAAGCTTCTCTATTTCGTGAGAACTGCTGCTAACTCTGCCCTGTATTTTGCAGTGTGATTGGAGCAACAATTATATCTATAGGGTTTTACACCGTAATGTGGGGGAAAGCCAAAGAAGAGCTGGGGGTTGATGGCAATACTGCTAGCCCGGAATCCCCGAGCGCCCAGAAGGTCCCTCTGTTACAAGGCTACAAGGCTGCAAAGTTACAAGATCAACAGGTTTAGGGAGGAGCAGAAAGGCTTTAATATGTACATAAAATTAACGACAAAAACCAAATTGCTAAACAGCAATCCAATCAATGGAAAAGAACATGGCATCCATGGCCTGGCCTTGGTTTGTATATTGAGAATTTGAGATCCTAAAACCCTCCCAGGTTATAGTCAGGCACTCGCACAAGTTCACATTGCAATTTTGTCAGGAAAACCTCTTTTTTTTCCAGGTTATAAGCCTACTAGGTATTGTGATAATTATTGTTTTTTAACGTGATATTTACTTAGAAATGTATTGAAATGATATTTTTTTAATATATATATTAACACATTAAAATAAGTTAAAAATAAAAATTTGAAGAAAAAAGAATTATTTTTTTGCATAAACACTTTTCAACCTTAAAAGCAAGCACAGTTTACTTAGAGATGAGGAACTCTAGGTTTAAATGGAGATTTTTTATGATGCACAAGGTCTAACATATACTTGGATACAAAATAAAGAGGAAAGAAACATGAAAGAAAAAAACTAAGAAAATTATAGAAAAGAGAGTTTTTATTATTTTTATGGAATAAAATATGATGTTCACAAGGTTTTGACTCATGTTTCATTTGGGATCTATGAGGTTGTAAATCAGACTGAGTGTTTGATCGAGTTAGATCGAGTCAATCCTTCCTCTATATTTTTTAAAACTCGAACATGTACAAGTCCTAAGTCACCTAAGTCTTTGGGTGGACTTGTAAGGCTATTCCGGGTTTTGTAACTAAGATTGTTATAATATTATTAATTTCAATATTACATATAAATTAAAGTGAAAAAAAAACAATATCTAATTATTATTTTTAAAATATATGAATTTAATAATAATGCATGTTAATGTAAAATAGACCTTTTTATATTTTAGCATACCATATCCATCCTAACCAAATAGAATATAGAGACAATCATTTTATTTTATATATCATTACCACGCAATTATATCCTCAACTTCTTTTTTGTTTTTTCTCCTCCATCTCTAGTCTTTGTCTTTTCTGTTCTAAGATAGTAACCAAACGCTACCGTTGAAACTATATAAACTATAGTTCAGGGGCAAATTTGTTTTTTTCCACAGGATTCATTTGTCATCATAAGATTGAATGGGGTATAATGGTTTTTTAACTTGTTATTTGCGTAGTATAATGTCTAAAATATCCTTTAAAAGTTACGCTTCCTTAATTGTTTAAGCAGAGGCATTTTTTTTTATCTTTCTTAGCATGGTATTATTACTAAGGTACCCTCAGAAGCGAATTGATAGGGGTTGTGTCTGTAAGGAGTTTTACGGTGTTTAAGAGATGATTGGATTTGTTTACTCCCCACCAATCCTTTTCTCTATCGCCCCCCCCCTGAAATACGTGTCAAGCCAGCCAAGATAGTGGTTCTCTATTCTTTTTATATTTTAATTGTAGTCTTCATTCTCTTAATTATCCAGCCAAGATTAAGATCCTCAATTTTACATGTTACTATAGCTAAAATTAAGTTCTAATTGGCTCGGGTTTTTTTTTTATATATATTTAAAATTGATTTTCTTTTTAGATTTCAAACCTTGCCTCACCTTGTAATGAAATTTGGAGCTGGACAGCATGGGCCACCCATATCCTAATATTCTATCAAGCACATACACTTTGAGACGGAAGAAGCAAGCTAGGCATAAATGGAAGATGGCGAAATAGAACAATCGCATAAACAAGAACAACCTGTACTCTATGCTTAGGCCTAATCCCGAAACTTGTCGCTTTTGTCTGATATTTTTTTGTTCCGAGTGAACAACCTGTGCTCCATCCACCTTGCAGTAACCCCTCAATTCCCGATCTCGCTCAATCCCATGATTCCCTGTAAATTCGTTGTACCAGGAAAGTGATTTATGGTCGGTTTTTGCCTTTTTATTTCTTATTTCACTGCACCCACTCAACTTTTTGTTGTTGGGTGAAGAAAGCAATGAAGATGAAGTCCAAATGGTAGGAAGAAGACAAGCCCAGTGACTTGTCAGACCGAATCCTCCCCACCACACTTTTCTTTCTTTGATACTCCCCAACAAAATGGAAAAGAGCTCCTGTCCTTTACCTTGACTGCTGACCACAACAATCTTTTGCAAAGATTAGCCCTTCCTTTGCTGGTTTGTTTTAGCTCCCCCTTGTAAACAGCCACATTTATGTTTGAACATTCCCATCCCTGGGCGTGGCCACTTACAGGACGTGCCCCGCAGGTGAGTTTCTTTGAGCTTTTTCTTGAAGGTAATTATGGTATGACCCTGAATTTTGATTCCGTGAAGTCTTTACTAAACTCATTGGCTCGTCTCTAGGGTTGCAACTTGAGCAATTGAATTTGCGGTGAAAGTGTTCGATGAAATGTTTACGAGATGATTGGCGAAGGGCACATTAAATTGATAGAGTGAGAATGAGGAAGAGAAGCCTGAAAGTTAGCAGTTCTCAACACGTGGATAGACTCAGTAATTTGCCGAACCACATTATCCAACACATCCTGTCCTTCCTGGATGCCAAGTATGCGGTCCAGACCTCTGTGCTTGCTAAGGGATGGAGAAATCTCTGGACTAGTGTTCATGTGCTTCACTTGAACAGCAATTCCTTCCGTAGATTGGGTCGTTTTAAGAAATTTGTGGTTGCGGTTTTGAATAAACTCAATCATAACTCTACTGCTGGAACATTTATCTTCTCTTACCGAGGGAGAATAGATGATTATCTCAAGAAAAGGGTTATCTATTTTGCCACTGTCCATGGCATTGACCATCTTGTTCTTGATATGGGCTGCAAACGACCTCCTGTCTCGCAAGAACTTCTCAGTTGCCAAACCCTTAAAACCATAAAACTCAAGAATGCTACTTTCACTACATCATTTGGTTTCTCAAAACTGACCACTTTGCATCTGAAACACTGTTTGTTTTCTCTCGTTAGCAATTGCTTTGATTTTTCAGACTGTCTTCCTAATCTGAGCAGCTTATCCCTGCTTGGTTGTGACTTTACTAGATTCAAGGTTCTTAAAATATCAGGACCCCAATTGCTCAATGTAACAATAAGATCAATGTGGTACTCTTATGGTGGTCTCTCCAAGGGCTGTAAGGTGGAAATTTCTGCGCCAAAACTTACATTTTTTAGCTACAGAGAATCTCACGTGGTCGATTTCTCAGTAATTAACCTCCCCTCTCTACAACATGCTGATGTTGATGTTTTCCTTTCATATGAAGAGGAAAACAAGGACATTCAATGTTTGCTTAAATTCTTCCAAGGCCTCTATAATGTGCAATCTGCCACACTATCTTATTCTACTATTCAGGTATGCCAGGATGACTGTCATTTATGCTGTGTGCGCCCCTCTTTCATTTGTGGTTTCAAATCCTCATTTTGACTTGTTTTATGTCTGATATATCCACACTGGAACTTTTATCTAACCAATGTAAGAAATCCTTGCATCGGTGGCTTCATGCTCAAAGAATAAATTGAAAGTGAAGTGGAGTCTTTTGTAGCATCTAGTAAAATCACCAGTTTTATGCTCCTAATTTGCTAAAAGTACATTGGAAGAGCAAACTTTTAGACTTTCTTGTGAGTTTGACTATGCAATGTTATTGACTTTTACATACTTAATTGGCCCGTATTTCAATGGGATGTCAAATGGAATACATGTGTACTCGTAGAAAAAGGAGTTGCATCTCTCCCACGTTGGCAAATGGTTTTATAATTGAAAATGTCTCCATGCAGCTGTGTGATGAGATGGTAATTTGTCCATATAACTTTGAATGTCGATGTCTCATATATTTAGGCTTTAAATGGAGTGCCTGGACTAGAGCTTCAACAGAGTCCTTTCAGTAGATTGTCTCTGAAACTAACACATCCCAGTGACTGCTCCTTTCCAATTCCAGTAAAAGTGGCGAAGTACTTGTGCAATGGCTCCCCCACTCCAGATACTATTCTTGTCGAGTAGACAAAGGAACTTACTCCATGATTTTACTTCCAGAGCTCCATTTTGTTATACTCTATTGTTTCAAATGTGAATTTATAGTCCTTAGAATTTGGTTTTATACTTTTTGGGAAAATATAATTCCATGTATTATGTTAACTCGTGAGTTGAAAGTAGTTTGCTCTTACAAGGACTTTTGAGGTGTTGTTTCGTTATGCTTGTTTTTTTATTAGATATGACCCTGTTGATCTCAGAAGATTTGAGCAATTAATCGTGTGCTTTCATTAAGAGAGGATTGGCTATTTAATAGCCTTACAAAACAGAAGCAAAGAAACTGAATAAGCTAAAACGTGCCCACTCCTTTGTGACGTGGAGAGCAACGTGGACAGCTAAAAACAAAGACATACTACAGCTAAGCAAACTATAGCTAAGTGTTCCTATACAATAGGAATTATTAACAACCCAGTTTGACTGGTAAATCAAATCCTAATATTTAACATCCTCTCTTAAACTGAATGCCAAGTGCATCAGTTTACACTTGACACAGAACAAACTCCCATCAGACCCCGTAATTTTACAAAGGCATCATTCTTCAAAGGTTTGGTCATTATGTCCGCAACTTGACTTTGAGTTGGACAGTGTGTCACTTCTATGATACCCATGCTAGTAAGCTCTCGAATAAAATGAAATCGAACATTAATATGCTTACTACGTCCATGTAAGACTGAATTTTTGCAAAGCTTGATGGCAGAGCTATTGTCACAAAGAATCGTCGTAGGACCTTCTTGATGATGTCCCAGCTGCTGCAAAATTCTCCGGAGCCATATTGCTTGACAAGCACAGGATGTTACTGCTATAAACTCAGCTTCCGTGGTGGACAATGTCACTATGGGTTGTTTCTTTGAAGACCATGAGACAGCTCCTAAGTTTAACATGAAAACATAGCCGGACGTGCTTTTCCGATCTTCAATATCGCCAGCGTAGTCACTATCAGAATACACATTAATTCCTTCAATTCCTCCTCTCTTGTAGAATATCCCATAACTGACCGTCCCCTTTAGATATCTGAAAACCCTTTTTGCAGCCATTAAATGCAGTTCAGTGGGGCTTTCCATGTACCTGCTGAGAAGACTTACAACAAACATCATATCGGGTCTAGTGGATGTTAAGTACATTAGGCTACCCACAATTTGTTTGTATAGTGTGCTGTCTATTCTTGATCCACCATGATCCTTGCAAAGCTTCATACCAGGAACAATCGGAATGTTAACAGAATTGCAGCCATCCATCTTAAACTTCTCCAGAATTGATTGTGCATATTTCTTTTGCCCAACAAATATTCCATTTGAACTTTGCAAAACTTCAATACCCAAAAAATATTTCATCCTCCCCAAATCAGTCATATCAAATTCATTCATCATGGAATGCTTAAACTCATCAAACATATTCACATCATTACCGGTGAATATTAAATCGTCAACATAAAGGCATACGATCAAGATATTACCTCCATCTCCTGTTTTTATGAACAAAGTATGTTCATAAGGACATTTCTTGAAGCCTTGACCAGCAAAGTATGATTCGATTCGGCTATACCAGGCGCGAGAAGCCTGTTTGAGTCCATACAGTGCTTTCTTTAGCTTGTATATCATTTGCTCTTTTCCCTTCTTCTCATATCCAGGAGGCTGCGCAACATTAACTTCTTCATTTAACTCCCCATGCAAGAAAGCCGATTTCACGTCCAATTGATAGATAACCCATCCCCTTTGAGCTGCAATTGAGATGACTAGTCGAATGGTATCCAACCGAGCTACCGGTGCAAAGACTTCAGTATAGTCTATGCCATGTTGTTGCGTATATCCCTTTGCTACGAGATGAGCTTTGACCTCACCATTCTCATTCAATTTAGTCTTGAAGATCCATTTAACTCCCACTACTTTTCCTCCTTGCGGCAGCAGGGTGAGCTCCCATTTGTCATTCCTTTCAATAGCATTCAATTCGGCTTCCATAGCTCTCTGCCATATGTCACTCTTCACTGCTTCGGCATAGCTTAATGGATCATTATCTGCATACAAAGCAAAGAATGCAAAGTCATCTGCTTCAAATTGTTGCTCATTCTCACTGCCAATGTAATCTTGCATCCAGCGTGGTGGTCTTCGCACTCTTCCCCCTTCTGCGTTGGATTCTGTGGGCAGGTTGGGCTCGGCATGCTCATCATCATGCACGTGTCTCTCAGCAGCATTGCTTCCTGCATTCACACTTGATTCTGCAAAGACACCATGCACACTTCTACCTGCATTGACACGTGATTCAGGTGCTGATTTTTCAGCAGGAACGTCATCAACAGCTGCGACCTCAACACCTCCATGCGTGTTGTCAGGATGAGTATTAGTGGCAGCAACAACATCACTGTCACTTTCCCGATTTGTATTGTCTCCATTACTGTCAAATGCAAGAACATGACCATCATCCCAGTCTAACTCAGCCATAACAGCTTCGGCATAGCTGTGATCCCAATCCCAGTGGCCTTCTTCTTCAAACCTTACATCCCTACTGATGATAATAGTTTTGGACAGTGGATCAAACAGCCTATATGCCTTTGCTTCCCCACTAACACCAAGAAAAACACATTTCAAGCTTTTGTTATCTAGCTTGAATCTTTTTGCATCAGGAATATGGGCATAGGCTGTGCATCCGAAAATTCTAAAGTAGGATACTGAAGGCTTAATGTTACTCCAAGCCTCTTCGGGGGTTACATTTTTGACAGCGAATGTTGGACTTCGGTTTAGTAAATGAACTGACCAATTCACAGCTTCTGGCCAGAAATTCTTGGGAAATTTCTTCTCATTCAACATGCTACGAACCATATTCATAATGGTTCGATTTTTCCTTTCCGCCACACCGTTTTGTTGCGGTGTGTATGCTGCCGTAAGTTGCCGTCGTATGCCATGTTCATTGCAAAAATTGCTGAATTCATTTGACGTGAATTCACCTCCACGATCAGTCCTTAGCCCACTCAAATACACCCCTGTCTCCTTTTCCACAAGATTTTTAAACCTTTTAAAGGTATAAAAAGCTTCCGATTTTTCTGTCAAAAAATATACCCAGACTTTACGGCTAAAATCATCTATGAAACTGATGAAATACCTCTTGTTGCTGTTTGAAATAGGCCTGATAGGTCCACATATGTCCGAATGTACCAGTTGAAGAATTCGGGTGGCTCTACAAGTACTGCTCTTCGGGAAAGGATCTCTTGCTTGCTTTCCAAGCATGCATTCTTCACATAAAGTCTCAGGAGGCTTGATATGTGGCAGCCCTTGTACCATGTTCTTTTGTTGAAGAGTCTTAAATCCATCATAGCTTAAGTGGCCATATCGACGGTGCCAAATTCCAGCTGAGTCATCTGTCAAAGAGCTATAGCAAATCTGCTCTTCAAGTGGACGTTGATCAAGTAGAACAAACATTCTATTTGAGGACATTTTAATTTCAATGATCAGACCTCGATTGGGATGATAAACCTTGCATTTTCCATTTTTGATTAGAATTGCAAGCCCCTTCTCTTGAAGCTGCCCTATACTCAGTAAATTACTCTTTAACTCCGGTACATAGAAAACACCAGTGAATACCTGAGTATTATCATTGAATCTGATCCTTACGTTGCCTTTCCCCATCACTATCATGCAAGAGTTGTTTCCCAGTTTCACTTTTTCTCTGAAATTCTCATCAAGATCAGAAAAGAGTTCCTTCTTCCCGCACATATGGTTGCTGCATCCTGAGTCCAAAAACCAAACTTCGGCAGTACTGATTTGTTGTTCTTCGACATAGGCCATCAACAGCATTGCTTCACTTGTGTCAGCAAAGACTTCGGCAGTATTGATTTGTTGCTCTTCGACATAGGCCATCAACAGCATTTCTTCACTTGTGTCAGCAAAGTTTGCTCGCAGTCCCTTCTTTGGACATTCATACTGAAAATGCCCAAGATCATGGCAATTGTAGCATTCCACAGTGGACTTATCAAAGCTTGGCCTGTGACGTCCTCTTCCTCTTCCTCTGTAAATTCCACGTCCCCGTCCTCTGCCTTCAAAATTTGTTTCATAGGTTATCTTCAAGGCGTGTTCTTCTGCAACCGTATGATGATTCATACGTTGCTCATGCACCAGGAGGCTACTCTGCAATTCATCTATGGACATGACTTCCATATTATTTGATTCCTCAATAGCACAGACTACATAATCAAATTTTGGTGTCATTGATCGTAAGATCTTTTCAATGACAGCAACATCATTCATCAGTTCACCATGAATTCGTTTCTTATTTGCTATCGTCAAAGTCCGAGCAAAATAATCATTCACGGATTCACCCACCTTCATCTGCAGAATCTCCCATTCCTTTCGAAGTGCTTGTAACTGGGCACGCTTGACCCAAGCCGTGCCTTGGTATTTTTGTTTCAATGAGTCCCATATATCCTTTGCTGAGTCTTTCTTGAGAATTGTTTCCAGGAGGGATCGATCTATTGCTTGGAACAAATAGTTCTTAGCTTTTAGATCCTTCAATTTCTGATCTTGAATCACCTTCATTTGGGTCTCTGTGAGAGGTGCTCCTTCTACTGCTGTAGGCACTCCATGTTCGATTAAAGACCAAAATTCTTTCGAGCGAAAGAAATTTTCCATAAGCATGGACCAATGATCATAATGCCCATCAAATTTTGGAATTGATGGTTGCACAAAATTTCCTTCTGACATTTTTCTCTCTATCTCTCGTGTTTCCTCTCTGTCTCTCGTGTTTCTCTCTATCTCTCAATTCCTCTCTAACTCGTTTTTCCTCTCTGTCTCTCGTGTTTCCTCTCTATCTCTCAATTCCTCTCTAATTCTTCGGTTTCTCTCTAACTTGTGTAGATAGCTGCGGCTTCTCACAATTTCAACTGCACACTCCGTGACACAAATTGAAAGCTCTGATACCAAATATTGATCTCAGAAGATTTGAGCAATTAATCGTGTGCTTTCATTAAGAGAGGATTGGCTATTTAATAGCCTTACAAAACAGAAGCAAAGAAACTGAATAAGCTAAAACGTGCCCACTCCTTTGTGACGTGGAGAGCAACGTGGACAGCTAAAAACAAAGACATACTACAGCTAAGCAAACTACAGCTAAGTGTTCCTATACAATAGGAATTATTAACAACCCAGTTTGACTGGTAAATCAAATCCTAATATTTAACAGAGGTCGTATGAGAGTGTAGAAAATATATATTTTAAAATGTTGTTCCTTTAAAAATATATTAAATTAATTTTTTTTAATTTATTCTTGATATTATTATATTAAAAAAATGTAAAAATATATAAATAAATAAAAAATACAGTTGAATTACAATACCAAATAAATTTTTTATATTTTAGTATAATTATATCTATGGTATAATTTCACAGCAACAATTATAGTTTTTACTTAGACTGATTTTGAAAATTTACCCACGCATTCTTTCCATGATCAAGAAAGTGAGTTTCGTGTCACTGGTCAATGTGCTATGGTGATTGTACCATCTCCATCCCGCAGCTCGCTGCTTCTTTATGTTTACGGGAAGCTTATGATCCGCGGTATGCATTCGTATTACTGGGGATCTTACATTAATGGATTACTTTACATTTTAATGACCAAATTGATTAAGTCAATTTGAAAGTTTTTTTTTAATTTTTATTAAAAAAATGTTATTTTAATTTTTTTTCCTCTTAAATCTTGGATTAAAAATACCAATCACGATTCTTTAAAATTTTGAGGGATCATTTTTCAATCAAAATGACATTATATTCCAAGTTCATATTGGACAAAGGGAACTCTAAATGTAGTTTTATAATAATCTTTTAGAAGAATCTGCATTTTTAAAAACCTAATGTCATATCAGATTTTGAAAATACAAATGTAGAAAGTAATTTTTGTTATAAATTTTTCTTGTTTATAATTGGATAGCTATGCTTTATTTAAAGGTTTGTAGTTTATAACAACATGTTACGTGTCTCTTTCTATTTTAAAATCTTTGTTCACATAAAAATTTGTCCATAACCAAGGTGATCTAGATTTTTGAAAAAGACTTGGAATGTAAATCTGGATTTCAAGTTTACAATGTTGTTTTAGGTCAACATTCATTTGAATAGGTTTGATTTTTATAAGTTTTTTTTTTATTAAAAATATCATCGAGGAGATCAACCACATGTTGTTCCCTTTTCCAAAATATATTCTACAAAGTTAGAACAAATTTATGATTCTATTTTGGTTTGGAAATACAAAATTATTATTTTTTTGTAAAACAAGGCTTTTTATTCTTCTATTTTTTGCAAAAATATATCTTGTTTGTGATGTATAAGCTGAATTTGCTTTCCATAAATCAAAGCTTTTACTTAATGAGTATGAATTAGAACATGTTTTGATTAAATCACGATAATTACTTTTTTTTAGGAATGGAAAAACAAGTTTTGAATCATTAATTTTTTAAGTAATGCTTTTGGGACTAGTTTTGTAAGGAATGATGATGTCAATAAAAAAAGTGACAAGAGTAACAATATGATTGATATCACTTGTAACAATAAAAAAAAGTTCTAAAATAAAAACCATTGTTTTAAATAGATACTTGAGTTTTATTTTTGATTTCTAATTTAGTATTGTTTGTTACAATTTGTTTTTTCAGAAATACTTTGTAAAAGATCATTATGAAATTGTTCCTTCTTTGATACAATTTAAATGTACAAATATATCAAATAAGGTGATAGTATCTATTTGAAAATCATGATAATTTATATGAAATACTTTTTAAAATTAATTTGAGTTAAAACATGAAGAAAATCTTTAGAAATATCTTCAATGTTCATTGATGTATAATCTCTTAGGTCTTATTCTATATCATGATTAGAATTTAATTTTTTTTTATCATAATCTGAATAATTCCTTAATTTTGTAAGAAAAAGGTTGTAATATGGTATAATCTTTTGAGGTATAGATTTTTTTGTTTGTTAGGTAAGTTTTTTTTAAGGTTGAGGATCATCAAGGTATTTGATGGCTTCAAGGATGAATTTTCTTGTATCTATTAAGGATATTGATTTGCCTTGAATGTGGTTGATAAAATCTTTTAAGTTGGAACTAGATATTTCTAATTTATCAATTTGTAGGAATTTTTTAAAAAAATTGAAAGGTTTGGTTTTGTTTAGTTTTATAGGATTTAATTAATAAAAAAAACATTGGTTACAGTGAATAATGTTTTCTTATAATTAAAGTTTTCTTATAATTAAAGTTCATGGAGTTTGGTATTTGCAAGTCAAATCTAGAAGTTTGAACTTTGTTGTCATATTTGTAATAGGTAAATGTTGAGATCAAATTTGGGTTTATATAGAGAATTTTTTGTTGATTATTTATGGGAGATTTTATAGTAAGGTTCAGATCTGATATGAAAATATTTTTGTATTTATAGGTTAATCGTTTTGTAAGTGGTTTAGAGGGTATTGATTAAGGTTTGGAACAAGTACAATTATAGGTTGATTTTTTAATGGATAAGTCAAACTATTGAAATATGGTCAAAAAAATCTTTTAAGTTAGAACTAGATATTGTTAATCTATCAATTTGTAGGCATTTTTAAAAGTGTTTGAACGATTTGATTTAGTTTTATAGTCTTTAATTAAAAAAATATTAGATATAGTGAATAAGTTTTCTTATAATTAAAGTTTATGGAGTTTGGTAGTTGCAAGTCAAAATCTAGAAGTTTGAACTTTGTTGCCATATTTGTAATAGGTAAATGTTGAGATCAAATTTGGGTTTATATAGAGAATTTTTTGTTGATTTTTTTATGGGAGAGATTTTATAGTAAGGTTCAGATCTGGTATGAAAATATTTTTGTATTTTTAGATTGATCATTTTTTAAATGGTTTAGAAGGTTTTGATTAAGGTTTGGAACAAGTATCACTATAGGTTGGCTTTTTAATGGATAAGTCAAACTGTTGATAAAAAATTCCTAACTCTTTTTCTAACTCATTTTATTTCCCATTTAAAATGTATTTAGAGCTTAAGATCTCGATAGATCTTGAGATCTTCTTTTTAGGTAAAGTTAATGAATTCATCATATGTCAGTTGTTTATAATGGATAAATTAATTGTCTGAGATGTCTTTAATTTTATTTATGACTGTCTCTCTATCCTATAATGATAGATAATCAAACAATAAAATTATTTTCAGAAAAGCTTATTAGATTATTCTCGAAGCATAACACAGTGAGAAAGATGTTTTATAACATTGGAAGTAATTGCACCTAATATTTGAAAGAAGTTCAATATTTTTATCTTTTAAATGGGATGAATCTCCAATGAAATGTAGAGAAATAGTTAATATCAGGGTTAATATTGCATCTTAGATAATTATGTCATATAGGTTACGGATTAGTGTTTGGTCTTCATATATTCAAATAGATTGTAGAATCTCTAAATATTGGGCATCAACGAGATAATAGTCTTATTATCCTTTTAATCGACCATAAGATATTGCAATTAAAGGTTCAATTATGGCTTTATCTAAGGTTTTAATCTTTGTTTTATAAGCATTGGTATCAATGATTGTTTGTTATAAGATATTAAGGATGTTGTATTCTAACTAGAATGATCATTTTCGATTTGGTTTGGTTTTTATTTATAAAAATAACCAAATCAAAAAACAATTAAAAAAAACTGAAATCGATTTAAACGAATGGTTTCAGTTTGATTCAGTTTTTTTAGGCTTTTGCTTTCCCCTTCTTTCGTTTCATCAAAATGGAATCAAACCAAAAAAATTGAACCGAACCGGAAGAATAAGAAAAATTTATAGTATATCTTTTTATTTGAACCGGTTTGGTTGAATTTTAGCTTATCAATTTTAACCTTAAACAACAAAAATCGGATCGTATCGGAAGTTTTAAAAAAAATCTAATCAAATTTTTTAATGGTTTGGTTTTTCTTTATTAATATTTTTGGTTTTCTCGGTTTTTTGCTCACCTCTAATTCTAGCATTCCATCAATGTTTCATTTATAGAAAGGAGAGGCATTCAACTTATATTGGTTAGTAATGCCCGACTCATTTTAGATTCCCATGTCTAGTTCAAGAGGAGTTGTTCTAGGTGTAGGGTTCTTCCAAAGTTTGTTTATTTCATGAATTATTCCTATAAGGTTTTTTCTTCATCAAAAGTTTTTTTTATCATGTTGTCTGTTATGGAGGATTGAGGGTGGTTATTGACTTGAGGTATGTTAGGAGCAATTAAGGTGGAAAAGAAAGCTTTAAAGTGGTTGAAATGATCTTTGATAACTTTACGAGAAAAGGATTTGTTATTTTGGATTTGAGTTTGGCTAGCTTTAGTGGTTTGGTATGTTTAAAAATTAGGTTATTATAGCTTTATTCATTTCAAATTATCCAATTACACAAAACAAATAGCATTAGATTTGTGGGCTTGCACAATGTCACTAGTTGGAGCAATTTTTAAAATTTAGAAAAAGAAGACCAGGCAACACAAGTATATTTTAAAAAAGTAAAAAAAAAAAAACATGACTCGAGACATAAGCCTGAATGAGCAAAAAAAAAATAGAAGTGTAATATAAATAATATAATAATAGAACAAATAATGATAGTTTATATAATGACTTAAACAAAAAAACAATGGATTATATATATATATATATATATATATATATATATATATAATCATTGATATGGAAAAAATGTAAAAGCAAAGATTTCAACCAATAAAATGAAAAACAAAATTGAAAAAAGGAAAAAAAAAATACATAAGTTAACCTAATAGAGTATGTCCAATATACAGGCGAAGTCATGATATTGGGATAAACCAACAAAAAAAGAAAAATTCAATTCTAAACAAATCAAATATAGAGAAATAACATTGAAAAAAAGATCAGTTAAAAAAGAAAAAACAAACTAACAAGCCAGTACCAAACTCTATGACCTAAATCATGCAAATAAGATAGCATAATAGAAAGCAAACCATAAGAGATTATAAAGTTGAATTAAAAAACAACCCAACTTCAAATGATGAAACATGAAAAATCAAATCTAGAAAAAAAACCCTAAAAAATAGAGTCAACTCAGACTAGTCCGTCAAACTTGTAGTTTTAGTGATTGGATAAAGATAAACAAATAAAAAGGAAATTAAATAAAATCACGAAGTCTAATATAGAAATACTTGAACCTTGAATGATGGAACTAAAACAAATAATAATTTCCTATAAAAATAAAATATGAAAATAAATATCAATTTAAAATATTTACCAAAGTAAATTTAACAAAGAATGATAAAAAAATCGAGATAACACAGGTTATTTGTAAAAATTAATAACTATATAAATCAAATAAATAAAAATAATGGAGTCCAATATCCAATTTAATAAACTCTGAATTTTAAAACTTAAAAAACATGTTTTTTTTTACAAAAAACAAAGAAAAATAAGCAAACTCAGGTGAACCTCCTAAATTTAAGCTAATCTTTAAAATCCAAAACTCATGAAATCTAAGACTTAAAGATCAATTATAAACATCAACCAATTTAATGATGAATGACAATAAAAAAAATCAATTAAAAAAAACTATCAAAGTAAAAAAAATGGCGATTGAAATAATGATGACCAAATTTTATAGGAAAAGAATCCTAAAAAGAATGATATTCTAAAACAAAATTAATTTAAAATATTATCTCAAATAAAATAACTAACAATCAAAAGAGTGTAAATCACATTTAAAAAAAAAAAAATTGACTGGGGATGAAACTCAAAAATAAATTTAAAATTATAAATTACTCCAAATAAAATAAATAGTAATAAATAAAGCATCGATAAAATTAACAAATTAAAATGCTACTTTAAAATTTTTAAGGGGCAAACATGAAAATGACTTCATCATGGAAGTGACATTGAAATAGTTCAAACTTCAAACATTACAGTGAAAGGTAGCATTTGATCAATGGACAACCTTACATGCACCGCCTATACGTAAAGACGTGCAATACATGTGTCAACAACTTTTTTAATTAATATTTATATTTATTAAATTGAAAAATCAACCCTAAACCAATCGAATAATAACAAAACAAATAGAGTGAAAATACAAAAAAGATGCCCGTGAATGTAAGACAAAAAAAAATCATCTTTTAAGAGCATTTTAAGTCATTTAATTGGTCTTTAAAAAATAAAAAATACAAAAAAACCATGGACAGGATACTGAGAGAGAAATATGAAAGGATTAAGATACGAAATTAACCATACGTTCAATTGTGTATTTTATGGAAATTTCTATGATCCTCTTAGATTTTTTTCTTTCTATTTGAGTCCTGCACCTTAGTAATACAAAATAATTATGATCACTAATGATATCAACACTCTTGATAAGATGTACTTATTGACCGTTCATAAGGTTCCAAATCTTATAATTTTTAAGTCATTAAAACTGATTTGATTTACTTAAAAATAAGATTTCTAATTATTTTAAAATTTTGTAGAAAACAATTTCAAAGGATATAGATTGGCAAGCTGATCAGGCTTGGTTCTACCCATTCATGACCACACTACTCTACCAAAAGCTATATAACACATGCTCTAACATACTTTTTCATCAATTTAAAAGTGGAAATTAACAATGGTAGAAGGTTTTATTTAAATAATGCTGAGATGATATATGACAGAAGGTTTTGATTTCCACAAGTTACAGAGGAGTGTGTGGTGTTGTCTCTTATATACATGTAATGCAAAGATCATCACAAGACTTCAACAAGAGCTTCTCGGCCTTCTCAGGTCAATAGTTACTACAAGATAGCCATGTGTATATATATATATATATATATATATATATATATATATATATATATATATCTGAAGCTGGGGTAAAATTTCACAAAAGCTGGGGTATCCATACCCTTCTTATCAATATTAATCTTGAGTTAGTAAGATAAACAGAACAAGAATTATTATAATATAGTCTTCACAAAAGTTAAAACCCTCTAAATATGGTATATCTCAACATTCCCTAACCATCAATATTTAGAATTGAAGAAAATAAAACCACATATTTCAAAATGCCAGATGCAATCTAAACAAACTGCTAGTCACACCATATTGTTTGACAGCAAGCAAAGCATATCACAATAAGCTTAACAACGAGCAAATCCTTCAATCATCACATATATTGATAAAGTTTATAGAACGCAACCAACATTATTTTCTCTACTGAAGACAAGTGGGAAGAGAATTCAATTCACAACAAGCATATATAATGCTTCCATACCATGATTGACAATACAGGTATGCCCTTATTGTAATTTGCAACGTCTCCCAACTTCGACGGTGAATCATCAACCATGTTTCTTCAAATGGACCAGATGGTCCATTACATTCAGATGCTCTTCCACTCTTTCTTGCTGAGAAAGGAACCACTTCGCCGGTGACATTTTATTTAAGAGGCAATCAAGTTGGACAATAATTTCATTGATACTCCTGCCTTTTTTCCCCTTCTTATTCTACATCTTTTCCAATCCTTCTTTTCTTTTTTCTTTTCACTTCTATTTTTGTCCACCCTAACCTAAAACAGCTGGGCTTGCTGAAGAATTCAAGTTGAAGTCAGTCAAATTCAACAACCAAGCACAGACTGCAAAATTAGGCAGCAGCTAGAGTCTCTTCCAAAATGCTTTGATATTACAGCCAGGCAACAGAGCACGTGGTTGACACACCTTATTTGTGATATTATCGATGCACCCATAGCATGCAAGGAACCCGAAGACTTGCATTTCCGATATCTTCTCTATTCACTGTAAAGGCAAAAATGATACTTCATCTCGTGGTGAGAAACAGTGTGACCAGAAGAGGAAGCACCACGTACTTCTGGCTTCTCTTGACAGTTAAACAGATGCTTTAAACAATCCAAACAAAGAAAGTCTAGACAAAAGGTCTCCTCATAATCACAATCCTTAATGCAACATCCACACTGTATACAACGAGCTATACACAGAGTGCAAGCCCTGCATATCTGATCAGCTTGATCTTTCCCTTGGCAACTCTCTGCTGGGCAATCATAAACTAGTTTCAGTTGCTTGCATTTGGGGCACATCTCAATATCAATAGCGCGATCGTCATCACAAGAAGGATACAATTGTCCAACACGATGAAACTGTGGGGTTTTGGCTCTTGGATGCATATGGTCCATGCCAAGCAAGGATTTGAACTCTTCAAACCGATTTTCTGTTACACCAAAGAGCCCCCCAATTCTTATGTGCTTTATTCTCAGAGTGCCTGCTGACTTGAGGATCCTTAAATTACACAAGATGCCGTCGATGGTGAGTCCCACACATCCTGGCACACATAACTGCAAGAAAATGTAGATTTTCATCATATTACAATGGGGGGGGGGACGAATCATAGAGAAATTTCAGCTATAGTAAATTATAATGAGCTTCCAGGACCTTAGGGTACTGATAATATGAGCACAACCCACATAGAAGTCAGTAACATGTTATTCTGAAGCCAATATGTTTAGTGTTGGAACAAGTCTACCAATACAGTAGCAGGTTCACAAAAAAGGTAACAGTAGAACAGGTTTGTTATAGAATGTAAGCTTAGGAAGCATCACAAACATAATTGTCATAGAGTAGCTAATTCTCCAAAAAGAGGCAAAGGCTCTCATCTATACAGGATTGTTTTGGGGGCAAAGTTGATGCTTCACGTGATTATTACAGAACAATTTAAGAAACTTCTCTCTAGAAGCCAGCGGTTGCAATAATAATTAAATGACCAACCAAGAAAGCAACTGAATAGTTGACAGAGACGCTTGATACTTTGGACACGATATATGCTAGATAAGCAAATTCCTAATTTACTCTGAAACAGCAAAGTGTCCCAATCCCTTGTCTGTTAATACTTCCATAACACATATATAGTTCTAAACTTCTAATAGAATAAATATGCATTTAGTGGTTTGGATGGCCCCAAAAAAGCTTTGAAATAATTCCTTTAATGTAAATGTCTAATTTTGATTAAATTTTTGAAGTAGTCCCATGGAATGGCACCCTCAAACTCTAAGGTTCCCAGTACACCCCCTCCCCTTATTTGCTCCTTATGAAGTCTGGAGTCATCCCAGGTTAAACTCGTCTTAACCTCTTCAGTGCAGAGGGATTTATCCTAAAGAGAAGATTAAAACTTCAAAGTTCAAAGGCACAATTCAAATTTGTTTTTCTTCCAAACTGTCTATAGATAGTTTGTATGCTAATTCCTTCATCGGTGTTTTATAAAACTTAGCTTAATCCAACTCAACATCTATAAATAGAATGTTTATTTAGAAAGGGACAATGTTGCTTCATTGTAATTTGGATGGCACACTACAGCTAGCAAAATAAATAGAATGACACCAACACCAACTCCAATCCTAGTAGTATTTACTTGTATGCACGTAAATGATTATAATAATTAATGTTAAATATTATCACTTCTTGTTCAGATTAAACACCATATATGATTATAAATGCAGAACATATTAGACTTGGTCAATATGTACACCATATACAAGTGCATGTTAACATAGCTGACGATATATATTGATCCAAGAACAGAATTACACAATGATACTGACCTTTGTCAACCTTGGGTTGCTTTCCAGCACTTGCATCAACCCAGTATCAGTGATTCTTATGCACCCCACTAGACTCAAGCAATGCAGAGTACCTTGAGCCCTGCTAGTTAACTTGACAAGAGCTTCATCAGTGATTTTCTCGCTTGAAGGTTGATCTATATGAATTCTCCTCCACAGCATAGGATCGCCTCTAACCGCATCACGCAAAGATCTGCATAACCTTTCAGCCACAAGGAGGTCTTTCACTCCTAAATAACCAAGAGCAAAAAACAAAGCATCATGTGGTTCACCTCCCAATTCTCTCCCTTTCTCGCAATCAGCCCAATTATGGACATTGGTTTCCGAAGAAAAACCACCAGCACTCACCCCACAATCAGCCCCAAATCGACTAAAACTATGATCTGGAGTCGACACCTCATCACTGATACTCAAGTTGCCCTCTTGTGAGTGCAACCTCCAAGCACCATTAAAAAACAAATCGACACCCACAAAAGAGCCATCATCAACCATAGTTTTTTCCTCTCCATTAACCCCAAGTTTAGCAAAAGAAGGCCCAAAACCCCCATCAAAATCTTGGAACAAAGCAGTGAGTCTAGAGAACTTGATATCCAAGCCAAAAGGGTCGACAGGCAAACTATCATCAGAACCCACAATAGCATCATTCCCTTCTGGTTCACCTTTTTTCATTCCGTGATAATGGTTTATCTCCATATTCATTAAAGGGAAAAAAACCTCTGAATGGAAAACCCAAATCCAAAAGGATCAAAACAGAATAAATCAAGAGAAAACCCCAGATGAAAAATCAATCTTTTTTGCACGTAAGAAGGGTCAGAATAAAACCGTATCTATGGGAGATAGGTAACAACGAAAGGAGGGTTGTTGACTGTAAGTAAAGTGGGGCTGGGCAAAGATTCTCACATTACCTTGTTTCGCAAGGAGATATCTAAGAAGGGTTTGACCCAGTCTTTATTTATGAAGCCAAATAAGAATAAAAAAGAGAGGGAGGACTGAAAGTAAAGTGGGGTCGGGCAAAGATTCTCACATTACCTTGTTTCGCAAGGAGATATCTAAAACAGGGTTATTGATCCCGTCCCGGGTACCGTTCCGGTTTTGTGTTTGGAATGGAACGTTCCGGTTTCGGTATCGTTCCGGGTACCGTTCCGGTTTTGTACTGTTCATTTTTATTTAATTATATATATGAAAAAAATAAAATATTAATTTAACAAGTATAATTTAAATTCAAGATAAATAAAATTTAAATTATATAATACAAACATAATCTCAAAATTAGAAACATCTTTGAAATTCCAACAATAAAATTATTTTCTTAAAAATAAAAAATAAAAAATGAATTTAATTATAATTAAAAGATCCAGAATATTTGAAATTTAAGCTACTTATTGTATGTTTTTCAAGTAATTCTATGTTTTTTTATGGTTGTTGTATTTGAATTTGAATTTTAAAATTAATTAATGTTACTTATTGTTTTTAATGTTAGAAAAACTTAAAAAAACAAAATGAACACATTAAAAAATAATCAATAAGTTCAAACATAATTAATTAAAATACATTCCATTATAAATAATTCAATCAAATTAATTACAAATTAATACCCCTATTTTTTATGTTAACTATTATTATATAATAATTAATAATTATTATTAAATAATAATTAGTATAAAAACCAATAATTATTAATTAGTATAAAAGGTTAAAAAACACCCCACCCCGTTTGTCACTTTGTCCCCTTCATCTCAATACAAAAAACCCTACCCATCCTTTTTTCTCTAGCCGCCGCCGCCCCCTCCACACCAAACACACCCAGGCACCCAGCCGTTAGCCTCTCTTTCTCCTCTACGATGGTTTAATCTGTTTGGGTGGTTGATGCTCTCCTAGTGTTGATCTAGAGGGTTTCAAAATTTGTGTTTGTAGTTTGTTTTGGGGTGTCCCTTGAGGATTGTATGCTGCCCAGATTTTGGGTTTGGTTATCCAGACAAGATTTCCATGGGAAACGGATCTCTGGCTCTTTGGAATTTGATTGACCTTTCATTACCTTTATATTTTCAATTGGCTTGGCCCATTTGCACTTTTCTCTTCACCATCTCCATCTCCATCTCTCACCTTCACTTCATTCGGAACAAGTGGAAAATTGCCATCTACTGCGAACCTTTTTTTTTATTTTGATCCCGGAACGGAACGCCCGGTACGGAACCGGGGCGTTCCGGCAGGAATTCGGCCGGATTTTCCGGAACTGGCCGGGATTTTGACCGGGACAAAAACGTCGCCGTTTTGTCCCGGATTTTGCATTGGAACGGGCCGTTCCGGCCGGAACGGAACGGGATCAATAAGCCTGATCTAAAAAGGGTTTGACCTAATCTTTATTTATGAAGCCAAATAAGAATAAAAAAGAGGGAGAAAGACAGAAATAGAAAGGAAGCTCTCTTTCGGGCTGTGAGACAATAACGAGTTTACCCTTACCTGTTTTTTTTTTATATGCCATCATGTCATTCAACGGTGTTTTTTTTTAAAATAATTCTTTTATGATTTTAAATGTATTGATATAAGATACAGATTTTAAAAAATAAAAATAATATTATTATAATTTTTTTCAAGTGAGAAATAACATTTATCACACATCTTTTTAATATAAAAAAAGAGAAGCTTTGTTGGTGTTTTATGAGGGACACTATGATGTTTTTGAGTTTAAATCACATAATATACATTCAAAATAAAGGTTTGGTTATCTATTTAGTATATGGTTTAGTGATAAAAATTTGAAATTAAAGAGTTTAATAAAGAATTTATTTTTCATGTGGTCTCAAATTTAAGATTTATGATTGCTAATATGATGATCATAAAAAACTCACATAGTCAATTTTAGAATTAATGAAATTCATTGACATGCGCGTAAACTGGTCGGATATCTATATTAATAAAAAAAAGATAAATTTTGGTTATTATCTGTTTTACAATAATAAAAAAAATTGGATAGAAAGATGGAGGAGTTGACGTGATAATCAAGGAGGTTTTCTTTCTTTTTTACAGGGTAATTTAACTTGTTTTTTATATATATTTAAATTGTTTTGATGTTGAAAATATTTTATATACATATATATAAAGAAGAAGAAAAACATTTTAAAAATCACACATTAACCATTGTTTATATCTGATTCAAATTCCTCATGACCACCGATATGGGATGAGGAATTATTGCCTATGGCGTCACTGAATAATTTTTAGGCCTAAAATTGTAACACTGAATCGGTCTTTATTTATTTAGTGCATGGGAGCATGGTTGATGTTGTTTTTAAAAATATTTTTTATTCATAAATAAATTAAAATAATATATATTTTTTATTTTTTAAAAATTATTTTTGATATTAGTACATCAAAATAATCTAAAAATATAAAAAATAATTAATTTAAAATAAAAAATAATTTTTTTTTATTTTTCTCAAAAATATTTTTTAAAATACAGTTTCAAACAACTCCTTATTCAAATTAATTTAGTGGTTGCCTGTAAGTCCATTAGCCATTCTATTCATCCGACTCGAACGCCACCTAACCCTCGAATATATAGGAATAGGAGACGATGTCCTTGTTGTATCACAATTACCAAAAGAGCTAAAACAGCTCGTCCTTTGAGCTGTTCACCGTGACTCATTGTCACGGTGAATCGCGGGTGTACATCCTTTTTTTTTTCTCTTCCATGAACAGTGTAACGATGCTTTTAGCCCCGATAATAGGACAAAATAGCGCACGGGCTGAGTGTAAAAAATGCTGAGGGTCAGGGCCATGCATGTAATTGCACGCGTGCGGACCGATCCGGTCTGATCCGGTCCGCCGCAGTTTTTTTTTTTTTAATATATTTAAAATGGCTAATTACGGTTATGGGCCCAAATAAGACAAAAACCTTGATTTCGATCCAGGGGCTGTCCTGTAATTGACCATATTTTTTTATTTTTTTTCCGGTTATTGTCAGTGCGTGTGAATCACGCGCCTACCTGTTGCACGCCCCACGCCCTGTTCAGGTGGCACGTGCGGCGTCATACGGTGGACGGAGACGAGATTCCGACGGACAGAGCGGTTCGCCTGGGAGTCTTCTTCCTCCCGCGGTGGCGCGTTTACCTTAAAAATTCCCGTGGATGCGCCGGGGACCGGTTAAATCCGCACGTAAAAGTGCAGGAGAGTCCCCCAATTTGTGCACCTTTTTACTTCGGTCCCTTGACTTTTGATTTTAGTTTTTGTCCTGATTTTGGTTGCATAAGTTTTGATTTAGTTCGATTGGGTCCTCCGATTGCAATTGATTGGATGTCAATGTTTCGGTTCGGTCCTCCTTCTTTTAAATTTCGGATTCGGTTTAAATTATTCAATAAATACAGTACATAAGTTTCGATTTCTTCAATTGGATCCTATGGTTGAAATTGATAATATATTTAATTTTCATTTTGGCCCTTATAGTTTTAATTTTTGATTTTCATGCCTTGATAAATTGATATTTGTGTTTTGTTTTCCATTATTAACATAATAATAATAATAATAATAATAATCAGAATAATAATAATAATAATAGTAATAGTAATAATAATAATAATAATAATAATAATAATAATAATAATGATAATAATGATAATAATAATAATGATAATAATAATAATAATAATAATAATAATAATAATAATAAGAAGAAGAATCATAATAATAATAATAATAATAATAATAGTAATGATACTAATAATAATAATAGTAATGATACTAATAATAATAATACTACTACTAATAATAATAATAATAATAATGATAATAATAATAATAATAATGATAATAATAATAAGAATCATAATAATAATAATAATAATAATAATAATAATAATAATCAGAATAATAATAATAATAATAATAGTAATAATACTAAAAATAATAATAATAATAATAATAATAATAATAATAATAATGATAATAATATTAATAATAATAATGATAATAATAATAAGAATCATAATAATAATAATAATAATAATAATAATAATAATAATAATAATAATAAAAATAATAATAAGAATAATAATAATAATAATAATAATAAGAATCATAATAATAATAATAATAATAATACTAATAATAATAATAATAATAATAATAATAATATATTCTTTTTCTTGCTTACTCTTTTGTTAATGTTTATGAATGTTTTTTTTTTCGGGATAATTTGATAATTTTAATTGTTTTTGCAATAATAGCAATAGTTATTTTATATCTAATATTACTAGAGATAAAAGACAACTCAAGAACAACAAATAAATAAATTTACCTAGGTTATCTACAATTAAAAAACGATACAAGTCACTTTTGTCTCGATTACACTGTTCCTTTTAAACGGCAAACAAGTCATTATTATATGTTTTAATATTTATTGCATATTATCGCCTAAAAGTATATAAAGAGATAAAAAAAATGACCTTGAATTTTTTGGATTAACAAAATTAATATCAGCATTCTTAAATAAGTTTGATATAATAATATAATGAATAAATCTTATAAAATAAAAAAAATATTGGCTTTGAATTTTAATTTTGTACTCTTTTGTTCAAGTTTATTTCTTAAAAAAAACAAAGAATTAGATTTTTAATATTTAAGATCTAATATTATCCGGGAAAAAATACAGCTCAAAAAAACAAAAGGTAAACAAATTTGCCTAGATTATCTACAATTAAAAAATACACGAGGCACTTTCCGTTTCAACTACACTGTTCTTTGTTGACGGTAAATAAGTAATTATAGCACGCAAAAAAAATATATTTATTTTTTGCAAAAAAATTTCAATATTTTTATTTATAATGTGTAAGATCTAATATTTTTAGGGAAAAAAAGCAACTAATCTTTTTTTTTTTTACAAATTTACTTAGCTTTTCTACAATTAAAAAAAAAATCACTTCCCATTTTGATCACACTATATAGTATGTGAGACTAAGTATATGTGTTTAATATTTATTTAATAGTCTCGCCTAAAAATATATAGACAGAGAAAATAAATGACCTACAATTTCTTGAAAAAAAAATTTAATATCAGTACTCTTAAATATATTTAATATAATAATATAATGAATAAATCTTATAAAAAAAAACTGTCTTTAAAGTTAAATTTATACTTTAGACTTTTTTTTTCCTTTTCAGAAACTGTAACCTTTTTTCCACATGTATTTTTTATTTTTTAGTGTCCAAGTCAGTTGTTCTTTTTTTACCGGGTTTCTTTTTTTGTTTTTTTTTTTTACCAGAGTATCCGTGACAACAAATTTCTAATAAATCATTTAACCTTCTTAGCAAATTTTCTAACAAATTTTATCAAAAAAAATTTAGCAATAACAATATTCAATCACATTTTAGTTGAAAAAAACCATTTTTAACAGACTTTATCAATTATAATTATACTAATTAAATATTAAAATAATAAAATAAAACATTTATAAAATCAATCAATTTTCTACATAGATAAAAAAAACCAGCGGAGCGGGCAAATCAGCTCGTTATACTCTAAAATCGAGCCTTAGGCAGTATAGGTAAATCCCGCACTGGCTAGGATCTACTTAGATTCCATTATGTCATGCTCCGAGCTCGGAGGAGAGGCTTGGCTTGCAACCGACACAACTACTTCGATCCCATTATGTCATGCTCCGAGCTCGGAGGAGGGGCTTGGCGTGCATCCGAACAACCTTTGAGCCTACAAGTACAATGCTGAATTGGGCTTAATTGTTAGATTGTTGATGCTGGAGGAAATATTATATACAAGTGTCCTTGTAACTTCATCCAAGAGTATCTCTTATTGATGAATAAAAAAATAGCTTTTTTTTTTATCATTTGATCATTCGAATACAATCAATTTTTTAATATTTTGACAATATTTTATAATCTTCCTGAGTCTTTACATCATTCCAATTATGTTTCAATAGAAATAATAATACATCTCAAGTTTCTTCACCCAAAGTTTGTATAATTTTATAGCATTTTTTCTATTTAGTATCCATGTTTAAGTTTTTTTAGTGATTAAAATTAAATTTGAATTTAGAAAATTTCTATTCTAAAACACAAATAACACACTTTAATATATATATATATATATATATATATATATATATATATATAATTTTTATTTTCTCAATACATATCAAAGTTAGATTCCTAATTACTAGTAACTCTTAAAAAATATTAATTATTATTGATTTCTGAAAGATATATAATACATAATTTAACATTATACTATACTATCTTTCATATTTAAGAAAAAAATTAAAATATATATATATATATACACACACACACACAATATCATAAACTTTTGTAAAATATGAAAGGTCTTGGTGTGACTTGATCTAGTTTAAATAAAAAATATTATTATTTTTATTCTTATACATCTTATAATAAAATATTCAATATTTATTTTTAATCAAAACTAATTGAAGTACCAACTAACATAACATGGATGAAAATAACACAATAAAAAACAACAAACTAGAAAAGACAAAATTGAAACTGAAAATGGTTTTCACACATAATTCTAATTCGTATTTCTATTATCAAATAAATAATTATAGTACAATATCTCTCAAAAGACTTACAACTTCTTAAATAAGATAAAACATTAACCTAAACAAACTAGAAAATCTAAAATCAATAAAAATCCTAAACAATTTAGGAAGAAATAAAATCACCAATCTTTAAAAATAAACACTAATTGCTAAGAAAAATAATATATCTTTAAAAATCCCAAGCATTAGTCTCGTCGGGTTGAAAAGAACTCATCCTCGAGCTCAAAACTACTTTTTTTCTTCTTGATCTTATGGATGTTTAATAAACATTTTGCAACTCTTTACATGCTTAGCATTTCTATATGAAACATCATATGTATCAATAATATGCTTAGTCTTCTTAACAATGAAACTAATCTTATAGTTAGAAGGGGATTTGAAAATCTTTTTCATGACTTCTATCTAAAAATAGAATAACATCAACTCTAAACTTGACACGCACTTCTATTTAATTTTGTTTTATTCTTATGGACATCACAACCTAAGAATTTGCATTTAAATCTTCTCTTTCACCGCTATCTTCATTATCCTCATTATTTTTTATGGTTAATTCCAATTCATAAAGGAATTAGAATCATTAAAACTTTTAGTTTTAACATTATATTGATCTCAATCAAATAGTTTTTTTTTATCGTACCTTTGCAACAAGATTTTAGAATTAGTCATGAATCCATGATCACTCTTCTCACGATCCCTTTGAGCTCCTCACCTCTTTCAAGTGATGGGTTAATTTTACAATATACTTTTGTGTATCTTTTATCACTAGTTCTTGAATATCTCTTTTAAATTATGCAATTTGTCTCTACATATTTTCTATCAATAGTTTCTACATGTCTTTTTCTTAAATATCAACGGACACAAGTGAAAATAACACATGAAAGACAACAAGTTAAAAGGATGAAATTGAAGTCGAACAAGGTTGTTATAAAGAACCCTATTTATATTTGTATTATTGAATAAATAATTTTGATGTAGTTTCTCTCCAAGAAGTTTACAATTCCTTAAATAAAAAAGAAAAAATCAAACTGAAAATAAAGGAAAATCCTAAATAAACTAGAAAAAAATAAAATTAACAAATTTCTAAAGTAAATAATAATAACTAAGAATATCTTCTTAAAAATTCTACCACATCACTTATGATATAAGCTTTCAATTTGATTAAATAAAAAATATATAATAAAATATAGTTAAAAAATAGTGATTCAAAGTTTGGAGTTGAAGATTTTTCTCATATATTTTGTCAACTTCGTATCAAACTTTTAATATTTATCTTTTACTTGTTAATTTTCTAATAAATGACAGTAGAATATGGTTAAAAATTTAATATATTGACACATAAATAACACGCATGCCTTAATCATATTACACACTTAAACTTACATCCATTATATATTTGATTTATTGATTGATGATGGCCTAAGTGTTGGCTAATCACAGTTTGCCAGGCTGAAAAACATGGAGAGAATTTCAAACTGTTAATAAACCTCGAAGAGAGAATCTAAAATACCATCACACTGGCAATTGCTTCAAGCAATTTTATTTCTTATTTCCTCACGTAGACACGTACTTATTATACACCACAGCAAATACATATTCCGGGTGGAGAACTGCTCACATGCCTGAACAAATTCTCTCGACAAGCTTAGCTGAAGGCCGAAGTGCATAAAACACCTCAGTTAGTATTCAAAACTAAAAATTATACTCATCTTCGGGAAACTGCAAAGCAGATTATTCCGTACAGGCTCCATTTCTACAAAGTAGGAGGAATCCAGATATAGCCATGTGTTTGAACATAACCAGCTTTTGCCAGCAGCTCATCTGCTTCGACTGGACCTCGGCTGCCTGGTTGGTATTCCTTTGGCTTCATTTCACCATTGTCAATCCTGTGCAGAAGGGGTGTGAAGATCTCCCATGCTGCCTGATGATTGAAATGGAGCAACAATCAGATTTTGATAATCCCATTTCAGTCCAGATATTTTACGATTCTGAAACAAAATTTACCTTCAATTCATCTCTGCGAACAAAATGCTGCTGGTCGCCCCGAATTCTGCAAAACCAAAATCAATACTCGTTACCAGTTCTGTTATTTATATCCTTGATTCTTGGACAACGCTAAAGCTTCTAAGCTCATTGGATGTAATTTATGCATCTTTAAGAATTCTCACAACAAGAGTAGCACTAAAAGATATTTTGTTGCCAAAAAATAGCCAAAGGGCAGGAGTCCTACGTGTCAAGAATCAGACGTTCATATGCCTCTGGGATGGGAACCCCTTGATAACGTTGCATATATGACAAGTCCAGTTCACTTTGAACAGTAGACATCTCGAGTCCAGGCTTCTTGACCTGCATGAGTGACAGAGAGAAATTCAGAGGCAAGCACAAAGATACCTGAGATCTATTGTCGAATCTCTGGTTGGGGATTTATGATGTCTCAAGCATTCAGCTCACAGCTAAAATTTAGGGAACGCATAGGATGGTATTTCAGAGAAGTAATGCAGAATCTCTTTAGCTCTACTGTCCTCTTTTACTGGACAACACATTCATGTAATTTGACTAAAGAAAAGGCTTTGCATACAATTGTCAAATTAGACTCATACCGTAAGTTTCATGTACATGGCTTCTAAGGGTTGCAGGCGTATTACAAACTCATTCCTTCCTTGCTTTTGACCTACAAAATTAGACACAGGTCAAGCAATGCGATACTTACAGGGACCAAACTAAAGTATTCAGGGGCAGGGAATCAATTATTTACATACATAAACATTTTTTATCAAAAAGAAAAATTACTTTGACAAACAGCATTATAGCTTCTAAAAAATGAGCCACAGAGGAATCAACATGGACCACAAAGGAAGTGGTGATGCAAAACTCTAAAGTTCCAGAGTCATACATTTGAATATATCACCAGGAACGTCCTTGAATTGAACACGTATCTCTGCCTTCCTTGAATTTAATGCTTTTCCTGCCTTTAGTATGAAAGGAACCCCTGAGAAACAAAGTACGGCAGTACCAATGAGAACAAACTATTTTGCTTCGTTCATTCTGATGTCTGAAGTATATCTAAGGTTCCAAAATAAGAGATTCAGAAATCATTTCCACTGAACTGTGAAAATGTTCCGTAAATAGCAAGCAAATGGATTATAAAGTAAAAATACCTTCCCATCTTTCATTATGTATTCTCAGAACAACAGTAGCAAATGTTGGGGTATTTGATTGATCAGGAACTGTTGGGTCATCCCTGTAGCCTTCATACTGTCCTAGAACAAATTCGTTATCTTGGATTGGAAGTACGGATTGAAGAACCTGAATGTCACTGAACAATAAGTATTTGAATAGAAAGGGTACTCTTAAGACTCAGAGCATCAACCTCTGAAGGAACAGATGACAGCACAACAGAAAATTAATTTTAAACTACATGCTTTGGTCTAAATGGACTCCTACGTGGATTAATAATTAATGTTTTTCATCCCTCAGGGAAATAACAGATTGAAGCATTTTGGTTCATGATTATCTTTAAATGGTTCCAGATATAAATATCAGGAGATTATAAAATGAGATGGTTGATGATCTCAAACTGATTGATGCTCACCTTCACTTTCTCATCCCGAATATGTTCAGGTTTGAGAGAAACGGGCTTTTCCATGGCAACCAGACAAAGGACCTGTGATAAGTAGAACAATAGTTAGCCACAAACGAAACTCATTTCCTTTCTCATATTTTCTCTTGAATGGTGCTACTTGCTCATGATTCCAAGTTTACATGAATACCTACAAGATATGTCCAAGTACAAGGCTGAGCTATTTTGATGCGAAAAGACAAATTCTAAAGTAGACAATATTTTTATATCTGAATGCTCCAGAAAAATGCTTCTCCTATATGCAGGGGTTATTAAGACTCCCAAAAGATGACAAAGCATATAATAGTCTGGCTTAAAGCTATTGCCCATACCTGTAATAAGTGATTTTGAATAATATCACGGATAATCCTGCAGCAGAAAATCAAGATTAATGCTCGTCACTTATTGATTTTGTAGTTACATAACACCCAAAGAGCTCAACAATACAAATTAACAGAAAACAAAAGGTTCCATAATCCATAACTGCATTTTCAAGAAAATATTTCCCCGCCAATTTGCTAGAAGATATTAATCAGAAACTAGAAGAGAAAAACTAGCTTAAAGAAAGTAAAATTAAATATACTACTTGTTATAACAGTACGGACATTTTCCAAGGAAAAAACAATGTGGTTTCTTGGCAAGAGATACTGCTATATAGACTGTACAAGAAACTGGTGTTTACTGAGCATACCCGTATTCATCAAAATATCCACCACGACCTTCAGTTCCAAAATCTTCCCGAAAGACAATCTGGAAAAGCAAAAAAGGAGAGTGATTGAAATATATGATAACTGATGCTTTTAATTAATAGCAGATACTTTGGCAAAGAAGACTCTCATACTTGATGTTTTGAGATGATCTTTGAAAGCCATAAATTCATAGCTAGGAAGTGTTTTCCAATCCATTAACTTATCAACTATCATTTCATATTCATCATTAGCATGTTTTATTTTTTTTGTCTTGCACACAACGACAAAAGATACTCACCTGTACATTGGCAATGTTGTCGCGGTTCCAGAGAGGTAAAAAGAAGCGATTTGCAAAACGGAGGACTAGCTACAAAGTTCAAGCAACAGAAAGGATTAAAAAGAGATACCAGCCTTGATGAACAACGACTGTTAAATATTTCTGTGTATCTTACCAAGTTCTGCACCAATTCTTTTCCCAAGTAGTGATCGATACGATAAAGTTGTGCTTCTTCAAACAACTCTCCAATCTGGGCACTGAGATTTTCCGCAGATTCCAAATCTTTGCCAAAAGGTTTCTCAATGACAATTCTAGTCCATCCACCAAGATCAGCTGGAAAAGATTAAAAGAACAGCAGTCGATAAGATTAACACGAAGTTCTGGTCTGCTGCAACACTGGAAAATTAATACAGCTACTTGAACGATAGCTTTGTAAAGTCTAGCACAATTTATCTAGCCAAAGCTGATTAACAAAATGGCAAGTCCAGTTAGCTTTCAAGGATAAGTGAAACAATTTTAAAATTGTAGCTACAAGAAAACATCATATCATTTAGGGGGGTAAACTGAAACAAAATCATAAGAAGATTCTTCACCATTAGCAGATCCAGTGATGGCTGTGAATAATAATGAAGCATCCAGTTATGCCTATCTGGAATGTAAGTTTTAAGACCCCGTGAAGAGACATTCTTAAGAAAATGCAAGACAGTCAAATAAGGTAATTTAATTGTCAGTGTCTGCACAGATAGGGCAGTTCTCGCTTTCTATCTTTCTTTATTTTATTTTATTTTATTTTTCCATTCCAAAAGTGGCTGTCAGGCAAATGAATTTCTTCTTGTACCTTTTCTTTTCTTCCAAGAAATATCAGATGTAAAAGAGGATATGGTAAAAGAGTGTGGGTTTGGCTTTATAAAGTTAATGACCGAAAAATGTTACTATCATATATTGGAAGCCACAAAAAGCAAATTAGATCAGCAATTCTTACAATTATTCATGCAACATTTTTTGATCATCCTGCAGACAGGTGGATACACTGAGGGGGGGAGTGCGAGATAAAATAGTCTTCGAGATGATCCTTCTGCACTGTTTTTTGATTCTTCATGCTGTGAAATTTCCTTATCCAATAGCTGAAAGCCATCCTCACTATCATAAGAACCACTTACATATTTGATCTGCAAAGTTAAAAAAGATTAATGTCTTAGTAGTGCATGCCGGAAAAGACTAATAAAAAACAATGCATAGAAAGAGCTAGACTAACCAGTTGCAAGAACTTTGATACATGTTCAGCATCTTTGCCAAGATATCTGAAATGATTGTTCAATCCCAGTTATTTGCAATATTCATTATACTTATCAATAACCTTTAGCCAAAAAAAAATAAAAAATGGCTGAAACATAGCCGCAGTCACAAAATACATCTATATGAACTATGTGCTCCCTACTTTCTTCCTGGTATGTTTCGATGTGAACTACACAAATCCCAGTACCTTGCCCATTATTTACTCCATCACAGTGAACCGGAGTAAAAAACGAACACAATTGATAGAGCACATGCACACAAACATGAAGCAGGCACACAAGACAGAGGCTAGGCAAGATATCTCACCCACGGATTCGATCTCTAAGATCATCATCTGAAATCTTAGTCCTTGCATATCCGAAAATGTGAACTTCATTTGAGTCCAGAAATCCCTGCCCAACATCCCATCGAAAAAAAAATCAATCAAATTTCTCTAAATTCACAAGAGACCGTGTCTTTTATTAGCAAGCAAAAGGATTTCTCTTTATTTACCTGGCGATAAAGATGGTAGAGAGCAGGGAAAGTCTTCTTCTTGGCTAGATCACCAGAAGCACCGAGAACAATAATTGAAAGGCACCCACTTTCAGACACAGTCTCATGTTCCTTTGGAAACGAATCATTTCCAACACTAGATCTCCTCTCTACCATCCATTGACCTGATCCCATGTCCTTGATATATCAAGCTTTGCTTCCTTTCCCAAGCACCGCCTTCTCTGATCTGATTCAGTACCACAAAAATATCGGTTACAAAATCGAGATGCTAAAAACTTGTTTCTCATAGGCCCTGTAAGGCTGTAACCGAGGTTATTGGTTTTGACCAAACACCAAAACGCTAAAATTCCGTTCCCTTCATTAGTTTTATCGAAGTCAAAACGTAATTGTAATATAAAAGAAATTAAACAAAAGCTTTAACTAAAAAATAAAGCAAACCATTAAACACAATCTCTCAAGAGATCTTAAGCTTTAATTACCAAAAAATATATCAAGAAAACAATTAAACACAATCTCTCAGGTGATCTTAAGCTTTAGCTACCAAAAAAATCAACAAAAACTCGTGATCTTCACTAAAAAGAAACGCAAACCTGAAATATGGGAATTGGGAAATGAATCAAATCTGATGAGATGCTAAAGATCAACAGGTGACAAATTTGAACCTGGATTGTGGTTAAACTTTTCTGCCAAGATTTCAACGAGTTGGTGAGAAGATATTTATATAGTAATTCATAGAGGGGGAGAGAGAGAGAGAGAGAGTGTCTTTACGTGCTTATACTTTAAATATTTCGAAAAGTAGTTTTAAAAAAATGCACGCTAAGCCAAAAGGTGCGTTTTTCACCAAACTATTGTAAGCCGCCGTAGTCGACCGGTACTGGTAACCCTTACACAACACACCCTTGTCTTTTCTGTATTCAAACATGTACCCAGCTTCATACAAATTATTTCGATCAGGTCCTTATTTTTAATCCAAGTACGTTTATAGATATTATTATATTAAGTTCTAAAAAAAAAAAAAAGACTGGAATCTGGATCATAATCTTGATCTTGTTTTTGTTCCCAAGATATTGGCAGGTGGAGAATATATCAAATGCCACGCGGTGGTTGTGGTGCATTGGAGCTTGGTAGCCTTTAGAATGAGAGTATTTGGTATGAGCAACATGAAGTAATTGTTTTTTAAAATATTTTTTATATAAAATTATATTAAAATAATATTTTTAAAATAGTATTTGGTATGGGTAATATAAAAAATTGTTTATGATTGTTTTTTAAAGTGATTTTTATTATTTTATTTTTAAAGAGCCTCTCGTTAATATCTTGTGATTTCACTGCTTTCTGGTCAATCCTTCAAGGATTAGTGAGTAAAGAGATACGGCAAAACATGGATTTCAAAATATATTAGCAAAATTGAGGACTTGATTGGTTTTGGCCAAGAGTAACCAACCACCTAACAAGGCCATAAACTAAGTGCCCGTTTGGGAAACATTAGAAAAATGTTTTTTCAAAAACAATTATTTTTTAATGTTTTTAAATTATTGTCAAAACTAATTTTAAAAAAATATAATATATATTATTTTAATATATTTATAAATAAAAAATATTTAAAAAAACAATTATAACCACATCTACAAACAACACCATAAGCTAAGCTGTGACCACGGGCCAGTATTTGCGGCTGTGGTTCGTGGTTTGAACTTTGAAGAGACTTCAATTTTTATTATTTTATTTTTAAAGAGCCTCTCGTCATAGTATTTAATTAATCTTATAAATCTTAAAATTAATAATTATATAAATATTTCATGGTTATTTGTTACTTTCTCGATTATTATATTGGAAGACGTGTTGTATTTATGCAAAAACATTTACCGGATTTTTCTTTTTCCAACGTTTTGTAATATTAAACAACATTTTATTATAAAATATTTCATATTTTTTAAAATTAAAAAATCGATTTCAGCCCGGGGGATAACGTAGCTACAGCCTTGGCGTTTCACACCTTTTTTTTTTTTTTTTTAACGGTTTGCAAGTGTGGTTGTAATTGTTCTTCAAAGTGTTTTTTGTTCAGAAATATATCAAAATAATTTTAAAAAAATATATTATTTTTGATATCAGCAAATGACTTAAAAACATTAATTTATTTAATTTATTTTTTTTCAAAAATACTTTTGAATGCAATGTCAAACACTCTATCGAAGTGCTTACCAAACACAATCCTGGCTTTAGTTATTTATTTGTTTATCACCATGTTTTTTGTTAAGAACTATGTAAATATGTGCCTTTTCGACCCGTGTTGTTCATCCATACCAGTTGGGAGCCATGAGGGTTTCCTTCTACCATTACACTACAAAGATAGAATAGTTTGATCCCCAGGCCTATCTCTCCAAGCTACCGTGATTCTGTGGTAGCTGAACGCGTTTCTCAACTATAATTGTGTTTAGGTAGGAGCTAACAACATTGATTAAGTGATTATTTTTTTAATCTATTTATAATTAAAAAAACATTCTCAAAAACAACACAATCATTCTCAAACATCCTCCCTCCTAGGTCACCCATGCTCGTGTGCTTGACCAATTTTTTTTGTTGTTGTTGAATTCTTCGTCCAAAATATTTTAAAAAATATATACATTATTTTCAATTACATCTTTAATATTTTATTTATTTTTCAACTATATTTCATAATTTATTTTTGTTTTTTTATAGGTTTATCACATTGTCAAAGAAATATCCTGATATTTAGTTTATGAGCATTTATTTTTATTGTTGTATAATTAATTAAAAAATAATTTCTAAAAAAGAGTTATTAAACCTAATGATGTATGTGATCCAAGTTACAGGTTTGACAGTTTAACTTAGGATGGTTGACAATTTAACTTCTTAATTTGCATTGTTTTGTATTTTATTGGATTATATTGATAAAAAAAAAAAAAACCCAACATTGGTTTGGTTTCTTGATTTTACAAGTATTATTTTTGTTATTAAATAATAAAATACACCCTCCTACATTCTTGTATGCCTAATATTAAAAGGTAATTTTTATGTTATTTCAGGTGCATTTTCGCTTTGTTTATCACCTTGTTTTTTTGTGCATCTGCCCGACACTCGTCTAGTCCATGTGTTTAATGGTAGGTGTACGGTGTTGATTCATAGAAAATATTGGTGGTAGTTGAACGCAATTCACATCAATAATTGTGGACAGGTAGGAGCTATCAGCATTGATTAAGAGATTATTTTTATTTATTTATTCAATGTTATTAGCTCACATTATTCAAAGTCAAGATATTGGATTTGTCCATCTAAATAATGCCCTTTTCAAAAGTAAATATCTGCGAGCAATTTAATAATGCCATTCAAAAGTAAATAATTGCAAGTGTGCAAAGCAAGGAAGCATAAAAATATTAGAAATAAATAATCTGTGTATTTAACAGCTGGAGTGTCCCTTTCTATTATTTTTTTTGTTTAAAAATATATTAAAATAATAGTTTTTTTTATTTTTAACATCAAAATAATATGAAAACATCAAAAACTAAATTGAAATAAAAAATAAAATAAAAATCAATTTCTTTCAAAAATATTTTTAAAACACCAGAACAAACGGATCAAATAGAACATCATAATTCCTACTTATTAAGATATGGTTTATACTAATTAGATAAAACTCTAAAATGCGTGGATATTTATTGTGCACTGTTTATACACGCATAGAATACCGTGGATGATAGAGTATATTTTTTATAAATTTATTTTGACCTCAAATTTATATTTTATGTAATTTAATTCTAATTGAAGGCTAATTACATCTGAATTCTTAGTCAATGATAAAATTACAAGAATAAAAATTGAAATGAAAAGACACCGAACATAGATAACGTGCAAGAGATTGCATGAAAAATACATTTAGATCCTTGATCTTTAATCTTTAAGACTAACACAATGTATACAAAAAACATCATAATTTTGTTTTAAGAAAACTTTAAAATACATAAATGGATATATATTGAAATACGTTAACTTTTTTTTTAATTTATGATCTAGTAAATAAATCAGAAAAAAAATGCTTAAGAGGCATATTAAAAAAAAAGTTAACGCAAAGTCAAATATCTTAAAAGTGATCATACTGTCCGCTTCAAAAATATCCTAAAGTAATCTAAATGTTTTACAAGAGACAAAAACATCTACTTCAAAAATATCTTAAAGTGGAACATTTAGGTCACTGCAAGACTGTGCTGCCATAATTTGTTGCCATGTGGACCTGCCTCCCGGCCCATCATAATGGGGCTTACCATCTTTACTTCAGCCCACAACGTTTCCTTTAGCAGTCATTCCACGCTGTCATCGGCCAGTCTTAATATTTTTTTTTCAATGCAATATATATAGATATTACCAATATATTTTAAACTATCAAGAAAAACTTATTTTCAAATATAAAAGATAATATATATTTAATAAAATAAATTTTGAATTATACATATTAACAAATATTAATTTGGTACCAACGTTGCCCATCTCAAATGTCTGTAACATCGAGTTTTTTATTTCTTAAATTAAAAAATATATTTTTTTAATAATTTTTTAACCTGAAAACACCTGAGAGATCTTTGAGACCTTAGTAAACCTATTTTTGAACTTAAATTAACCAAAACTTAATAAAAAAAATTAAAACAATCAACTTGAATTTAAAATTTATAGGAGATCTGATCTATTTTTTAAGGCTAAAAAACTAAAACTCTTTTTGTGGAAAGAACATCATTAACATCAAAATTGATTTATTTTTCTTATTGTAAGAATCTAGTCAACTAACAACTTTCTTTTTCTTATCTCGTTACCCGACGCCTTTCTCTCCTCTTAAACCTAATGATTGAAATGTAATGAAAATAAAATTTAAGACGAAAATATTAACTTATTAAATTGAAGGCACTAAACATAATTTTGGCAGTATTCTTTAGGGAGCAGGGAGCGTTAAGAAAACCCCGCAATCTTTCTTCAAGGTCAAATTGGTCCCCAGGACTATTTTGTTTGCAATATTTAAATTTTATTTTATTTTTTATTTCTTCAAACTCAAAATCCTCCGACAATTTTCTTACTAGCTTCTTTGGAGGGGGGGTAACTGCAGCATAAACGAATGTTAACTTCTTCAGCTTCGACTATACAGCATAGATAGTTAATGGAGTTTTATTTGTTTATAGACAAATAAAACTTTGGCCTTTCCCTTGCTTACATATATAGAATGGTAATTCTGGTCGAGCAACGACTTTCTTGAGAAGATCAAATAAGCTCTGGATCTTTTCTGCAGAATGAAATGCCACCTCCAATGTATGTTTATCAGGAAAGCGAACCCTAATCACAACCTGAATACATGAGCAATTCTTTAGGTTAAAGTCAATCCACACTAAAATCTGGAGTACATTACGCATGAAAAGTCACCCAGATTGATAAAGAGTTGAGATCTAAAGACATAAAATGAAGGATTCACGTAAAAAGTCGAGCAAGAACCTTTCTTGTTCTTGACTTGTGAGCTGATTCTTCTGCTTCTAGAATTTTTTTCATCTTCAAGAATTTCTCAGCTCCCATTTGCATTTGGCATTTTAAAATACATGGATGGATAAACAAGAATAATGTTTTCCATAGTTTGATGACACGAGTAGCATATGCAAGAAGTGGACATGAAATTCACTAAACTCATTCCAAAAGGGCACAACTCATTCATCAATGAAATCAGATAAGAACAGGGACCGATCCTTTCCAAAACCTGCTGCAGTGTCTAAGAGGACAAGCTAGAATTTTACTGCCCTCCATAATTGTATAATCTTGTCAGTTAGGTATACCTTCCTTCCTTGCGGCTAGAATTTCTGGATTGTCCTCCGCATTTAACTTATAGAAGCCATCTATCTCCTCCGTTTCAAAAAGATTTTAAAAAACCAGTGAGAGACTCGTCATCTTTTGCTACTGATAAGAGGTGTAAGAGTTGATGGTGATTTACACCCACCCTTGGACACTTGATTTGGTGGCGGAGAAAACGTCTCAAACACACAAAAATCTCGCCCGAACTTTTCTTTATAGCAAGCCTGACCTGATATCACCCAGAAACAGTCAGCATCAGCAACCATGTAACACAAGAGTAGTCAAAAGTAATGCCAGATATTTCCATCTAACATAAGCATATTCAAAAGGGGCAGAAGGGATTAAGGAGTGAGAAAAATAACTAAAGATTAACACACTATGAGAAATTCATAGGGTTTTTGTTATTTCATTTATAAGGGCGATCGAGCTCCTCCAAAGAATAATAAATTGTCCATTGTTTTAAAACATAAACTACTGCTAGAACCCTTCTCGATATGGTATGCAGTCAGTTAAAACAGAAATAATAAATAGGAAATAACACCATTCTCCCTTACTTACATGAAGCTGCTAACAAATTCAAGAAACAACAAAACCTTTGCACCTAGAAATGAAAAGGGTAACAACTAATTATAAAAGTATGCAGGGAAAGAACCAGTTACTTATAATGTTTACAGGGCTTGTTCACAACAAATAACTTTCAAAATTTCTTGTGATGTATTGAAAACACAATACAAAAATGAATATAATTCAGAGTCCAAGAAACATATACTTATTACTAGAACAAGAACATCAGTTCAAGAACCAGCATTCTTTGAAACTTTAATTACTCACAATGCCAAGATCACTACTTATTACTTAACAAAGCACCAACTTCATAATCATTACGATCCCATTACATTACTTAATTATTTTCAGTGAAAGTATTTAGAGCATTTCAAATGGAAGAAGGGAATCAAGAATGGGAAAGTTAAAGTCAAAGGAGCAAGAATCGTAAGAAAAAGAACCTTAGCTGCAGCAGCTTGAGTGTCCAAAGAATCTACCGCTGGGAGTCTCTTTCTCTTTAAAGAAGGAAGAGAAGAACCGTCTGCGATCATATTGGAGTATTGAGCACACAACACAGAGAGAGGGAGAGAAAAAATTGCAACGGATTATCCGATGCTAATTAAAAAAAAATCCGGTTATATGGTATAAGCTTGCTCTCATCTCTCCGAGCCATTTCCACTCTCGAAATTGAAATCACAAATAGACCTCTCACTTTCTCTCTTCATTTTCCTTTCTATTTTTTTATTTCTCTTAGAATTAGTTCCGATTTCTAATCTTATCAAATAAGCGAAACAAAGTGAAGTTAATGCAAACTCGGTGGAAGGAATAAAAAGACATATATGGCAGATGAAGCTGGTTTTACTGTGTCGTTGTCGCCGAGGAACAAAGTGGCGTTCTTGTGTAGCTATGGCGGAAAATCTTGCCGAGATCCGGTGATGGCCACCTGAAGTACATCGGCGGCGAGACACGTGTCATTGCTATTCCTCGCGGCATCACCTTCTCAGGTTTCCTCCTCGTTCTCTTCTCTTCCTTTATTTCTTTATTTTTTTATTTCTTTTATCAGCTGGCGTGCATGGGCCATATTGAGTTTCTTTATTCAGGTAGTAAGGCCCTAAGCCCAATCATGTAAGCCCGCTTAGGGCAATCTGTGCAGTCTATCCCCGCCAAGGGCTCTGCCGGCAGTGAATGCCCGGCTTTTCTTCTTGTACATTTTCCTCTTTTTTAATCCACATTTAAACATTTCAAAAAAAAAAAAAAAGCTTTCAAGCTCAACAATCTTTAACTTTTTTTATTTTTTTAACTAATACTATCCTTTTAAAAATATATATTATTTAATTTAATTATTTTTTAAGTGGTAGTAATATTTTGGATGGTTTATATAATTTTATTATATCTCCGGTTAGTAATTGAACTTTAATTTTTTTCATCTTAGATTAAATTGTATATATATTTATAAGAAAAACAATTACATATAATTTAAAACCATAAATTTCTAAAATAAATGAAAACATATATATAATGGAACGATTAGTAAAGATAAACTAACGTGTGTTTCTACTTTAGTCTTGAGTTAGCATTAATAAAAAAACATAATCAATTAATATAGTATTTCATTCATCATATTGGAAAAAAAAAATATTTCCACTAATTTAACAAAATTCATATTATGAAAAAACAAATCCATGATGTTAGCATCTCTTTTTGCATTCAAAATTAACTTGAAATCATATATGCAACAGATCAAGTGTATGTTAAATAATTCTTAATTAGAAATTGTTGGCAAAATTGTAAATGAATACAGAAAGAACAATGTGTATTCCACATTGAAAGTAAACATGCTCTCCTAGGTTTTTATAAATGTGGCTTTCTATTGTACAATGAATTGAGTGAAAATCATTATGATTTTGCTCTCAGAATAGGCTCCCCAATGTTATTATATGGATGTTTATAACATCAAAAAATAACGTTTGACACTTGTGACTGTTGTTCTACTTGCGATGACATGTTTAACTTTAATATTAATAAAATCAATGTTATTTCTATTTATATGGTAGAATTTACTTCTTTTCTTTTACTTACATGCTAGATTAGGTTGTTATATAAAATCTGGCTACCATTGTGGTAGCTGAAAAATTATCGGGTTGGTCTAAAAATTATTTCCTTACTATTTTTCACCAAACAATACCTCAAAAACACTACAATGAATCAACTAAATATTTTAAAGTTATTTAAAAAATTAAAAAAAAACAATTGAGTAAAAAAAACAAAATCAACACCAATTTACTTTTTTTTGCCATATTTATAGTGAAAAAACACATTTATTAATAATATTTATAATATCTTAGAAATATTTATTAATCATATTTGTTTAATCAGTCATTTGCTCATACATGTGGTGAATATATTGTTTATTATATTTTAAAAGATATTATATATATATATATATATATATATATATATATATTTTAATATATCTTTAATAATTAATTTGGTTGAATCAAAAAGAAAAAAAGACCAGGCGAAAAGGCCTCACCAGTACGGGAGAGTGCACCTAAGCGTTTCGAAAGTCTAAGCCCACATACCTAGGCCTAATTATTATTATTTTTGTTTTCTAAAGGGCGAGACGGTATGTTATATGCTCTTTATTTGTCTTTTTTTTTTTTAAAATAACAGACGACACATCGTTTATAATAGCAAATGATACATTGTTTGCTGTGTTACGATCATAATTTTAGTCACCACTATAGTAATTGAAAAATCACAGGGAGGTTTTTGGGGCTGTAAATCTATTTTTTTAAAATCTAAAATCACCTCCGAAACACCATAAAAACCACCTTGAAACACCTACCAATCTCTAAACACCAAAAAATAACTAAAAAATAATCAAAACATTCAAGGATATCTAGATAGAAAAAAAAAATAAAGTAAAATTTCGGACCAAAATAGAAATTATCAACAATCTAGGATTAGGTTATTTTTTCTTTGTGTTTCATATATTTTTTTTAATTTGATTTAACATAAATTCAAGTCTAATTTCATCTAATTAAACCATAAAAAATCAACATCTTTAAAAGCATCAATGAAACTCCATTTGAAAACTCAAGTCTTTTTCTTGAAAATACATCAAAATATTTTTTATTATTTTTGATATCAACATTTAATACAATTCAAAACACATAAAACATAATTTTAAATAACAAAGATCAAAATAAATAAAAAATGGTTTCAAACACGGTAGAAACAAGCTTAAAAACATATAAAAAAAATCTTAAGAAAGTGAATACGCAAAAATGCTTCTTAATTGCGATTGATTTAAACTTGTGGAGCACATAAAGGGGATTTGGACATGATTACGTGAGGGGCAAAAAGGAAATAAATGAATATGATGAATAGATAATTTAAAGTCCTACATGAACAGCATCATCCCCACCAAACATTCCCTTTTGTATTCTCTCGCCATGTCCTTCTTTTTACTCTTCCACTTCCCTTTTCTTGAAAGTCCCACGCTACACCCCAAGGAGGTTTATTTGGCGCCTAAGCAAAGCTAACATACAATAGTTGCTACCATTTAAAGGCCATCACGCCCCACATGTATTGATTGAATATCCATGCACCCGTGTTCCGCCGTAATTGGAGTTATATTTTTTTCAATGTAAAAAAATATTAAAAGTTTGAGATTATTTTATAATGTTATAAACTTAGGTAAAATAATAAATCTATATAAAAAATTTGTGACACGCGAGTTTCCATTTTCCAATAATATATATGAATTTTAAATTGATATGAATTTATTTGTTTAACAGATTTCAACGAAATCATCAACATAAAATTATCATCTGCATTAAAAAATAAAAAGATTTTAATACCTGAATCAATGAATTCACTGCATTAGGAACAAATTAAAACTTGCATACCAAAAAGTTTAAAGGAACCAAAAACAAACCAAAAATCAAAAGAATAAGGGCTGAAATGAAAAACAACATATATGATCAATTTCAATTGAAGGGTAAAATTGGAAAAACTAAAACTTCTATAAAAGAAATTAAAAGAGAAAAGACTGAAATGAAACACATATATACATAGAGGGCATGCATGTATTTTACCGCTGCAGAAGAGAGAAAATGGGTAAAAAAGAAAAATCAACAACCGATGATCCTCCGCCCTCCGTACGGCGACACACACACCACCATGTGTATGAGTACATGGTGACACATCTGGATAGGTGGCGAATGGACATTTCCAACCTCTGAACAACACCACACGCGCCGAATGAGAGGCGTGTATGAGAGGAAATTGTTGGTGCGTTCGTCTGACGTGCCTCTAGTTACTCCAAAAAAAACTATGGAATTACCTAAACATCCCCATAGCCGGTGATAATAATGAAAAAAATAGGCATGGAAGTACCATAACCCCCCAGCTCCAGCCCTCCATTTCACAATCAGATTAAAAAACTGAAAATATCCTTGTCATGCCTTCGTTCTTTTATCTTTTCTAGGGGTAAAAAAGTTGTTTCACCAATCAAATAAAAACATAAAAGACGTAACCCCTTAAACAATCTGATAATGACACACATGTGCCATAAAAAAGTCTAAAATACCCCCGATATCGGGGTTAAATTTTATGACATGAGGGTAAAATGATAATTTCATTGTTGAAATCCACAATGATCTGTGTCTAGGGACACAGTGAAACATCGATGTGTTTTATATTTTTATACACACATTTTTCATTGACATCAGCCCAAACTAGTTCGATGGTTGGATTATTTGGTTCTCGGTTACAATGGTATAAGGTATACCTTTATTAAAAACATAGTTCTAGATATTCAATAGTCTATATATCTTCAATTTATGTTTTAAAATTATAAATATTTTTTTATACTTAGTGTTACCATATAGTTTCACAACTTGGTGTTTTAAATTATCAAATTGAGAAGATTTATTAGTTAAGATAGTAATGATTAACTGTTTCACTTAAGATAAATTATGAATGTGTCACTTTGAGTAACAAACTAAAGGTAACAATTTTAGTTGTTAATGATAAAAATATCAATTGTGTTTATATACTATGAGTTTGCCTTATGTGCGTATGTGTTTTTAATGGTAAAAAAATTACTAAGTCTCAAGACAATGATATAGAATCTAAGCTTGACAATAGAGTTTAATACTCACTTTTATACTATAGGAATGTGATCCATGAGAGTGATAATTGATATATTTGTTTTTACCCTTTTTCTATTGATTACATAATCTATATTTTTATTTCAGAATAACAAAATTTTATTTAGATATTTTCAAAGAAAAACAAAGTTATGGTTGTTATTATTTTTTTGCTAACAAAACTCAACTTCTCGAGGATATAACCTTTTTAAGAATTAGAGAAAATTTTATATACAAATCCTTCTTTAATTAAATCACAATCTTTGAATGATAAAATTCAAATCATGAGGAAATAACCCATTTAAGATTATACTATCTCCAAGTCTATAATAACTAAGAAGCATTACTCAATAAAGTTCATATAAATTCCATTACAATGTAAGTTTAAATGTAGTCCTATTAATATGTCTATACAAAGAAAAATCAAATATATATTACAAATAACTTCACACGACCTATCTAAAATGGATAAGTATAGTTCAAGCAAATATCACACACATCGTAATGTAACAAACAATAACATATAAATTAAATATGAATTCACGACTAAAATACTAGCAAATATGTCACAAATTATCCTCAAATCAATAAATCATATATTGAGATTCAAAATTAACCTTTAAGAGTCATGGGAGTTGGCTGGAACTAGAACAAAAAGAAATAGTATCAACGTGTAAGCTGCATGTGTTGAATAATTTGTTGGGTTGTGTGAGTCGTTTGCATGCATTGTCAAGACGAGAGATATGTGGACTTGCAGATTGCTAGTTTTATTCTTTATATTTCTTCTTTCACTAATGATGTAGATAAACTTCTCATTTACTAAGAGATTAATGTTATGAAAGATGGTTGTTGCTCTTCCTTATTCACATTGCACTATTTTTTGGGTTGTTTCTTTCATGTGGTTGTTGTTGTTGTTATTGGTTTGACGATGCTATATATGGGAAAAAATATAATAGGTGATTCAATGTGTTGTGGTGTTATAACCAAATTCTCAAATCCATGACCGAAACATACGCAAGGTCTCTCTCTAGGTTCTTTACTTATACAAACTCGAGGATACATGCAATCTTTTTCTTTTAACTTAATCAGTGTTTCACGCAACATTTGCCATCATAATTAATTATATAATATAAATTAATACTTTAATACAATTCGGTAAATGCAAAAAAAGCTTATGGATACTAACTAAACATAATAAAATAACATTAATTATAGTCATAAGATTATGTTATGAAAATCTAATAAAAATAACCTGCAAAAAAGCTTCAAGCCTCAAAAGGATAAATAATAAAAGGGTGAGTTTAACAACCCAATGAGTGAATAACATTCAATATACACCTACAAAGTGATACAACAATGATGAATATATATAAAAATTTACCTTCATACTTTTACTGAAGAGTTCTACAAGTAGGTCATAATAAGAAATATCATGAGGTAAGACTCATCAAAAAATCAATATGCAATGAGTATGGTACTTAGACTATGGGATGATCAATCACCACAAGCTGGTGACTATCCTAACCAACCAAGGTTCAAAACTACGATGTATGCAAAAACTAACACTACCATGTTAGTGTGAGTATTCTAACTGGAATATCATAGGGTCAAAATCTAACAAACATAATCACTTCTTAAAAGTTGAGATTGTAGAATCAATCAAACGAGGAGTTATCAATTTAGATGTACATAATGTCTTATATCAAGAAATCAATCTCAATATATAATAATCATGTTTTATCATAAATAAGAGATTATAATATATGTATAGATAGATATATAGATCCATTTCATATTAATAATTCAAATATTTATACTACTCTTTTTGCAAATGGAATATTATTCACTCGCCTCACTCAAAAGGAAAAAGAGACAAATACATATATCGATGGAATTCTACTAATGTTCAACATTCAGAATATTAAGAGTATCTGAACACAAAATAAAACATTCTTAAAACAACTCGAAGCAAATAACATAAGAGATTACAACTCTAAAATCAAAGACCAAAATATAATTATAAAAGAGAAACATATTTAACCGATTAATTCCAAACATTTATCAAACAAAAAAACCCTAAAAGAATCGTTTATCCTTAATTACTAGGTCAACCAATCAATTGGTTTAGACTAATCGATCAACTGATTGATTGGAGTTTCATAATCTCAATCCACCAGTCTCACAGATCTTCAAACTCTAACTAACACTTCAAAAACCCTTAATAATTAATCCCTAACATTTCAATTAAACCGTTAATTGAACTAAAAAACATAACTTCAAAACCCCAAATCTTAACAAACTTGAAATCATAACTAACAACAAAAATTATACATCTCATGGTATAAATCTTACCTTAAACACCTATTTTCTCCAACTTTCTCTTTCCTTTCTCTTTCCCTCTCAATTTTTCTTCTTTTCCCCCTCTTCTGGTTTTCTCCTCTAAAAATCTGATTTCTTCTTCTTCGTTTTGTTATTTCTTTTCTATTTATATCTATCAACTTCTATGCAATGACTAAAGTGTTTCTCGTTCAATTATACTTTTTGTTTATTCCTTCAAGGACATTGTAGTTATTTCCTATTTAAATATTTTTCTTTTAAAAATATCACATTTAAAGAGAATGTTGGTTGAAATCCAACATCGACAATAGATATCTGAGAGATTATCGATAGTTTTTATGAACATAAAAATGAGGGTTTGCGTTTTGTTTTTTTCTCTATGTTCTTTTTTATGCAAAAGTCTCTCTTTTAATCTCTATTTATGTGGGTCCTTGTAATATTTGTGTTCTCCTCTATTTATATTGTTTGATATCTTTTGCAAAATATGAAAAACTAATTTGAAAAATAGATGTTAGAAAATTTTATATTAGTTTTTTTCTTGATTATGAATTTCTAATAATTAAACTTTTTTTATTATCATTTATTTCATTTATCTATATCATCACACAAAGCAAAATGAACAATTGTTCTTTAACTTCATTGTAAATATATCTTTGATTTTGATTTTTTACCTTTTGAAATATATGAAAAAAATAGAGGTAAAAAAAACAGACAATGACAATGTTGAAATTAAATCTAGATATACCTTTTAAAATCAAGTTATAAGACTTAGAGAGTGTTTGACACTGCGTTTCAAAAGCTCTTAAGAAAAAAATTGAAAATGTTTTATTTTTATTTTTTATTTTAAATTAAATATTTTTTTTATGTTTTAGATCATTTTGATGTGGTGATGTTAAAAATAATTTTTAAAAAATAAAATAAAAATATAATTTTGATGCATTTTTTAACAAAAAACACTTTAAAAAACAATCACACCCACACTCCTAAGCAACAGGCACTTAGATTTGTTTTTAGTTTTTACCATAAAAGCTACTATTCACAATTGAGTCCAAACTCTATCAAATTAAATAAATATGAGCTGGTAATGCAAGGCAAATTAGTAGATTTAAATCTTTTTAATTAAAAATATATTAATTTTTTTTTATAAAAATCTTCAATATCAATATATTAAAATTATTTTAAAAAACAGTAAAAAACAAAATCCTTGGAATTTACCATCGGCCAATACATACATCTAAAGTTAACATTAACAACGATTCAAAAAGTACAATTACTATTTTTTATGATCGAATTTGTTTAATCAAATTAAACAAGGCAACAAAATGGCGACCACAAGGTTTTCACTACGTGAAGATGGCCGGCCAAGTGGCCTAGAAGCAGCAGCTTCACTTTAATATTGAAATAATTAATCAGCGGGCGTCGGCCTCCTCTCCCTTCAAGCTCTGCCCATTACAAACTCTCTCCCAAACGTGACCTCCTTTATCTCTCCGGGTCCCATTTTCAAAAAAAATGAAAACAAAAATTCCAAACAAGGCTTTCACTTTTCCTAAATTTGCAACATTTCCCCATCTCCTCACTTCATTTCCGTATATAAACAACTCCTCAAGGACCTTCAATTCAAAAAAGAAAATTCTCAGTCGAAAAAACAAATAATAAAAATACTAATTTTTAAAAAACCAACCAGAAAGAAATCGGAGAGAAGCAAAAGCAGGGAGAGAGAGAGCGATTGTAGTCTGTAGATGACGATGGATAGAGAGAAGGAGAGAGAGATAGAGTTAGAGAGTGCAATGTATACAAACTGCTTATTATTAGGTCTGGATCCGAGTATAATTGGACTCGGACCTTCATCGACTGGCACTCCTCGGGTCGGTCTTTTCCGTCACTCTAACCCTAAACTCGGTGAACAGCTTCTTTACTTCATCCTCTCCTCTCTTCGCGGTCCTGCTCAATCCGCGAAAGTAATATTTCTTTTTCCTTTTCATTTTCTTCGTTTCAGATACAATGTTCCTTCCTTGTATGTGAGTGTTGATGATTTCACTTTCGTTCGATCTTGTCAGGATTTTGATAAGGTGTGGCCGATTTTTGATTCCGCTCAGTCACGTGATTTTCGTAAGGTTAGAAACTTGATTAGTTGTGATTTCGTTGAATTTTGCTCATTTTTGTGTTTTATTTTTAATTTTGATTTTTTTATATAATTTTTGCTGCTGCTGAAATGCTAGGTCGTGCAAGGGGTAATCAGTGAGCTTGAATCGCAAGGGGCACTTCCACGGAGTAATTCAAGGGTTTCTTCGCTTGCTACTTGTTGTGGACCGAGGTAATTTTTTTGATATTTGGTCATTTTTTTAAAAAAAAATCGAAAAGGGAATTTTGAATTATAGAAACGAAACTAGAGATAAACCAAATGTGTACATTTTGTAGTGCTCTCAACTTAGTCAAATACTTGGGTCAAGTTAAATTCAGTATTGGTTTTAAGCTCTCCTGTAATGAAAAATTTCGGTTTCTTATTAAAAAGGACGCTTTCTGTCCATATATAGGAGCGCTGGAAGATAATGTGTGTGTGTGTGTGTGTGTGTGTGCCATAAGCAAATTGATGACTTGGAACGCTTGTTTCCTGGTGAGAACTCATATGATTTGGCATGATCGTGAGTGCACGTATTCTGAATGGGTTTTGTATCTTTGTGAAATAATCAAGAAATTTTACTTGCATAAGTTGCTACAATTGTAATTGGTTCATAATGCATGGAGTTTTTTTTTAATTGTTTTTTGCATGTATGTAGATTTGTTGAACTCTTGTGGCAACTTTCTTTGCATGCTTTGAGAGAGGTTCACAGACGAACATTTGCTGCTGACGTTGCTTCAAACCCACTTCCTGCTCCATTAACAGATGTAGCCTTCCAGCATGCAGCTACATTGCTTCCTGTGACGAAGGTAATACTATATTCATGATCCTTGTCTATGTATAAAACTATTTAAACTCGGGGTCCTTGTCTATGTATAAAATTATCTAAGCTCAGGCCATTCTCAGTCAAAGGCTAGGGGAAATTATAAAGTCTTTCAATCAGGCAATATATTCATGGCTATTGTGCTTTCATTTTTATAGAGATCCTAAATGCACTGACATCAAAGAACACTTCTGTAAAGGTTGAAAGGTCTTTTGTTAAACTGTATCTATAAGTGGGTCATAATTTGGAAAGGATTTTCTAAGAAGCCTCTTACAAAACTCCTATGGGTCCCTTGTTTTTTAAATTTGAGTCAAAGAGGTGAGATCTCTTATGGTTCTTCACTCAAGAAACAATAGAAACTTTCTTGGATGTTGATCTTACATGTGGACACAAAGTAAACATAGCTGACAATTTCCAAGTTACATATTTTTTTCTCCTTTTAGAGTGATCTGTAGTAGTATTATAATTGCTGTTTTGGATAGAAATGGGAAGACAATATTCATTTTTCTGCAGTTTCATTTCTTTGTTTCCTTTTTGGGTGTATTACCAATATCATAAGTTATTATCCATATAAAATATTCAAGGTTGTTTTTCTAAACTTTGCATGTTAGTGAACAGTTCAAATGCTGGAAAGGTTTTAAGAAAGGAATACTCTGTTTTCTGGTCTTTTTCCCTAGTTTCTTTTTTGTCACGTTTCAATTACATCCTTACTTCAATTTTAGTAGCAGTGATTTGAAACTCTCCCCTTAATCAGGCAAGAATAGCTCTCGAAAGAAGGAGGTTTCTAAAAAATGCAGAAACTGCAGTACAAAGACAGGCTATGTGGTCAAATTTGGCTCATGAGATGACTGCTGAGTTTCGTGGTCTTTGTGCAGAAGAGGTAATTGGAAACTCTTTTACTTTCTTGTAAAGGATTTAGGATGCATCTGCCTGATTTCCTCACACCTCGTTTTGAAAACTTGGATGTCAGGCTTATTTGCAGCAAGAGTTGGAAAAACTACATGACTTGCGGAGCAAAGTGAAGTTAGATGGTGAATTGTGGGATGATCTAGTGTCGAGTTCTAGCCAGAACTCGCATTTAGTTTTAAAGGCTACTCGGTTGTGGGATTCTATACTCGCTCGAAAAGGTAATGTGAAATTTTGAGAGAGAGAGAGAGAGACTGATTTTTATTATTATTCACATGCATGATACATCCTTCTATATATATATACGAGGCAGTAGCTTATAAATAAGAAATAACTTAACTACGAAAACATCAAAATTTTTGTTAAACTAGGAAACATTAATTTGACATATAATGCCTGATTTCCCTTACTAATATTTACTAAGAATATCTTAGTAAATCCCCGACTTTGAGCTTGATTTCAACACTCCCCCTCAAGCTAAGTTGTAGATGTTGTGCATTCTCAGCATGTGACTTAGCTCTTCAAAGTTAGGTCTTGGAAGTGCTTTGGTAAGGATGTCTGCAATTTGTAATTTCATACGGATGCAGTCTAGATGAATGATTTTTTTGTCAATCTTTTCTGAGATAAAATGTCGGTCTATCTCAATGAGTTTGGTCCTGTCGTGGTGAATAGGATTCTTTGCAATGTTTATGGCAGCGTGATTGTCACAAAACATTTTGATAGGACTTTCTACTTCTACTTTCAGTTCTCTAAGCAGTCTTAGTATTGACTTTCCTTCACAAATTCCAAGTGCTAGGGCTTTAAATTCTGATTCTGCATTGCTTCTGTTGATTGTCATCTGAAGTTGTAGCAACATTGGCTCGACCTTCTTTGTCATTGGCTGGTCGTGATGACTTCCAATCAGTAGGTTTGCCATGAATTTTCCAGCCAGTTTCTCTGATGTGTCCTAGTTCGTGATAGTGATCACACCAGGGTCTCCCCTTTCTCTGTCGATTGTCCCAACTGGAGGCTCGAAAGACAAGAGCAAATCCTTCCATTGATGGTGCTGAGTTTTGAGGTCCCATCATAACGTTCTTTCTTCATGTCTCACTTTTGAGAATGCTTCTAGGGTTTGGAAGAGGGTGCCCATTACTCTTCCTCTAACTTCATCTAGGTTTTTATTGAGCCGTAAAAGAAATTTGAATGTTCTTTTCTGCTCCACAATTCCTCTTTATAGAAATGTATCTCCAGGGCATTTCCATGTGTAAATTTCAAACATATCAAGGTGGTGCCAATGTTGAGATAAAGTGTTGAAGTATTGAGTGACAATGAGATCTCTTTGGCGTAGATCATGTAGTGCTGCTTCAATCTCAAATAATTTTGATGTGTTATCAGAACTTAAGTATGTTTCCTAAGCTGCATCCATATTTCGTTTGTTGTTCCATAAAGGAGAAAGTTTTCTCCTATTTCATTTGTCATTAAGTTGATTAACCATGACATTACCATGTGATTTTCTGTTTTTCATAACTAGGGGTCACTCTTCTCTGGTATGATGACTTCACCTGTGAGATAATCATCTCTGCCTTTCGCACAGTTGAACATCATGACTGATGTGGATCATTGAAGATAATTGTACCCATTAAGTTTGTGACATCTGATGAGAAAGGATGGATTTTCAATTCCTTCAAGGCTGATGGTGTTTGGTGGTTTTCCAAAACTTGAGGTGACCTTAGAGTTTGAGTTCTGCCTCTCAGCAGCCATGCCGTATGAATTGATTAGGTTTCAGAACTTAGCTCTGATACCATGTGAGATTTTGAGAGAGAGAGAGAGAGAGAGAGAGACTGATTTATTATTATTCACATGCATGATACATCTTTCTATATATATACAAGAGAGTAGCTTATAAATAGGAAATAACTTAACTAGGAAAGCATCAAAATCTTTCCTAAACAGGAAAGATTAATCTGACATATAATGCCAGATTTCCTTTACTAATATTTATTAAGAATATCTTAGTAAATCCCTGACTTTGAGCCATTTTATCAAAATTCAAAATTGTCAAAGTTTTTTTCTTTTCTTATAAAAGCCGAACCATTTTATTTGTTTGAACACATAAATTTGTATTTTCTTAGAAAATGCCATAATTGTGGGGGTCAATTGTTTTCTTCTGAAATGAATTTCCTTCAATTAAGTTCTTTCATTTTTACAAGAGTAGTTACCATCTGAGTAAGTTGTTTCCATTTGAAGATGAGTTTAGTTGATAAAACAATTGGTCACTATTCATATTTTTTTCTTTACTTCTCTGTTATCATGATGGCACTCTTACCGTACATTTGGATGTATACCACGATGATATGTAGTTACCATGGACATGATACTTGTGCTTTATAATGTGTATGGTCGAGCCTGTCATTCCTCTTGGGCTTGCCGTTCAGGTTCTTAGGTAAATAAATAAACTGCTAGATTGTCTCAATCTACTCTTTATTGATTTTGAAGCTTGCTTTCTGAAACTATTCTTTCTTGGGGTTGTTTTGGGGATGGTCATAAAGGATGGTAATGTGCTTTTGGAATTTATATCTTTTTATTTTGGACACTTTGCCTCAAAAGTAATTTATCCATTTCTACTAGCCATAACTTGTACTTAAAAAGTTTTTTTTGTAAATTTCTAGTCTTAATCTTTTTTTATGGTGATTTCAACAGTATGTTTACATGGTTTTCACCTATAATCTAATTGCTGATTCTGGATTACCATGGGCATTTTCAATAACATATGTATAAGGCAGAGAAAAAATTGTTGGGATGGATCCAACCTCATATATACTAACTGTATATGAATGCTGTCCCCTTCATTTGCCTATGTATGATTGTCACGGACAGTTTGATCCAAACTGTTCATGCTCTCATTGTCATGATTGGATATCATTTTCAATCGAAGGAAATTATCAATTGCTTTGGTACACATGCTTTCACTTTATATGCACATGAACTTTTTTTTATTTTGCTTGCTTATGTTGCTTTTAACACTTATTACCCAAAGAATGTGTGGCCTCTTGATGAAAAATTCTGTGACTTAATTTGATGCTTCATAAAATTTGATGTTCATATCTTCTCCATTTTAACAGTACATATACTGCTACTATATTGTTATTCCTGTATCTTGTTAAGTTACCTGTCATTGTTTTTACCTTTATTTACAGGTCAACATGAAGTTCTTGCTTCAGGGCCAATTGAGGACCTGATAGCTCATCGGGAGCATAGGTAATTAAGATCAGATATTATGCTAGGTTCTGAATATTTCATTTATCTTATACCTCCTCGTGTAATATTCGTTTACAGATACCGCATCTCTGGATCATCTTTGCTCTCTGCTATGGATCAGAGCTCTCAGGTTTCTTATTCAGATAAACATTTGGATGACAAAGAACATGGTGATGTAGTATCTTATGTTAATGGAAATAAAGAAAAGTCGAAGAGCAGCTTGGATTCATCCCATATACAAGTAAATGATGAGATGCATTCTCGAGTGGATGATAGAGGTGGAAGAGTGCAGCCCACTGTTGATGTAGCAGAAATTATAAGGCGTTGGACGCATGCATTGCAACGTGTTCATAAACAGTCACTTCTTCTGGTATTGTATTTCTTTGTCTGGCCATGAGCTCCTTTATTTAATTGGTAATTTGTAAAAATTGACTCCTTCTGCATACCAAGCCAAGGCCTACATTACTTACATGCTAATGATTAGCTGCTATATGGCATATGAATAAAAGTGTGTTGTTGCAAAATTGAGGTTATAGATATCTATTAAAAGTTTGGTACTGCAAAGTTCTGAGGTTGTTGAAATTTGTGCAATACTAAGTTTGAGTTTACCAGGTGCAAACAAGACATATTAGATGTTTGTTCTTTGTTATGTTGTTTTTATTTACAACATGTACACAACCTGATTATTCTGTGATTTACTTCTACTCTACTTATCAAGTTTGATTTTGAGTGTGTTGGAAGAGCATGGAGATCTGGAAAAGAACACATTGTCATTCTTGGATGGCATTGTCATAAGTGAATCTCAGATTTTGGAGATTTTGCTGTAGATGACTCGTATATGCTGGAGATTTTACGCTAGATGACTCATTTATGCAAGCAATTTGTTATTAGATGATAATTTTATCTTTTTAAAAAAAAAACTGGAATATTCTCTTATTTGTGTGTAGATCAAATACTTATATTATACAGAACAGTGTGTTTTAATGTGAGAACTTGCCTCTATGGCAAACTATTTTTACTTTGGAAGCAAGACATGCAAAGTATGTTGTTGAGTACTTCCTCCACTCTTTTCTTGGGTATTCCTCTAATGTTTATTTGCTTTGTTTTTTCCAGATATTATTTGAGAATTCAATAAAATTGTCTTTGATAAGAATATCACTGTAGAGAAAGAAGTGGTTTTTTATGGAAAATGATTATTAAAATCAGTGTCTCATTAAAATGTATTAATACAGGAGAAGTATAAAACAGATGTGCAGCGGTAGTATTAATGAACTAGAGAAGTCCATGCATTTTCAATCCAAGAACTTACAAGTTGTTGATTGGATATTGCTTGTCAATTATCATTGATGATTTAGTGAACTGCTATTGGGCAACAATTGCTTTGTAGGCAAAAGCTAATGATGGAGAAGGTCCAGATATATTAAGAAGTGTACTTGATGGTGGTACTAGTGGCCATGCTGAATCTTTAGTGGCAACTCTTGCAGAACATCAGCAACACCTGAGTAGTTTTCAGGTATGAAATAATCTGTGAACCTGAGTGAGCTTGAGTAAGCTCTGAAGTACTGCAAATTTGACTTTCAATTTAACAATTCCAGTTGCAGCTTGATGATGGCTTAATGCCGCTGAACATGTTGGGTAATTGTGTGCATGTGTTTTGTTTTCTTGTGATGTGCATTGCTAACAAGATAGTAGTTATACTTCCATAAATGTCCTCTTTCATTCACAGAATGAGCATGCTTTCATAATGATAACTACCCCTTCATAATTTGGCTCAAGATTGAGAAGCTGATGCTTGTTACACAAATAGTAGTAAAAGGAACATACAGTAGATTAAACTCTTAAAACCTGAAACCATGGATTCAACCACTTCCCTGTATTTATTACTTAATGTATTTGTCATTGAAGACTAGGGATGACAATGGATACCCATGGGTCAAGTTTTGTACTGCTCATACCCAAACCCGAAATAACTATATAAACCTGACCCTAAACGGGTATGGGTTTTTGATACCTTAACCCAATCAAACTTGATTGGGTTTTAGGTATCCATAACCCGGACCTAACTTGATCAGGTTTCGGGTATCCATTGTGTATCCATAACCTGAACTCGAATGCTATAATTTACAACTTTTTAGTACATAATTACCTTGGTATACAATATACATGTAATTTCTTGAACTTTAAAGTTTTTTATTTGCTTCGGCTTGGGTTGGGGTCGGGTAGACAAATATCCATACCCAACCCAAAACCTGACCACCTAATCGGGTTTCAAAATTTCCTACCCATTCAGGTCGGTATCCATAAAGTTTGGGTGATATTGCTATCCCATTAATGCCGCATAAAATTTGTGATCATGCCATAATAATCAAGCATTATGGATACTCCTTGTAGCAGGCATCAGTGAGTTGCTTGTCATTCTCATATTTTGCATGGGTCTAAGTTTCTAGTCATGCTCATGCAGCAACAGAGAGGACCAATCCTGGCCTTTTCAAAATGTTGGAACTTACTAGACTGTGCACAAAACCTTTACCCAATGCAAAACCTCAACCATGAATATTCACCCCTTAAAATGATGAATAGCAACACATGTACTTTATATAAATGAAATTGACATAGATTTGCAGAATTACTGATGTTATGAATCCAATTGTCTTAATGGGATGATACTAGATTGCTTTTTTATCATTTGTTAGCACTTGCATCATGTTCTTGAGGTAACTAGGCTGTCCTACATCTTAGAGGCCATGTTGAGGATTTTTTCCATTCCAATACTTTTTTTTTCACAGGGGCTTATTGATCAACTTAATGAAGTTGTTCCAACAATACAAAATTCAATATCAGAGTGTACAGAGAAAGTAAATAATGTTTCTTCCAGCCAGCCACCAATGGCCAAGCATTGTGGTCGAGCAACCTCACCTATACAAGCTCAAAGCAGTGGAAGGACCTTGGTAATTTTTATAAATGTTAAGTTAATGCAAAATATTATGGCTAATGTTGAATAGCTAATCATGTAAACCTTTTTTTTTCTTTCCTTCCTGTAACTGTTAGGAAACTAGCTCTGATAATGTTGCGGAGGTGACTTCAAAAATTTCCACAGTTCAGCTTGACAAGGTATCTGCTAGCCCCCCTGCTTTGAAGCTACCACAGCTATTCAGTTTGACCCCAAATTCTTCTGGAAAAGGTGCAAACTTGCAAAAGAGACAAATGTTAGCTTCCCAAACCATCCAAATGGAAAATCTATCAGAAAGAAACTCTCTGGACAAGCCTTTATCAAATAATCGCTTGGATAATCCATCGCAAGGTTTGCTAATTCTCTCTGCCGCCTTTTTTATCCCATCACACTTATTGAATGCTGAAGGCCCTTGCAGTTTATCAATTAAAAGAATTTCTGTTTTTGAAAGCTTTAGTTGGAGAGTTTGATTCTTGATTTTCTGTTTTTGTAGATGGAGATAATTTTATTCAAAACTTAAAGAGATCTGTAAGAGAAGCTGCTCTGTCTATGCAATCTTGCAATTCAGAATCATCTCATGAAATTCAGTCTGATGAAAGTTCGGAGCACTTCTTTTTACGTCTTTCATCACCTGGATTTTCTTTGATCCCAGAGAACAAAGCAGTCTCAACAAGAAGTAAAAGAATTTCTGCATCTCAAATGAACTCTGCTTTGTTTGAGAAACATGCTCAAGATGGCCATGCTGGAAGCAAGTACAATGAATTACCAGAAATTTTAAATGATCTGGGTCCACTTACTGACTATGATCATGTGAATGGCTTCCTCTCAGTTGCTGGCTCAAATGGTGCAATATCTGACGGTCAGAGGTCCTTCAATGATGTTGAGGATCCTTATGCTCAAGTATTCTCCCCTCCTTTGCTGTTGGATACATCCCTTTTACCAGATTCATACGAGGACTTACTTGGTATGTTGCATTGGGTGAAATGCTCCTGTTTAGGCATTTATATGTTTGTTAGTTAACTGCTTATTGAGTTATTGTTGAATTATTTACTAGATGCAGTTTGTGTCACATTGCTGCATGGTCAGCAATCCATTATTTGTCTTGCTTTAATTTTAGGTCGAAGATTAATGATGCTTAGACACTTGGTTTCCATGTTGCAACAACGACTATGATTCTTTTGTGGTTGAGTTCTGTTTGAATCTAGGTAAAAACATATGTTGTCAGTAAGGATTTATCAACTGGAGACCCTCATTTTCTCTGAAAGGTTTAGAGATCCTTTTACAAGTATTAGGAGTAAAGACATGAATTTAAAATATTTCACTTTATTTTTCTCTTAATGTGGCTTCTCTCTCTAAGAATCAAAGGTTGCATGTTTTGATCATGGGTAAAGCCATAACGTTGCTACTTATGGGGAATGGAATAGCAGCTTACTTACAGCTGCATCATTCCCCTTAATCTGCTAGTTTATTATTTTTAATCTGTTTAATTTCATGCCGGGTCTTTTTCTCAACTGGGACATGTTATTGATTTGAAGTTTGTTTGAATTTGTCGCAGCTCCACTTTCAGAAACTGAAACTGCCTTGATGGAGCTTTGAGTCAGAATTTTCGGCAGTGAATGTGATAGATTTGTATAACAATGGATTTGATTGTGTAGTAGATCAGGAACTAGAAATCATGATGTCCGTTTTCTTTTCTCATTTACAGTTTTTTTATTGGATATATATATTTTCTTTGATGATTCAACTGTGGAGTATCCAAGGTAGCTGAAGTTCCATTTGTGCCTTTCCACGATAATCAAGAGGTTCACAGCCGACAGAGTAAATTTGGAGTCTGATTTATGAACCGGTTGAAATGTTTGATGTTCTGTTTTTGGAACCTTTGTACTGTTTGAGATTCGTCTTTGCAATTATCTAATGTAAATAGAAGACCAGTGCTGCCAGGGAACATTTTACAATGTCTTGGGTGCTAAATTATATTGCATTTGTTGTGCGGAAAAAGTAGTAATTTAGTTTATGGAATGTGAATTTTTATCACATCTATTAGGTCAAAAGCTGTTGTAAATATGCAAGTGGTCCCTGCATTATTCAGAAAGAGATTTCCAGCAACATTCTGTCGACTGCAGGTAGCTCTGCTTCTTTTCTTTTTTTTCTGTGTGTGTGGCGAAGTGGCCTAGGGCTTATGGGGTGGCTGGACTACTTGCATTTGTTAGTCGAATCTGATGTCGGAACTTTGAGTTAAGTGTAACAGTTTTGTGCGTGCCTTGGTGCGGGATTGGAGATGAGTTGTCATATGGTTTTTATGCGGAGGCATTGCATTGGGTTTCATCCATGCATAACCAGTAAGTGAATTGGTGACAGATTGACCATGCTTTTGGTCTGTGGAAATAAATTCCAAGCTTAAAGTATTCACAAAGAAAAATGTTTTTTTTTGGATGCAAAAAACTCTATTTTCTAGAAAGTGTATTTTATGTGTTCGGGGGTAAGGAAGTAAAATTTTAATTGTTTCAGTTTTTTATAATAAGGGTATATTCTAATTCAAACTTGAGATCTATATAGATTATAAGTTTTTTCTTTTCCAGAAAATGCATATAGTAGAAGTCACTAAAATGGACGAGTTACTTTCTGTACAGTGTAATTACTGTAATTTCACTATTCAATTTTTTAATTTATATTAGTTCTTAATAAATGTTTTTGTGTGATTAGATATGTTTTTATCAAATTAAAAGAAAATTGAATTAGATTTATTGAATAAGAATAAAATTGAAAGATGGAGAAAAAAGAGAGTAAAAATAACTATAAATTAGTGATTATTTCAATATTTTCACCAAAAGTTTACTTCAGTTCTCAAACTCTATATGTTATATCTTTTCGATCTCTTGATATTTTTGCAATTCAATTTTGATATAAATTTTGTTTATTTTTTTTATTTTTTTATTTATTGATTTGAGAGGTAAGAGAGATCATAAACTTAAAGTGGTAGAAAGAAAAAAATGTTTTGACACTGACCACCAAATTGGTCAATTTAAGTATTAACATGTTTCATTTGGTAAGATGAGTTCCACTCAAGTGCCTTTTTCATCTTAAAATTATTTTAAAAAAATATATCTATACTTGGGAAGGATTTTGATTTTGGGTTTTGGATTTGTTTTAGGCCATCTATGATTTTGACAGGGTGTTTAGGCTTTATCTTAGGTTTTTAGGATAAAAAACTGGTTGACAAGAGAGGTTTGGGCTTTATCTTAGATTAACATCTCTTCTCTCTGATTTTTTATTTTTTGTATTTGGCTTGTTTTAAAGAGTGACTTTTTAAAAAAAAAATTGTATTTAATATTATAAGAGATTAGTCTACTTCATATATAGTATTTTTTTTATATGGAATTGAAATTTATTTTTAAAAATTAAAAATATTTCTATTTGGACAATATTTCTAATAAGTGCAACCCTATAAGATATTTCCCCCTTCAATTTTATTCAATCAATTCTATGTGTGTTTGGTTCCACTATCATTTGATTAAAGACATTGATATTGACAAACATTGTTGAATACATTTATAAAAAATTGTTCGTGTTGCAATATGAAATATTTTGTTTTAATTTTTCATATACATATTTAGTTATTATTAATTATTTTATTTATTTATTTATTAATCCAAATAAATCTTGATATATTTAATTAGATACGTGTATAAATCATTCAAATGATTACCGTTTAATTTTGTAACCAGAACTGAAGATAAAGCGAGAAGAGAAGAGAAGCAGAGAGACGATCAAGAAGAAGTAGAAGGAAGGAAAGGAAGAAGGAACTTGGAACAAAGTAGAAGTACAGATATAAAGGGAGGAAAAGTTAGCAAAAGTGTAGTCGTAGCAGCAGAAAAATAAATAAATTATAAACCCAAAAACACCCGGCCAGTAATCAATGCAGATTTGAACAATAATGGATTATTTATTATTTATTTTTTAAAATAATTTTTTATTGTTAAATAACGACTTTTTCCTTATTAAATGTTGATCCATTGCAACATCAACAATAAAAAATTTGCGTTGCTACAATCTGTCAAAACTTTTATGCTGCTACAATTTGTTGCTAATAGCTCTTTTTAATAAAATTTTAAAAAATAGTATCATGAAAAATATTTTTAACTGTGATTTATAACTGAAATTTAAGTATTTGGTTAAAAATATAATAGAGTTTGAGGTTTAATGAAAAACAGTTTCTTGTGTTTGATTATCATTTTTTTTTATATTGTTGTTAGCTTGTGAAATTATTTTAAAGAACATACATGCATACATATACATATACATATATATTATTTTTTAAATATTATAAATTTAATAATCATAATAATATAATATAATTAATAATTCAATAAATTAAATTCTTGTTTTTTTTATATTAATAATATAATATATGTTTGCTACCTCTTCGACAATAAATCCCACCAAATTTGACCCTTTTTCTATTTTCTGAGGATCCACAACCAGCTATTCATTGAAATCTAAAGCTTGAAAGAAGTAAAAAATATGCTTTCTTTTATGATCTCATATTGTGTGAACGCTAGAGCATTCATAAAGCACATAGAAATAATATAAAAAAAAGAAGAAAAAAGGATGCAAAGTTGTCCTTCAATGTTTCAGAATCAAAAGCTAGCTTCTGTTTTGCTTGAGTTCCGTGGGTTATGCATGCGTCAGCTGAAACAAAAGATGCTGATTGCTCACACAAGCAAGGAATTGGAGGTCATAATATGCCATGTTTGCGAGGTTCTACCTACGGGCTTGCCCGTGGTGACGTCGAAGATTTTGATATGTCTTCAGATCGAGGACATAGCAGAACCTGACAGAAGAGCAACTAGTCAGAGTTTAGTTCTGTATGGGATAGTGTATGTGATTGGAATGGATGATGTTTTTAAAAGTATTTTTTATTTAAAAATATATCAAATTAATATTTTTTTTATTTTTTAAATAATTATTTATGCTATTAGTACATGAAAATGATCTTAAACATTATTTTTTTAATTTAATTTAAAAATAAAAATTTTCAAAAATATTTTTGAAACGCAATACCAAACACTTTGAAAAAAACACTTTAAAAAAAATTGATTATTTTTTATTTTTAACTTTAAATTATTTTATATATATATTTATAGATTATTTTGATAGATTAATATCAAAAGTATTTTTTAAAAAAAATTATAATTATAATATATTTAGAAATAAAAAAACAGTCACGAATTACCGAAGCGAGGCTATCCAACCATTAAGGTTGGGTCGTCTTGGAAAAAGTGTTGTTAGTGCCAACAAGGATAAATAATCATAAGAGTTTGTCGTGCTGTCTGAACCTTTTTCTTCTTCTTTTTTGGTTTCTAAACACCAACCAGAACCTCCTCAACCAGATGAGCAACCTTTAAACTACCGATGACATCTTCGTGCAAATAAAGCATAAAAAAGCGTTAGCTGACAATCATCATGTGTGTTAAATCCTCTTTATAAACCTAGATCGAAATCTCTCGTGCAGTTGCTGATCCAAAAAACAACACTACGACAGAAACAGAATCTTGACTCGTAAAGTAATTCAAGATGTTTGAAAAATTGGAAAACATTTCACGCTCACATTGATTTCCCCATCACTTGCCATCTTCTAAATTAGAGAATTGCCAAGAACAAATGTCTCACGTCGATGCACAATATTAGGAGTGTTAAGGAACCATTTTATCTAAAAACTTAAATTTGTAAGTGAGATTCCACAATATAATTTATATTATTCTTTAACACCACCCTCAAGTGAAGCCCTTTGAGCTTGAAACTTGAACAGACCCACATCCACATTGTGCTTGGTTTTTATCAAATAAAATGAAGGTGGTGAGATTCGAACTCGTGACCACTAGGTCAACAAGGCTCTGATACCATATTAAGGAATCATTTCATCTAAAAACTTGTTAAAAAACCAACTCATCTAAAAACTTAAGTTTTTACCGGGGAAGTAAGTGGAGATTAATTGATTCAGCTGAAACAAATTAGAACTAAACCAGCACGAGTAAACATCATTTTTTCTTAAGAAAAAGGATAAAAAATAAAAAATATCAATTTATTAAAAGAAAAAAAGGGCAAACTTGAAAAACCTTTTAAACTTGCTATAATATCTAAAAATCATATTTTATCAAATTAATCAAGAAACATAATTATCAGCCAATTTAATTTTGAAAAATAAAATTGGTAGAAAATATTAATGAATAAATCTACAAAACAATGAAAAGAATAAGGATAACATTTGATAAAAAAAATCAACGGGGATGAGTTTAACGAATAAAAAATACTAAATAAAATATGCATCAATTAAAATAAAGATAAATTCAAAAAAAAAAGAACAAAGAAGAAAGATTCTTAATCAAACAAATATTGAGGGTTAAATTGAAAAAAATCAATAAAAATTTAACAATTAAAAGAGCTATGACTAAATTAGACATAAAAATTAAATGTAATTAAATATTTAGGGAAAAATCAAATGAAATTAAATGTTTAGGGATTGGATTGTAAACAAAAAATCCATTAAGAAAATTATTAAAAAAATAGCAATAAAAATAATTATGACCAAAATTGACATAAGAATTAAATTAAAATAAATGCTAGGATGGAATCTAAAAAAAATAAATGATTTAAAACAAAACAAATAACAATTAAAAAAAATGATAACTAAATGTGGAACAAATTAAGGGGTGTTTGACTCTGCGTTTTAAAAGCGATTTTGAAAATTTTAAATTTTTTTATTTTAAATTAAATGTTTTTGATGTTTTTAGATCATTTTCATGTGCTAATGTCAAAAATAATTTTTTGAAAAATAAAAAATAGCATTTTAATTCATTTCTAAACGAAAATCATTTTCAAAAGTAATCTCAACCACATTCTTAAACAAGCATAAAACAATCAAATGACCAGGGATGAAACCAAAAATAAAATCCAATTAGAAATAATAATGTAAATAAAATAATTGCATATAAGATAAGAGGGACTAAATCAAAAATAAAAATAAATTGACTGATTAACATGACTTTTTGAATGATCAACAGGTAATCCGAAAAAAAAACAAAAAACAAATAATAAAATAAAAAAAACTATTCTATAGAAATATTAATATTTTATCAAATATGGAAATATAAAAACACTATAGTACAAAGAAAAACATTAAATTATTTTATTTGAGTTACACTAGTAATTTTATTATAAATTAAAAAAATACCTCAATTCTCAAAAAGATATTTATGTCAGGGTGAAAAAAAACCCTGCTGCCATAGCTAAATTAAAAAAATTAAATTAACAGAACTTGTAATTTATATATTGGGAGTCAATAAAATCGGCAGGAGATTATTTTTTGGGATAATGCATGAACAGAAAAAAGAAGAAGAAATCTTATAGTATAGTTCATTAGATAGCAACGAGCTGATTTGCCCGCTTCGCTAGGCTTTTTTTATCTATGTAGAAAATTGATTGATTTTATAAATGTTGTATTTTATTATTTTAATATTTAATTAGTATAATTGTAATTGATAAAGTTTGTTAAAAATGGTTTTTTTCAACCAAAATGTGATTGAATATTGCTATTGCTAAAAAACTTTTGATAAAATTTGTTAGAAAATTTGCTAAGAAGGTTAAATGATTTATTAGAAATTTGTTGTCACGGATACTCTGGTAAAAAAAAAAACCCGGTAAGAAAAGAACAACTGACTTGGACACTAAAAAATAAAAAATACATGTGGAAAAAAGGTCACAGTTTCTGAAAAGGAAAAAAACAAAAGTCTAAAATATAAATTTAACTTCAAAGACAAAGTTTTTTTTTATAAGATTTATTTATCATATTATTATATTAAATATATTTAAGAATACCGATATTGATTTTTTTTTTCAAGAAATTGTAGGTCATTTATTTTCTCTGTCTATATATTTTTAGGCGAGATTATTAAATAAATATTAAACACATATACTTAGTCTCACATACTATATAGTGTGATTGAAATGGGAAGTGATTTTTATATTTTTTAATTGTCGAAAAGCTAAGTAAATTTGTAAAAAAAAAAAAACATTAGCTGCCTTTTGTTCTTAATAATATTAGATCTTACACATTATAAATAAAAATATTGATTTTTTTTTTACAAAATAAATATAATTTTTTTGCATTCTATAATTACTTATTTACCGTTAAAAAAGAACAGTGTAGTTGAAACGGAAAGTGCCTCGTGTATTTTGTAATTGTAGATAATCTAGGCAAATTTGTTTACCTTTTGTTTTTTTGAGCTGTATTTTTTTCCGGGTAATATTAGATCTTAAATATTAAAAATCTAATTTTTGGTTTTTTTTAAGAAATAAACTTGAACAAAAGAGCACAAAATTAAAAATCAAAGCCAAGTTTTTATTTTATTTTATAAGATTTATTCATCATATTATTATATTAAATTTATTTAAGAATGTTGATATTAAATTTTTTCATGAAAAAAATCCGAGGTCATTTTTTTTATCTTTTTATATATTTTTAGCCGATAATATGCAATAAATATTAAAACATATAATAATGACTTGTTTACCGTTTAAAAGGAACAGTGTAATCGAGACAAAAGTGACTTGTATCGTTTTTTAATTGTAGATAACCTAGGTAAATTTGTTTATTTTTTGTTCTTGAGTTGTCTTTTATCCCCAGTAATATTAGATATAAAATGATTATTGTTATTATTGCAAAAACAATTAAAATTATCACATTATTCAGAAAGAAAAAACACTCATAAACATTAACAACAGAGTAAGCAAGAAAAAAAATATATTATTATTATTATTATTATTATTATTATTATTATTATTATGTTAATTTTAAAAAACAGAAATATTGTTTTTTTTTGTGGCTATAATTACTTATTTGCCGTAAAAAAAGAACAGTGTAGCTGAAACGGAAAGTGCCTTATATATATGTTTTAATTGTAGATAATCTAGACAAATTTGTTTACTTTTTATTTTATTGAGTTGTATTTTTTCTCGGGTAATATTAGATCTTAAATATTAAAAATCCAATTTTTTTTTTTTAAGAAATAAACTTTAACAAAATAGCACAAAATTAAAATTCAAAGCCAATATTTTTATTTTATTTTATAAGATTTATTCATCATATTATTATATTAAATTTATTTAAGAATGTTGATATTAATTTTGTTAATCCAAAAAATCCGAGGTCAGTTTTTTTTTATCTTTTTATATACTTTTAGGCAATAATATGCAATAAATATTAAAACATATAATAATGACTTGTTTGCCGTTTAAAAGGAACAGTGTAATCAAGACAAAAGTGACTTGTATCTTTTTTTAATTGTAGATAACCTAGGTAAATTTGTTTATTTGTTGTTCTTGAGTTGTTTTTTATCTCAGTAATATTAGATATAAAATGAATATTGCTATTATTGCAAAAACAATTATAATTATAAAATTATCCCGAAAAAAAAAACACTCATAAACATTAACAAAAAAGTAAGCAAGAAAAAGAATATATTATTATTATTATTATGATTATTATGATTATTATTCTTATTATTATTATTATTATTATTATTATTATTATTATGATTATTATGAATATTATTATTATTATTATTATTATTATTATTATTATTATTATTATGATTATGATTATTCTTATTATTAGTATTATTATTATGATTATTATTATTATTATTATTATTATTATTATTATTATAATTATAATTATTATTATTATGATTATTATTATTATTATTATTATTATTATTATTATGTTAATAATGGAAAATAAAACACAAATATCAATTTATCAAGGCATGAAAATCAAAAATTAAAACTATAAGGGCCAAAATGAAAATTCAATATATTATCAATTTCACTAACAGGATCCAATTGAAGAAATCTAAACTTATGTACTGAATTTATTGAATAATTTAAACCGAATCCGAAAATTAAAAGAAGGAGGACCGAACTGAAACATTGACATCCAATCAATTCCAATTGGAGGACCCAATCGAACTAAATCAAAACTTATGCAACCAAAATCAGGACAAAAAACAAAATCAAAAGTCAAGGGACTGAAATAAAAAGTATCACAAAATGGGGGACTCCCCTGCACTTTGACGTGCAGGGGAGAGAGAGAAACGTGGCCGGCATCTTTAACCGGTTCCCGGCGCGTCCACAGACATATTTATGGTAAACGCGTCACCGCGGGAGGAAGAAAACGACCAGGCGAACCGCTTTGGACGTCGGAATCCCGTCTCCGGCCACCGTATGACGTCGCACGCGCCACCTAAACAGGGCGTGGGGCGTGAAATAGGGCGACGCGTGTGACACACGCTCTGACAATAAACGCGGAAAATATTAAAAAAATATGGTCAATTACCGGACGGCCCCTGGACCGAAAACCATGGTTTTGTCTTATTCGGCCCTAAAACCGTAATTAGCCATTTTCAATAAATAATAAAAAACCAAAACATGCGGCGGACCGGACCGGACCGGTCCGGTCCGTAGGTGTGCAATTACTTGAATGGCCCTTACCCTCAGCCCTTTTTACCGTCTGACCGAGCGCTATTTTGTCTTATTACCGGGGCTAAAAACGTCGTCACACTGTTCATTGAAGAAAAAAAAAGAAAAAAAAGGAAGACGAACAGCCACGACGCACGGCCGAAAAATGGCCAGTCCACAGTGCATTTCTCTCTAGTGCTACAGTAGACACCCCGAGCTGTTTTAGCTCTTTTGTTAATGGTCAGATGACGTCAGCGTTCTCTCCCCTCCAGCATTGTCCATTTCAAATTCTCTCCCAAACGTGACCTCTCCGGGTCCCATTTAAAAAAAATAAAATAAAACGAATAGCGAATTTCAAGCAACCCTTTTACTGTTTCTAAATCATAATATGGCCCCATCATCTCCCCTCGTTCCGTAAATAAACAACTCCTCAAGGACCTCAATTCAAAAAAGAAAACTCTCAGTCGAAAAAATAAATAATAAAAAATACTAATTTTTAAAGCACCAAAAAACCAACCAGAAAGAAATCGGAGAGAAGCTAAGGGAGGGGGGGAGAGAGAGAGATTGTTGTTTGTAGATGACGATGGACAGAGAGAAGGAGAGAGAGATAGAGTTAGAGAGTGCAATGTATACAAACTGCTTATTATTAGGTCTGGATCCGAGTATAATCGGACTCGGACCATCATCGAATGGCACTCCTCGGGTCGGACTTTTCCGTCACTCCAACCCTAAACTCGGTGAACAGCTTCTTTACTTCATCCTCTCCTCTCTTCGCGGTCCTGCTCAATCCGCCAAAGTAATATTTTCATTTTCTCCTTTTTAGATTTCTTCCTTGAATGTAAGTGTTGATAAATTCTTTTTGCGATCGATCTTGTCAGGATTTTGATAAGGTGTGGCCGATTTTCGATTCCGCTCAGTCACGTGATTTTCGTAAGGTTAGTCATTTGATTAGTTGTGATTTCGTTGAATTTTCCGCCATGCTTAGATTTTTTTTTTGTGTTTTATTTTTATTTTTGCTTTTGCTTTTTTGTTTGTTGTGGTTGAAATGTTAGGTTGTGCAAGGGATAATTAGTGAGCTTGAATCGCAAGGGGCACTTCCAAGGAGTAATTCAAGGGTTTCTTCGCTTGCTACTTGTTGTGGACCGAGGTAATTTTTTTTTTTTTTGAAAAGTGAGTTTTGAATTATAGGAACGAAACTAGAGATAAACCAAATGTGTTCATTTTGTAGTGCTCTCAACTTAGCCTAATAGTTGGGTCAAGTTAAATTTAGTATTGGTTTTAAGTTCTGCCGTTCTTATGAAATTTCTTTTTCTTAGTAAAATGGATGCTTTCTGATGGTGTCCCCGCCACTTTCTGCTTATATATAGGAGCGCTAGATGATAATGTGTGTGTGCTATAAGCAAATTGATGACTTGGAACGCTTTTTTCCTAGTGGAATATAGTGATCTCATATGATTTGGCATGATAGTGAATGCATATTTTTCTGAATGGGTTTTGTATCTTAGTGAAATTCTCAAGAAATTTTACTTGCGTAAGGTGCTACATTTGGAAATTGTTCATAATGCATGCAAGTTTTTCTCTTTTAAAATTACTTTTAACTCATTCATTTACAGCATAGAATTGTGTGGAAGCTTAATGATATTTTTTTTTTTGGCTTGATGCTAAATTTTCTCATGTATGTGCAGATTTGTTGAACTCTTGTGGCAACTTTCATTGCATGCTTTGAGAGAGGTTCACAGACGGACATTTGCGGCTGATGTTGCTTCAAACCCACTTCCAGCATCATTAACTGATGTAGCCTTCCAACATGCAGCTACATTGCTTCCTGTGACAAAGGTAATACTATATTCATGGTCCCTCTTATCTATTTATAAATTTATTAAACCACAGGTTCTCATGGCAAGTAGATATTTGAAATTATGATCAAATTTTCTAAATCCACTTATAAAGTCTTTCAATCAGGCAATACATTCATGGCTATTGCGCTTTAATTTTTTTGGAGTTGCTAAATGCACTCACAACAAATAAATTTTCTGAAAAGGTTGAAACGTCGTTTGTTAAACTGTAACTATAAGTGGATCATAATTTGGAAAGGATTTTCTACGACAATACTCATTTCTGCAGTTTCATGTCCTTGTTTCCTTTTTGAGTGAATTACCAGTACCATAAGTTATTATCCATATGAACTATTCAAGGTTCCTTTTCTAAACTTTGCATGTTAGTGAGCAATTCAAATGCTTGAAAGGTTTTAAGAAAGGAACACTGTTTTTTTCTGGTCCTTTTCCTTATTTTCTCTTGACATATTTTAATTACAATTATGATTCAATTTTGGTAGCAGTGATTTGAAACTCTCTCCTTAAACAGGCAAGAATAGCCCTTGAAAGAAGGAAGTTTCTTAAAAATGCAGAAACTGCGGTTCAGAGGCAGGCTATGTGGTCAAATTTGGCTCATGAGATGACAGCTGAGTTTCGTGGTCTTTGTGCAGAAGAGGTGATGGGAAACTCATTTGCTTTCTTGTGATGGATTTACGATGCAGCTGCATGTTTTCCTCACATTTTCCTATGGAAAACTTGGATTTCAGGCTTATTTGCAGCAAGAGTTGGAAAAACTACATGACTTGCGGAACAAAGTGAAGCTAGAAGGTGAACTGTGGGATGATCTTGTGTCGAGCTCTAGCCAGAATTCACATTTAGTTTCGAAGGCAACTCGCTTGTGGGATTCAATACTTGCTCGAAAAAGTAAGTCTTAATTATGGAAATTTTCTTTTTTTATTTTCTTACAAAATCTTAACCATTTAATTTGTTTGATTAAATAAATTAAGATTTTCCCTGGAAATAATACCATAATTGAGGGGGTCAATTATTTTCTTTTGAAATGAATTTCTTCGTCTGCTTACAAGAGTATTTACTAAGTAGTTTCCATTTGATGGCGAGCTTAGATGATATAACAAATGGTCAATTTTCATTTTTTTTTCTTTAGTGCTCTGTTATCATGATGGCACTCAGTACTTACATTTGGATGCATACCACGATGATTTGTAGTTACCATGGACATGATACTTGTTCTTTGAAACGTGTACAGTCGAGCTTGTCATTCCTCTAGGACTTGACCTGCATATTTTTAGGTAAATAAAAAGACTGCCTGATTATCTCAATATACTCCCAGTTGATTTTGACGCTTGATTTCTGAAATTATTCTTTATGCTAGTAGATTTAGGGACGGTCAGAAAGGATGACAATATGCATTTGGAATATTTATCTTCTTGTTCTGAACATTTTGCTTCAAAACTAATTTATCCCTGTCTGCTGGGCATAACTTGTACTTCCTAAAAAAGTTTTTTTGCCTTTTTTTGTTAAATTTATAATATTCTTAATTTTTTTTGTGTTGATTTCAATGGTCTGTTTACTAGTTTTCCTCCAATACTCTAATTGCTGATTCTGGATTATCATGAGCATTCTATATAATATGGTCCAATATGTAAAAGGCATAGAAAAATTGTTGGGATGGAATCTGACCTCATATACCCTAACTTTATATGAATGTTGTTCCCTTCATTCACTTATGCTTGATTGTCACATACAGTTAGATGCAAAGTGTTCATGATTGTATATAAGTTTCAAACAAGGAAATTATCAATTGTGTTTTTGCACTTGCTTCACTTTATATGCACATGAAAATATTCTTTTGCTTGCTTATGTTATTATCAATCACTTGTTACCCAAAATAATGAGTGGCCTCTTGATGAAAATATCTGTGACTATCAATTTGCATGCTTCATAAAATTGGATGCTAATACCTGTTCCCTTTTAATAGTACATATGCTGCTACTTTTCTGTTATTCCAGTAACTCTGTTAAGTTACTTGCGTTGTTTTTACCTTTATTTACAGGTCAACATGAAGTTCTTGCTTCAGGGCCAATTGAGGACTTGATAGCTCATCGGGAGCATAGGTAATTAAAATAAGATATTATGCTAGGTTCTGAAGATTTCATTTATCTTATTCCTCTTCTTGTGTAATATTCGTTTACAGATACCGCATCTCTGGATCATCTTTGCTCTCTGCTATGGATCAGAGCTCTCAGGTTTCTTATTCAGATAAACATTTGGATGACAAAGAACATAGTGATGTATCTTATGTTAATGGAAATAAAGAAAAGTCGAAGAGCAGCTTGGATTCATCCCATATACAAGTAAATGATGAGATGCATTCTCGAGTGGATGATAGAGGTGGAAGAGTCCAGCCCACTGTTGACGTAGCAGAAATTATAAGGCGTTGGACACATGCATTGCAACGTGTTCATAAACAGTCACTTCTTCTGGTATTGTATTTCTTTGTCTGGCCATGATCTCCTTCATTTAATTGATACTTTGTAAAAATTGATTCCTTCTGCATACCAAGCCAGGGCCTTCAATACTTACATGCTAATGATTAGCTGCTATATGGCATATGAATAAAAGTGTGTTGTTGCAAAATTGTGGCTATAGATATCAATTAAAAATTTGGTATTACAAAGTTTTGTGGTTGTAGATATATCTGCAATGCAAAGTTTGAGTTTACCAAGTGAAAACAAAACATATTTGATGTTTGTTCTTTGCAATCTTATTTTGATTTTCTTTACAACATGGACACAACCTGATTATTTTGTCCCCAAGGGGTGTGGCGTGGTGGCAAAGAGCTGGAGATCTGCACAGCAGGTCTCGAGTTCGAGTCAGGGCGTGCACTTCTTATAAGAGCTTGGGACAACCGGGGTTTTATTCACTCACCTGGGCCCACAAAGTGCGCTTTCCGGGAGGTGTAGTTTCCTCGAATCCAAAAAAAAAAAACTGATTATTCTGTGATTTACTTCTACTCTACTTATCAAATTTGGTTTTCAGCATGTTGGAAGAGCATGGAAATCTGGAAAAGAAGACAAAATGTCATTCTTGGATGGGATTATCATAAGTGAATCTTGGATTTTGGAAATTTTGCTCTGGATGACTCATTTATGCAAGCAATTTTTGTTACATTTTTTATTTTTAAAAAATCTGGAATGTTCTCTTTTTTGTTTGTAGATCAAATACTTTTATTATTACAGAACAGTGTCTTTTTATGTGAGAACTTGCCTCTATGGCGTGCTATTTTTACTTTGGAAGCAGATGTGCAAAGTATATTGTTGAGTACCTCCACTCTTTTGTTGAGTATTCCTCTAATGTTTGTCAGCTTTGTTTTTTCCTGATATTATTTGAGAATTTGAAAAAAATGCTCTTTGACAAGACTATCACTTGAAGAAAGTATTTTGTTATGGAAAATGATTATTAAAATTAACTCATCCCATTAAAATATCTTAATACATGAGAGGGGTAAACACAAATGTGCAATAGTAGAATTAATTAATTAATTAAGAGAAGCTGCATTTTTCAATCCAAGAACTTATAAGTTGTTGATTGGATTTGTCTTGTCAATTATCATTGATGATGTAGTGAAATGCTATTGTGCGACATTTGCTTTGTAGGCAAAAGCTAATGATGGAGAAGGTCCAGATATATTAAGAAGTGCACTCAATGGTGGTACTAGTGGCCATGCTGAATCTTTAGCTGCAACTCTTGCTGAACATCAGCAACACCTGGGTAGTTTTCAGGTAATGAAATAATCTGTGTACCAGAAGTGAGCTACCAGTAAGCTCTTGGCTTTAAATTTAACAATTTCAGTTTCAGATTGATGGCTTAATTCCTCTGGATATATTGGGTATTTGTGTGCATGCGTTTTATTCTCTTGTGATGTGCATTGACAACAAGATATTTTTTTATACCTCCTTGAATGTCTTATTTTGTTCACAGAATGAGCATGCTTCAGGATGATCTTGACCCCTTCATAATCGGGCTCAAGATCTGAGGAACTGATGCTTGTAGCAACAGAGTAGTTAAAGGAGTTTATAGTAGATTAACTTTTAAAACCTGACAACTGCTTCCCTGTAATTGTCACTTAAAGACCCAGAGTTTCTGGTTCTGATATAAGAACATGGAAGGGGGATAGTCAGGCTTTATGGATACTCCTTGTAGCAGACATCATTGAGTTACTGTAGTTGTCATTGTTCATTTTTTAGATGGATGACCTGAGTTTCTACTCATGCTTGTGCAGCAATTGGAGAGGACCAATCCATGCTTTTTCCAAGTGTTAGAACTTACTGGACTGTCCACAAAACCTTTCCCTAATGCAAACCTCAACCATGTGTATTCACCCGTTAAAATGATGAATAGCAACGTTTACCTTATATAAATGAAATCGGCATAGATGTGCTGAATTACTGATGTTATGAACCCAATTGTCTTAATGGAATGATGCTAGATTGCCTTTTTTGATTGCTTCTTTTTTTAATCACTTATGAGCACTTGCGTTATTTTCTTCAGGTCACTAGGCTTTCCTACATGCTAGAGGCCATGTTGAGGATTTTTTCCACTCTAATACTTTTTTTTTTCACAGGGGCTTATTGACCAACTTAATGAAGTTGTTCCAACTATACAAAATTCAATATCAGAGTGTACAGAGAAAGTAAATAATATTTCTTCCAGCCAGCCACCAATGGCCAAGCATCGTGGTCGAGCAACGTCACCTATACAAGCTCAAAGCAGTGGAAGGACCTTGGTAATTTTTATGAATGATAAGTTCATGCAAAATATTTATGCCCAAAGTTGAATAAATCATCATCTAAAGCTGAGGTTTTTTTCTCTCTTCTTTTCCTCCACCCGGAACTGATAGGAAACTAGGTCCGATAATGTTGCGGAGGTGACATCAAAAATTTCCACAGTTCAGCTTGACAAGGTATCTGCTAGCCCCCCTGCTTTGAAGCTACCACAGCTATTCAGTTTGACCCCAAATTCTTCTGGAAAAGGTGCAAACTTGCAAAAGAGACAAATGTTAGCTTCCCAAACCATCCAAATGGAAAATCTATCAGAAAGAAACTCTCTGGACAAGCCTTTATCAAATAATCGCTTGGATAATCCATCGCAAGGTTTGCTAATTCTCTCTGCCGCCTTTTTTATCCCATCACACTTATTGACATGCTGAAGGCCCTTGCAGTTTATCAATTAAAAGAATTTCTGTTTTTGAAAGCTTTAGTTGGAGAGTTTGATTCTTGATTTTCTGTTTTTGTAGATGGAGATAATTTTGCTCAAAACTTAAAGAGATCTGTAAGAGAAACTGCGCTGTCTATGCAATCTTGCAATTCAGAATCATCTCAGGACAGTCACTCTGATGAAAGTTCTGAACACTTCTTCTTACCTCTTCCGTCAACTGGATTTGCTTTGGTCCCAGAAAACAAAGCAGTCTCAACAAGAAGTAAAAGATTTTCTTCATCTCAAATGAACACTGCTTTGCTTGAGAAACATGCTCGAGATGGCCATGCTGGAACCAAGTTCAAAGAATTACCGGAAATTTTAAATGATCTGGGTCCACTTACTAACTATGATCATGTAAATGGCTTCCTCTCAGTTGCTGGTTCAAATGGTGCAATATCTGATGGTCAGAGGTCCTTCAATGATGTTGAGGAACCTTATGCTCAAGTATTCTCCCCTCCTTTGCTGCTGGATACATCCCTTTTACCAGATTCATACGAGGACTTACTAGGTATGTTGCTTTGGGTGAAATGCTCCTGTTTAGGCATCTATACGTTTGTTAGTTAAGTGCTTATTGGGTTATTGTTAAATGATTTACTAGATGCGGTTGGTGTTTAATATGTCATCAACTACGATAATCTCAGAGCTTCAAACTCAACATGTGTTTGTATCTGCTAAGCTAGCATGTGTCACATTGCTGCATGGCCAGCAATCCATTATTCGTCTTGCTTTAAATTTAGGTCGAAGATTAATGATGCTTAGACACTTGGGTTTCCATGTTGCAACAATGACTATGATTCTTTTGTGGTAGAGTTCTGTTTGAATCTAGGTAAAAACATATGTTGTTAATAAGGATCTATCAACTGGTCAACTGGAGACCCTCATTTTCTCTGAAAGGTTTAGAGGTCCTCTTACAAGTATTAGAAATAAAGACATGTATTTAAAATATTTCACTTTATTTTTTTCTTAACGCGGCTTCTCTCTCTATGAATCAAAGATTGCATATTTTGATCATGGGTAAAGCCATAACGTTGCTAATTAAGGGGAATGGAATAGCAGCTTACTTACAGTTGCATCATTCCCCTTAATCTGCTAGTTTATTATTTTTAATCTGTTTAATTTCATGCCGGGTCTTTTTCTCAACTGGGACATGTTGATTTGAAGTTTGTTTAAATTTGTTGCAGCTCCACTTTCAGAAACTGAAACTGCCTTGATGGAGCTTTGAGTCAGAATTTTCGGCATTGTTCTTTATGAATGTGATAGATTTGTATAACAATGGATTTGATTGTGTAGTAGATCAGGAACTAGAAATCATTATGCGAGTTTTCTTTTCTCATTCACACTTTTTTTATTGGATATATATATATATATATATATATATATATATATATATATATATATATATATATATTTTCTTCGATGATTCAACTGTGGAGTATCCAAGGTTGCTGAAGTTCCATATGTGCCTTTCCGCGATAATCAAGAGGTTCGCCGCCGGCAGAGTGAATTTGGAGTCTGATTTATGAACCGGTTGAAATGTTTGATGTTCTGTTTTTGGAACCTTTGTACTGTTTGAGATTCCCCTTCGCAATTATCTAATGTAAATAGAAGACCGGTGCTGCCAGGGAACATTTTACAATGTCTTCGGTGCCAAATTATATGGCCTTTATTGTGGGGGAAAAAAGTAATTTAATTTAAGGAATGTGAATATGCAAGTGGTCCCTACATTATTCAGAAAGAGAATACCAGACGTCCCAGCATTCGAGATCTCTTTGATTATGATTTACAAAAAGTCCCTTCCACTTCCAACCCAGTCTCTCTCTGTTTTTTTTTTAATTCATTTTTCGTAACAATAAAAATATTGTTTTCCGAGATAAGTTGTTTATTCAATAAAAACTGAAGCATATATACTCCGCTTTGGGTGTCCGCCCGTTCACATACTAAAAAATAGTCATTGTCTGATTAAGACCCTTTCATCTTATCAATGCACTTTCATTTTCTTCTTCTTCCACGACTACTACTTCTTTGTGTGGGAAGGGGGTTCGGGCATAAGGGTGGCTGTTCTACTTGCTTATGGTAGTCAATCTGATGGTGGAACTATGAGTCAATTGTAACAGCACTCAAAAGGTGTAGTAGCCGTGCAAAACTTTCAAAAATTGAGAGATAAGTTTTGGTATCTTTTATTTTTGCAGTTTAGCCGTGTTTTTAAAATTCTTTGAATCTTTTTTGTTTTAATTTTTTTTTAAATATTTTTAGATCATTTTATGTGTTGTTATTAAAACTAAATTTCAAAATAAATAAATAAATATTTTAATACATTTCCAAACAAAAACTATTTTGAAAAACAATCTTTACTGCAATTCTAAACACCACCTTTATCTACATTCCTATGTTTAGCTTAGTGGTTAGGGAAACAATTGGTTGAAAAATAGACTAATATTTACTAATACGCAACCCATATCTGAGTTAGAGCCCATATATGAGTTAGAATTTCGAGCATGTTTGAAAGCGTGGTTGAGATTGTTTTTAAAAGTGCTTGTTGTTCAGAAATACATTAAAATAATTTTTTTTATTTTTTTAAAATTATTTTTGATATCAACACATGAAAATGATTTAAAAATACCAAATTATTTTAATTTAAAGTAAAAATTAAAATTAATTTTTTTAATTTTTTTTCAAAAATATTTTTAAAACACAGTATCAAACACCCTCTAATCGAACTTATAAAATCAATACAATAAGAAAAAAATAGTGTTTGAGTTCATAAAATGTATTTTAAGCTAAAGAAAGAAATAGCAATAGATAAAAAAATTAGTTGACATGTTCAAAACTGCTTTTAAGTTAATAAAGAGACACCAATATAATATTAAAGAGTAGTTCATATAATAAAAATTTTAAATATAAAATAAATTACTTGCAAAATTAGGCAAAACAAATTAGAAAGACAAGGGGTTGCCTTTTAAAGATTACATAGAATAATATTTATATTGTAAAAGCGACTATATTGCAAATGAGTCTAAACGGTCATAAGCATCATGAAACTTTGTTTTTTGAGCGGTCCACTATAGCTTATTTACTAAAATTAACAAGCTAATCCAAACCTATGACATCTTTAATCAAGAAGAGATTGATTTAATCAACTCATTAGGCTATGGATGTGTAAATTCTAGAGAGAGAGAGAGAGAGAGAGAGCTATATATTATATGCTTACTACTAGAATTTTGGATTAATATCAATTACATGTTTAATTATATGTTTAGTCTGATTTATTTATTTATTTATTATGTTAATGTTAAAAACATGTTTGACATGAGTCATGCTTTTACTTGCTTATAGTTTTAAATATGTATAGACTGTAATATTTCTTTGAACATCTTTTGTTCAGCATGTCTTTGTGATGATAAACTAAACAATCCATGATAATTATTTTGAACTACAATGTTAGACTTTATTATATATTATACTTTGTTTAGTTTATCATGCGAAACAATTGTGGTAATTATATAAATTAGTTTTTAGAATGGATTTTTTTAAATTTTGTTTTAATTTAAATTCTTTTTAATTTTCTATATTCTCACATATAGATTTATTTCAAAACTATATGTTTTAATCAATAGCGTTTTGATTTTTCATAGCTTTTGATTTTTTTCTCTATTTAATTTTAGATGGTTGCTATAAGTCTCTGTTTTAGAATTATAATTTATCTTTTAAAATCATAATTCATGCAATTTATTTGAATCTTTTTGAGTTGTTGCATATGTATTTTTATGAACAAAACTTTTATAAATAATGTCATTATCCTTGTTTAGTCTACACATTAGCTAGATAGCAAGCATTACACCACATGCTCAACTAATCTTTGCCTTACATAGAAAAAAGATGTTCGTGTAACACCAATTTTTTTCAAAAAAGCAAGAAAACTAAGATTTATATAATTTAAAGAGATTGCATAAATTATGAGAGTAACTAGCTAAAAAGATAAAAAAAATGAAGTCAGTATCCTATTCTTATACTTAATCAATCAATTAAATTTGTTTAAAAAATAAAAATTTCTCTTAAGAAAGTCCAATTCAATAATGACTAGAGAAAACCTTGAGTGACCTATATGGTTTTCAAAATGACTAAAAAAGCTCATAGAAAACGGGAAAAAACAAAAATATTGTAGGATGAAACAAACAAAAAAGCTTAACAAAAGACACAAAAATCTAACACAGGTGAACCTTCAAACCTATAATTTGTTAAATTATAGAGTTGGGCATAATCAAGCACCATAACACCTGACCAATTTAATATTTAAGAATGTAATCAATTCATCTATCTACTTAAAAAACTCCTTTTAAAAAAGCTAAATTGACAAATAACAAAAAAAACCAAGTTAACCCGTGTTATTTTCATAAAAGTTAAAAACATGTAATAGAGTGTAATGAAGTAATTTAATATTGTTTAAACTAAGTGGGTGTTTGGCTCTGCGATGCGTTATGCGATTGAGGCTTACCACAGAGCCAAAGTGTTTGGTAAGCATTTGTGCTGCAGGTTTTTAGTTGTGAGTCCCGCATGAAAACTGCGTTTCAAACCTAGTTTTGAAAAGCATCACAGAGATGTTTTTCTTCAACCACAGCTGCAACATCATGGATCATGTTTTTTTTCTATTACATGCATGTATTTCATGTAATGTCCATCGTGTTCATCGTTGCCTTTCTCTCTATCGTCGTCGACAGTCTTTTTTTTTTATGACTTTTTTTCTATTATGACTTTTTTTTTTCATGTGGATATATATTTTTTTAAACTCAAATACCTGGGATTTCTTTAGAGCCTGAATATTTGTAGTATTTAAAACAATGTTCACGTTTCACAGTATTAAAAAATGAATACCTTTCAAAAAAGTCTAAAATATTAAAATAAATTATATGAAGATTTATTTTTTCATCTTCACAATCTTTCTCAATGGTTTTCTAAAATAAATAAATAAATAGTATTAAATATATTATAATATAAATGAGTTGTTAAAATATCTTTTTTATTGGAGCACATATAAAAAAAATATTTATATTATAAAAAAAAACTATATCAATTTTAAATGATTTTAATCATTCAAGTTCAAGATTTTTCATATACCGGAGGAGGCTAGCCACCATCAAATCCAGGGTCGCAGGTCAATAATGTGTTCTGTAATTACGCGTCATCGATTTCCGTTCAAATGAAACTGACGTTGCATGCCTACCAAGAGAGGGACGGTTGAGAAAATTAACATGTACAAAGTTGCTAAGATTTTTTGTTAGTGTTTTCTACAAATATACAATTAAAAAGTTCTTGTTTATATATATATATATATATATACTAGCTAAATGCCCCCGCACCTCGTCGCGGGCGGCACCATATTTTTTTCAATGTAAAAAATATTAATTATGTGTATTTTTTTATAGTATTATAAATTTAGTCAAAATAATAAATTTGTGTAGAAATCCTGTGAAGTGCAAGTTTTCTATAAAATATATGAATTTTAAATCGCTATAAATTTATCTGTTTAGCAGTTTTCAACGACATAACCAGCATTAATTTATCATCATCATCAAAAAAGCAAGAAGATTCGGATATTTGAATTATTAAATCCACTGCATTAAGATTAGTTCATTTTATAATTCAATTTAAACCAAACAAAAACAAAATATAAACTGTGAAAATACCTGTAATAATCAAATAACAAAAATAAATAGTTAATTTTCTATCCAAAAAAAGTCAAAAACATAAATTGAAAATTCATCCCCACGTTATTTTCATTATCATTGCTATAACAATTAAAATTATTATCAATATTATTATCAAAATAAGTAAAATAAATAAATTCCCTGAAAAAACATTAAAAAAATAAACAAAAGATTTTTATAAAAAAAACAATTAAAAAAACAACAAAAATTATCATTATCATTGCGCAAATAGTAAAATCATAAAAATTATCTAATCCAAATATAAAAATAAGAGAAAACAAAAAAAAAAAAGAATAAAGGGAAAAGGGAGTAATATTAATTTTAAAATAATTACCAACATAAATTAAAATTTCAGGCCTGAACCGATTAAAAATAGAACCCCAATAAAAAAAAAAAAACTAAAAGCATAAATGCATAGAGACGAATAAAGAATAAACATTATCCAAGAATTAAAAAAACTAAATGAAATAACACCAAATAAAAATCTACAATAATCAAATAGCAAATATAAATAGTTAATTTTATATCGATAAAAAAATGAAAATATAAATTGAAAATCCATCCTCACGTTATTGTTGTTATCATTGTTATAACAATTAAAATTATTATCAACATTACTGTCAAAACAATCAAAATAATTGAATTGACCTGAACAATAATTAAGAAAAAGCAAAATATTTTTATAAGGAAATAATAAAAAATTAATCACTAAAATTCTCGTTATTATTGTGCAAATAATAAAATCATAAAAATCATCTAATCCAAAGAGCAAATAAAAATAACAGAAAACAAAAAAAAAAAAAAAGGAAAAAAGGAAGCAATATTAATTTAAAATATTATAACAATAGCAACATCGAAGTCTTAACATCTAAAATTATTATTGCTATTACTATCAAAACAATAAAAATTATCAAATTATACTGAGGAAAAAAAATTAAAAAGCATACACAAAATAGTAAGCAAGAAAAATAATTAAAATATTATTATTATTATTATTATTATTATTATTATTATGAAAGAAGAAATAAATAAATGAAAGACTAAAAAAATTGAAAAAACTACAACAAAAGATTAAAAAAATACAATAAAAACTTAAAATCAAAAGAGTAAGCAAGAAAAACAATAAAATTATTATTATTATTATTATTATTATTATTATTATTATTATTATTATTATTATTATTATTATTATTATTATTATTATTTTCATTTTTTTTTGTGTTAATAATGAAAGGGAAAAAATGAAAGAGAAAAAAATTCCAAAAAACTTGAACAAAAGATCAAACAAAAGAATAAAACAAAAAAAAAATCTATCATTGTTATCACTGTCAAAATAATAAAAATTATCAAATTATCCTGAGGAAAAAATAACCTCAAAAACATTAACAAAAGAGTAAGCAAGAAAAACAATTAAATTATTATTATTATTATTATTATTATTATTATTATTATTATTATTATTTTATTTTTGTGTTAATAATGAAAGAAAAAAAATGAAAGACTAAAAAAATTCAAAAAACTTCAACAAAAGATCAAACAAAAGAATAAAACAAAAACAAAAACTATCATTGTTATCATTGTCAAAACAATAAAAATTATCAAATTATCCTGAGGAAAAAAAATTAAAAAACATTAACAAAAGAGTAAGCAAGAAAAACAATTAAATTATTATTATTATTATTATTGTGTTAATAATGAAAAAAAATAAAATAAATGAAAGACTAAAAAAATCATAAAAACTTTAACAAAATTAAAATCACAAAAAGAAATCAAGGGATTAAAATAAAAAATTAAAAGTATGAGGTCCGAAAGGAAAATCAAATATAAAGGAATTAAAATCCAAAATTAAAAGCATAAGGCCGAAATGAAAATCAAATATATTATTAATTTCAATCAAAGGACAGAATTGAAAAAATTGAAACTGTTGTACCGAATAAATTAATATGTTTCAATCCAATTCGGAAATGAAAAGAAGGAGGACTGAAGTGAAACATTAACACTGAATTAATTTCAATCGAAGGACCCAATCGAGCTAAATCAAAACTTATATAACAAAAATCATGAACATACACAAAATTCAAAGTCTAGGGACCGAAGTGAAAATGACAGAAAATCGGGCGACTCTACTGTACGTTTACGTGCAGGAGAGAGAGAGGTGGCCAGCGGCTTTAACCAGCCACCGCCGCGTCCACGACTGTTTGTTGTCGAAACGCGCCGCACCGGGATGAAGACTACACCGAGGCGCAACGGGAGCGACGCCGGTATACCATCTCCGGTCACCGCATGAGCTTTCACGCGCCTCCTCCACAAGGCGTGAGGCGGAAAACTGTCTGGCGCGTGCCCCTCACGCTCTGACAGTTACCGAAAGAAATAATAAAAAAATATGGTCAATTACTGTTCTGCCCCTGTCTCGAATTCATTATTTTTGTCTTATTAGGGGCCATAACCGTATTTAGCTAATTTCGAAAAGAAAAAAAAATCGGAAGGGCGGCAAACCGGACTGAGCCGGACCGAGGTGCATAATGACCGTGGAGCCCCTCATTCAGGTGACGTGTTTTGTCGTTTTCGGGGGGTAGAAACGTTAAAACACTATTCATAAACGGGAAAAAGAAAAAAAAAGGTGGACAAACTCGCGCGAAGCACGGAGGACAGATATCCACTCCACAGTGCAATGAGTCTGGAGCTACAGTGTTTTGTGCACAGTGAAAACACCACGCCTATTATATATTAGGTAATATTTATATATATATAAAGAGATTTATAATATCTTATAATATATAATCAGGATCAGGAATGGTTGAGGGATACAACTATGTGGTTCGACTCTAAATTTATTCTTTAGATATCATAAATTCAAGTTTCATAACTCTCAGGACTACTGAAAATTGATAACTGATCGTTCACTTCAAAATACATGAGATTAGTCGAGGAAAACATAAATTGATCCGGATATTCATATTAAAAAAAATGATTATGTATTACATGATATAAATTAATATTGAAATCACTTAAGACTCGAAATTACGCTTGTGGAGAAAACGTAATCCTAAAATACAAGCATATATGTATTTTTCTGCCCTTTTGGACCTTTCACTTCATCATAACCTTCGATGTGGGGTATCGAGTATACTTCACCTTGTTGATCTAACTGTATTTAGATTGGAATTTAAATGGTTTCCTACTAGTATCTATTATTCTTTATTTTAATATTTGTGTATGAAATTTATCTATCTCATCTTTGTGCATTATTTATATGGTTTTTCTACTTAAATCTTTTAACTTTGAAAACTCATAGGTTTGCATCATCCATTCTGCTTTGGGTGTTGCTTTATTATGATAAATTGCTAGTTGAGGATCATAGCACCAATTTTTTTTTAAAATCTCTAGTGGAATCACTGATGTAATCAATATATATTTCATTGAAGTTTTTTTAGAAATTCCATCAGAATGTTTATAACCATTCTAGAACTCTTGGTAAAATTTACAAAATATGTATCAACTTGGTGATGAAATTGTCAATGGTATATTTTATTGAAAACTATATGACAATGGAATTAGCGACAATTTCCAAATGGTTTTTAAATTTTATTATCTATTTTATTTATAAAAACACAATTTTCAATTCTGACAGAATTGCTGATCAAAAATAGGTGATAGAAAACATTTTTTTTGCAGAATGTTCCATCAATGATTTTTTCGTTATTTGAAATTGTTGATGAAAAAGAAAACCCAACAGATTATTTTTCAACAATATTTTTTTATCGTCATTTCTATTAAAAAAAATCCAATTTTAATAAAATCTTCCTTATATACTAACAAATATTCATTGATATATTTTTAATATCCTAGTTGTCTTCCTCCATCCATCCATTTGTTGTTGTTAAAATTAACATTTGTATGTTTTGATTAAGTGTTTTTATCCAAGGCGAAAGCCCTAATTCGCATAAAAAATATTTTTAATGTTAAATTGTAACAAAGTGTTACCTACTTCATAAATTGGTATAAAAAAAAGGCACATTTCTGTACATTGAATGATAGCATTCAAAGATCACGAGTAAATTGAACGAAATTTATTAACTCCCATTAATAATAGATAGAGATAAAGGGATAAGATTGTCTAATATCGACTGTATTTGAATTAATAAAATATAAAGGGCTTGAAAATAATACATTGAACGAAATATATTTATTCTTTTTTTATTTTTTCCTATTTGATGCTCTTAAATTATACCAACATTATTTTATTTGTTTATTTTTCTACATGATGTAACATACGTGAAGTGTTGAATAAAACTCCAATATCAAATTAAAGAATGATGTTATAAAATAAAAGTTTGGGTTATAGTTTAAAAAAAATTAAAAGAGCAAAGTAAAACAAACCCCACTATTCAAAAGGAACAAACACTTTAGTTTGGTCCCTGAAATTTTAATTTATATATTATTTGATCCTTGAAATATTTGGAGGGAAAGAAAAAGAGAGAAAGTTGATAGAAAAATAAAATAAAAAAGTTTGGTTCGACACGTTGATCTGACCATGAAAAAAATCTTATTTTAATGGCAGTGAGTTGATCTTGCATAAAAGAGTTCTATAGTTTAGATTTTTTCAATGGTTTAATTTTTAGGCTCTAGAAGATCTCTATTATTTTTTCTTACATGTGAAAAGAAGTTGAAAAATAGATTAGTATAGTCTCACCATTCACACTAATCTTTCAACCACTAAATATATTAAAAATTCATTTACTCTACAAAAAAAAAACCTGACAATTCTACCTGAGTAGAATCGTTGTCTACTCAAGTAGACAACGATTCATCTATTCTAACAATGTGTTATTTGTTTTTTTATTTTATATAAAGCTAGATACATAAACTTAGAGGGTGTTTGACAATGCATTTCAAAAATACTTTTGAAAAAAATTAAATTATTTTTTATTTTAAATTAAATTCTTTTAATGTTTTTAAATTATTTTTACGTGCTGACATGAAAATCAATTTTCGACATTGGAGAGATCGAAGGATTAAAAAAAAATGTTTTGACACATCCCGACCGACCATACTGAAATTTCGTTTGTCCATTCGGCAGTCAACGAACAAGGTAATTCAAAGTGAGAGCGATAACGATATAGTCAATATACCAGAAATCATATGATCCGTCAAACTGGAATCCATCCTTGTCCTTTAGTCAATTTATTTCAGTCATTACGCGTTATCAAATTCTGGATTCTCCTCGCGAATCTTCAGAGAGTTACACGGCGTGGAATTTCCTTGCAGCTACGAGTAGGTTTTCCAGTGATCATGACACAGGAATCTGCCAGATTGCCAATTCAGAAAGTTACCCGTAACTTTTTAAAACAATGGAGTAATTCAGATGAAGGAATGTGTTTCTGGAGAGAAAAATATCCCTAACTTTTTAAAACAATACAATAACGTGTCTTTGCACATAATTTTGCATTTTTGTCTGATAGATTAAACAGCATACGAAGGTTTAATTTGTCTAGCAATTTGTCCTTGCTCATAATTTTGCCTTTTGATTTGATAAACAGGTGATGGTTGAGGTGGGAGCAACTAAGGTGAACTATCTAGACTTGGATATGAAATGGGGAGAGTCACAATCGTAGGGCAGAAACGTGGGAGATTTCTTTGTATTTTATTTATTTTGTATGTTTGTGCTGCGACATACGTAGTCAACATGGCAACCCTGCATTGTCAAGATTCTTTCGTAGACAAACTTCTCTCTTTTGCTATGTATGTACGGAACTATAATATTTTTAAAACGTGGGTTTTGGGTCATCTTATGTGTATTTTAATTAATTTTTTTAAATTTTAAATTAATGTTCAATTAAAATCTCAAGTGATCCTGATTGATATGAAACTCAAACAGTGATCTCTAGAGAATAAATCCAAAAACCGACCAGTGAGCCATACCTCTTAGGGCTGTAGCTATCTATCTACTCTCTTGTATTTCCTTAAAGTCCTCATTTTCTCTTCTAAAAGAGTATAAATTATTAATTAAGCTTTAACATAATGAAATTTATTAACATACTAACTTGAAAAAAACATGAACACTAGACGAGAAACTATATAAATGCATCTATCCCCCACCTTCTGAAGCCACCAAATTGAACTGCAAAAAAACTGGCACCGAACAACTGTTCATAACTAGGTTTCTTTTTATATATAGCAAAAGCAACTATGTCTTCTCTCCAACCCACCCTGTCATCTTGTTCCAGTCTAATCTTCGATGAGCTACGATGGGTCAATACAACCCGTCGAACAATCGAAGACGAGATTGAAGATGACAGTAGCATTCCCATTTGTATTTTTAACGTCCCCAGAGCCCTAATGTCTACTGATCCATATTCCTACACTCCACAACAACTTTCGCTTGGTCCATACCATTATTCACGTCTTGAGCTTCATGAGATGGATAGATATAAGCTATCAGTGGCAAAAAGAAGTCAAAAGCTGCTTCAAAGTCTTAAATTTCGAGATCTTGTTGAGGAATTTAAGAAGCTGGAATCCAAGATTCGTGCATGCTACCACAAGTACTTAAACTTCAACGGTGAAACTCTGGCGTGGATGATGGCCATTGATGCATCATTCTTGCTTGAGTTCCTGCAAGTCAATGCTCTCCGTGGCCCTAAGATTCTATCCGAAGTTTCCTCAGGAACGTCTCACTTTTTTGAATATTGCAATAGGAAATCAAGCTGTAACGCAATTCTTCGAGATATAGTGATGCTGGAGAATCAAATTCCACTATTCACATTGAGGAAGGTGCTAGAATTTCGATTTCTGTCATTAGAATCCGCCGACGATATGCTGTATTCCATGTTGATGGGATCATGTAAAGAGCTCTCTCCATTCAAGAGAATGGAGAAATGGCCAGTAGCTAGAGTTTCGGAACATGCCCACCTGCTAGACTTTTTGTACCACATTATCGTGCCCAAGATTGAAGAATCTGTCGAGATACCTGAAGAAGCTAAGGATCCTACCAGCAAAGTCACACAAGAAAACGAAGAGCCTTTAGCTGGCTCTACTTACATGAAACAACTATTGGTTGAGATTTGGAATCTGTTTTCAAATCTAAACATAGATCTTGCAAGATTCATCAGCAAATTGCTAGAATCAGCACCTGTTGCAGTGATACTCAAATTGCCCTGGTCAATCTTCTCCAATCTTCTTGGTTTTGGATCGGTGAAACAACCTGATGCTTTATCTGAATCTCAAAGTACTTGTTCCAGCATTGACCAACCACCATTGGTTGAGGAAATCACAATTCCTTCCGTCACTCAGCTCTGCAAATGTGGGGTGCGTTTTGTTCCTAGTAATGACAGCATCTCAACCATCAACTTTGACAAGAAGACATGCACATTTTACCTCCCGACGATTAGTTTGGATGTAAATAGCGATGTAGTCTTAAGAAACTTGGTGGCATATGAAGCATCAAACGCCTCAGGTCCAATGGTTTTTACACGCTACACCGATTTGATGAACGGGATTATCGATACCGCGGAGGATGCAAAAATACTTAGAGAAAGAGGGATTATTTTGAATCATTTGAAGAACGATGAAGAGGTGGCTAACATATGGAACGGGATGAGTTGTTCTATTCGATTGACAAAAGTTCCATTCTTGGATAAGGTGATTGGAGATGTCAACAAGTATCACGATGGATTATTTAAAGTTAAGGTTGGAAAATTCATGAAGCAGAATGTATTTAGTTCATGGAAGCTTCTTACCCTGTTGGCCGCCATCTTGCTCTTGCTCATAACATCGCTGCAAGCGTTTTGCTCAGTTTATGACTGTGTTCGCTTGTTTCATATTCAGTATTAGCTGCTACTGTTTGGAGTCTGCGTTTCGCTTATCGTTGGAAGCTGCTTGATTGGTGCGCAACATGGAATGCCGGTTTGCCTTTCTACTTTAATTTTTCTGAAAGACTAGTGCGGGGCCAACATGTGGGAGGCATTTGCATTTTTTAATGTTTCTCCTCGGGAAAAAACAAGTAGTTGTTTAAATTTGTTGTTTTTTGCTTCGCATGAATGATAGTTTAATATGTTTTAATTGATCGGTAATATTATTTTATTATACTAGCTATAAGAAACCAAGAGCCAAAATTTTAATTTTGAAGAGGTAAAGGGTATTATATTTATATCAATAAATACATGAAGTTAAGAGAAATGTGCTCTCTCTGTCTCTCTGGGTTTTCGCTTATGGATATAACAGAAAAACGCTTCTTTTTAGCCTAAAATCTTGAAAGGAGATGAAATAGAGGAAGTGGTCTGTAGTGGAGGAGGAGGAGGAGGAGGAGGAGGAGGAGGAGACGGTGGTGGGGTATATTTGGAGGAGGAACTGTAGACCATAGATAGATGGATGGTTAATGTAAGAGTGTATGTGTGGATTGTGGACTGTGGAGTAGAGTATAGCTTTGGCCCTTGGGAGTGTTGACGACTAGCTTACGTTTAAGGGCAGCTGAGGGGATTTTTGTCTGAAACTGAAACTGTGTTGAATTCAAATAAAAGAAAATCCATCTTGGTATTATACTTTCTTCTTCTTTTTTAACTTTTCTATTCGTCCTGGCCGGCCGGAATCTCTTTTAGAATATACCGGCGTCTCGCGTCAAGTCTTTCTGGATGTATGAGACCGCATGAATTACGATTTGATTTAATTTATTTATTTTTCCTCTTGAAACCATTTTAACCGCATTATTTATAGTGCTATTTTACATATTTTCTGGGTTTTTCTTTTTCCTTAAAGAAAATAACAATTTTATATAAAGATGAAGTTTAAAAAAAAAGATTGTAATTACTAAATGGAAATTGAGTTTTCTTTCAAGACAGTTTTTATATCACATTCCTATATCAATCGATCGATCTAGCATGTTCAAGAGAATAAATTTCTGACTTCATTTTAAAATTAAAACTCATCATATCTATTCATTCAAAATTGACCTCCATAAATTTCCTCCATAGCACCTAACAAGATTGACTTACAAGATTGAAAATGATATTATCGTAATATTATACATGTTCATAATTTTGTTCAAAAAAATTATTTTATTGTGTTTTTTCTAAAATTAAATTTTTATCAATTTCATTATCTAACAACAAGTTTATTTTGAATTGAACTTTATAATTTGATTTGATTTATTTTATTTAAAGTTATCATGGTCTTATAACAGAGGTCACACATTTGAAAGATTAACCTAAATTGACCGAATATATCGTTGTTTCAATATTTTCAAGATGTCAACTTGATTTTTTTATTAAACTATATTTTTATCAATTTTTCATGTTATCTTTGAACTCATCAAGTCTGTCAAGTTATATCAGTTCAAGTCTTATTTTTTTTACTTATGTTTAAAATTTAAATTACACAATTCTAATAATTTTATTTTTAGATTTGAACTACAAAAATTGAGTTAATATATTTAATTATATATATACAAATAAAAAACTTGTGACTCGGGCCTTAAGCTGAGTGATGGACATATCTAGACTTAATAATTTTTCCTTAAACATTAATACCAAACTAAATTCAAAATTTGAAAAGAAAAAAATCACTTGAACTAAAATAAAAAAAAGGAGTGTTTTGACTTTTGAGCACTGTTCATAGCTGCAATGCAACCCTCATTATCTTTTAGTTTTTCTTAATATATATTATTAATAAAAACTTAAATTATTTTTAATATTTATATAATACTAGATTAATAAATCTATTATTTTAATTGTAAATCTAAAATAAAGATAAAATCCATGAGATAAAAATGATTTGCAAAGAAAATTATAAAATTATGATACACACACACACACACTTCATACTTCATGATTTTAACATACATACTTCATGTTGTTTTATTGTTAAATCATAATATTATTTATAAAAGGATATTAATTACACTGATAAACTAGTCACTAAAAAATTAAGTCAAATCACTAATGATTTTTCTAATACTTAGAGTATAATAACACGTAGTTAGACAATATACTTGATCTTCAAATATAAATTAAATAATTGTTGAATTGATATTGTTTAATTCATTTAATTAGAATTATAATTTACATTTAAACCACTATATTAAGAACCTAATAGATCATACACATTAAGAGTAGTTGATCCAAAATTAAATTAAAATGATTTAATTAAATATAGCACCAAGAAGTAATAAGATACTTTTAGTTATAACTTGAGCATCATAAAATTTATAAAATCATTAAGATGTGTTTTTTCTCTCTCACCCATCATGTCATGCAACTTTACGAGAAAATAGGTCAGAATCTCACTGGAGGGATCAGATTAAGAGAATGTCTAGAATATAGGGATGTAATAAATAATAAAATGTAAAGAGATCGCATTAAGAAAATCTCAAGAGTAGAGGGATGTTCATAAAAGTGTTAACCTACAACTGAGCTCCCAGTGTCACTGTAAGTTAATTCTACCGTCTTATTGCGTACTTTACCCTTCAACTTTCTATCTGCACTTCACTACCGTATCTAGCAACTTTCCGGTGGGTGCATCTCCCTGTTATCACCCTCCCATTCAAAATCAGATCAGCTAAATATATTATAATTTTGGAAACCTCGAATATGAATAGATGATGGAAGGAATGAGATCCAAAATCAGAGTAGCAACAGTAGTTATAGTATCAGCATGGATCGGAATCCTTGCTTTGTACGGTTTATTAAAGCCGATCTCCAATGGCTGCATAATGACTTACATGTATCCTACTTACGTTCCAATCTCTACAAATGGCGGCGTGTCGTCTGCAAAGTATGGATTGTATTTATACCATGAAGGTTGGAAGAAGATTGATTTTAATCAGCATCTTAAGCAGCTTAATGGCGTTCCTATTCTTTTTATTCCTGGAAATGGTGGCAGTTACAAACAGGTAAGCTTTCCTTTTCTATTTATTGATTTATTAAAAGATCTTGAAATTAGTAATTCCAGCTCGCATTAGTTAAATGATATCTTGCACTCTTTTTTCTCTCTTTATTTATTAAGAGATCTTGCAATGAGTAATTCCAGCTCGCATTAATTTAACGAGATCTTGAACTATTTTTTTTCTCTTGCTTAAATTAAATTTATTCTGCGTGTTCTTATTTTATCGATTTGATTGTTTGTGTTCTGAAGCAATATAAGTGGGTTTTAAGGGTTCTTTTTTTGACTATCGGATTCAATTTTGTTCTTGCTGAGTTGTTGAAATGTGGTTTTAGTTTCTTGCCTTGCCGTACTTAAACAATGTTGATTACGAGTGGAAGATTCTGGTCTAAATCCGTTTTTGGTCATCGGATAGAAAAATCTTGAACCTGTTGAGTTATATGTAAATCAATAAGATGTAAAAATGGGTTAACAATAGGTCGATTGAGGTTCTTATAATACCTATCTTTTTGGAAGAATAAACTGCATATTCTGTAACCTATAGAAATGGAAGTGGAAAGATTAAATGTATATCACACATGGCAACTCCATTTATTTGGTGTAAGAAGGATTGTTTGCACTGCACATTCAAACACTTGAAATATTGAGATATAGTTTTATGCTGGTCTCGTCACAGGTTAGATCCCTGGCTGCAGAATGTGATAGGGCGTATCAGGGAGGTCCACTTGAACAGGCATTTTATCAGGAGGCTTCCCTGACTCCAGAGGAGGGAGGCAAATATATGGATATGGCTGGCTTCCAGTTACCTAATCAATATAGTAGAAGGCTGGATTGGTTTACTGTAGACCTTGAAGGTGAACATTCTGCAATGGATGGTCGGATACTGGAAGAGCACACAGAATATGTTGTTTATGCCATCCACAGGGTATTGCTTGTTGTGTTTACATATTGATCTGCAAATAGCACACCAAATTATTTTATTCATCCAGTTGTTTCTTCTTTACAACCTACTGAACTTCCATCAATTTATGCCATTGATGCATTTAAGTACCTTTTATTGATCTTGAAGGTTTTAGTTTCACTAACTGTTCCTTGTTTAGGTTCTCTTTCTACATCCTTACTTAAGCTTGAACCTCATCTATCATGCCTTATTTATGTTGAACTGTTTCCCAACCTTTATTAATCTCGTAAACAAAGGAAACTATACACAAATCCGTATGTGTTCTGTATCTCAACCCACATCATACTAGCAAGCTGGAGAACGTGGGAGCATGGCTGGAAATGCTCTCAACCCACTAAGATCATGGGGGAAAACTACCCACTACTTGGTAGATAATGGGGCCACTATGTTCATGGGTGAACATGGGTGAGATAGTGTCCCACTACTTCCTTAAAAGTAGGAATGAGAGTTAGCCTTACGATACCTTGCACTCTCACATTTAGAAACTTCAATTCCTCAATTATTTATTAAGTGGTTGCACATGCAGATTCTGGATCAGTATGAAGAATCTCGTGCTGCCCGAGAAAAAGAAGGTGCTGCCGCGTATGGTAGTATGCCAAAAAGTGTCATATTAGTTGGACATTCAATGGGTGGTTTTGTTGCTAGAGCTGCACTCATCCACCCTCGTTTAAGGAAGGCAGCTGTTGAGACTGTTCTTACTCTTTCAACACCACACCAGTGAGCTTCACAACCTTTTCATTCATGTATCTTTATGTATTTTCTTACATCGATTAGTTTTTCACTTAATTCACCTGTTTATCCAGATCACCTCCTGTGGCATTGCAGCCATCACTGGGTCACTATTTTTCCCAGGTGAATGAAGAATGGAGAAAGGGATATGAGGTCCAAACCACTCAGACAGGACATTATGTGTCTGATCCATTACTCTCTCGTGTAGTTGTTGTCTCCATCTCTGGTGGTTATAACGACTATCAGGTATAATCACACTCCCTTTGTTCCATAGCGTGTTTGGTTTTCTATGTTTTGTTTTTCTTTTAAAATGGTGGCAGAGTGAGCTACTACTCCGGGGCCAAGAGCAACTTGGGTAGGGCTCCTCCCCAAGGGGTGTTTTTCACAAGTTGAGATTCAAACCTGAGACTTCCTATCACCAGGAGAATCTCAGCATCATCCGCCCCACTTGCAGGCTTAGCTTGCTTCCGCTAGACCAAACCCACTTGGGTTTTGGGCTTCTATGTTGGTTTGTCACAAAATGTATGTCCTGTCAAATTATTAATCGCTTTATTTCATACTATCCCCTCATTTGGAAAACTCTTTAACCACCTATTTAGCGTTAACAGATAAATGATTTGTTTGGGGGAAAAAAGGGTGGGCAAAAAATGTGAGTTGGCATGATATTTATTGAATTTTCTTAATTTGTGTGAAATTACACAGTACGTTACAGAAGTCATCAGTAATTCTGCACTGCTTCAGCCAGAGTTAGCTGATTTTCTTTCTTGCTGTTGCATCTCAGAATAATTTCTAAAAGCAATCTTCTCTCTTGTGATGATTTCCAATTATTCAACCTTTTTCCATTGATCGGTTTGGGAAATATGATAAGATGACTGCTGTAAAAGGAACACAGTAACTTAAGATTGACTCGTCTTAGAGCTCGACAATGATGGTGAATCAAGCTTGATCAAATTTTTAGGTTCAATTGAAAAGATAAGTGAGCCTGAGCATAGTTCATGAATAAGAGGGTATCTAGACATGGGCCGTACTATGTTGTTGATCAATTTTTTTTTGATGATCTCTTAAAGAGAATGTTGTAATTTATATTTATTTTTTTGCTTTCATATTTAAATAAATAAGATTTATTTCCATGATGTATTCATAGAAATGAATGACATTTATTCTTAGTTGAAAAATAACCTCCAAGATAAAATGAATAAAAACATTTAGATTAAAAAAAGTACCCATTTCTCAATTAAAAAAACATGAAATTCAATAATACATCACAATATTAACACATTCTGTTATTTGTTCAAAATTAATTTCAACTTCTACTCATGGCGGCGTAGCGGGAGATTAAAATAGTTTATTGTCAAAAGTTTGGACCTGTAAAAGTTCTCAAGCCTATTGAGCTGACCTCAATTCCACTACATATCTAATGATCTGAGTTTTAACAAGATGGCTTGAGCTCGGACTGAGTTCAACCTCCATTTTGAGACTTTGCCAAGCTGAGTCTGAACATTTGTTTACTTTGGCTTTGGCTCAAGTTTCACCCCATGTTTGATTGGCTCTTTGTATGGAATCAGAATTGTTTTTCATTGTTGATATGCTTGCTGATGAAGTTTTGTAATATCAAATTGGAATATTACAGAAAATATTTAAAATTCAATTGGCAGTAAATACTTCAAACCAAACCATTTCTTTGCCTTGGTTTATTAATTATTTACTTGAGTGTGTGAGAGGATTTCAATGCGGGGCATTTTTTTTTCCTTTTTGGGATCACTTATCTGCAGAGGTTGGTTAGATGTTGCTAGCAAAATAGAGCTGGTCAACTATCCTGCATGCTTGCTGATGTATAATTGATTATCTGTTGTGAAAACTGTTACAAAAGTTTGTAATATAGTGTTTAACCTTTTCCTTGTTTCATACATAGACACTAACATGGTGAAGGAGCATCATGTCAATATAGATTGATTGTAACTGCATTGTACATGTTGGCCTATGCTAGTTATGACTTGTGAGATGATAGTGAGTATAGAGGACACTATTTTGGTGGATGATGAGATTCTCCATACCCAAGGGAAAAGGGAAATTATCATGATCAACTGTATGTTGTGTCATTCTTTTGTTAAATACTCTGGTGCAGATGCTTGGCCACTTGCTCTACTTTTCTCATCATAGCATGCGCTACTTCGTTCAGTCGATGACAATAGTTCATTCAGTTGATGCTTTTTTATTATTTTTCTCTAGTATAGTTATCAAACATCACACTTGAAGAAAATGTACTTTGTCTACTCTTTTTTTTCCTCGTACATATCATTCAATTGCAGTGGACATAATTCGTACTTTTTTGTTATGCTCTTACTTTTTCATCACATGGTATACTTCTTACATTTTGACTTTCAGGTAAGGTCGAAGTTAGAGTCCCTCGATGGTATTGTGCCACCCACCAATGGTTTTTTTATAAGTAGTACGGGAATGAAAAATGTTTGGTTGTCAATGGAACATCAGGCTATTTTGTGGTGTAACCAGCTAGTTGTGCAAGTAAGTGTGTGGTCTCTTCCATAATACATGCTTGTACCACAAATATTGCTAAAATCTACATCTTCCATGTAGGTGTCACATACTCTCCTTAGTCTGATAGACTCTAAAACAGGCCAGCCCTTTCCTGAAGCTAATAAGAGACTTGCAGTATTTGCAAGGATGCTTCGTAGTGGGATACCACAGAGTTTCAACTGGATGTCATCTTATAGATCAAAAAATGCAACTGGTATTGTCTATCTTGACTATCTTTTATTGATGTCTATTGAAATTCTATAATTTCTGTAAGAAAGCTTGCTGAAGAAGATAAATGATGGTGTTTTATGAACTAATTTCAAACTCTGTGAAATCATTTTTAGGTAATGTATATATATTTGTGACATGCAGTAGCGAGACATTTGATGGATTAAAGTGTTCAATTTTTTTCCTTTTCACTGAAATGATAAAGAAATAAAGAATTAACCCGAAAGAGAAAGAATTCATGAATGCAAATATATTAGCAACAAAGACAAGTGAATGGTCAATTAAAGATGAATAGTCAGATATATGCCCGTTGTTAGTACAGTAGTAACGGGATAGATATATGCCTGTTGTTAGTGCTATAGTAAAGGGAGATGATATCACATCCACATTGTGCTGCCATCACCTTCACAGCCACCTTTACACACACCCTACTGATGCCATCTTTTATTAGTGATTGTGCTTTGTTTTCTTTTTTCCTTATATCATGTTAGAGATGGTGCTTTTCACTACGAGTACTAACCAAGAAGCTGAGCATGGGGAAATTAAAGGATGGGTGCCATCTCTGAAATAGGTTTTCGAAGGGAAAGGAAAAAGAAATGAAAAAATTCTTCAAGCATTATGTTTTGCAGATGAATTCCATAAGTGTGATTTGGAACCTGTTAAATCTCTGGGGTTACTTCCATGTCGTTTGACCACTGGATGACAGTCAGGCAGTTTAAAAGTGGCATATCATGTGAAATACAGCTGGAAAGCAGAATGAGTAGTATAAGAACAAGGAGAGTGTGCTTGGTTTTGGGATTATATCTGGCAGGACTCTTTTTTGGGTTGCATAATGTGGGCAACAAAGTTTTTCTTTAACTATATGACTTTATTTTCAAACTGTCAATGATTTACCATGTCTAGTTATGAATTTGAAGTGACAGTATCCATGTTGTATTTGCAGGTTCTCAAGTGCATACTTTGTCCAGTTGCCCCAACAATGTTCACTGGAATGATGATGGCCTTGATAGGGATCTATATATCCAGACAACTACCATGACTGTTTTGGCAATGGACGGGAGGAGACGATGGTTGGATATACATAAATTGGTTAGCTTCATTAAAGCTTCTCATTAGTAGTTCCAAAACGCTTTAATTTATATTTTTTTTCTTCAACCTGACTCCTACATGTAAATGTATTAATTGTTGATTCTCAAGAGTTGATTTAAGCCTTAACTCCCGCTTCCAGCAAGGTTTTTAGGCTGGCACCCTGGTCATATTTCTCCTTTCATTTTCATTTAAATTTGGTATGTAAATGAGCCTCAATATATGTCCAACTTAACTGTCCTGGAATCTGATAAATAATCTACAAACATTGAATAATGCTCTAGGGTTTGTAGTTCGAGCTTCTTAATTTTTACATTTAAAGATATTTCTGTGGTTTTTAATATTCGACTTTTTGTTTCTGATAGACCGCACTAAAAAATGTGGAGTTACTTATTAGCAATTTACGTGCATAGGGGTCAGATGGAAAAGGACACTTCATGTTTGTAACAAATCTTGCGCCATGTTTTGGGATTAGACTTCATTTATGGCCTGACAAGGGGAAATCTGCTTCAGAAATGGCTGCAAGTAAAAGGGTTCTAGAGGTTACAGCAAAATTGGTTCAGATTCCATCAGGACCAGCACCAAGACAGGTACTAAATATGTATATTGTATTCTTGTGTAAATATATTTTCCATAATTATGTTTGGGGCCACTGTCATTTATATCCTGTCTTGTATTAGGGAAATTTATGAAATGTTATGAGGTCTAGTTTCTCTAGCCATTAGAGATTAGCTGGACTGATTAGTTCTTAAGTGTGTGATAGACTTGTTCTTATTTCTGAATATGGTATTTTATATATATATATATATATATTATCAGATTGAACCTGGAAGTCAGACCGAGCAAGCACCTCCATCTGCTGTACTCTGGTTGAGTCCTGAAGATATGCATGGTTTCAGATTCTTGACCGTCTCAGTTGCTCCTCGTCCGGTATTGTTGGCCATTCTTGCTCATTTCTTTTCCTTTTCCATGAGTGGTTTCTGCATCAATTCTCTGTACTTTTCTTTCAAAGTTCTATTCCTTTAAAAAATTACACTTAGGAGCATATGTTTGACAATCTATGCCTTGCCCTGTTTTGTCAAATTAGTGATAGCGGTAAACATAAACTTTGGAGGAAGGGAAGCTACTCTGGGCAGCAACTACTCCAAGCTGTTCACAATCAGCTCAGGCTTTGCTCAGTAACAGGGTTTTAAATTGACCTACATCAAATCTTAGTTGCCTGTCCACTGAAAAAGCCTGCCAGTTCAACAGAAGAGTGATTATGAATTGGCTTGGCAAATAAATATGTAATTTAATAGTAGTTTCATCTACTATTGTGTTTGACACAACAACAACCAAGCACCAATCCTGTACTAATTGGGGTTGGCTATATGGATCCTTTGCGCCATTCCACATGATCATGTATCAAATCTGCCTCAAAATTAGGAGATTGTAAATCCTCCGATACCACTTACTTTCCTACTACCAACAACGTATCACTCATTCCAGCCATGACCTCTTGTGTCCTATTTTTGTTTCTCCTACATGTTTCTCAATCCATACACATGATCTTCCAAGTAAATATTGGAGAACCTATAAAATATCTCTGACACCAATAATGGTTCAACTAATATGTAAATAACATGCTTTGATTTTTGGCAATTCAGAGTATGATCTCCATCAGTAGTTCAATCACCAAAAGAGCTTAGTTACTGCTGCTTGTTACTAGGGTTGTTTGTATTAGCCTTTTCTCTTCTTTGCATTCTTCTGAATAGGGCTTTTATGTTCTTGTTCACTGATGCTTTGAAATGGTGGTAATTGATGTGATTAATTCTGATGGTCAGACAATTTCAGGCAGGCCTCCACCGGCAGCTTCCATGGCAGTTGGTCAGTTCTTTAATCCAGATGACGGAAAGAGAGATTTATCAGCTCAGTTTATGCTTCTATCTACCCATTCTCAGAAGGTTATTGTTTTTTTAAATACGAGTACCTTTTAGGGTTGTAAGACATTGAATCTTAAAATAATGGGTTAGTTAAATTATGCCTTTTCAGACAACTGGACTTCAAAGTTTCATAACTTCTATTTGTGCAGGAATTACTGTTGAAGGAGGATCATCCCCTAGCTCTCAATTTATCATTCACTGTTAGCTTAGGCCTTCTGCCCATTTCTTTATCTTTGACGACAACGGGGTGTGGAATACAAAGGTCTGGCCTTCTTGCAGAAGAGGCTGGAGACATGGAAAACAGTAGTAAGGAATTTAATTTATTTCTGGTCAGCCAATTGTTTTAATACCTATGGATCTACATGTAATCCTCTAATTCTCAAGCATGCATTATTGCTACAAATCTGTGTGAGGTGTTCTATAAGATATCATGGATTTCCACACTTTCATTTTCACAACTCAAATTAGTTTCACAGATGGATTTATCAATACTGCACTATGAACTGTGGATTTTGAACTTTTGTGAACTCGAACCAGGCCCCATTTCAGTAATTTGAGTTTTGACTTGGATATAAATCCCTTTGGTTATATGATATAAATATGTAGACAGCCATCATTTATCACATTCCATGGGCATTAATTTACAATTGAAGGTTCTCTTACATGTGTTTCATTTTTCCACTAAATTAGATTTCCTGGTATTCAGGGCTTTGTAAACTGCGGTGTTTCCCACCGATAGCGCTAGCCTGGGATCATACGGCAGGTCTTCACATCCTTCCAAATTTGTTCAGTGAAACTATTATGGTTGATTCCTCACCTGCCCTATGGAGTTCTACCCAGGGGTCTGAAAAAACTACCATTATGTTACTGGTATGATGGTGTTTACACGTGTGTGTGTACTCTTATGACAGTGGTTGCGTGTACTCCTGTACTGTAGATATATAGATGTAATGTTTTAGCTTTAATTGACCGGTAGAGGTCTTTATCTCTGTATGCTTCTTCAGGTTGATCCTCATTGTTCGTATAAAGCAAGAATTGCTGTTTCAGAAACTTCAGCTGCTAGCAGATTTTTGCTTTTGTATAGTTCACAGGTGATTCTAGAGCCTCCTGTAAATTTTCTGCATAATATCAACCTTTTTGTTACTTTAAATGTTAATTTTGGAAAGTGCATTTTTTTTCTTGCATTTTCTTGTAATTTGCTATTATTTTTATTGCTTCTCTTTGAAACATGTCATTTAAAGGCAATTCCTTAATCATGCAATTATGGTTAGATATTGGTTGGGCCTTGCGGTATGATTTAAGTCATTGACGAGTAACCGGAATAATAAAATGAAATTCAAACCTAAGGTTAATTAGGAGGAGGATGTGTTGTAATGCTTACAACCTGCAATGTTGCAATGGTGTTGTGCTACCTTTTGCTTTAAAACACAAGGTCAGAAAAGAAAAGACTTGCAGTTTCAGGATTAATGTGGAATGCAGAGGTAGATAGAAATTCTTTTAGGTTATCCAAAGGTCCTTAAGATGTGAATATCTAACTATGAGAAACACCAAAATTGGATAGTGACATGGATGCATTATTATTTTCCTTCTTGGTTAATTTATCTATACTGACATTGAGCCATTACATGCACGGGATTATGTCTTGTTGGAGACATGCTTACACGGGTTTATTTGTTCTGAAGGAAAGAGACAAGTAGTGATTTGTCAAATTAGATGCTCCAAGAGTTGGGAATGACTTAATGCTGTTATGATGACTTGCTTATGTTAATGATTCTTAGTATTACTTCTTGGAAAAACAAAGTTATATCATGTCATGAATTTTCTTTGATGCAGATAGTTGGCTTCTCCTTTGCGGCTATCTTTTTTGCTCTGATGCGACAAGCACATGCATGGGATCTTGATCTGCCCATGCCTTCAATGCTGGTGGCTGTTGAGTCCAATTTGAGAATTCCATGGCCATTTTTGCTTCTAGGCTTCGTACCCATTTTGTTTTCCTTGTTCATTTCCTTACTAAAGTCTCAACCACTTCCACCATTGGCAAGCTTCGCCTTTGTATCAACGATTTGCTATGTTTTTGCAAATGGATCTGTGATTCTCTTAGTATTGGTTTCACAATTGGTGTTCTATGGGGTTGCAATCATACATGTTTTCATCAAGTCAAGGTTGGTATGCTTGTCTTCTCTTTGCTCCATACTATGTGGATAAGGATGACATGTTTACCAATGTTTCTACTCTTTTATACTAAGAACCCCTTGGGAAGGAGGGCTGGCATGCAAGGGAGAGAATGAAAATAAAAGAAATTGCTGTTTTTAACATTCCATATCTGATTAGTTATTATTTTGCTTAAATAAAGCAAGAGGGTCTCACAATTTTTCAAGTGCATTTGGAAACATTTTGAGAAGTGACCCTCCTATTAAAGAATATTATCACATGCCCATAGGTAACTTCTTTAGCATAATTAAATTTATTTTGACCATCACCATCCACAACCTTACCCTAGAGGTGCACTAGCCTTTCTCTGCAGATTATCAATGGAAACTGATAATCATGTGATGCACAAAGGATCTAAGATGTGATTCATTTTCTTTTCTTGTTTTCTCCTTGCCATAGCATAATGGAGCTCCTACTTTCTTTCCAGTATCTCAGATGAGTTATCCATTTAGTATCAATATGTTAAAGTATCACATTTGATGCTGAACAGCAAGAGTTTATTCTTTGCAGGTGGCAAGAATGTGAAGGAAATATTTGCTTGGCATTTCTTCATTGGTTTATTAATTTATCCTCTGGTTTCTTTTCATTAAGGGTAAGGTACACTGGGATAAATCATTGTGTCATCTCTGTTTTCGATGTAGAATGGAATAATAAGCTGCATAACAAGAGTTCAAGTAGTCCTCTGCACTGGAAACCACTCCACTTTACAGAAAGCCTCTAGGACTTTGTTCAGTGTCTATTTATGCTGATTTCTCTTTATCTCTCGTGGTTGTGGGGTGTATTTATCTCTTTTTATATTCATTTCCCCAAATTTATGGGCACAGGTTATGCATTAGCTTGCTCACTTGATCTAATTTGATCATAAAGCAGGTTGTGAGGGTTCTTAGAGTCAATCCATTACTTGTTACTGCACTGGCTGCTATTACTTTGGGGTGCATTGTCCACCCAGCACTGGGTTTATTCATATTGATCTTGTCTCATGCTTTGTGCTGTCATAATGCGTTGTGCAGGTACTTTTCATGTTTGAATTCCTTATACTTACCATTGTTGTGCATTCACTTCATTTTCAGAACAAGGATACCTGTTCTAAGTGTTTCTCCATGTCTGTGTGACAGTTTTTTTACGGCTTCCTTTCGCAGCAATGCACGAATGAAAGAATTGCTTGATTTTAAAGATGTCGGGAATGAAAGATCTCAGCAATTTGCATCCAAGCATGATGCTGGACTCAACCAGAATATCCAGCTGGAAGAGAACAGCTCCAGTAGTCCCGACTCTTCAAGAAGTTTTGGGGACACCCAATTAGAGACATTCCATCACCGGCATGGTTTATTGATTCTACATCTTCTTGCAACGCTAATGTTTGTCCCCTCTTTTGTGGCTTGGTTGCAGGTATGAATAATGTGTTCTTTCCTCTACTGGCCTTGAGAACTGAATGTATCACTTTAGCAATGACTTAGTGTAACCATCTGCTTTGCTTTTTGCTTTGGCACAGCCAATATAACCCATAGATCTGGCAACTCAAGAGAGACATTATTTTATGACCACTATAAGCTGCGTCCAAATTTTTAACTAAGTTCCTCCCCACCCCACTTCTCCATCTCTCTCTCTCATGCATTGTGCATTGTTTCAAATGGAATATATCGCTCCTCAATGATATGTTAGATTTGTTTGCTTCCAGTAAAAAATAAAATATCGAGTATGTGGTTACTGTTGCATGATATTCTGTCTATGGTGTTTGCATATTCTGTGTGCTTGCATTATATTGTACCTTGCGAAAATTCATCTCTAATTCACAAGGATACTAAAGCACCAAGATCTTCATAGTGTATGCACTGTGCTCCTTGCACTTCTGGTTGAAATTAATCTGTCTTTAATAGAGGAACTCGTGTGATTGCAGAGAATAGGCATGGGTCACAGCCTTCCATGGTTCCTTGATTCAGCTCTTTGCATTGGTGTCATTCTTCATGGTATCCTCAACTCAAAGCCTGAGTTCATCTCCATGTTTTCCTTCCCAGAAATATGTGGGAAGGAAGTGAGATTGGACTTCATCTACTTGCTCGCCGGCTACTATTCCTATGTTGCTGGTTTGGGCTTGGTGCCATACAGAGTATTTTATGCCATGGCTGCTATAGGTTTCATATCTTGTGCCTTGAGGATCTTATATAGGAGGAGCAGGGAGAAGGGAGAACCACGTTTCGGCAGAAAAAAGCGTTCTCATAGACATTGAGGACGTGCAAAAAACATCCGAATTTTAGAAGACGACTTGTACAAGCATTTGCGATGGGAGGAGGCATGAAATGAGCATTCAGTTTCTGCAGATAATAAGCCTGCAAACTTTGAAAGGGAAGTGATCCTCGGCTAACAGGTGGAAGGTAATACAGAAACAAATAAGGAAATTTTGTTGTTGTACTATTAGGCCGATTTTTTATGGCTTTGCATTTTTGTATGTATATGAGCATCTTGTTTTGGAATCAAAGGAGAGAAGGGATTGCTTTTCCAGATTTTACTTGCTGAAGACTTGGCCTCTATGATTTTATTACGAGTTTTTGTTGGTTTATTAGTTTTAATCTAAAATTGCATCAAGCTCAATTATCTTATATAGATCTTGTGGCTAGCCTGTTAGATTGATTAATAACAACAGGGGAATTGTGCTTGTTAGCTAATGATACGGGACTGACTAATCATTTTATTCATAGCTGAATGAATGCCTATAGTTAAAGCAGACAGTAAGAATGAAGCTTCCGCCGAACCTTCATGGACACGACAATTTATTGGATGTGGACATTAAAGAGCATAGATTTTCTCCGGGCAAACCCAAAAAGGTCCCCAATCTATAGGGACATTCTCGTTTAGGTCTACAACTAATTAATATTTGTTTCCCTAGATTCAAGCCCTTCAGATGCGAAGGATGCTCAATCTGACTTCTATTCAGTAGTCTTTTTATGCTTTTATGATGAGATAGATCATGGACAACCAGGGCTTCTACCAGGACCCCCGTAGTAAAAGTAGGTTTTCCATGCTCCACCATGGCCTGATCGGATATCGTAGCAACTGGATTGCGAGGTGAAAGTGGCAAGTTGTGTAGGCTCCACGAGCTTGTTGAATCCATCAACAATCTGAATATTTCTGAAGTAACTAGCTTTTCCAAAGCCTTCTCGAGGGAAATGACCACTTCCCATGCCAGTTGTTGTGTGCTGTCCGCCTGTTCTTGAGTCTACGATCTCACCTCCCCATTCAATCATCGTAGCACTATCCTTCAGGTGCGAGAAAAGGGAGAATGGCCAATATCCCAGGACCTGGTCCTCAATCTGGAGCCACCAGTTCCCATCGCCTGGGTCCTGTAAACAAACATCACTCGTATTTAATATTTGATATATTATTTTTATGTTAATCTCTAAAAAATATCACTTGTATTTATTATTTATTCGATTTAAAAGTAGCTTGATTGTAAAAGTAAAAACAGGTCCTCCTGATTTAGGTATTTACCTTCCAAACAAGCGGGGTGATATCATACTGGGAGCCACCGTAGCCGGAAAGTGGATAGATGGTTGCACCCAATGCTATTTTACTGCTGGTTTGGACAAAGCCTTCGCACAGCAGATTAAAGCAACCCGTCTCTTCATATCCGTCGGCCTGTTCACAATCAATATTAATTTACTGAAAATTTTAACATAATATAAGCAAAAATAAATTTTAATTTCTAGATTTAAAGCCAGAGTTAATCTGAATTAGCTTCGTAATAAAAATAAATATTAGTATTGTCGCTTTGAATTATTATTTTTTAAATCAAACTGGTTTCGATAAGCTTATTTAATCGAGATACTCGTATTCAGCCAGTTTTTTTTTTTAACCTGATTTAAGTCGGTCCAAATTAATTGAATCTCAAGCTGAAGAACCACTTTTTTTTTCTCCAAACAAGTAATCAAGATTGAAACAAATTACTTACAGTCCAATATGTGAAGAGCCTTGTTCTGTTATCTCCAAATAGAAGTGGATCAACCTGTTTGATTTTATATATTTAGAGGATGAAAGGAAAATAAAAATACATAGATGAAACATTATTGATAATAAGAAATTGAAATAAAATTAATAAATAAGAGTACCAGCCAACCAACTTCAACGGTCTCGATGTCTTCACCAGGAGTACCGCTCACGATCCAGATTTGAGCCAAGCTGAACTCATTATCCTGTTGAATTTCGGGTCGCCAAACATTTATCCTTGCCTTGGCTCCAAAATATGTGCCTCCTTCCTCGTAAACTGCTGCATACTAAGGACTCCCAAAAGGAAACACAAGCATTAACAAAGCTCGGGCAAGGAAAATCACACGTATCTAAGGTTGACTAGAATAGCATATTTGTTTTTTCAAAAATAAATAAATATTTGTTATTTGTTTTGGTGTTGCGAGTATTTATCTTCTTAAAGGGACATTTTAGTCACTACAGAATTTGTGTTTTTATAGATTTTTTTTTATCATCATCAATTACCCTCCAAGTCAAAACATTTGTAAACAAGATCAAGGCTTTTTTTTATTTTTTTAAAAGCAGATTAATATCATAATTTTTACAATTGAAGAAAAACACTTACAAGGCTTTTTCGGTTTTTCACAATGTTTTTTCTCCTATTCATTAAGGATAATTCACTTATATTTTTCATAGAAAAAAATATTATTTAAACTGAATAAAATATTAGCATGGGTGGTGCACATGATGTTTTGTAGCAGCCAAAAAGACCTTTCTATCATGTCATTGCAAGTAGAGTTGTATTGTTTTATATATATATATGGGCGTGACACATATCAACAACGATGAGACTATTTATTGTCGGTGAGACTTTCTTTTTCTATCCTCCCTCAAAAAGTTCAACTAGGTCATTTTGGTGCTGGTATTTAAACTTCAGTTACCATTGTTTTGATTTCCAAGTTTTATTCTTGGCCTTCTTGTAAAATTTTATTGTTTTTCAATCTTATCCTTTAAACCCAATTATGAGACTATGTATTTGTTCTTCTCATTTTTGACCCTTTGTAGAAGTTTTTAACATTTATTTTTTTATATATAAAACGATGGGTTTTGTGAAGTTCATCATTTTTAAGGATTGTTTTGAAATATTTTTGATTTTATTGGATATTTTTCTAGCAATATTGTTCAATATCTAGCCGTCTATTTATGTTGTAAGATATGAATCCAATACAAAATACCTGATTTTTATCTATATTTCAAAAAACAAAAATCTTATTGCAAATATATAAGGAAAAAATGTTTCTTATTAATTAATTAATTAATTTCATCAACAAATTAAGAAAAGGCACGTGGCATAGAAACGCACCTTTTCATACAGCATGTCGGTGGTTACTAGTATTGAGTTTCTTAATGGATTTGTCATTAGAGTTGGTTACTATTAGAAATCCTTTCGAATATATATGAAGTTTAAGCCCCTGCATGCTCCCTCTCTCTATTGAATGAGGTTGGCTAGGAGAAAACAAAAGGCCACTAGGGTTAACGTTGTTTTGCCACTATATTTTTATTTTTTAATGATTGTATTTTTGTACAGTTCTTTTTTTTTTTTTTTTTTTTTATGAATTTTACCCTTCTACTATATACATATATTTTTTTTAAGATAATGGGTATTCTATAACTTTTGGGTTATAGAAATTAGAAATTATAATTTAAATAATTTTAAAACAAAATATGAAAAATTTGGAAAATAATTCATGTTCACTTTTTTCTTCTAAATAATTAATTTCACATCCTTTTTTTTTTCTCTAAATAATGAATCCTTTTTTTTTTTTTTGTTGATTAGGGTTCGAAAAGCTCTTAATTTCTAAAGAAAGACGACTACTTGGACAATAAGTAAAGAATGGAAACAAATCACCACACTTCTAGTAATTATATGAACTGTATATACCTCATGTCCATTGCTGTAATTCTGGCCGGTCTGTGGAGGCCTGAATCGAGGATTGGTGGGGGAGCTCTTCTTCTTCTTCTTCCCGAATCTTTCAATGGAGCTTGCTCTTAATATATCGCTTCTCTTAGTTCTCCTGATGGGAATAGTTCCTTCTTGGCACCTTCCATTCAAGTGCCATAACTGGCTTACAGATCTTGATTCTTTCACGGCGGACACCACATCACTCTCGCCTGAAACAACCCCTTCTGGACGGAAACTTGGCCTCATCTGCATGCAACAACACAAAACCATGCTTCCCGATGAATTACAGAACAAGAGAGGTATATCCAGTTTGAAGAGAGAACTTAGCCGTACAGTAATGCACCTGAATTGTATGGTTCTTGACCAAAGGATGATCAAAAGCCGGCTGGTGGGCAATATCGACGCAGTCGATTATATCTCCGTCCGGGCTCTGTTATAGACATGGCATATATTGAAGATTTTCGCTAAGATTCATCAGTTTCTTATGCTCCCAGAAATCAAGGTGGCTGTTTATTTATTTATTTTCGTATAAAAAAGAACCTAAAATACAGAAAATGAAAACTAATTAGGACCTTGATGGTTTTAACAGGAGGCTTGTTCAGGCGCTTCAGGTGGTGGCGAACATTCCTGCTGTTGCTTTCAGCAGATGTGAAAATGGGTGTTGCGATTATCAGTAAAATCACAAACAAGATACAGATCTTGCAGCTTCTGATCGGTGAATCCTCAGCCATAACAAAATAATGTTCATACGCTTAATGCACCTCTAATGACCAAACACACGGAATTAATAAGTTGATAACAAAATATATATACTAAGAAAGGTTTTGAATTGTTGCTCAAGTACTATGACTCCTTTTATGTTATGTTTTGTTATATTCCTTAAGACCATACAAGGATTCAAATCCTTGACCTAGTACATAATAAAAATGGCAATAACTTAATCCTTACTATTTTATTTACCTACCTAATATACATGATTTAATTCAAAATTAATTTGATTTGGAAGGGATTTGGTGGTTAATTGTTATCCATTTGCATTCATTTCTTCCTGGATTTGTGGATTTATTCGTAACAACGTACTCTACTACTCCATATTTGACGAGGTGTCGAAGAAAATGAAACTATATATCTATCTACTTGCTATAACCATGCATTACTATATCTTTAAAAGCTTGAAACAATGAACTCTACTATAATAGTGGAAAAAATAATAATTGTTTGTTTTTCGAGTACCATGGAATACTCCTTAATTCATCATAAAGACACAACCTCAAGTATTTTTTTCTGTTATCTTGATCACCATCATAGTCACCATCCATGTAGCTGATTAGCTCTTCATCTCATTTCTTCTTGTAGAATACCCAAAAACAAGTAGTGCCTTTCAAATAGCCTAAAATTCTTCTAGTTGCCAATAAATAAGACTCAGTAGATTAGACTTACAGTGAACATAATATTAAAATGTGTAGCTATTAAATACATGACTCTTCCAACCACTTGCTTATAAAAGCATGTTATGAACTCACACTCCCAATTCATCACGAGTATGTCTAAATCCAGGAACGACAGTATTATGCACTAAGCTGTATTAATCCATGTTAAACCTTTCCAACACTTTCTATGTATACTTTTGTTGACTAATAAATATGTTCATTATCCGTACCATTTCAATGACAAGAAAATACCTCATTCTTCCAAGCACTGTCATTTCTTTAATTTTTTTCTTCAATTTACCTTCAATTACAACCCTAAAATTCACATGCTCCATGTTTGCCTGTGATACTCAATTATTGGTCTAGTTTCAACACTAGCTATGTATTTTCTATTATTAGTTTGTTTTTAAATGTAATTTTTTTAATTGTTTTTTATCCATTTTATGATTATTTCTAGCCACACAAAAACTTAATAAAAATTACCCAAACAATAAAAGTTATTAAAATTGACTGAATTTCCTTACAAGGCACATTTGTTTTATTTGAAATATGTAAAAAAAGTCAGAAGTTGGGTTTTGACAATCTCAAAAAGGAACTAGGCATTTTTTTATTAATATTTTTGTCCAAATTTCCTAAAAAGGATTTTTTTTTTTTAATTTGAAACATGTATAAAAAAGGATTTGAAATTGGATTTTGACAATCTCAAAAAAGGACTGAGCATTTTTTTTCTTAATATTTTTATCATTTTTTAGATTGTTTTAAAAATTGCCCCCAACATGGAAGTGATTTTTGTCACGGGTTATTATTCAATAAATAATTATTTATGGCTCAAATGAGGACAACAAAAATAATTTTTAGAATTGTGAAGGAATTTTCAAAGAATGCCTTTTTTTTTTAATTTCAAATCCAAACTTGTTTTTGCTAATAAATGTTAGCCTCATTTTAGAAAAAAAAACTTTTTGGTTAACCTTAGAGAAGATGCAGTGGGATAGGTTAGACCACAACCCAAATGCACATCACTTATCATCATCAAATCATTCAGTTTTATTTCATAAATTTTCTTTTTAGTAATATTTTTCCTTTTACATGAGGATGAAATGGATTTTTATTGTTTTTTTTATAAGGATAAACATGAGACTATGCGTTTGTATATTTATCAAGGGTGACAAAGGACTTTTTTTTTTTTTTTTGTAAAGAGGTGGGATTACTCGTAATATTTGCATGACTCATTTTGGAGTCTGGCCAAATTTTAGAAAATTTTATCATTTGACTTATCCAATGAAAATAAAATATCAATATACTTTTATATTAAAATCCTGTGATTTCAAAGAAATAAAAGACATAAAAGTATACTTTATTACTATTAAAAATGTGGTGAAGTTCCCAAAACAAGTGAAAAATACATTAGAAATTACAGTCTCACCAACCTTGTTCCCAAAATTTAACAAGCAAAGCGATGTTATAACATTTGTCTCATCTTTATATCAAGTCTCTAAGCTTAAAAATTTGAGAATTTTAAAGTTAATCTTTAGGGTTGGAATCAAGGTGTTTAGCCTCTCATCAAATCCAATCTAATTAAGGAGCATCTTTGTAGATGAAGGGCAATGATGATCATAATACCTAATGGAAATATAATCTTGTGAGTGCCAAAAAAATAAGCATAACTAGTTAAGTTGGGGGGCAATCCTCCTTAAAATAGTCCTTGGCAATAAAGAACTTGATGAACTATTTTGGGACTGGAAAAATAGAGAATTAATTCTCCATTAAGGCAAATAACAAGCATGAATGATGCAAAAACACCCCATATTTGAAAGCACTGTCCAACAAAAGGATAATATATGTGGCGTAAGTCTAGACTGCACAATAAAGTGATAGTTGGACATATTAATCACATGAGAAAAACTAAACCGGGCTAAAAAGTCAAATGACCAAAAAAACACATCTTTGAAATTGTAAACCCCATCCACTGAACAAAAGAGATTGCAAAGGAAAAGGAGGGGGAGGGGGGGGCTTACATTTCAAATTAGGTAAGGATGTATATTTTCCATCTAAACCCAAAACATTTGCACAATGTTTTTGCATGAAATTTATTGAAAAAACCTTCAATGGATTCCAACAAAGATCTTATGCATTGAAGTCAACAAAGAAGTTATTCTTCAACCATGATACAAAGAAAAGTCTCGACCTTGCCATCAAGAAGCTTCGATTGTAACCATATCATCAGAAATTCCTAGGTTCAACCTTGCAATCAAGTAATCTAACCTTGCTATTATGAAAAGAAATTTCAACTTTGTCTTCAGGATTCTTTATGTTTTGAACCTTTTCATCAAGAAATATCAATTTTGATCCTACAATCATGAAGAATAAGTCAACCCTTCTATAAAAATGTCTTAGACTTCACCATTAGTTAATAAACTATTAGAAGGTTGTCTTTTTAAATAACTAGATTTTCATTTTCATAAACTGGTAGGTCACTTGGTAGAATGAAAACTTTTTGAAGAAACTTTAAGTTTTATATAAATAGGTAGGTCACATGGTATCATAAGATCATCTTGAAGAAATTTCATGTTTTTCATATCTTAAGTGGATCATTCATTATAATAAGATTATTTAAAAAAACCCAAATGTTTTATATCTTTGGTAAATCACCCATTACAATGAAATCATTTTGAAAGATTTTTAGATCCTTACATTTTAGGCCGATCACCCATTACAATGAGACAATTGTGAAACATTCTCAAATCTTTCATATCTTGGGTAGATCATCCATTACAATGAAACCAACCACGTAGACTACTCATTACAATGATACTATTTTGGCATTGTGGGTAAGTCACCCATGACAATGAAACAATCTTCACATATTACAATAAGACAATCTTAGAGAATTTAAAATCATGTGATGGTTGAGGGTGCTAGATCCCTCTGCTGAATTTAAAGATGTCAAATCTTTTTCATTTCAAATGTATGATTTTTAAAAGTGTTGGGTTTTACTCTTGGAAGGATCTTTGAGTTAAACCATTCTAAGACTTTTCATGAAAAGGTTAACTAAACCTATTTTGAAATATTCTTCTTCTTTACAAGCTTACTACACAACTTCTTACAAGACTTTATATCATAAATATTATAAAGAGATGTCAAAATGTCACACTATGATATGAGTTGGACTCCCTAAAATTAAAAGGAAAAATATATGAAAATTTAGTGTTGTCACTTAGTAATTAGAGAAAACTAGAAATCCTAAAAATTAGCATGTTTTAGAGTTTCAAGTAAGTGGTTAATTATGCCTAAGAAAATAACAACTTCACTCTTACTGCATCCTACTTTGTAAAATGTTACCTTTTCTACATGTTTTTCTCCTAAATTTATCTTTGTGATTGCCATTAATTATCTTAATTATTTTTAGCTTCTTTGCAATTTTAATTCTATATTTGTTTCATGAAAAAAATGATGTTTTCCCCTGAAAATATGAGACTTGCTAATTTGATTATTTATAAAAATCAAATGTTGACACTAGTCCCTTTTAAAATAAGACTTGTCATTTTAACTATTTCGTGAGGATTTTGTCATTGGTCTTCTAAGAAAATACACTAGATTTGTTCATAAAGATCTATGAGAGTTTTTTTTCTTTCTACGACAGATATTTCACAATCCAGCATACATAAATCCAAAAAAGGAAATTTCTTTCATGGGAAAAAGAAAGAAAGGAATCACTGACTTTACATAAATATAATAAAATAACATTTCTGTCACCATGTATCAACTCTAACTCATTCAGAATTTGAAGAGCTGATCATGTTTACAACCTTGCTTGATTCAACATGTTGGTCCAACAAGAATCCATTATCACAAACACTCATATGAACATACCCATCTTCTCCTTCATTATATTATATATCGATGTTACCGTAACCAGCACCGAAGATCTATACGTCATAATCGAAGTCTATAATTTCTTGAAATCTTCAGGTAGATGGATCAATATTTCCCCTCACGACGTCCGCCCGAATAGCCAGGATCAAATTATTACCAAAATACTTCATCGTCATGAGTAGCCAAGTGGTCTAGAATCGCCGTAGCAGAAAACCCAGCAAATTCAAATGCGGCTCTATCATGTGACTTTACCTTGTGGTATTCTTTGGTCTTGTCCTTGGACTTGCAAGATGGGAGCAGGTGACACCCAGTGCACCGTGGCTTGCGGCATTTTCCTGTGAATTTGGAGTGGTTTGTCGGCTTTGATGGGACCTTGGTGAACAATCCGGCTGCCGGAGGTGTATCGAACTTGTTGAATTTTTTGTCTGAAAGCTTAGAGCTCCATGGAGATGGCGAGTTCCTGTAGGTCCTAACCATTCCATGCTGGCGTCCCTCTCTCTTCATCTTGCCCACTTCAGATTGCGGGCTTGAACTTGGAAGAAAAAAGTGAGAAAAATGTCTTGATGATGAAACTCAAGGTGTTGCCTGTTTCGATTTATACGAAGTTTAGTCGGTGATAGAAACTTGGGGGGCAAGGAATATCTTGTATCAGAGAGAAGTCAAGATCGGTGAGCAATTAGATGATCGTGTTGACCAAGCTAATTATATAGACGACTTTTTTAATTATTAAATTAAATTAAAGGAAATGATTTTCATCCTTTTGATCATTTTGAGTCTAATCTGAACCATTGGCCCCAAAACGAAACACAATTCATCATCCTTAAATGTACTGATTACAAAATATTCCTTTCTCCTCATGACTGGTGCGACGTAATGTCCATGGCGGAGGAGAGGTTCCATGAGGCTGGCCAAAGACAGCATTATTATACAGTATTTTAGGTATTTTTATATTACTTTACTGTTCAATTAAACAGTAAAATAACTATTTTTTTTCCTTTTAAAATTTCATCTTTAAATTTTTTTTATTTAGATTCTTTATAATCCAATTTCATGAAATAGAGTTTTGAATTACAAGAGAATCGAAAAATTAACAATAAATGGACCACATTGTAAAACGATGAGAAAATAATCAATCTCAAAGTTTTTAGAATTTTTATTCAGGTTCGAAATTTTATTTTATTTATTTTTCAGTCATCAAGTTGAAGAAAAGTAAGACAAAATCATAATAAAAAAAAAAAACAATTGTAGGGGAGAGAGAGTTGTCATTTACAATTCGGTCATAGAAAAACAGATAGGGTTGATTTTGATTTTTTTTTTTTATCTCTTGATTTTAATTTTTTTAATCCATTGTCTTAGCTCTGCGATTTAGACCATTTTTCCCATTTCATTGCACTGGATTATTTCTTTGACTAGATTAGTCAATAATCTATGGTTTTTAGGTTGGTGTTGTTTGTGTTATTTATTTTTTAGCATTTTGATCCGTTTTGTTCAAGTTTTATTTTTTTTTCTTTGATTTTTTTTTTTGGTTTGGTTTTAGGTTAAACCAAGGTTTTTTGTTTTGTTTATAGTTGAACCAAAACTTTTAAGTCAACCAGGTCAATTCTAGTCATAAAAAAATCTTTGTTTATTCCCTTATACCTTGTTTCTTTATTCTCGTATTAGAGGTGCTAATACATTCTCTTTACCCAACCAATCCCTTTGCCCTGAACTCTGAGACGAGTTAGAGTTTCTAGAAACTAATATACTAGGTGGTGATTCGTAAACTATTTGTATATTGATAAAGGACTAGACTTGCTTGTCCTTTCACACCATTTTTGTTTTTCCTGCTTGAGAATAATTATCGTTGTGATGCCGCACATGTACAATAATAACTTCCAATTATATACTTAACAAAATACTTTATAAGAATATAGAAAAGACATCGTATGAATTATGAAAATATGGAAGATAATACTATAAATACCTCAAGGTATAAAGGTATCTTGCAATGGTAGAAATACATAATCATAAAAAGGTCAAGTCAAGACCTAATTCTATGAATTGTATATTTATTTGATATGTATACAATAGTAGTCGTATTAATTTCTTATTCACAAGTAAAATATTGACGATATTGATTCTAATGCAATTATAAAATCAATGAAAATTATATTCTTTAAGGATATGTTTTTATTAAAGGAAGCGTGAGAAAATCATTCATTTAAAAAAATGATTGATATTAGCTCTAGTAAACATTATCAATTAAAGATGATGAAATTGAGCTTCGAAAAAGTAAAAAGGAAAAAAAAATCAAAACAATTGGGCCTAAAAGTTTTTAAGGTAAAGTCCTTTTTGAAAGCTTTATATTGAAAGAAGATAGATAATAATAAAATTGAATCTATTATGAATAATTATATAGGAGAATTAGTTTATCTCCCTCTCAGAAGTAAATTATTAGATCATAAGTGGATCTTCAAATGAAAAACAAAAGCCAATGACATTATTTATAAATATAAGCTAGACTTGTTATTAAATGTTTTAGACAATAAAAAGGTGTAGACTATTTTAACGCATTCACCTGTCTCAAAAATAACTTACATATGAAAATTAATAACCATCGCATGTATTAATAAACTTAAAATACATCAAATGAATGTAAAAACATTTTTTTTTAAATGGTGGCCCTTCATAAGGAGGTTAACATGAAGCAAGCCGAGGGGTTTCTCAAGGAAAAAAAATATAAATTTGTCAAATCATATATGGTTTGAAATAAGGACCTAAAAATGCATGAAAAGTTTAGCATGATTATGTTGTTAAATGAGTTCAAAATCAATGAAGTTGATAAATATATTCATGTGAAAAACACATATAAATGTTGTCATTATATAATGCTATGTAGAGAATTTGCTAATTTTGGGTAGAAGTTATTACATGATCAAGTGTACTAAAAAAATATTAACTAACAAGCTTGACATAAAAGACTTGAGTGTGGACGATATCATTCAAATAAAAAAAAACTTTACTATGCTTCTCTTCTTAGAATATTATTCATTAGAATAAATATTGAGTTCATTTTCATATATTTTTTTATTCATCCAAATATTTTTTAAAACAATTATCCTTTAATATTAGATTTGTTTTTTATTGAGTTATCTCAATCTTATGATATAGATCTTTACCCTAATCTTATGACACGAATTGTGGGTATAATTGGTTAATCTCTTTGATTCATTTTTTTTTTCTTTAAATTTTTGCCCCCTCAATTTCTTCCTTTAATATTTGATTTGTTGAGAATTAAATTTCATGATTTGTTTTATTTGCTTTCTATTAAGATATTTTGTTTTCATGATTCGGGAATAATACTTAAAATGAGTTAATCCAAGTTGACTTGGATTATTTTTTATATCATTTTTTTTAAAATTGAATTTTTTTAATGTCATTATTTAACATTTGATTGGTTAAAGATTAAATTTCATAATTTTTTTTTTCTATGAGATATTTTAGCCTTATAATCAAAATCACAGATTTTCATATTTTAATTCCAGTCAAATTAAATAGTTTTTATATATTTTTTTAAAAATTATTTTGATGGATTATAGATACTTCAATATTAAATTTGCTTTTCATTTAATTATTTCAGTTGCGGGATTTTGCTGGTTAACATAGTTTCCCAGAAACAAAACGGTCCAAAATTATTTCTATCTTTTTTATTTAATTTAATTTAATTATTTTTTCCCGACTGCCCCTTTCTCTCTCTGGTTCTCCAAATTCGATGCCCTAAACCTTAACAAAAAATCACAGTTCCATTTCCAGCTGAAGAATCAAATGGCAACTTCACTAATAACCAAAACCCTAAAATCAATCAAAAACCCTAAACTTTTGAGACCACTTACCGGCCAATTCACCTCCATCGCCGCAGTCCAATCCGAAAACCCATCTTCCTCTTTCACTAACGCTGACTCCAACAACAATAAAAGAAGCAGTAGTAATGATAACAATATAGACATGAGGAAGGGACCTCCAAATTGTAACTCGAAAGGCGAGAAGGATTCATCTTCGGTGACAATGCCGATCTCATCTATGACAGGGTCAATTGTGGGGAAGAGGTTTTATAAGCAAGTGACAACAAGAGAAGCTGATGACGGGAATGGATGGACTGTGATGCTTGATTATAGAACTCTTAAAACTCCTTCTAAAAGGCCTCTAAAGCTGCCCACTATAGCTCTTGCTAAGGCTATTGCTGCTGAATGGGATTATCAGGTTTGCTTTATTTCAATTGACTGTTGTTGGATTTGTAAGTTGTAAGAGCTGAATTGTTTTTTTTCTTGATCTGTGTATTATGGTAGTTCAACAGGGCTACTTTTTATTGCTTCAATTTGGAGTCTTGATATTCATTTTCAATTGGTTTTTTCGCAAGTTTCAATTTCCAGCCTTTGATTTTTGGGGTTTATTCAATCTTATTGAACTGGGTCAAGTCTAGTATGTTTTTGGATATGAAACTTGCTCCTTTTATTTGGGATTCTGCTGTCATTTGGCAGCAAAAGTCAAATGGGGAACGATTCAAAAGTTGCATTTCTTTTCCCTCTTTGATTTTGTGTAGTGTAGATGATTGGATGAAGTACTGAATGTTTCTTGCTGTAGCAAACAGATGGGATCAGGCCTTTTACAATGCCTCTCATGAAACTTGCATGCACTGCATTGGACAGGGTTCCACTCACCCGGCCGAAGATTATTGAACACTTGATGAGGAAATTTAGTCAGGATTTAGTATTCTGTCGTGCTCCTGAAGATAATGTTCTCACTAGTGGTGTCTATGGTATGTTATTCATCCACGAGTCTGATGCTATATTCAGTTTTGATTCATCATTTTTTTGTTTGTGCTTTTCCTTTGAATTCTAGTGTCTTCAATTTCCTGTAGGTGACATGTTCTTTCATGAAATGTTAGTTTTGTTTCTTTACAACTCCATCTCTTTTTTCTTATGTTTCCCTTTTCAATTGAATGTGAGTAGGTATTTCACCATCACAGAGCAACTTAACGGTTCCATTATTGTTGTGATTCTTTATGGATGGAGTTGTTGTCTGTGCTTCTATTTAGTACTTTCTTTGAATGTTTAATAACCTGTTCCATATTGTTCACATCAATAGCATGGCTGTATATATCTTAGTTTGTTTCAAAACATCAAATTGACAATTCTACTGTTCTTTTGCTGTTTCCAGTACTGTCTAGGAAGATATTTTTGCTGAAGTTTCTCAAGAAAATACATCCTAAAATTAATTTTAATGTGTTCAGTGAACTGTTTATGAATCATGGAGCTTTCTATTTTGGCATAAGTTCAACTATCTGTGATCCAGAAAGTACTTTTAGAGTTAAATTGGTGCTATCATCGTCCTGTATGCATGCTTGCCTTATTGTAAACTGTAGTTTTATGCATGGATATTTGTTTAATCTAGATAACACTAAATATCTGTAACAACTTGCTTTTCTGCTCTTTTTTTCTGTCAGAACGGCAGGTGGAGAAACTTGATCCCTTAATTGGTTGGATAAATTCAGAATTTGGCTTTAAGCCTGTTGTGTACTCGAGTCTTTTTGGTGGCAAGCAGGAGGAAGGTCTGGTGAAAGCAATAGAACACCATCTAAGACAAACTGATGATTGTCAATTGGCGGTTATTGATGCAATTGCATCTGCAGCACACTCTTTAATAATTGCTGTTGGAATCGTTAAGGGGAAATTGGATATTGAGGAAGCTATTGAGCTTATCAGACTTGAAGAAGATTTTCAGGTTCTCGTTCTTTATCTCTCCTCCTCTTCGTCCTCCCCTCTTTTCCCACACGGAAAAACAGTTGAGAAACTCTTTGTATTTGTCCCTGTTATTTACTCTTCTGATGTTGAAGCCCCTGTTTTTTGCTTTGCAGGTTGACACATGGGGTTTGGTTGAAGGTGGCCATGACATAGATATTGCTGATCTAAGGGTACAAATCTCCTCTGCTGCTGTTTTCCTGGGCCTTTCCAGGAAATGACCTCCGTACACTGTTCATATTTTTCAACTCAATTGTTAGTTTCAATGCTACTACTTTTATCTTTAGCTGTAGATCTTAGATCTACATGTAACTCTCAAGGTTTTATAAGAACTTTTGCTGTGATTTTCCTGATGCAATAATTGCTTCGTTTGCTTATGCAATCAAGAGAACTGATGATGCTAATAGTCTAATACTAGTATTTATCATGGTCACCGAGAATGAAGTTTTGCTTGTACAATCCCTACTGTTCTGACTTCTACAGTAGACATTGAATTAAGCAATTTATCACATGCTTTTCCATAGTTAACAATACTAGCAGTAAATCTGTGAAAGGCCTCGCGGTTGTGGTTCTGTTGTGAAAACTAGAGAGTTGACTTTGGGAGTTAAAAGTGCTTTTAAATGTAATCACTGGCAATTCCCTTTGTATCTGTTGCCAGCATTCAACGAGTTCATGTGATTCTCTGTGCTCTATCCAGCTGCTACCCTGTTTGATGTGTAGTTTTTGATGGGTGAAATATTTGAACAGGACATGTGGGAAGTTAATGTGGTGAAAGTTGATGCTGAAGGAACTACCACGCCGGTATCTTTTCCCAAGTAAATATAAATAAAATCTGGTAGAAATAGAGGGCATGGTAAAGCCACCAATGTTCTATTTTACAGATTTAATTTTAACAGGCAACAAAACAGTCCTTATGAATGGAATAATTTAACATTCATGCTCCCTTGATGAGTGTTATTAAACCTATCTTGAACTAACAAGTTAGCATGTGCCGGGTTTTATATAGAATTGGAAGAGGCTCAATTAACTTGGCTAGTCAACTAGTGATCTAGTTGAAGCTGTTAAAATGTGAGTAAAATCGATGCTGATATACATATATATACATCATTATCATTTTAGGTTCATGTTCATTACCGATTACTTTAAAAAATGATGATTACTCTCCTCCATATTCATGGCTAATTTCCTTTATATATATATATATATATATATATATATATAGTAGACTTTGTTGCAGATATTTTATTTTTCAACAAAACAAATTTATATAAAAGCTTTTTTGACATATTTTTATAATTAAAAATAAAATTGTCTCTCCTTGGAAGCAAAAAATTTGCATTTGTACAGCTGTTTAAACAAAAAAATTCTGATAAGATCTGGTTGTTCGCTTCAATTCCTGGGGCAACAAAAGCAGATATCTTTGATCAGGCAAGAATCCCATTAACGTTCTTCTTGGCAGCATTGCACACACAGAGGTGGCTGCTTCTTGATGTCACAATTGCAGCAAGCAGTATCACAGTCATTGTTACATCCTGCAGAAGAACCAGGTCCATTATCAGTATGCTGTTTCGAACTCTAGAAATTCAAGATTTACATCTTGTTTCTGTCAATCAATGCAAACATCTTTCCGTTTTTACATGCCAGCTCTTATTTCCTGTGCTCAGGCTGGATTGTTTCGGGGAGAGCAGAAGGGAGGAGCTTAAATCAAGACATGAATATGTTACCTGCGACAGTCACAAACTGTGGTGATGGCGGTCCGAGGTTGATAGAGCTGACGAGAAGTGAGATGCGAGTGCTTGCCTGGACAAACGGAACCATCACGAACACTAACATCCAAGTTATTCCCAAGAACTTCATTGAAGCCATAAATGATCCACAGAAGATTAGCTGCTTAGTAGATGAAGTCTTCTGATCTACAAGGTTCATATATATATATATATATATATATATATATATAGGCATATATCTGCAGTTCATGTTGCGGCATGAGAAACCTAACCTATTATGATATGACATAGAAGCTGTGAATATTTCTTGTATACAAATGTTTCCGAATATATGAACAGATCACTCCATAACTGTGTTGAGCACAAAGCTATATTTTGTTGCGGGTCTGCATCTGTATTTCCTTTCCAGTGATAGAAAATGAATCATGGCAATCGTGTGTGACTCGCATACTTTTCTAAATAAAATTTGGATCGCAAAAACCATTTCAGGACCTGTCAATGGATCAATCTTTCTCTTATGGCACCATGTTTTTCCATGGCTGTGGTTCTCCCCTTGCCATGTTTACATCCTGATGCCCTACGCCGTTTTTACTCGTTGAGAAGCACCTGCAGGAAAATTCATGCTGCTTCGCTCGGACCTTTCATGTCTATCAGCCATTACATGAGCTCGTTCAGAAATTGTTTAATTCGTGTGATAATAAATTTGTATCTTAGCTCAAATGAAGTATCTGAGTCTAGAGGTCGTTGATTCGTGAGTTGGGGGAGAGATTATTTTCTTTAAAGTTACTGGTGATGATCAATTTTTTTGTGTTTTTTTTTAAAATAAATAAATCAATTAAAATAAATTAAAACAAAATAAAGCAAAGTCATGCATTAAGGGCTTTTTCGGATAGATGCTAACAATAATGCCAAAAACATTTCTTGAAACATGGAAATATTTTTTACATTTAAAAAAACTTTTGATCCCTTGTTGTGTAGTGCAAACATACAAACTAGTTTTTATCTAGCAGATCTAGAGTTTTTTGAATTTATATATATATGATATGAAAATAATAATATTCATAATAATTAAAAAATGTATTTATTTATTTTTTATTTGTAAAATTTTAAATAGATTTTAAACATGATTATTATGTTCATGATTTTTTCAACTATTTATTACATTAATGAATTATATATATATTAGGGTTAATTGTTACTACTGATACTAGTATCCTTTACATACCTTGAATTTACATAATATATACATAAATACTTGCATCAAATAATTTTACATATCAAAAAATATTAATTACATATCCCTACCTTACAAAACTATAATAATGTTATATCTAAAATGCCACGGCTGCTAACATATGATAGTATAAATTTAAAATAATTTTTTTTTAATATCCGCTTACCAAAACAATAAAAAAAAATTGCAGATTTTTTTTTCAACCCGTAAAAAATCATTAATTTATAATTAATCATCAACCATTTTTTTATACATAATCAAATTTCACAACTTAGACCCCAAACTTTCCCCAATTATACAATTTAAGCCACCTATCTGCAACCTACCACAACACAAATTATCACCCTTTTCTCCAATTTTCTTTCTTCCAACTTCTCTAGATTTTCTCACAACACATCAATTTTAACTATCAATCAACCCGATTTTAGTCAATTAAGCACTTCAACCAAAAGCAACAATTAATTAGGTTTCATATTTTTATACCTTTTTAAAAACAGATCAACATACATGCCATACAAGAATTAACTAAATTTCACCAAAATTATTATCAATTATTTATACAAGTTACATTAACATGGTTATATATGTGTATATATATATATATATATATATATATATATATATATATATATATATATATATATATATTTCTTATATCATAGTGGGATCTGGGTAGGAATAACTATACAAATTACAGAAACATTGATGAGAAAAGAGAACATTAGAGTACAAGTGAATATTAATGAATGGTGTAAGTCTTTTTGAGTGATAATAGGGCATGTAACTTATTTGTGATGTGTGTTTTTTAAGTTATGGATTTTGTTTTTTATAGAACCACTTTTATTACATCTTATTCTACCTTTGATTCTTCTAAAAGAAAAAAAAATAATACATAATGAAGAAATTATAATTGATGATTTTACAAAGAGCATTTATGATTGAAAGAATCTAAAAGTATAAAAAAAATCAGGTTTATCAAAACTCTTCCTTTAATCTTTTCAAAATAGATTTTATAATTAAATCTTAGAAAAGAGATATTCAGCTTACAAAGTCGTTTGAAATCATTCAATTTCTTTCCAAAAAATCCCTACAAAAACACAGACCGGAAATACAAATATATACATATTGGTCTCGTCCAAGTTGGAATCAAACCTCTCACCAAAGAAGAACTAAACACTTTAATCCTAGTTGTTTTTAGAGATGCTAGCAAGTTTTTCAAGATTCTTTGTTAAGCTCCATTGAATCCAGTTTATGTAATGGTTTCAAGTTTTTCAAGATTCTTTGCTAAGATCATTGAATCCAATTTATGTAATGGTCATGTTTTCTCTTATTGTTATCTAAGCCTAACTATATCTTTCAATGACCAAAACATCTTACAACTACAAAGTGCTTGAAGGATCAATTCTAGTAGCCTTAATTTATAAGATCCACTACAAAGCCATGTTCTTATGCATTTGCTAGCAAACATAAACTCTAATCTAAAAAAAATGAAACCCTACTTCTTCAAACTATTTTTTATAAATTAAACATAATTATTCTTAAAGTTATCCAATGGAAAAATATAACACTTCTAGAAGATTGAATCCTTGAAGGTGTAACTAAACATGAGCCCTAACAACCACCAACACCAAATATACAACTCAAACAAATTACTCAGTACTCCAAAAGCAAAGTCAAATTGTCTTTCCATCCACACTATATTAGTTCTAGATTTTCATTTGAATCTTCCTCATCTAGCAATATAAATCTAGAAAAAATCTCTATGCTATAAACATGTCTTACAATGCTAATCTATCTAGGAAATCAACCTCTGATACTTTATCATAAATATACTAAAACCATGATATACAAATGAAGACCGACTTTCTCCACCTACTTCACCAATATTTTCTTCTATAACCTAAAATATCTAAAATGAGGTGAATGTTCTTGAATCAGATTTTGTTTTAGACAAAATATTTTATTGATGACCATAACTCTGAAAAAAGATTTTGGTTCCTTATAAATCTTATTAAAGAAAGACACGTCATACAAAATAATTTATATGAATAAAAATCATGTGTTGGGACATTTTATGCATTTGCACATCATATTATATATCCATTTGTAAATCATCCATGTCCCATTACATCAAGGAATAAAACTTTTGTTTGGGAACTTTGAGTGATCCTCTTGTTAAGTCTGATAAATTTATATATTTATTTGGTCCTTATTGTCTTAGAAACTTATATTTTGATCTCAAACTTCAATCTTTCACTTTTCAAACATTGGATGTTGAGAGATGGGAGAAATTCATAATAAAATATGAAAAGAGACAAAGTGCTTAGACAGCAATATTTCATCTATAAAAAAAATAATCAATTTTAGTATCAAAGAGTTTATCTTTTCTAAATAAGTTAAAATAAAAACGGTTTTTCCGCTGACCATGCTGAAAAAATTAAGTCACCGTAAATTTTCTTTATGGTGGTAGCTTAAAAAATTACTAGTTTATTATTATTGAATATGACCCAGATTATTGAATATTTATTCCCAAGGACCCGCAACGTGGAGTGAGCATCGATCTATAACACAGGTCATGGGACAGGTAGAAAACTCAACAGATCATGATTTGATTGAATATATTTTTAAGAATATTTGACATTAAAAAATATATTAAAATAATATTTTTTTATTTTTTAAAAATTATTTTAATATTAACCATTTAAAAACATTAAAAAAATTTAATTTAAAATAAAATATAAGAATTTCAGTTTTTTCAAAAACACTTTCCTAACTTCCAAACACACCCTTATCCGATCATAACACGGTCCAAAAATCAGCAAATGCAAAGACTCTTAAACCCAGAAAACAGATCACTGCAAGCATGGCTGAGTATAACCTATGTGCAGTAGAGCATTATTCTCCCATCAGTTCTAAACCTTCTGGCCCGTCAGAAATGTCTAACAAGCTAATACCAAGCAATGAACACTTCATTTGCCAAATAAAAGCCATCTGTTGCACAGAGCTTAACAAAATTGAAATCCATAGCCCCATGTTTAAACCAAGACGTTCTTAAGGACATTTATTAAGAGAGACAACACGCTTCATTCTAAATATAAACGCAAAAATAAACAATACAATGAGTGCATATCTTTATTAATCAAAGCATAATGTTTATCGGTCCCTAGAAGAATATTTCAGAATAACTTGGTCAGATGCGCGCATCCTCAAGCTTCTTCAATCAGGACACTTATGCGCCAACTCCTAGCTCCGTTCAAGCTTCTTGATATTTTGGATCTGCTTCCCAGGGTTCAATCCCTTGGGGCAGGCACGGGCACAATTCAATATGGTATGGCATCGATAGAGCTTATACTCATCATTGACTGCGTCCAGGCGCTCCTTGGTATATTCATCACGGCTATCCATGATCCACCTGCATGTACCAGTTAAGTTGCGTCCACATTTGAATAACGCAGTTCACAATCAGTGGAACAGATAGTGACATGTTCATTTATTTCAGATTTGGTGATTAAGAATAAGTTTGAATGAAGCCATCACTTCAACTCACAGTTAGAACATAGTCACGGATCACAGTTAAGGTTAAGAGCAGAAGTAAGAATTTTAATTGGGCCTACATGTTGCTAACAAATATATTTGAAGCAGGCATAGGGCATCAGCTCATGATTACCCACCAGTAAGCATGACACCAGTTTCTACTAGTGTTCTCCAAGAATCAAGTTTTCAAATTAAGTTCTTACAAATATTTCCATCTTTGACCGACTCATGTTCATGCAAGGGTTTATATTTATATTGTCTTATTATAGAGGAACCATTTCAAGTTTCGTTTCTAATGTTAAACATATTTGTCGCACGTCAACACTTGAAGATAGCATTTACACAACCACCTATTCTTTTGAAGAATGAAGAAACGTCAAGGGTAACAAATAAAGATGTTCAGCAGACAATAAAGAAATGACTCGTGATTGGAGGTTTTCCAGGCACAGAACAGAGTCTCTGAATGCAACTATTGCCGTGCCGAGACTGAATACACAATGACATAAAATCAAACACAATGAGAGTCGTGTCAAGTTAAGAAAAAATCTATTAGAGAAATTGTTTCTACGCAAATAGAGAGGCAACAAAAAGCAGGCATGTAAGAAATTCTATAAATACAACCCTCCATTCTAGGTTGTAGCATGGTAAATTATGCATGCTCGACAAAATAACTCATAAAGAAGAATTTCTCATTCTCTAGAAAAAACAAATCAAATCTTAAATAAAACTAAATGCATGCATCCATTTTAAAATCCATAGTGATAGCTGCAGGCACAGATTCTGAAATTAACACAACCAATCACCGTATTACATAAATTAATACATCCATGAGAGTCCCCATCTTCTAACACCTTGATAACTCAATTACTAAAAATCTATCCTTAAATTCTGAAGGAACTCAACCAAGCTTCCGCACTTTAAATCATCAAAGATAAAGTTTTATTAATTCCCATTTCTTGTTTTTTTTTTAAAAAAAAAACCAATATACTTGCTAATCCACCACGAACTTCTCATCGTTCCCTCATTACTCCAAAACAGTTTCATTTACCATTTAAATTAGCGTTCTTCAATTTAACAAAACACTCAATCCCCAAAATCCCAATCCTATTCCTTAATGCAGAAACCAGCTTAAATTTAAAAAAAAAAAAAAAGAAGCAAATTCTAAAGTGAATACAAATGCTAACCCGCAAAAATAAATCACTTAAAAAAAAGAAAAAAGATAGCTAAAGAGCAAATAACGCCCAAAAAAGACTCAGTCCGAAACACAACACAATGATAATTACCAATCACTATTCAATTGATAAGAAAAAATCAGATTTAAGAGTGCCAATAATGCAAACAAATCAAAGTCGCCAGAAAAAAAACACATAAACCCAACAAAATAATAAAGAAAACACATATAAAAGCACAAACAAAGAAAAAAGAACAGATAAAAGAATGATAAAATCAAAGGAAAAAAGAAAGAAATTACCTATTAGCATGAAGCAAAGCAGCAGGGCCCAAATACGACTCAGGATTCCACCAATAACTAGGGCAGGAAGTACTACAACAAGCACACAAAATACACTCGTACATCCCATCAAGCTTGGCCCTATCTTTCTTAGTCTGCAGAATCTCCTTCCCTTTAACAGGTGGTGGATTCTTCCTCTTCAACCAAGGCTCAATACTCTTATACTGATTATAAAAATTAGTCATATCCACAACCAGATCTTTGATCACAAACATGTGTGGCAACGGATTGATCATACTAGGCGGTCCAGATTTATCAATCTTTGTCAAGCAAGCAAGCCCATTGCACCCATCTATATTCATTGCACAGGACCCACAAATTCCTTCACGACACGATCGACGAAATGTCAGAGTTGGGTCGATCTCGTTTTTTATCTTGATCAAAGCATCTAGCACCATCGGGCCGCACTTGTTCAGGTCTACATCGTAGTTTTGGAGCTCTGGTTTGGTTGGGTTGTCTGGGTTCCACCGGTAGATTTGGAATGTTTTCAGATGTTGTAGTTTAGTAGGGTCTGTTGGCTGCTCAACTGGTTTGGCTTCTGCCACCGCCGCCGCCGTGGCGTGGAGGCGAGATGGTATAAACCTTGAGGTTAATGATGAAATCTTAGCCGTCGAAATGGCTCCTCTCCTGAGCAACCCCGTCGCCATTTTTGCTGCTGCTTTTTTTTTTCTTCCTCCTGCTGTGAGATTGTTACTGGGCATATATTTATATCGAATGAGAATATATATTAGAGAAGGGTAGTTTAGGGATTGAGAAAGTGGGAGATTAGAGGTTGATAATTTTACTTAGTGAAACTTCATATCAGTCATCCAATTTGATTAAGCTGTTATTGTGGTCCAAATAGAGATTAGTCAAACTTTTAAAAAGACTTTTGTTAAAATTATTTTTCTTGATATTTTATTATTATTTTGATATGCTGATGTAAGTAATAATGTTTAAAATAATATATATATATATATATATATATATATTATTTTGATTAATTTCCAAATAAAAAACAATCGGATCCTTTTGCTAGAGTTATTGAAGAAGATGTTAAATTGTATATGTGTCGGCTATATATTTTCCACGTAATCATAGTGCTCTTAACTTATTCTAAGTATAAGCATGTTTTTTAATATGCTGAATAGAAGAAACATACTGATAAGAGTGCATGAAGATGAGGGACATAATTGATAAGAGTTAAAAGGTTTGAAACTTAATTGAGGAACGATATATAGTGAGGACTAATCTGAGGATTACCTATTTCCTTAATCTTATGCCGTGTATTAGCTGGACTTTTCAACTAAGGTGATGATGTGGCGAGTTATGAGCCGGTGATTAATGGGGTGACGTGGTTTTGTTGCGTAGCAGTCATTTGGTTATGTGCCTAAAAAAGGGATTGGAGGTAGCTAAATTCGCTTGCTGAGGCGTGTGCCCACCATCATGCTTCCACCTGTAATAGCAATTAGCAACCGCTGGAGAGGGATGTCTTGATTATTTGTACAAGATATCAAAAACAAAATGTTTTTTTTTTTTAAATAAAATTTTTTTATGTTATTGTATATTTTGATATAATGATAACAAAAATATTTTATTAAAAAATAAAAAAATTATTTTGATGTATTTTTGAACAAAAACACTTTAAAAAATAATTTTAATTATATTCTTAAACAATTCATCGAACAAGTTAATGCTTATGCTCTTTGTTTTTATTTCGCATTCAAAAGTTTATTTTTGATTTTAATTTTTTTTTTGAAAAAATCGATTTGTTATCACTAATTCCATTGAAAATAAAAAATATCATGATCTAACAATATGAATTTTCTCTAATATAAATTTTGGTACGTATTCATTTAAAATATTATTTTATTCATTATAGTGTATTATGTTTTTACAAATATGTTATTGATTGAATGGTTTTCTTATTTTATAGTAATATAAAATTTAGTTATTTCTTTTTCTTAAAAATAAACTTTTGAATGTCAAAATAGAGTTAAATTAGTTTACACGAGTAATACACCCGCGCTCTGCCGCGGGGACAATTTTTTTTTTTATTATTTAATTTTTTTTTTCTTTTTAGGTTTAGCTTCAATCATTTGTTTTTTTTTTGTTTTTTAAAGGTAATTTTTATTTTTTATTTTCATCTATATACTTCTACTCTTAGTTTATATCTATAAAAAAAATAATCAGAAGAACAAAGGGGAAAAAAAAACACTGCACCCAAAAAAAGCTGCAACAATACACAATGTAATGTGTGAGGAGCTACAGTGTTGTCCCCATATTGTTTGTATGTATGATAAAAAATATTATGACATTTAAAAATATTATTTGACTTGAAGAACTCCCGCGCCTCGTTGCGGGCGAAACTAAATTTTTTTCAACGTAAAAAATATTAATTATATGTGATTTTTTAATTATAGTATAAATTTAGACAAAATAATAAATCTGTGTAGAAATTTTGTGAAGTGCAAGTTTTCTGTAAAATATATGAATTTTAAATGGATATAAATTTATTTGCTTAGTAGGTTTCAATGAAATAAGCAGTATAAAATTATTATTGTCATTAAAAAAAGTAAGCACATATCTGAATTATTGAATACATTGCATTAAGATTAGTTCATTTTATAATTCAATTTAAATTAAACAAAACAAACAAAATATAAATTGTGAAAGAACCTGTATTAATAAAAAAAAATAACTAGTTAATTTTTTATCTCCAAAAAAAAGAAAATATATATTGAAAATTGATCCTCAAGTTACTATCATTATTATTACTATAACAGTTAAAATTATTACCAACATTATTGTCCAAATAGTAAAAATCATTAAATTGACCTGAATAATTTAAGAAAAAGTTCAATATTTTGTCCAAAAAAAAGATCACTAAAATTATCATTATTATTGTTAAAACAATAAAAATCATAAAATCATCTAATCCAAAAAACAGATAAAAATAATAGAAAATCTATCATTATGTTATTGTCATTATCATTATTATAACAGTTAAAATTATTATCAACATTACTATTAAAACAATTAAAATAATTCAATCGCCCTGAAAAATCATTTTAAAAACCAAAAGATTTAAAAAAAATAACCAATAAAAAACCAATCACTGAAATTGTCATTATTATTGTGTAAATAGTAAAATAATAAAAATCATCTAATCTAAAGAACAAATAAAAATAAAAAAAACAAAAAAAATGAATAAAGGGAAAAAGGGAGCAACATTAATTTTAAAATGATTACCAATATAAATTGAAATTTCTGAAATTAACCAATTAAAAAAATTCCCAATAAAAAAAACTAAAAGCATAGATGTATAAATACGAAAAAAAAACAAACAATGTCTGAGAATAAAAACAAACTAAATCAATTAATAAAAAAAAAAACCCCAATAATCATATAAGAAAAATAAGCAGTTAAGTTTTTTATTCACAAAAAGACTAAAAAATAAATTGAAAATCTAACCTTATGTTACTGTCAATATCATTACTATAACAGTTAAATTATTATTAACATTACTGCCAAAACAATTAAAATAATTAAATTGCCCTGGAAAATCATTAAAAAAAAAGCAAAAGATTTTTATAAGAAAACAATAAAAAAATAATCACTAAAATTATAATTATCATTGCGCATATAGTAAAATCATAAAAATATTCTAATCCAAAGAATAAATTAAAATAACATAAAACAAAAAAAAAAGGAATAAAGGGAAAAAAAATTCAATATTAATTATTACCAACATAAATTAAAATTTCAGGATTGAACTGATTAAAAATAAAATCTGAAAAAAAGGACAAAAACTAAAAGTATAGATGCATAAATATAAATAAAAAACAAACATTATCCAAGAATTTTTTTTTAAAAAAAATGAATTAATATAAAATAAAAAATTAAAAGAATAAGGACCAAAATGAAGAAAAAAAATATGATTAATTCCAATTGAAGGATAAAATTGAAACAAAAAAAATTTTGGGACCAAAATAAATAATGAAATAACCAATTTAATTGCTGTGTAATATTACCGAAAAATTAGAAGAAGAGGGACTACAATGAAAAATTGTATATATGACTAATTTTAATTGGAGGACTAAATTAAAACAAAGTCAAACATCCGTACCGAAAAACACTACAGGAATGAAAAAGAAATACAAAATCAAAAGAACAAGGACCGAAATGAAAAATGCTTTATATAATAAGTTTTAATTGAATGACACAATTGAAGACAATCAAACTTTCAATTAAAGAAATCAGTAATACAATTGAAATCAAAACATAAGGGACTAAACTAAACTTACCACATACATAAGGGACCTGTTAGAAATTGCGGCGGCTGAGAGAGAGAGAAAACGGCAACCGACACAAACTCGTCCCCCGCCGCTTACCCGAACACCTTTTACCGGAAACGCCGCCCCTATGGATAGAGGACATGACGGCGCAGCTCCTGACACGGTGGAAGTGAAATTTTGACCGACGGACGGGGGAGAACGCGCCTCCTCAAAGGCGCGTTCGCGTGGAAAGACGTTGTCGCGTCTGCCCGACGCGCCTGCCGTGCAGGTGAAAAAAATATTAAAATAATGGTTAATGACCCACACACCCCTGAACCCATCGGTATTTACGAAAAAACCTGACGGGAAAATATGCCTCTGCCCCCGTTCACTGTGCGCAATTTTGTCTTTTTCAGGGGATTTTTCCGTCAGCGCACTGTTAAAAAAAAAGGAAAAAACCGAGAGAGCCCCTGGTCCCTGTGCACTAATTTGTCTTTTTCGGGGGGTAGATTCGTGAATGCATTGTTCACAGATAAAAAAAAAAAGGAGCACATACACGCGCGAAGCACCGGGACAAATTGCGAGTCCACAGTGCATCTCCTCGCAATACACCGTAAATGTACAGGGAAAAGGCCACACGGTTTAGCTGTTTCTTTAATACCAACCATCATTATCAATGGATATTAATTAGTAAAAAACTGAGCCCTACGCGGTTTGTGAGGTGTAATTAGCAATGAATTAGGCAGCTCAACAGGCAACAATGGGGTATTACTAATATCCATTGATGCCTATCAATCTGCCTTAATACTCGCTAATCTCCTCTTCTTCCTCATCCTCTTTTTTCTCATTTTTGGCTTTTCATTATCCCTTTTCCTCTTCTCTCTTTCTCTTTGATTCCTGCGATTTTTAGGTTCTTTTCTAGGACCAATTGCCGCTAACTTTTGATGTCGTCGGTAAGATGAATCTCATCTTTGCTCTGCTTTTAATCCATTCCAATTATCATTATTAATTTTACAAGTTGTTTGAATTTCTCAATGCTTTGTTTTGTAATTCATGCATCTCTTTTGTAATTTCCTATGTATTCCTTTCTTGATGGGAATTAGACATGATTTAGATGGAAATGTAAAAGGGTTTCATTGCTGTTACAGATTTATTTTCCAAATCTCAAGTAATGAATTTTGTAGTTTTAATTTCTTGTACCAGAATATTAACCAATTGTCTGATCAACCATATATATATATATATAACTCAAATCATGAATATTCATTCAAATTTAAATTTTCTAAGCATTCAAACATGTATCAGCTAACTTAGCTCCTATTCATGGTGGTAATTCCAGAAAATGGTGGTAAAAGAAATTGTGGTTATCAATGCATGCAATAGGCTGTGGCTAAAACAGCGAGCCCTGGCAAGTTCTAAAAGCAAATCTGACGTTACACCATGCATGCTTATCGTGATTTACATTATTTTTTGTGAGCAGCAAGACCAGGGCAGGCCGCTGCCAAAGTTCGGTGAGTGGGATGTGAACAATCCCGCGTCTGCAGAAGGATTTACTGTCATCTTCAGCAAAGCCAGAGATGAAAAGAAATCGGGTACTGCATCTGGGGCTGGTGCAGCTTCGCAAAGGAAAACTAATTCATCTCAAGCAAACAGTCAGTATCCCCCACCGGTATGTGACCCCATCTTCTTCCATCACAGAATTTCAATTAATATTATTCATACAACACGCACACATATATATATATATATATATATACACACACACACGCACGCACTCGCTAAACTTTTTTCATGCTCTATGGTTTCTGGTGGCAGAAGAAAAGGTTTTGCTGTTTCTGAGACCAATGGTGGCTTTGGGGGGTAATCAGATTGTGCAATTTGATCCTCGTGCTATGGAAGTTCTTCTAAGTTAGCATTTCAGGTTGAAAGTGGGGAATGAGTGTCTGCTGTTTCCTTCCCTTCACTGTTGCCGCTTGCTCACTTATGTATGTATTTTAGGATAAAACATCGATGATAAATACAAAGACTTAAGCTGTAGTTTCGTATTTTCATCTATTTCCATAGAACTTTTGCTGATGAATCAGCTATCTGTCAACCTTAAAGATTGATTTTCACTAATGTTGGAAATTCATAGAAAAGTATTCTTCTATGTATGGCTTTCATTCCCAGTCAAATACTTCTGTATGAGCGCTTAATTTCTGAACATCTTGGAGTAGGCACTCTTTTGAAGTTGATCTACGTACGGTGCAACAGGGTTTTCATGCCTTGATACTCTTCAGGAAAAATATAATTCTGCTGCCTGTTGAACTAGAATGAATAGAGTAACATGTCTAACAAAGAAACGCACTCTTCCTGTCGAGTAACAGCATTCAAGTGATGCGCTATGCTCCTGATAAAATTTCAAAAATAATGTGGACTTCACAGAATCATGGGAAGCTTACCTAGTTTAGCTGCCACCCAGGTAAATATCAGTCAGATGATCAACTTCTTTGAATCTTAAACCATTCAAAAAAAAAAAAAAACACTAATGATCATAGGACTAAAAGTATTGAACCATCCACATTACAAGGAAAGGTCCATCCGATGAACACAAAGTCTCTCCTGACCCTGATTAGAAAATGGTTAAAAACATGTTTCTTAGCAAAGAATGAAGCTGATACTTTGATCAGCACCAGGAATTCCATTGCAAATTGCTGGATTAGATAAATACCATTCCAACGGTCAGCCAAGCTATTCCCACCTTAATAGTTTGCTGGGTGATGAAGGCTCTGGAAAAGTGTCCAGCTGGAAAGCTGATAAACTGTAGTTTTATGGATGGTCATACAAACACCTCGGGCCAAACTTACATATTCCAAACTGCTCATAATGCTGGCAGATTATTTTATCCTGAACAACAAATAATTCAAGGCATGTTAATGACAATCATGCAGGGTCACAATAATCAATAGTAAACAAAAGTGAGGCTAAAATAATCAATAGTGTTTTCCTGTGGATAAGTGTTCATATGCAGAAAAACAAACAGACCAAAAGAAGCTAAAATGAGGGATACAGCTAGAAATAAGGAAAGAAGTTAAGAAAAATGGGAGGTCAAATAAATTATAAGGACACCAAAAGTGAAACAAGTACTTTTTTTCTCCGGAGAGAAATAAAAAGACAATCACATCAGGAAGAATGTTATCTGGCAAGATCCTATAAATCTAATCAAACAAAACTTAAAAGAATTAAAGCAAATGTGGATTATCATTTGGTTTGAGGGTGGGAAGGGATTCAGAATTGAAGAGGCTAAATTTTATCAGAAAGGGAGTCAGACAGCAGTAAATGAACAGCCTGAAATGAGTGATTACTCAAGCAGGAAACAGTTTTGAGAGAGATCTTATCTGAAGATACTGTTGCTGCATGTGACACTGATGACCGCTTTGACTGTGAAGTGAAGGATTCCAAATTATGATTTCCTAAAGAATGGCCTCTCATAAACGCACCACTACAAGTTGAATTGAAAGGTTTGGATACTTCAGCAGCAACAGGAACAGGATGATGGAATCTACAAGTAACTCCGTATCCACAGGAGCCTGTGTGCATGTAAGATTCACACTCTTTCTCTCCCTGAAATAGTGAAATGAATAGATAATCAATTCGCAGTTCAGATACTTAGAGAAGCGAATCTAGAATCCTAAATACATGTAAATATTGTTTCAAAATATTTCGGGTACCACTCTCGTTGGAAGACCCAAAAAGTTAAGCTCTGGTAGATTTCTCTCTGCCTTTTCGTTGAAGTGTTTCTACCTGCAAGCTTTCCCATGTTTGCACCCTTAAGTAGTGAGGATAATAGGCAATAACCTTTGCATATGATTCACAGTTTTACTAAAGTCAAATTATGCTTTGGTTAGCTTTATTTCTCCCTCATTGTTTCCATATTCAACTGCTCCATCAAATCACTTGGCAGAATTCTGAAACTTGGAGCCTGTAATGATTAGATATGAAACGAAGATTGCCACTAGTGTCCTAACCTTGCACTCGATATCTGATGTCTGTTCCACAGACTCTACTATTTCCTTCTCCTTGTCCTGCAAATCCTACAGCAATCAAAGAAGGAAAAATAGGAAACCACGCCCAAGAAAACGAAGTACAAGAAAAAAATCAATTGCATTACAGCAACTGTCAATAATTAGCATGAAAGAGCTTCTGATGAGAAATTTGTAAGAAATGATCAAGAGATAGTCTCCACGATGTTACCACCTGTACTAGCACCTCGCAAGGATTAAGCTCCGTCAGTGATATCTCAGACCTTTCCATGGAATGATGACAAGATTTTCCAAACTTGCACCCTTCTGCTGTCAGGTAATACTGCAACAATCATAATGTGTGAAGCAATGCCAGAAGATAAGACACTGATCCAATAGTTATAATTATTCACGAGACTGTTATCTTGCCAGGCATTCAAGAAATACTATTTCCAACAGAAAGACTAGCTTAGCAGTAGCCGCAAATGAAAATTTAGCAGAAGAAATCACTTCTCTGGCATAAGAATTTCAGGCACAAAAAGGTACAGTTGTATCAACTCTAAAGATATTTCAATCTGATATCTGCTCCATTATACTCTTAAGGAACTTCTCAAGCATGCATTTTTCTGCACATACGTATACCAGTGTGTGCTCATGCCTCTGCTTCTTCCGAAAAAAATAAGTAGCCAACATATTATAGATTGCAAAGGCTGTAAAATCTTAAAATTTAAGGCGAAAAACAAAAAGACAAGAAGCCATGTCTGAAATTATCCAACGAGAAATGCTTCGCACAGTTGCATCTGGCCAAAGTATATATTTCTGATATTCAAAATCAAGAACAGAGATGACAAATCAAAACTTTCAAAGTCACAAATACATAGTATATTTTACGAGCAGAGCATATCAAAACTATGCAATATTAATTGCTTCAAGGGAGTAGATTGTCCATCCTTGCGCTCATCATTTTATTCTCCTTTAGCCAACACTAAGTAAATTGTCCGCACTGCATTGCGAGCGTTGAGATTAAAACAATTAATAGGATTTGCTAGTTTAAAAATAAAATATAATATCTATACATGTAAAATTCAATATAATGAAACAGATCAACATACCTATTATAACAACAGCAACATCAAAGCCTTAACATCTAAAATTATCACTACTATTACTGCCAAAAAAATAAAAATTATTAAATTACCCAGAAAACAAAAAAACTCCAAAAAAATTAACAAAAGAACAAGTAAGAGAAAAAAACTTAAAAAATAATAATAATTATTATTATTATTATTATTGCGTTAATAATGAAAAAAACAAAATTAAATGAAAGACTAAAAAAAGCCTAAAAACTTTAACAAAAGAGCAAACAAAAAATAAAATAAATGATAAAACAAAAATAAAAATTATTAGCTGAAAAAAAACATCTGACTTGAAAAAGAAAAAAAACTAATAAACAAATCAAAAGAAAGAAAAAAAAAGAAAAAAAAAACAGAAATATCAATTTCAAATGATCATAAACACAAACTAAATCTTAAGAACTAAATTTTTCAAAAATATATCACCTCAATAAATAAGAAAATAATAAAAATTAAAAGTCAAAGCTAAGACCACACACATATAAACATGATAAAAATAGGGACTATTTCAGAAATATTAAAAAAAATCATAATTGTTTAAAGGTGTGGGAAACTTTAGTTTGGTCCTTGAAGTTTTATTTTTTTAAATTCAATTCTTCTTTTAAGAATTTTACATTTCAGCCTTAAACCTCATTGTTCACATTTCAATATCAAGATATTGAAGAATGAGAAAGAGTCATTGAAAGAGAGGAGAGAGAGTATTCAATTATATATTAATCTAAAGTGCATATCTTAAAATAAACAAATTGCTCATTGCTATTCAATGAGAATAAAATATTTATTTTTTTAATTTTTATTCTAAAGTTTTTATATAATTTTCTAAAATTTATTCTTAAAACTTTGCTTCCAAATAGTTTTTTTATTAAAAATATATTTTTTATTAAAAAGATATTTTTTATCTTTAATTCAAATCATTAGAATTTTTATGAATACAATTTTCAACTAAAATTATTTCTTATTCAATAAAATTATGTTGTTAATAAAAAAAACTCTGATTTTTTTTCAAAACAAAAACAAAATTAAATTATATAAGAAATAATATGATTACATTAAAATAGATTTTGAAAATTACTCACAGGAGCACGCTGGCACTCGAGCTATTTATTACTATAATATTTGCAAAATGTAGTAAAATATATTAAATACAACTAGCTTCTTCGTATAGTTTGTGTGTATGTTTGGGAGTGTAGGTGATATTATTTCTTAAAGTATTTTTTGTTCAAAAATATATAAAAATAATATTTAAGAAAATAATTTCTGATATTAGCACATCAAAATGATCTAAAAACATCATTTTTTTTAATTTAAAGTAAAAAAAATCAATTATTGAAACGCAATACCAAACTCTCCCTTTATCTATTTTATGGATTCAAACCTATAGATTCGGTTGATGATGATTAAAAAAATGTTATAATTTTTAAGTTAAAGTTTTATAGTTTTTTTTAATATAAATGCTGAGAATGTTTCTTAAAATAACTAAAAAATGATTTAGTATATATTGATTAACATGGGTTAACATGCAAGTTAATTCGAAGATATCTTTATGATCATAAAAAAGAAGAAGGTTCGATTATTCATGCTTTGGTTGGGTGTGTGTGTTTGTGTATATATAATATCCATAAAAATATTCCATCATAAATATAAAATAAATGAATAATATATAATTTCTAAACAAATATTCCCACACTCAAACAGACAAAGAACTCTGACCAGACAGACTTGAAAGAAACCTAAAACCCACCAAAATAACAAACGTGATTACTAGAAAATTAACAGTAATTAACAATTTAATTAGTAGAAGACATATGAAGCAACATGGGACATTACAAGTTGAGTTAACACAACTTTAAAGACACCAAAAGATAACACGAGCGCAGAAGGAGAGGCAGCTGCAGATTTTTCGCCACCAGAATCATTCTCTTGGTCACTTGAAACAACCGTAACGATCATTCTCTGTCCCTTCTCACAGTGTCCAGAAACTCCACTCATGAAGTAGAACGACCCTGAACGATTAAGATGGACAACATCGTTGCCGGTGTTGGAAAAGAAGTTTGGGTGACTGGAGTTGCACTTCTTGTAATCCTCTACACTCACCTCCATGACGGAATCTTTCTTGTACCTGAAACCTGCAGAAAAAACGGTGATGCACGCCGGGAAATCAAAGGAAAAGGTAGATTTCATCTCTTCAATTCTTGTGTGAACTTACGAACTGTGTCGCCGACTTGGAATCGGTTCTCCGACGCCCAGTCATTGTAGATTCCGGTATCGTTGGCAGGAGGGACAACCCAGCCTTCGTTGCCACCAATCTGGTATTCGAAGGAAAAGACTGGCAAGAATTGAAGAGAAGAGAGAATGGTCATCAAGAACAGCGACATTTGCATGGTAGAACTGATCATGGCTGCTGCAGAAGCTATGGAACTAGAGGAAAATAAATAAACTGAACAGAAAGGAGATCTTGGAGATTTATATGCGAGAGAGTTGCGGTTGCAGCGCTAATAATGGGATTCGTGGGAAGAATTAGTTACTAAAGATGGAGATTGAGGTACGTAGTGGGAGGTAACTGTTTAGAGATATATATTTGGCGTGGTCAGCTCGTCTAATGCATACATCATAGGTCAACTTTTTCAGGAAGAGTCAACAGTCGCTATCAGACGTAGCAATATTCAAGGTTTTGATAGCTCCTATCACTACCATAACATTAAAAAACATCAAACATTCTGTAAAATATATCAGTATTTATGTGTGTGTGTGTGTATAAGCATTAATATAATATTCTGTTAGTGTTTATAGAAAAACAATATATATCACTATTATAATCATGGATAAAATTTTCAACGAAAACCTATCATCAACAAGTCTCTCATCGAGGATTGTCATTTTTATGGTGTTGAAATTTTTGACATAAATCTATTGTCAGCAAGTTTCTCATTTGACGATAAAAAAATTTAGATTTTATAGTTTATTTTCCATTTACAAATTCATTAAAAATTAATTTCTGATGGATTTTTCTCACTAATTTCATCAAAAATACCAAAACAAATTGTAATACTTGATGGATGGGTTTGAATTGCAGTAAAATATATCGATGGAATGTGTCAAGGAACTATCTCAACTAAAAATTTGAAGTTATTAGGTGATGTCCCGGAATATGATTTATATTATTCTCTAACATAATGGACCTATCCGTCGGCGATTTTGTCTATGTTTTCATTATTATTTTGGTTAGTTATTATAATATCCAACTCCACCTAATCATTCAACAATAACAATAAAAATAACAACACTAAGCATCTTCAAACCAACATTTGTTAAAGAAATTTTATTCTACCAATATTGGTTCCCATGTAGAAAACCTAGTTAAAGTTAAAACCCATTAATTGTCAAAGAAAAAACATAAATAAATTTAAATTAGGAATTACAAATAATAAAATACTTACAAAATTTACTTACCAAACAAAAAATGACAATCCATCATAGTTAAATAATATATAATTATATACTTAAGATATTTGATATATCAATTACAATTATCATTTATAAACTTTTGTGTATTGCTAGAAGTTGAAGTTAAGTCAACTACCATTTCTAACATGTTTTTGTAAGAAACATAAAGTTCCCCATTAGCAAGCCATCGACAATTTGTTTTCAAATACATGCATCTTCACAATATACTTGAAGTAAAAAAATTTACTCTTACATTTCGCACATAAGCATCTCTTATTTCACTTCACTAATATTCTTTGAATTACAAATTAATAAATTATAAAACTCTCAACCAATTAAGAATTTTATGTACATTTGCTAATTCATAATTAGTATCTTGTACATGACACATCATTTTCCTGCCTGCCTGCCTGCCAATCTACAAACGGGGCACTTCAAAGTCTTCGTTGGTTAGAAATGATGATAAATATTTTTTGGAAAGACGACCGAGTTTGAAGATTCTTTTTTTCTCAAAACAAAATACCTCTCAGAACTGACAAGGCAAGGATTTGAACGTAACGTTGGAAGATATAGCTAAGATCAACTATGCACTCTTCCGTTGCTAAAAATGGAAATGATACAACAACAGCCTAACAACTCATCATACAATATCCACATTCCTTATGGAAACTGATTCTGCCTCGTGATCAGAAGAACCATGAAAGCTTGTTTTCTTTTTGAAAGACTTCTGGCTAAACATCCTGGTAAATGCACTTTTTGATCTCGGAATTACGAGGCTTGATCTGGCATCACTGTTCTTCTTAGCTAGATTTTCTGAGAGGTTCTTGACAAGATTGTCAAAATTACGTCTTGAAGTAGGATATCTGGAGACAGATTTGGTGATCCCTTGAAGCCTTGATAATGAAATAGAAGTGATTCAGATAATTAAATAAACCACATATTGGAAAGGGGAGTAGTAAGAAAATCAATCAGTCATTAAAGTAGATGCTTGAGCAAAAGTTATGCAGCATTACCTTCGAGCTAGCGCATCGAGTTTAGCGAGTTTTTGTTCCGGTTCAGGCGGTGGACCACTATTTGAACTTCTCAACTTCACGGGATCACCATTCAACAATACTAATCTGCCAAGATATTCCTCTTCTTCCTCAGAAAGATTTTCTGCTTTAATCTGGTCTTTGATGATCAAAAAGGGGTTAAGAAACCACTCATAGAAGGTATCTTTCGGTCTGTTTGTGCTCGTTATCTCAGTGACATTGTCGTCTACATCATTGAAACACAAAGGCATTTTTATTTTATGTTCAGAACCTTGAGACTGTTGGAAATGAGTAGCAAGGAAGCAGAACTAAAATTATCTGAATGAAAAGCATTCACTTACTCAACAAAATTCCCACAGAATTGGCCTTTGCAGAGCGCAACAGTGCCTGAAGAACGCAATATGCTGGCAAACCAATGCTAACCACTCTGCTGCCCTTTCCAGACCTGGCATCGTCAATGTCTTGTTGTGTAATTACTCCTTCAGAAACAAAAATCTCGCCATGGTGTTGACACTCTTTAAATAATCGATCAAGTAGCTAAACAAGGTGGGAAGAAAATTTACAATCAGTACTTTATCTATTAACCAAGGCATGGAAATAATCTACAGAAACCACAACTATATTGGTGTGACAAGCACCATTTTATTCAGTACAGGCCAAAAGGGGGTGCATAACATACCTCAAGTGGCTTAAGATCAACCATAGGGTGATTGAATGAAATTCCGCGGGAAAGAGGATTTCGAACAGAAGTGGACCCTGAAAAAGAAGTTGTACGAGAGGTGGTCTTTGTCAGCTTGGGATCCTTTTGGTATTTGGGCCTGTAATGTTGGGAATCAACAATCAGATTACAGAAGCTCCGTATCGCAACCATTAAGGATTAATGGGCTGAATACAACCTTGGAAAGCAAGATCCTTCTGGCATGTCAAGAATGTCATTGCTGTACTCATCATAAATGGCCAAGGATGCAACAATATAGCAAAGCCCAAACCAAAATGACTCCTGCAATTCAAAGCACTGCAGGATCAAATTCTATTTTGCTGGCAAATATGTTTGACAGAAATTGACATCACTATATCTGGCATGATCTCAAGGTAGCTGAAATATGAATAAAATGACAGAATCAACGCAGCAGGAATTGCATGAAATGGATTGACTTAGAAGCTTAAGGTCCATCTCACAAGGAAGAAAGCAAGATGGCTAGAGATTAAACTCAAACTCAAACATTAATAATACAATAGTAAACTACCCAAGAAAGAAATTAATCTTCTACGATTAAAAGCACACAGCATATAAATTTCCTGAAATAATATGACAACAAAAGCTAGCCATTGGCAGAACATGTAATGGAAAACAAGATAGACAATAAACTGCTATTACGTTGAAAGAAACATCGAAAAATATGGAAAACCTCATATTATCGAGAGGTTCGATATGCCTGGTTATAAATTTGAAGTAGGAAACTAATAGGTTTGTAGAACAGGAATTTTTTTAGCAAACTCAGCATGAGATTCAGACCTGATAAACAACCACGCCTGCATAAGCACCAAGGAAGATGCTTGAAACCATGGAACCCAAAACAGCCCCAACAACAGCCAATGGCCAGAGGAGGATAGCAAGACCTGCAAAAGGTACACATATCGTCTCCAAGAACGGGCCTTCACGTCCAATGAGGTCATGAAATAATCGATGCCACCCCTTAAAGAGCATGTATGGGCTTTTGCAGATGGCAATGAGTGAGACCAGTGGAAAGTCAAAAACGATACCAAGAGAACAAGCAATAATAGCACCGGGAAGAGGAAGCAATCTGCAAGATATCAATATAAAGTTGAATGCAAAACAAAATCCATCACTGGCAAGAATAAAACAAATCTTTGATTAACTACTCTACTACATGAAATTCATTGGTTACTATGCTAGGCAAACTGTCTTCATCATCGGGTATCTGTTTTTCAGCTTCATTTCCATCAACCTCCCAAAGAAGAAAGAAACAAGAGAAGAAAATGAAAGAATATGAGAAATTATGTGGTTCAGCAACATCAACCATGTCCACCAGGTAAGTGATGCGCAACATGTGCTCTCTCAAACCCTGTTCCCAACTTGTTTCTCACCATACTCAACTTGATTTTTCCAAAACCTACACTTTTCTTGTACAAGAATGATTTGACAAAACAGGTGAAACTGGAGTTTCTTAACGAGTCAACTGATCCAAGTAGCTTAAACAAAAGCTCCCACTAGAAAGCTACGGAAAATTCTAGATATAATCAACAAGGGGTTTGTAGGGCACATAACTGTAACTGAATACCAGAATCATCTGATGCATTGGCATTTGTAAGTCTAATTATCAAAGGCTCGCAACTTCCATGTCCAAGTACTTCGACTCATTAGAGAAGTCAAGTTAACTCCAGACTAGAAGAATAGTTTTCAAGGCTATTATTCTTATAACGATGCTGGATACTATCCAACAATGTTATTCTTTTGTTGTGAAGGATTTCCAGGGCAGGAAATGGATAATAAAATAGAGATGAGCTGAATCAAAGATCATATCATTTTCAGAAAAACATAAAACAAAAAACAAAAAGCAAACCTGATTTCATAATATTTCACATCTGGGGCCCCTTGTCGCAGGTCATCCAAAACTGAGAAGTAAGAATGATAACAAACATCTCCAAAGTCTCTGACAACAGTGCAACTCCCTTTGACAGTGTCCCAAGTTCCATCCTACAAATATTGAAAGGTGAAAATCTATCTCATGAAAGAATAAATAGGATAAAGTGCCGAAAACACAATGACCAAGACTTGGTATTTAAGGCATACATAAAAACAATGGTATAGCATGCTAGTCTTCCTTTCTCCAACAGCATCAAAAGTGGCAAATATTGGTGAAAGAAATCCATAGAGTGCTCCACCTAAGATACTCCCGGCAATGCCAAGAACTAGCCACAGAATCAGGGTAGCTGGTAGGCATATACATAGCACAATCTTCAGAACTGGCCCCATTTGTTTAGTTCTGCCAATTAGCGAATATGAGAAATCACTGTAAGTTGACTAGTATCACAGACAAGAAAAAAGAAAAGTATGAGGTCAAAGAAAGAACCTCAAAATTGAATAATACGTCCAGGCAATATGCAGTGGCCAAAGACCCAGTATTATTGCAGAGTTTCCAATGGTCATGATAAGGCATACCAACGGGCAGAAAACAACACCTGAGAATATGGTTTTGGCATATGACAGGTTCACAATTAGCCTACATTCCAAATCTAAATGCACGCATTCAATAGTTATAATCACCTTTGTATTTTCTGAAAATTACAAATTCCATCAAGGCATAGAGCTTAAATGTAAGTTAGGTATTTCGCATAAGCAAAACACCTAAAATTAGGAAACTTCCTGCTAGAGGAAAATAATAATGGAATAAAAAGGAAATAGAACTTTACACCCTTTTTTAACTGTTCAGTTGCTTATCAACTACGAAGGAACCAGGTTCGTTTCTTCACAATTATCTGGCAAATGCTAGCCACCAGAACATTAACATTTAAATTTGTGCTCAAAGTAATATATATCAGATATTAATTGAAAATAATCCCAATTACGCTGATTATTCAGATAGAAAATATATCATTTGAAAAGTACAATATGTATGCTGCTAGATACTGTTTGACATTCAATCAAAATACACAAATTCTTTAATTTCTCAATATTACAGCATCCCTTAATTAATGTCATACAGTTACCAAGACAAGAAAGAAGCAAAACCAGCCTCAAAATTAACCAGTTAACAAATTTGAAAGCGCTCACCTTTAATGGTTCCAAGAAACAGTAGCCCAATGAAGAAAGGCAGAAAAACAATAAAGTTCCATATAGAAGACAAAATCTCCCTTGGAGGCTCCATATCTCTTCACACTCGAAAACCACCTAGATCTTCACCATTCTATAACAAACTCGTCTCAGAAACAGTCCCACCTCCTTCCTGCAAGAAAACCAATCACCCCCCATCTTTAACCACTTCAAGCCACAAAACATATAACCACCATACACAATCTACGAAACCAGAGAAAAAGGAAAGAGAAAAGGACCGAGAAACCCAGAGCCAACTTGCTGCAAACCCCACTTCTCGGACTCACCAAAAGACTGGTTTCGCTCTCCTACCACCACCAAATAACTTAAAAAACAAGTAAAAGCAAGGTGGGCTATAATATCTTATTCTAAACGAAGGTATTTCTGATGGAGTAAATAAAAATTTAAAACTGTTACCACTTGAAGAGGCTTGTTGATAGAAGAAACGTATAGCAGTTAAATAACTGCTCTATTGAGGCCTAAGAAGAAGAAGAAAAAACTAGATTGTTGAACATCCGAATTAACCCTTATCTAGATTGAACTGAATGGAGTAATTAACAAAAATGAAAGCTTGGCCTTTGCTGTTTATGCTTCAGCTAAAAGCAAAGCATCTATCAGATTAATCTAAAAAATAACCGTGACTGCTTTTTGTGAGAGAGAAAGAGAATCCAGCTTTTATTGGCGTGTTAATGTTTTTTTTCCCCACATGTTTTGCTGATGTAATAAATCATTTTGCTTCTTCCAGGACTCATGCCACTCGCCCTTTCATGATCCATCTGTCTGTGATAACTGATAAGCATTGCACGCGCAAGTATGATGAGTATAAGTTATCTGCGCGTGACCTTAAAAATCAGGGTGCCCGCTTGTGAGTTAAAGTTGGTTTTCGGGCCGTGGTGGACCTGTCTCTTTCCAGAGATTTTTTTGTCCTGTTTACATTTTAATTTTAAAAAAAAATGATTTTTTTATTTTAAATTATTATTATTTTAATATTTTTAGACATTTTTCATATAATAATATCGAAAATAATTTATATAAAAAAAATCATTTTAATTTAAATAAAAAAAACATTTTAAAAATGGACTCCAATACAGACGCTTTATAGGAGAACTAGCGACTTTCCAAAAATAAAAACAATCTGGGAAAACTGCTAGGATATAAAAGGATTTTGAACAAGTAATTAGTATATAAGATTAAAAAATATAGTGAAGTAATAAAACCAAAAAACGCTCAGATGAAATAGAATAATTTTAGAATTCAGTATTGCGATATTTAATTAATTATTATATTTTAAAATTATAACATTAAATTAAATATAATGAATCTAAACTAAGAATTATTTTAATTGATATTGTAGTTCATAATTAATGTCAATTAAATTTAAGATTAATCGATTCGATTCATTAGAAAAATTATAAAATTATCAAAATTAGGGTCATGAGATAAGATTTTTGAAAAATAAAGATCTGATAATTAGAGTAACAATTTCACAACTACTTTAAGAAAAACAATCTGTAAAATCTCCTATAAAAATTTAAATATTATTCAATAATATTATTGATATTAAAAGACAAATGACAACTACTGTGTGAATATTAAATTTTTGATATTTTAATTGAAGCATATCTTTAGTCTACAAGTTAGATAAAAATATATACATTAATTTATATAACATATTTGGAGAATTATTTTTCATAAAATATATTTTTTATGTGAATTGAATCAACCAGCTGATTGGTCCAGTTAGAGGATTGGTAGTAAAGCTATATCTTAATTATTTTTTTGAATTCGAGGAAATTGTATTATCTGGAAAACATGTTTTGTGGGTTCATATTAGCGAGTAAAATCTTAATTGTCTCTGGATCTTATAAAAAATACACGCTCTGACTTGAACTCAAAATATACTATATAAATCTCAGATTTTTTGTTATCATATAATGCCTTATAAGGATGCTACATGTTAAGTTGTTGCTATTTAGAAGAACGACGAGGTGAACTGTGATATTTTACCAATTTTTCTATGTTTTAAATAATATTATTCTACCAAAAAAAATTAATTTATTATGCTATTTTTTTTATATATAAAAAAAAAACAAATTACCCCCCGTCTTACTTTCCAACAGTGTTTTCGACGGTTATACTATTGGTTAAATAAAAGAGTGATTAAATGACTATGTACCTAAATTGAAAATAAAAGGAGAGAAAGAAAAAATATTCCTTTTCATAAATGAAATGATTCGTTTTCTAGCCTCTATCCGATATTCTTTTTAATTTTAGACTGCTTTTTTGGAAAGATAATTTAATTAAGAATCTTGCAAAAAAAAATATCTTAGACTCAGGGATCAAATTAAAGAGTTCAGCTAAAATCTTGCTTGTCAGCTATAAAAAGTGTTAAGAAAAATTAAGTTAATCTACAGCTGTGTTTGTTTCCCGGAATTCACTTTCCGGGAAACCACTTTCCACTCCTGTGTTTGTTTGCCTTCCGGAAAGTTGGTCAACGGAAAACACTTTTCAGTCAAAGAAAAATTTGGCTTGGTTTTCAGGAAAGTGTTTTCCGGAAAATTTGGGCGGAAAACACTTTCCGGAAGTTGTGAAAAATTTAGAAATGTCATTATTTGCTGATTATATCAAATTTGATCCTCAAACTTTTGATTGCTATATATAATTTGTTTTGAATATTTATTTTTCAATTCCATCTCTTAAAATTTAATTTTTATATTAATTTTGGTACTTATTTTTATAATTGCTATTTGCTTTTTTCTTATCATTTTTTTATTGAAATTTTTTATCTATCAAATTTGGTCCTCATTTTTTTTATTGTTACTTATTTTATTTGAAATAATTTATGAAATGTTAATTATTATTATTTTAATTTATTCACCTTTCATTTTTTTTAAATTTTTAGATTTGATCTCTATTATTTTGATTATTATTTATTTTATTTGAGATAATTTATGAAATTTTTTTTTTTCAATTTCATTCTCATTCAACTTTTTAATTTGTAAGATTTGTTCCTCATTATTTTAATAAACTTGAAAAAAAAAATTAATTTATTAATAAATTATTTTCCAGTTCATTTTCCATAACACAAACAAACACTGGAAAGTGTTTTCCAGTTTATTTTCCATAACACTGCCAAACATCGAAATTCACTTTTCAGGAATTCACTTTCCCCGGAATTCACTTTTCAAAAGGAAACCATTTTTCAGCAAACAAACAGGGCCTACAATTCTATTGATATTTAGTAATTCCCAAACAATTGAGAATATAAAAATAATTTTGTTGACCCAAATTGAAGAAAAAAAATAGAGAGGAATAATAAATTTTAATTTTGTAATAGCAAATAAGTACATTTGTTAAAAAAAATCTTGGTATTACTTGATAGTTTAGAATTACTCTTTACCGTAATTGTTCTGTTTGAGAGTGTGATTGATATTGTTTTTCAAAATATTTTTTGTTAAAAAAAATATCAGAATAATATTTTTTTTTATTTTTTTAAAAATATTTTTAACATAAGTACATCAAAATGATTTAAAACATAAAAAAACTTAATTTAAAATAAAAAAATAAAATAAAATTTAATCTTTTTAAAAAATATTTTTGAAACGCAGTGTAAGACAAACACAGTATGATTACAACTCCATGAGAAAACAAAATAAAATAGAAAAGATGGGATAAAACGTTTATAGTGAGCAAAACATGATAAAGTTTGTTTTGACATTTAAACGTATTATCATGGGACTTAATATGTTTCACACAATAATTAGACTTTTAATTTATTTTTTCTAATTTAAATATTGACTTCATGGGAAAATAATATAATTAAACTATGGTTTATTTAGTCATTAAATTAGTTTACTAAATAATTAACAGCACACATATCATATATAATATTTTAACCACCATAAGTTACCGCTATGATTTATTCTGGAAAGTAAATGAAATAAAATATATAGCGAGGATAGCTCCACTTACAGCTGTGGTTTTTCGTAATTATTTTTGCACAGCCTATAAAGGCAAGGCAATGAACGACAAGCCTTTCGCTGCCATTCTTACAATCTTCTCAGAATCTTGAATTTAAGTGCGACAAAGTTTATCTAATCCCACTTGTTGCTGGAAAGGTATTCGATTCGCACCATTACTCGTGACTGTATCAGGATGTGGTTCAATTTTTTTTAAAATATTTTTTTTTTGTAAAATTATATTAAAATAATATTTTTTTTAATATTAATAAAATTATTTTTTTTTAAAATATTTTTCAAATAAAATGTCAAAAAGTATCCTCGTCCAAGATGGCAACAAACAGAACAGAGCAGTATTCGAAAGCAATGGTTAGGTCTGGTGATATGACCACCAAACCTGTGAAAGAATTGACTATCCAACCAAGGGATCTCTTTCCCATTACGCTAAAAATCTGAATTAAAAAACCTCGATTTCGCAGAATGTTCTTTGAGAAAATTCATGTCGATATGCGCTTTACTGGATAAATTGAAAAATTACCATATCAAAATATAAATAAATAATGAATTATTGTTCAATATCAGGTTCGAGTCTTGTGTTTGCTAATATAATTATTACAAGATAGTTAAATGATCATTAACTTCAGCGGCCCATGAGATTAGTTGAGATATATACAATCTGACCCGGACACTTGTATTAATAAAAAATAATAAATTAGTATAGTAGATAAAAGTTTTTAATCAAATAACATCCTTTGAATACAGCATTCTACTGTACTAAAATTATTGTTATGTACTTAAATTGTTATTTGTATATAAATTTACAGGTACCTCTCAACTTCGAGCGACATAATAGATTTTTATGGGATCATAATATTTATTTTTGTCATAAGAGAAAATCCATATCATATCAAAGTATTATTCCTAACTATTTCTGATCAATGTTATTGAAATTGGATATTAATTAGAGCTATTGAAACTAATATTTAAATATTTTATAAAAAAATTATAAAGTTGTTATAATTGAAATTGGATATGATATGGATTTTGCAATTATAACAACTTTATAATTTTTTTATAAAATATTTTTATTTTAAGGACATTATTTTTACTCTAGATTTATTAATCAAATATTATATTTATTCATATAAGATTTAATGAATATGAAGAGTAAATATTTTTATTAATAAATTGAATATATTTATACATATAACTAATTGATTGAAAGGACATATATATTGCACCACCATACTCGGACAACCTCCTTTTCAAGGGGCACTAAGCAGGGCGCACCATGGAGATAACTGCATGCTTTTTCACCCTATTCAACAAATCTTCGAAATATCTGGTCGGCAGCTGCACTTTCTGAAGCCTTTTTCACTAAGCGACAAAAACTGCTTTTCACCTCCTACAGAATTGATATTTCGAGAGTCGGATAAGTTGTTTTTTACAGAGTTTTTTTAGAAATATACGAGCGGATTTACCCGTTTCGTTAGACTTTTTTATCTATGTAGAAAATTGATTGATTTTATAAATATTGTATTTTGTTATTTTAATATTTAATTAGTATAATTGTAATTGATAAAATCTGTTAAAAATAGTTTTTTTCAACCAAAGTGTGATTGAATATTGCTAAAAAACTTTTGATAAAATTTGTTAGAAAATTTGCTAAAAAGGTGAAATGATTTATTAGAAATTTGTTGTCACGGATACTCTGGTTAAAAAAAAAAAAAAACCCGGTTAAAAAACAACAACTGACTTGGACACTAAAAAATAAAAAATACATGTGAAAAAAAGGTTACCGTTTTTTAAAATGAAAAAAAAAGAGTCTGAAATATAAATTTAAATTCAAAGCCAAAGTTTTTTTTATAAGATTTATTCATCATATTATTATATTAAATATATTTAAGAATACCGATATTAATTTTTTTTTGCAAGAAATCGTAGGTCATTTTCTCTCTCTCTATATATATATTTTTAGGCGATAATATTCAATAAATATTAAACACATATACTTAGTCTCACATACTATATAGTGTGATCGAAATGGGAAGTGATTTTTATATTTTATAATTATAGATAACCTAGGTAAATTTGTAAAAAAAAAATATGAGTTGCCTTTTTTTCCCCAGTAATATTAGATCTGACACATTATAAATAAAAATATTGCAATTTTTTTTAAAAAAAGAAATATAAATTTTTTGCGTGTTATAATTACTTATTTGCTGTCTAAAAAGAACAGTGTAGTCGAAACGGAAAGTGCCTCGTATATTTTTTAATTGTAGATAATCTAGGCAAATTTGTTTACCTTTTGTTTTTTTGAGTTGTATTTTTTCCCGGGTAATATTAGATCTTAAATATTAAAAATCCAATTTTGTTATTTTTTTTAAGAAATAAACTTGAACAAAAGAGCACAAAATTAAAATTCAAAGCCAATTTTTTTTTTTATAAGATTTATTCATCATATTATTATATTAAATGTATTTAAGAATGCTGATATTCATTTTTTTCCTGCAAAAAATCCGAGGTCATTTTTTTTATCTCTTTATATATTTTTAGGCGATAATATGCAATAAATATTAAAACATATAATAATGACTTGTTTGCCGTTTAAAAGGAACAGTGTAAGCGAGACAAAAGTGACTTGTATCGTTTTTTAATTGCAGATAACCTAGGTAAATTTGTCTATTTTTTGTTCTTGAGTTGTCTTTTATCCCCAGTAATATTAGATATAAAATGACTATTGCTATTATTGCAAAAACAATTAAAATTATCAAATTATCCCGAAAGAAAAAACACTCAAAGACATTAACAAAAGAGTAAGCAAGAAAAATAATATATTATTATTATTATTATTATTATTATTATTATTATTATTATTATTATTATTATTATTATTATTATTATTATTATTATTATTATTATTATTATTATTATTGTGTTAATGATGAATAAAGAACAGAAATAAATAAAAGAAAAAAAAATCATAATTACCCCGTGCTTCGCCGCTGGAATAAAAAATTCTTTTGACTCGTTTCAACATAAATAATTTTTGATTTTGATTTATATATTTTCCGTCTAAAAAGAACAGTGTAGTCGAAACGGAAAGTGCCTCGTATATTTTTTAATTGTAGATAATCTAGGCAAATTTGTTTACCTTTTGTTTTTTTGAGTTGTATTTTTTCTCAGGTAATATTAGATCTTAAATATTAAAAATCCAATTTTGTTATTTTTTTAAGAAATAAACTTGAACAAAAGAGCACAAAATTAAAATTCAAACCCAATTTTATTTTTATAAGATTTATTCATCATATTATTATATTAAATGTATTTAAGAATGCTGATATTAATTTTTTTCCTGTAAAAAATCCGAGGTCATTTTTTTTATCTCTTTATATATTTTTAGGCGATAATATGCAATAAATATTAAAACATATAATAATGACTTGTTTGCCGTTTAAAAGGAACAGTGTAAGCGAGACAAAAGTGACTTGTATCGTTTTTTAATTGCAGATAACCTAGGTAAATTTGTCTATTTTTTGTTCTTGAGTTGTCTTTTATCCCCAGTAATATTAGATATAAAATGACTATTGTTATTATTGCAAAAACAATTAAAATTATCAAATTATCCCGAAAGAAAAAACACTCAAAGACATTAACAAAAGAGTAAGCAAGAAAAGGAATATATTATTATTATTATTATTATTATTATTATTATTATTATTATTATTATTATTATTATTATTGTGTTAATGATGAATAAAGAACAGAAATAAATAAAAGAAAAAAAATCATAATTACCCCGCGCTTCGCCGCTGGAATTAAAAATTCTTTTGACTCGTTTCAACATAAATAATTTTTGATTTTGATTTATATATTTTTTTTGTTTAGTTTTGATCCTTTGATTTTTGTAGTCCTTTTGAGCTCGTTTCCTAATCTTTTGTACGTATTAAAATTGGTTAATTTAATATTTAATGAGTAAAATTGTAATAGATAAGATTTGCTAGAAAAGGGGTTTTTTCCAGCCACAAAGTGATTGTATGTTGTTACTGGTAAACATGTTTTGCTAATTATTTAATCGGTTGATTATACAATTGGAACCAGAATTTTTTTCTAAAAATGAGCCACGTTTTTTGTGTAACATATTTATTAAGTATTGTATATATTTTACTTGTTTCATGAATGATGTCATCAGTAAATAGTAAAATTATAATCGATGAATTTTTGTATAAATTGGTGATTTGTTTGATGCAACTAATATTGTAATTATTATTGGTTATACTATTGATGACACCATCATTATTGTTAGAGTATTTCAAAATATATATACATATATATTAAGGCGTCAATATCAAGCAAATATTAAATATATAATCGGTCTCATATATTAAATATATGTTTGAATGCCTTACCTATAATAATTATAAATTTTAAAACCTCAAAATATTAACAAAAGAGAAATGACCCCCAAAAAATTGACAAAAAAATATTATTACATTTAAAAATATTATTTGACTTGAAGAATAAATAGAAAATTTTTAAAAGGGAAAAAATCATAAATATCAATTTTGAAATGATTATTAAAAGAGATTAAAATTGTAAATTAATTTTTAACAAAGGAAATTAAAAAAATTAAAAACAAAAAGCAAGAGCATGTACATATAAGCATGGACAAAAATAATAACCATTTAAGAAAGAAAGAAAAATAATATATATATATAAGAATTAAAATAAAACCAAAGATATTCAAAGTATAAGGGCCAAAATAAAAAAACAAATGCATATGAAATTTAATGTAAAGGATACATTGAATAAAATGGAAACTTTGACACCAAAACAAATAAAGAATTTCAAGTGAAATCGGAAATTAAAAGCTTGGGGACTGAAATGAAACTTCCATGTATAATGAATTTCCATTCAAGGATACAATTGAAAGAAATCAGAACTTTGATACCGAATATATTATGCATTGAACTCAAATACGGAAATTAAGAGATCGAGGACCGAAATGAAACTTCAGAAATCAGGACCACAAAAGACAATCAAACAATCAGGGACTAAATGGAAACTAACTACAAAACTGGGGACTCCCGTTAACGTTTTGCCGGAAGGAGAGAGAAACGGTGGAACAAACGTTTGATCGCCAAGGGGAACATTTCAGGCCACCTTTGGTAGAAACACGCGACACCATAGGCTGGAGGTAACGGAGGCGAACCGTTTCGGACTCCGGAATCAAATTTCTGACCACCGTATCACATGTCACGCGCCACTCGCAGGGGGCGTGAGTCCAAAATTCGAAACCGCGTCCAACGGACGCGCCTGCTGCTGTCGGCAGGAACTACTGTTTGGAACCTGGTCAATTACCGAATAACCCCTAACCCGAATGCTTGAAATTTGTCTTTTATGGGGATAGCAACGTATTAGCACACTCTGAGCACTGTTCATAATCGAATAAAATATCATTAATGAAAGATGCAATTACTGAAGCAGCCCTCCTGCCATTTTAGCGTTTTTGTCTTTAGGGGGGACAGAACGGTAGTTACCCCTTTTCGACACTGTTGACGAAAAGGGGGTAAATACCGTTTAACCCCTGCAGGCAAAACGGGATTTTGTCGTTTTCGAGGGGTTGTTTGGTTAATACACTGTTCATACCCGGAAAAAAACAAAACAAAAAAAGGGTGGACAAACTCGCGCGACGCACGGATGACAAAAGTCCAGTCCACAGTTCACATGAGTCACAATGTACAGTAGCCATACCGAGCTCTTTTAGCTCTTTTGTTAATTAAAAAATATTTTTGATTTCATGTACAAAAATAATCTAAAACCAGTAAAAAATAATTTAAAATACACAATAAAAACAATTTTTTTTGTTTTTTTTAAATATTTTTAAAATGAATTGGACCCGCAGAATACTGTGATGCAGCACCTGGGGAAAAACCCTTCATACGCATCTCTTCAAGTTACTTGACATAGATAACCATCAAAATGTTACCACTTTCGGAGCAACCCCATCCTTTGTTCCATGATTTCTTTCATTTCTTGATCATATTGTTCAGACCGTTAAATTATACTACAAAAAAAAGTGTGATTAGCAACGGATTCTTACAACAGAAAATTAATGAATTTCTACAACAAAACATTTCGGTTGCAAACCTTGTAATGGATTAGCATCGGAATAGGTTCAACAATAAATAATTTATTACAAATAAATTTGCAATCACAGATTTGCATCGGATTATTTCCCACGCAAATTTCATTGCTAATATTTATCAGTAACGGATTCAATGATTCGTTGCTGCTGAACCTTTTTTTTTTTTTGTAGTGATTTCACCGCACTAAATATAAATATATTTGGACCATTAATTAGTAATGTCTGGTTTTTTTTCCTAAGCTACTTGACAAGAGCCAATGCAGGCTTCATTTTCTTGTTCCATCCAATACCTCTAATCATGGATGAGTACACTTGAACTGGCAATCCTTGAGATTCTCAAGGACATTCTTTTATATCATCCACTGTTTTCGCAGAATGTAAGCTCCGTGCGAGCGCAAGAACATCAATCTTTCTATCTTGTTCTTCCCTAACTTCTCCCTCACTTTCATCACTTATTTTTTTTCCTCGCCAGCACTATCATCATTTCTTTCTAAATCATTACCACTATTATCTCTAATGTTTCAAGGATCACTTGGGATTACTCTTATGCAACTCATCACCAATATGCTGTTTCCCCAACGTCGAAGCCAAAGCCAGTTACGAGCCAAAAGAGCCTTCCTTTGGCTCTCAAAAAGAAACATATTTAATCCCAACCACAATACTTGGAGGAAAAACCCACTTTTCTCACCAAATTTCAAGCTTCCACAACAAGTCCCCCTTAAATCATACCTCCAATTGCTTTAAACCATAAGGAAAACAGAGCTTGCACCATGTAAAGGAGTGTCAACAAGAACCCATCTCTTTCTCCTTCTAGTACCTCAAAGACAAGAGGAATCAACCTCAAACTCCAAATGGGGCACTACAAATAAGCCACCACTCAAAGGTTGTATTTTGAGACATCGGCAATAAACAGAAATCCCAGAATAGAAAAAAAAACAAATAAAGAACAAGAGGACATGATCTGATATCCACTTCTCATGGGAGACTTCCGGCTATGACATTTATTTCGATCACTTTGTCCACCTAATTTCAAATCTGATCGACATCTTAATACTAATGACGAGCTGACTGATTTTTCAAATTGCCTACTTAAGATTGTCTTTTTTAAGGTTAGTGAAGATCAGGAATCTTAGAGCAATTTTTAAACAGAAAAACAACAGTAATTTGCCGAAGCCACAAATACCTTCGGCAAATTAGACAACTTCTCTAAGAAATTTACAGAGATCTCCAAACTTTTTAAAGACTGATAAAACACAGCAATTGAGTTTGTCCAAAATACACTTGAAAACTGAAATAAGTACGGGTTTCAACTGCATGTTTTTCAAGTCTGTCTTCAAATATTCCAAACATGTTTGGAGAGTCAGAATACTTCCTTCAATTGCATAGTCCATGAACTGCAAAACATCAATAACACCCCAACAACGAGTCGACTTTTGAGTCGCCAACAACAATAGAAATTTTATAAAAAAAACTCAATTTAAACCCAATAAAAACTAAATTAAAATTTCAAAACCTAAAATAATTTTTTATTTTGATCGAGAGGTAATCCAGTCAAACAAAGAGTGAATGTTAAGTTTTTTTGAAAATTAAAAATGAAAGATAGATAAACGACCGATTACAAAATTAAGAAAAATAAAGAGAGTATCAGAAAGAGGTCATGAAACACGAAGTAGATGATGGCTTGAAGTTATTCTAGCCTCATGATCCAAGTAATAAGTTTAGTCAGTTGACTTAGGTGGTTTTTTGTGTTTTTTTAATTAATCATTTTAATTCCATCATTCAATACAAGGTTAATTAAGAATTGAGTTTCACAATGTGTTTTGATTTGCTTTCTATAAAGTTGTTCTAGTCTCATAACATATGTTTGTTAGATTAACCTGGGTCAGTTTTTTTAGTTGAATATTATTTTTAATATTATCATTTAACATGAAGTTGACTAGATATTGAGTTTAATAAAAAAAAACATGATTTGCTTTTTATAGAATTATCAGGTTCTCATGACACAGGTAGCAGATTTGTCAGGTTAATTTAAGTTGATCTGAATCAATTTAATATATTGTTGATTTAATATTCTTAAAAAGATACAATCTTGATTATTTTTTGTTGTTGTTTGCATTTTTACTGGTTATCTTAGTTATTTTTCTGGTAATTCAATTCAATTAGATTATATTAGATCAATGTTTATATATATTTTTATTATTATTACAAAACATATTAATCATACCTAAATATTTTCTCACATAAAACAAATCATCTTACATGGACAATCATCTAGTCCAAGTCTAGTAAAACAAGGACTCAGCTTCTTTAACTGCTATAAAAGAAGGGAATTACAATATATAAATCTACCTTAAAGCGTGCAACTCTGTACGCTGGAGATTAATCCATTTCGATGCGCATAATATCTGCAGCCATATCTTCTGATGAGCATGCCAACAGGAAGCAGATCTTGTGGGAGCTGTGAAAGGACCCATCTCGTGCTATGTGTCTAGTTTTCCCAGATAAACATTTCATATCTTCACTCTTCCCAGAAACCCTACTTTTTTTTCCTATTTAACTTTGAATAAAATAGTATAATCCAGCTAATGAAACCCATCAGATTGCAAATCTTATTTTGAATCATGCACTAAATACTCAAAATCTACACAGTGAAACGCCTGATGATCTTGCGAATTATACTCAGAATCTAGAGCTGAATAGGTTTGATTGGCACGCACGAAATTATTTATTTGGTGATGATACATTAGCTAGGGCCAAGGATATTGTTCTTCCAAGGAGGCCACAAGAATATTTAAGGAGGTGGTCCTTAATTAGTGCATAATTTGAGTTTGTTTTTGGGATGCACAAACGACACAACATGAGGAATATATATGTCGTTGAACAAATGGGACCATCAACAGAAATTGTCGTCTATATGCATTCCGAAAGACAGTGATCGAGCAAATATTGCTCATGGCTACCCACTGCTGCTGCCATAATATGTCTCTGCTTCAAACATGTGGGGTGCCGTGAGGCATAGCACACGCACCATTGTTCTTCTTTTTCATGGTGTAAAAGCTTTTTTGGAGCTAGAAAGAATGAATATTCCACTTGTGAGGGACCTGCTAGGGTTTGATTAACTCTCTCTCTTTTTTTTTTTCTCATCCCGAAATTCATACACATCTTCACACGCCAAGGAAACAGGGAATGCGATGTGATGAATACTTGTCGCCAAGTGGGGCTACTTATTCCTTGATTTCATTAAAGAGCTTGCTTTGTTGAAAAAAGTAGCATTAAAATTGAATAGAAAATGATTATCCATAATTTTGAGGGTTTGAGAGAGAGAGAGAGGGGAGAGATTAAAGTATTTTCTAACTCTCCCACATGGGTTGATACCCCCATAAACTAGCCAACCACCCTTGGATTGTAAACGCCGAAGAGATTTCTAAAACGATTTACCTAACAAATCATAAGCCCGCAAGTGATCAGGACAAAAACCCTAGAACCTGTTTAGTGGAACATGTATTCTATTGCATTATTATTTTGAGATCTCGAGTCTTCTATATATTTTGGCGAATAAATTAACATTGAAAGCCTGTTTGGCATGGTTAGGTGATCTACTTAACGACATGGACAACAGAAGATAGTTTCAGGTTACAAGCTACATGTTAATCATCGTCACATTAGCATGAGTCAAGAGTTTATCCTGGTCTTTAACATAAAGTACGTGCACACATCTTAATTTACTTATAAGCTAGCTAGTGCATTCAGCAACATTGTCACCTACAATTTTTGGGTAAATAGGTGGTCGAATCCAAATGCACTGATTTTGTGCTCAAATTGATTTAATAACACAATCAACTATATAAACTTAGATCACATACTACCCTGCAATACAACATAAAACATATATGTTTGTGTATTAGCAAATATATGCAAAACCCTTGCTAGAAAGCTAAGGGAAAGGGTTATATTTCCAGCTTTCTCGGTTTGCCCTGAGTGTCTGTTTGTGAGTGTGGTTACAGTTGTTTTTAAAAGTGTTTTTGTTTGGAAATGTATTAAAATGATATTTTTTTATTTTTGACACTAACACATGAAAATAATCTAAAAACACTATTTTTTTTAATTTAAAATAAATCATTTTTTTTAAAATATTTTTGAAACACAGTCACAAACACCCTTTTAATGTGGGACTAATCTCCCAAGCAAGCCCTATACTGACGGTTTCCAAACTGAATTTGTTTTTTAAAATGCTTTTCATTCAGAAAAATATCAAAATAATGTTTTTTAACTTTTTCAAATTATTTTTGACATCAACAAATGAAAATGATATAAAAACACTAAAAAAATAATTTAAAATAAAAAATAAAAATTCAAAAAATTTAAATTTTTTGATAAGTACTTTTAAAACGGGGTGTCAACACCTTTAATGAGAGACTCCCAAACAAGCCCTATTCTGACGGTTTCCAAACCTAAGCCTTAAAAGCAGCAATTAGTATTACCGCCATCAAAGAACTCTCAAATTAGACATTAAAACGCCACACTTTTCTTCGGCGACCAACTCACCATGTGATGTCAGTGTGCTCGGCCCGCTAATCAAGCAAGCGTGTTAGCATGCACCCACCCCCATGTGCCCTAACTTGGCCCCCCCATAAAACTAGCATAAGCAACTATGCTGCCCATATCACACCTCCATCTGTCATGATCTCGTTTGTTTTGTGCCACATAATGTCTACATTTTTTTATATATCAAGGGCGGCTTGTATTTTATACATTCTGAGGCTTCTTTTGTCGTCATGCATGCTTCTGCTGCTATATAACTGGCCAGTCTCAAGTCTCAATCCCTTAATTTGTCTTCCCTTTTGAGTTAATCTGTTGAGAGAAAGTAAGAAGCCGGCAAACATGATCAAGTTGAGGTCAAAGAGGTTTTGTAGAGGCAGCTTTAAACTTGGTGGTAATGGCGGAGGCAACGCTACTGTCAAAGGAAATGAAAAAGGGTCCTGTGGAGGCACTAACAATGGTGAAATCAAATGGGAGCTTAGGCCTGGTGGCATGCTCGTTCAAAAGAGAGAAAGTGGAGAGAGTGTTGGAGAGTTAATCACATTGAGGGTCTCAACTGTTTCACAGTGGCATGACATTTCCATTGAAGCAACTTCAACCTTCGGTAAGCTACACATCTCAATTATGTATCTTTCCATCAAAAGACGAGGTCCCTTTCCTCTATTCACAAATATATATATATATAAATCCAAGATTAGGAATTTAAATTTGATAAAGCATGTTCATACATATATATCAAATAAATGTATTGATTCATGACAAGCAATTCCATTTGCATAATTTACAAAACCATGTTTCATTTTGTCACATTAACAAACAACTACAAGATTTATTTTTACAAGAGAAAAGATTTTCAAGATAAGATTGAACTAATCTGCTTGTTGGAAACTAGGTATATCTGATGCACAGAGTGTCTAGGAGGGTTTGTATGTATAAAATGTTTATGATAGAAGATATTCTGAAAATTCTTATATGTATATATGTTCATTAATTATCACTTTAGAAGGGGGATTGATGTGGATATTCTTAATTCATCAGGGGAATTGAAGATGGTGCTGTCATTGGTAACTAGCTTGGAGCCAGAAGAACAGAGGCTGCTGTTCAAGGGAAAGGAGAGGGAGAGTGGAGAATACCTACACATGGTGGGGGTTAGAGACAAGGACAAGGTTCTCTTGCTGGAAGATCCAGCAATCAAAGAAAGGAAGCTTCATGGCTTGGCAGGAGGCCAACCCATCGGGGCTCCTTGTCGTCCCATAAGTGTATGAAATCATCGACCATCGTGCTGCTAACCACTAAAAAGAATGTTATTTATATTTGTGCTGCTAACCACCAAAAGAATAGCCACTAGTAATATTGTGATGGCTTTCTCTTCAGTACTCGGTAAGAGTAGCGAGTGACTGGATTTAACATGTGGAAGCTGATTCATATCCGAGTCATTTTGCGTAACTCACTGTGTTTATAAAACTGTTGGTTTCAGATCCTTAGTTGTCTCTTTCAATAACTTATGTAATTATCCAGGCGTGCACTCGATCAAAGATATATATGTTGGAGTAAAAAGCAAAATTTGGTTCATAAAACTAAGGACAGTTTTGTTGCTCACCAGGGTAGCATGCGTAAGCCAGAAGGAAGGATTAGTCATCAATCCATGAGTGAGCAACATATTGGTCTAAGGCTCTCGTGATGCTTGCAAGTGTTGTGGAAAAAACTATTGTTGTGCCCATATGTTTCCACTATTTTATTTGTCCATGCTTCCCGTGAGTCGAAACATATTTCAAATAAAATAAATAGAATAAGAATCAAATCTCAAAAATAGTTGATTTTGAAAATAAATAATAGAAAATAATAATCAAAAGAATGAGGACCAAAGTTATACAAAGTAAATTAAAATCAAGTTAAAATGGATGAAATTGAAAAGAAAAAAAATAGAGTTTAAAAGATTGAGGATCAAATTTGATATAATAAACAAATAACAATACATTTCTTATTTTTTCACAACTTATGGAAAGTTTTTTCCACCTAAAATAAAAAGAAAACATTTTCCTGAAAACCAAGCCAAAATTTCCTTTGATTTGAAAATATTTTTTGATGACCAATTTTTCTAATGGTAAACAAGCATAGAGAAGTTTGGAAAATAGTTTCCAGAAAACCACTTATAATGAAATAAACAAAGCCTTAAGAAAAAATAGGCATGTCAGAAGGTCTGAACAATCCATGCATTTGTATATAGGCTAGGCTCATTTAACTAATTAAATACAAAAATACAAAGGAAAAATCCTAAATATGTAAGGTGTACTCATATTTTAAATAGACATGGATAATATGACAAAACCTTAGGGTAAAAAAACACTTTTCTCATTCAGCCTATCAAAATACCCTGGTGCTATTAATTCTTACCAAACCTTTTCTAATCCTAGGTTGGGGGTATGAGTTGGATGATTTAATCCAAATTAATCAAAATATTTTTTATCAGCTTCTAGGTTGACTTTTCAAGTCAACAAAAGTTTAATTTTTTAAAAGTCAATCTCGGCAAGGGTTGAGTCAACTAGGTTCTGAGTTGACCCACCAAGCTAGATTGACTCTCATAACCATGTTTTAGAGAACAACACACATATTACTAAAATTTTAGCCTCATTTTCATATCATACTATTTAGATCATACATATTAATTTTATTATTGTCTAATCGCACATACTAGATTAACACATCGCCACTCAAGTCTTTCTAGAAGAAAGTGATTAGGAGCTTCTAATCAAGGATGGATTCTTTCATTTTACTACGGTATACTTTCAAAGAGTCATCGAACATTGTGTACCAATATTATAGGTGGAGGACCACTAGATTTAGAACTAGATATATTTTGAAAACTTTCACCGAATTGTGAAGATATGTCCCTTCAATGGCATTAAGTCTCTCTTAATTGTAGATAACTTATATCAAATAAACTCTTCCAATATTTTGATTTTTTATGACTCGTCAAAAGTCAAATCTATGGTTAAAGGTGTTTAAGCTAGAGGTGTTGTTTGAGCAAAAAGAAAATGTGTTGCTTAGGAAAAATGTTGTTTTGCCTAGATTATGTGGAATGAAGATAAAATGAGTTGCTTTTATAGGTGCAAGTTAGGCAATAATTTCAAGTTGTGTTGAGGGTTTTTCTTCAAATAACTTGGATTATAAAGCTTGTTCGAGCACACTAGTGAGCCTATCGACCCTTCTTTTGATATTGTCCATCTTTCTTTGATGGTGGGATTTTAATAGTGCCATTTTCTCATTTTCTATCTGTTTTGAGTTAGAAGTTATGGATTTTAAAGGATATGTTTTTAGGGGGACCTATATGTCATGTAGAAATGAAATCCAAACTTTTTTTTCAAAATAAAAATACAGATAAAATGTCTGCAAAGTAAAAAATATGGGCTCACCTTTTAAACGGTGACATTGGTTGTCACTCATTGATTTTAGAACTTTATGTCATCATCATGTCAAGAACGATTTTTTAACCAAACTTGCTTAAATTTGAGCTTTAACAACACATAACTTATACCCTGGATAATTGTTTTTTACTAAAATACCTCAAACACTTATAGATTTCTTATGTTGCAGATGTTTGCCACCTAAAGGCTTTGGAATTAAAAAACCCATATATGAGGCTTGCTTTAATGAGATTTACACAAGATACATTTTAAAGTTTTGTTTTAGTCATTATATGTACATATGGTAGGTAGGTTACTAACTAATCTTAGTGTCTTTTGCATGCTTAAGGAATGTCCTAAAAAAGGCAATATGAGTTTTATAAGAAATGTGAAGTTAAAGGCATTGTATAATATTAGATCAACATACTAAAACTTCTAAATAAACAATTAAATGGTTTCACAAGTCTTACCTAGACTAAAGTCATTGAGACACCGTTATTTACTCTCAAAAAGTGATGGATGACAATATAAATAGGAATGCATGCTAAAAAAATAAAGGCAATAAAAAGAAAAACAAGGAAAATAGTAATTGAAAGATAAAAAAAAAAACAAAGTTTAATGTTTAGAAGTTCTATGTGGAGTCACCATTGAGTCACTCCTCAACATTGTGGTGGCTCATAAAAAAAAATGATATATGACATCTTATTTAATAAAAAAAAATGTTTTATTTATGGAGCCACCACTTAGAATTATAGTCACTAAAAAATCCTAAATTGTTAATAAAGATTCTATGGTATGACATTGTTTATGGTAATGAAAAAACACTATCACCCTTAACGTGTTCTATATAAGGTAGGTTGCATTATTTATTTTGTCATAAATTATGAGTGTGTTGTGTTATGTGATTGATGGTCTATTTATAATATTCTTGACTTTAACATCAATCAACATTCAACTAAAAATACTTCCACTATAGCTTTGATAAATATTGCATGTGATAGGTCTAATATGCTTAACTCGGATGCTTGTCGATTTTAAGGTTCAAAGTTATTGTTAATCTTAGTGCTAATATTTCTAACTCCAGTGTTAGTGAATAACGGTCTTAAAAGGTATTCCTAATTTTAACATTGATAAATATTAATATTCCCAACTCTAATGTTCATAAGTCTTTCAAGTGACATTCCCAATATTCACATTAAACCTCAAAAGTTATTTAATTTTAATCATCTCATCACAATTTCATAACATTATTAACTTGTTAAAATCTTTTACAAAAACAAAAGTCACCAATGGCCAACCATTTACCACACAAACTCAAACATGTTAAAATTATTTGAGACAAATAGATTAATGTTTGTAATTGACATTCCGGAATGTTGGAAGTAGATTTAAGCTATTGAATCAAACAAGGAAACTACTAGAAATGAGCTAGAGTTGCAAAAATAGTAGTGGTACGTGCTACTCGTGGGCTCACATGTTGCAAAAACACTTGATGTATCTAAGTAGATTTGCTTTTATATTCATACCAATTAAATTTCTATAGATATGATAATCTTAATGATGGTGTTGCTTCTATTTGAGTATCTGATGCTTCTTTGCATGCTTCGTTTATGATGTTTTTTTACTATTAGCTTGAGTATCCAGGTCAGTTTGTGCGTACTTTGATTAATACCATGAGTCCTGAAATAATGACCATGCAAGTCTCTGATGACTATTATATTAGCAACCACAAAGCTTGAACTAGAGACCACGAAAGGAGCAAACTCATTAATCTCATTTTTTTACTACTGAGTTATCTACTTGATAGTTTATGTTGATGCTTTTCTAATAAATGCATATAAGAAGATGGTGTGCACATTTTTGGAAATTTTCAAGATCATTAAAAATTTCTTCGATCTAAACTGAATGCTGAATTGCTGATGGAGTATAAATAAGGAGGAGGAATTCTTTATTATTATTATTATTATTATTATTATTATTATTATCATTAATTTTATATCTCCTACTCCCAATTCTATATTAACTTGTTCTATTAAATTACATATATTAGGAAAAAAAATTAACATAATTTTTTTTAAAAAATAAGCATTATTTTTAAAAAAAATAAGCATTATCTTTTCTTGAATAAACCATGCTTCGAATTCTGATTGAAAGTTACTAACAGCAAACCAACTTTATTTTTTTTCCAATTTATTTATTTATTTTTATCAACACATAGGAAGCACCCATACAGAGACGATGAACAAACTAAAGCAAAGACCGAGAACCAAATTAACCACAATTTATTTTAACCATACTTGGAAGCAACCAAGAGACAAACACCTTTATTTCTCTGATCGAAGAACCACACATGTGCCTCCCTCTCAACCCTTAATTTCCTCAATATCAATCACCTTCTTCTCTGGCTTCTTCTTGACTTCCTGTTTCGGAACAGTCACTACAAGCACTCCATTCTCCATAGACGCTTTTACTTCATCGGACTTTGCATTTTCCGGCAGCCTAAACCTCCTAAGGAACTTACCACGGCAACGTTCAACACGGTGCCACTTATCATTTTTGTTATCCTCGTTAAATCCCTCATTTTCCCGGTCGCCGCTTATTTGAAGCGCCTTGCCTTCATCCACCACCTCTACCGTCACTTCTTCTTTCTTCAGTCCTGGAAGATCGGAGACGAAAATGTGTGCATCTGGGGTCTCTTTCCAATCTGTTGGGGTGTTAAGCACGGGACATTTATTGATCAATGAAAGGAAGGGGTCAAAAATCTCATCACCACAAAGCTGGGAAATGAGTGACATGCTTGTTTGACAGAGGTAAAATAATAGCAAATTTCAAAAGACTTGGGGTATGAGCAAGGGTGTGTGTGGAGAAGGAGAATGAAGAGTGCATGGATTTAAAGGGAATTAAAGAGGACAGTTATCTTGGACTTTCTCGCACCTTCTTCTAGCTGCTTCATAATTCTGGTTTAAGATAAGATTTAAAGTAGTGTTCTACGACCTTCTTGAGCTTTACTTTAATTTTTTTTTTTTTTTTTTGGTTGAGGTTAACTTTTCATTTTTCCTTCCAGGGAGAGCTTGATTATTCTTTTACTTGACAGCTTTTTTTTAAAAAAAAATTTGTACTGAAAACAGAGAGAATGTTGCCAGTAGTGGATAAAACGGGCTGTACCTTCAGCCCAACCTATCTCTTATAGAAAAAATAAAAAGCTATTTGGGTTTTTACTCGGCCCAACGCAACCAAATCATGTGGGTATCAGGCCTCGGGCTCAATCAGCCTAGCCCTTCGGCTAAGAGTCCGTTTAGAAAATACAATTTTATACTTTTCTTTATTTTATAATTTGTTTTTTTTCCAGTATATACCAAACATATTTTATAAAAATAAAAAAATAAGAGCCAAATATATCAAAAATAATTTATTAAAATTATTAGAATACAAGGATACGAAGGGGAAAAAAAGAGAATACATTAAAGTACTGAAAAATTCTTAGAATGACATATGGGAAAATACATTGAATATATAAAGGTATCTGATCAATTCCCCTCTGTTTTGAATGTCGAAGTTTTCTTTTATTATAAAATAATATATTTAGTATTTTATGATATAGACATTTTAATATATATTGTATTTCTTAAGATTTAGGGATTTGTTTTTTCGAATAGAAGGCCTCGTAATTTTTTTCATTTCTAGTTATTATACAAATTTCTTTAATTATTTTTAAATAAGTCTAGATAGGAGGCAGAGTAATTAGTAAGGCCAGCCAAGGAAAAAACATTGATGCCAATCAAATATCATTATATTCAAATTAGGGAGAAACCTCAAATATAGGAACAATTTTTATGAGATTTCCAAATAAAAATGAAGGAGGTAAACTATCCTTAAACAACTAAATTGAATCAACCAATCCATCTAATATTTATTTAGTCTTTTATTTAATTTGTTTAATAAGTTAATAATGGAGGTTCTTGTGGTAGACACTTTTAATCAAACACAATTTTGTATATTTCACTCAGACAATTATAATTATAGGTGAATCTAAAATATGTGGGAAAACATTATATTTTCCCAATGCCTTTTAGATTTATTTGATTCACAATGTCTTTTCATGCATTTTAGATTTATATTATAATTATAAGTGTTGAAGTCTTTCATTTACATATATTACACAAGTAGAATGACTTTATTACCCTTGAAACAAAAGTTTTATAAAAAACTTGTGTCAAAGGGTGTTTTGTTTTTTTTGATTTCATATACATAGCAAAATGTCTAAATTACTTCTAAAAAGTTAAATCTTAATCACTAATGGCTGTGTGTTTTGGTATTCTCTTAATTGTTTTTTTAATAATAGGTTGGTAAACAAGCTTTATTGAGATTTTAATTTTTAATGCACAGTAAAATTACTTATTGTCTTCGGGGTCAAAAAATTTAGAAGAGCTAAAAGACACTTTGATTTTTTAATAAATATAAAATATTAAAAAAAACATTGTTTGTTCCACATGGATGTCTTCCACGCCCTTTAAGGAATGCGTGCGGTGGTGTCTTATAGTAAAACATTGTCTTTAAAAGCAACACTATAAGTGCACTAACATCCATTATCTATTGTTGTGACACATGTGTGTAGTGGAGCTCTTATTAGGTTTTTGTGGTCTTTTTTCTTCTCCCTCCTCTTTTATCGCACTTTTTTTCCTTAAAGAATGAGTGTGTCATATATATATATACAACTTAGCTTGTTCAATATTTTCATCCATAACATGATAACCATACCTCAATGTGTTTTTAAAAAATATTGTGACCCATGCAACTCATCAATCAATAAAATTATAAACTTGTTTTTTATGGTCAACTCATTCAATTGCATGTAGTCTACATAAAACCTTCAATTGTTGTCTTTCTTCTTTACCTATAATACCAAAGACAAATAGGCTAATATAGGGATGTTTATCATATTAAAAAACATCTCCCTTATTAATCTCTTAGTTTCCTCTAAATGTATGAAAGAACTTTTATAAGGACATATATTCTTTGGTTTGGTATTTAACACCAAAACAGTCACCCTTAATACTTTAATATTTTAATATTAGATTTTAATATAAGAATAAGAGAAAATAAAATATAAAATCTAGAAAATATATATTTTCTATTGTCTATATTTGTGTAGCATTTATTCTATTCCTGTGAAATACCAGATAAAAATAAAAAGTAAAGATCTTAGAAGGGAAGCGGTATAATGAAATTCTTCGATTGTGTCTTCCCACAGAAATGATCCTTTTATTTGACTGATTGAGACACCCCACCTAGAGTAAGATCCACTGTCGATAGATTGATATTCTAAGTTACATTTTATTCTTTGGTTTCATATATAGTTCAAGGTATATCTCTCTTCGTAAGAAAGTTTCTACTTTGTCGGGTTAAATCTTAATCATTCTAGGGCTTAAATTTAGCATCATATTTATTCTCTACATTAATCTTTGATATCTAAAAATATATTTTATATTCTAATTTTATACCCTCGAATTCTTCTTAAGTTACACTTGAACAACAATTTGTTAGAAACTAGTATTATTAGGTGAAACTTATTATGTCCACCAAAGGCTTGCAAATATATGAATATGAAATTGAAATGTAATCGAGATTTAAAGTTTGTATTTAAAATAATAAATAACAAACCCAAACCAAAAGATTTTGTTGGATATACTTAAAAACATTAACCTATTGACCCAATTGTTCAAGTTGTTTATAATTTTCATAAAATCAAAATCATTAAGAAAAAGATCATTAGAACTTATTTTACATGCCATATTCTTTAAAATATGTAGTTTTGAAAGAACAAATCAATCAAGAACATAGTTCATGCTTTGTCATATGATTTTTATGGGAACACTAAAATAAAATGAATACACTAATATTATATCTAATACAATGAAATATTGGATAACAATATCAGCCAAGTGACACTAGAAAGCATTTTTTTTTGGTTCTTAGAATATTAGAATCATAGAGGAATGAGACATGATGATACTTATTATCTTTCTAAAAGTCTTGCACATGTATGATTTCAAAAAAGACCTTTAATTGATGGTCTAGTTCATGACATCCAATGTTTGTGCCTGAAAAACATCGAAAGTCAACTAAAATGTCAAAATTTGAATGGATACGATGAAACTTTTATAAATGTTAATTAGCTCAAAACAATAGCTAAGATTTTTATGGTTCTTAGAAAAATTGTTGAGATTATTTATATTTCTTCCGGGTATTTCTTTTCCTAGTTTCTTCCTCATTTTAGACTTTTATTCTCTGGTTGAGTTTTTTTCTTAGTTGTATTTAGTTGAACAGAATTAAATTTGACCAAAACAAATGCAATTAAACCTTCCTATAATGCTTGAATTGTGCTTGAGTTCTTGGATTTTGTCCTTGAAATATTATCAGGCAATTAAAAAAAATCATGACACTGTATTTTCAAATTGTTGCTGCCTTCATTTTACAATAGAATGAAGTGTTACTTCAGTTTCAAATAAGCAAGTACATATGGAAATAGGAGCAATGGCTCTATATGGAGATGAATATAAGAGAAACCATTGAAAAATATGACCATGGTATCATGTCTAGCATTTTAATTTCTTCTTCTTACAATTTATTTAATGTTTCATTTTCCTAATCAAATAGACATTACACAACCATGGATAAAAAAACAATATTTGGGATATAGGTTTTGAATTTTAGAGATAAGTAAGTTTACAAAACACAATTTTTTCTTATGAAAACAAATTCATTTTATGGAGAAATAAGAACTATCTTCATTTTATATTTTAAATAAAATAAAATAAAATAGCTTCAAATACGTAAAATAATTACGTACGCAAGCCTCTAAACCTAATGCACAATAATGAACCAAGTAAAAATTTATAATATTATTGATATGTTTGTGTTTGTGATTCAATCTATTTTTTAAAGTGTTTTTTTTTTTTGTCATAAATATATCAAGTTAATATTTTTTAAATATTTTTGTTAATTAAAAATTAAAAATTAAAAATTAAAAATTTGTCATGATCTTATATAGCCTGAATTAGTTGATTAACTCTTATTTACCTAGTTTGATCCAATATTTTGTTATGACGATACTTTTGTAAGAAACTTTACATTTTGAATTCATCATTAACTTTCCTCTCTTAGAAAACACATTACAATGCTTGGAAAAAATTGTGTTCAAGAAAAGAGATTAATCTAATACACTTTTTTTGCTTTTTTATTTTTATTGTTCAATTTAATAAAAAATAATTCTAAGAATAAAAAAGTTATTAAACAAAATTAGATTTATTATCCATATTGGGAGATCATATATTTTGATACGCATCTCTTTTAATTCCTAAATTTAATATTTACTTATCATCAATATTTTTTATGTATTTATTATCATATATGATTCTCAGTTTATTTAATAAAACTAAATGAATAAATAAAATTCTTGATTTGTAATTATAATTTTTTTGTGGAGTAAAAAAACATGTTGCTGAGCATTGTAAATAAATATTGGAACATGCACGGTTGTATACACCAATAGATACCTGCAAACTTTACAATCAATGCAACTTCTGTAGCATGCAAGATTACAAGCAAATTGTGTAGCTGAAGCTAATCTCCATATTCACCATTCTGATTCATAAGCATGCTGCCGCACACATCACCGGTGCCTCTACATCATTTTACAACTCTTTTTTATTATTATTATTTTCTTTTTTCTGCTTTTATTTCTCCACTTATTTAACATCCCTAAATTTCATGCATATTAGCAGTAAGTTTGTATCTCAGACAAAATACAAGAAAAAAGGGGACAATGACTAGTTCAAATCTTAAAACCCCTCTACAGATGATGATGTCCAAAAAACTCGCATATCTCAGCTTCTCTTCACAAATCGACCCTGCCAAAACCGAAAGGAAAAAACTGGATCAGGCAACAATCCAATTTTTTCTTCAGAAAAGGGTGTTTGTTAAGACACAAAACTGTTAAAGAAATCATTTCTCATTTAAAAGCTTAAACTGTTAGATGATGCCACAAAATATGATTTATATTATTCTCTAACATGACCTCTCAAGTAAGAGCTCTTTGGCCTTGAAACCTGCACACATACCCATATTACTTTATGTTTGATTTTTATCAAATAAAATAAGAGTGGTGAGATACGAACTCGTGACCACTGAGTCAACAAGACTCTGATGCCATATTAAGGAACTATATCAGCTAAAAATTTAAGTTTTTAGGTAAAACCCAAAATATAATTTATATTATTCTGTAATAAGAACTTTGTCCATCATCAATATTCTGCGTTTGTCTGTGCACATGCAAACTTTGTCCATCAGCAATATTCTGCGTTTGTCTGTGCACATGCATGCATGCACAAGTTCAATTAATCTGTGAAGCTTTTGCAGACATTCATGGTAGGAAATGCTTGACGGGAAATGCTCAAGCTGACGCAAAATGTAAACGAGAATCAAACAGCTGGTATAGATTTTAAAATAGCTTTGGTCTCTTAAGAGAGAGAAATCAAAAGTACCTTCAACCTGGGACGTTTCTCTGCGTTGAGCTTTCGAACTTCATAACGAATTCTCTTAGCAAAAAGCCTGTTCTGTCTCTTCTCCTTGTACCTTAACACACTTGCCTCTCTTTGCCCCGATTTCCAAATCTCTTTCCCTTCCTTCATTGTCGTGCCACACATGTCTGGCACCCTCCATAGATTCCCCCACTCCTCCACTAATTCCTGCCCATGAAGCAAACCAACTTGATTGATCAGTTATTACCATCACATTTGCTGGTTGTCTTTCACATCGTTCAACTAATTAATCATGCTCACAAGACTGATATTCATGATGCATACATATATATAAGAGCAATTGTAACAAAATAAAACAGAGATTTCTGTTTTGGGAGGAGCAGTGGAATGGGATTCATTGATTTCTTGATCCAGACCCCAAGAAAGGCCCGTGCATAAGTGAAGAAACTTTAGAATTTGGCCCAGATACTATTTCATGAACTTCTGATCATTAGAAAAATGAGTTGATTGTAGCTTGAGAAGGTTCAGTTCTTAACCTATATACTCACTCTCAATTAGCTTATCGATTGAATTCCAAAGCTTTCAAAGAATTCAGAATCAGATCTTCTTGGTAATGTTCATCAACTATTTTCCTTAGACAAACTTTCTTGAAATTAACAGTTTTAATGCATAAAATACGCACATTAGAGCAAAAATGTTAGCATTCGTTAAACTATCTGTCAGATTTCTTCAAAAGTAATAAAATAAATGACTAAAGGATATAATTGAACAAAGTGCAAACGATATTTCTTATACACTTCAACTTCCAAAAACTAAGCATTTAAGACTTGTGTTATGCGTTTAGATTTGTCAACAACTTAGTTTCTTCTGATCAATTTCATGTTCCTTTTCAATTTGTCTTATTCTTCTAAATTTCTAGAAATAAGAAGGAAAAAAAGGCAAAGATAAGATATTTTTATTAAAAATAAAATAAAATAAAAGATGGTAAAAGTGGGGTCAAGGTATTATTTAATTATATAGGGTTAATCATTTAATTGTGATAAGTTATAGGGACTACTTTAGAAATAATACTAGAAGCTTTTGGGGCAAAAACTAGCTGGGGGGGCCAGGGTCCCTCAAAAAGCAAAAAGAGCATCTCCCTTCCTGCCTGGACCTAAGAGATTCCCATAAACTACAAATAAAAAGGAACCTCCACCACTGCCCAATAACAGTACCCCTCCACCGCACTTATCCTAAGAAAGACAGAAAAGTCTAATAACTAAACACCATAATTGATCGATCACGAGCTGAGATCCCTAACCGAACCACCGTGATTATCAAGAAAATATATTGAACAAAAATCAATGCTGCATATATAGAAGGAAATTTATTCATGGTGTGAAGAATTAGAAAACTGATGGCTTAAATTGTTAAAGTTATAGAGCAGGTGCTTACACTGGAACCATCATGGATATCAGGAACAGTTTGTGGGGACTCTCCTTCAATGAAAAGTGAGCCTTTATCAGACCAAGCATTCAAGATCTCTTGATAATCGAGCTTCAGGCCTACCAGCCCTTTTTTGTTATCATCTTGAGCCTGCGGGATCTTCCCCGATGTATCGGCAACACCATAACAAGAGGAGCTGCTCACCTCTTCTAGCTCTTTCTTCTCCACCACCTCCCAGTAACTCACCCACCTCTCATCACTCAAGTCCCTCTCTTTACCCTTCATTGCTGTCTTTTCCAGCAAGCTGGCTCGCCCGTCACATCTCTCTTGATCAATCTCAATATAGCAGCTAAGTGGGCCATCGTCTGAGGTGGTGGTGGTGTCGAGGAGGCCCTGGAGAGTGGTGGAGATATCGTCACTGGCTGTTTCCAAGAGAAAGGCAACTTGATCAGGATCATGCATGTCTTTGTATTGCTGAACATGATTTTCTGGATGGAGAGGGAATAGATTTATCAGCTGTTTATTCTGGATCATTTTGGTTTTGGATCTCTGAGGGGTTTTTGTTCTGGGAGATAGTTCGAGTTTAAGAGAGAGATATTTAGGCTTCCTTGTTTTACTTCTGGTTTTTCTTGCTGGGATCACCACTGTTGCTTCCTCTTTCGCTGCTCTTTTTCTGCGTCTACTATGGCTGCTTTTGCTGCACATATTTTCTCTATCTCCCCTTCTGAATTCTGATCTCGGAGAAGAAATGCTGAGAGAGCAGCTTACCCGTGGTCAAAGACTCTGATTTGACGATCACTGAACACTTGGGGGTGCTTAATGAGGATTTCTCTTGGTACAGAAAAAGATGATGTGATGGGTTGTACTTTCGACACGTGGAAGCAAAGGATTGGTTGCGGGAGCGGATTGTGCTGTTATCTGGATTACGTGATGGCTCTAAGGATTTGGGTGTAATTTGGTCATCCAATTACCTCGCCTTGCCCTTTGGCTTTTAATGCAATTTTGCATGTCATTTCGCCGTCAGTAGCCAGTGTGATCGATTTCAATTTTCAAGTTATTTTTTGACGGGGAAAACAAAATTGGTATTGCATGTGTTTTTTCCCTTCATATTATAGATTTTTATTAGAAACATAAGATTAGTGATTGATAAAATAAATAGTTTCTTAAATTATAATAATAAAAAAAAATTATGAATATTAATTGAATAATAAATCACAAAGTTGATTTTTTCATAAAAATAAATATAAAAAATTGATATTCATGCAGATACTTTATTTTTGTTGTTCTTTACTTTCATAGGTTTTAAATTTATATATATATATATATTGGAGGTTTATTTGAGTTCCTAAAACTGTATAATGAACCAATTACACGAATATAATTGATTTACTTAAAAATTTAATAGAAATATATTTATAAATAAATTGTAATCTCATTGGACCATTATAAAATGATAGAAAAGTTCAAAATATTAATTATTATTTTAAAAAATAAACAAATTTTTTTTTATATATATCCGGAATGTGGTTGATCAAACTATTTCTCTCTCTTTCTATTTTTCAATAATTATTTTTCTCTTCCCTCTTATAATCCAGAGATTAAAAATAAAAACTTCATATAATAAAAACATAAATTCCTAAAATAACAAGAAGTAGATATGCATAAACTAAAACTTCAAGTACCATATGTAAAAGGTTTATGTGCCTTCTAAACAATGAAAACAAAGAATGATTCTATTTTTATTTTATTTTCAAATTTTTAATTATAAACGAAAATCATATTTCTTAATCGAAATCTTTAATTCAACTTAATGATATTTCATATAAACAAGATCATGCAAAAAATAATTAAAACATAAAAATCATGCTAATATAATTTTAAAAAAAAACTGAAATTGCAAGGAAATAAACTCCTTGCAAACGTGTTTTGCAATTAAACCTTCTATCTAAGCACCCGTTTGGCGCACCAGTGCGTTTGGCGTTTGCCAAACGGGATGGTGTTTGGTAAAAACCAAACACCATTTTTTTTCCATGGGACCCACTGAAATTAACACCCAAACGGCGTTTTTTGAAAAGCACCTTGGAGGTGCTTTTCAAACGCCGATCATAACGGCGTCTGAGACCCATCTGGACATCTTCAAGTAATTACACGAAAATCCCTCATCTTCCCGAAATGTCCTGTTCTTCTCACAGTCATCGATCTCTTGCACAAATCAAAACCCAAAATTGGAATATTATTCAAGCAAACCAGTAAATCTAAAGAGGATGAAAAGGAAGCAGTGGCTTGAGTTGAAGTCCCAGGATCTGTGGCTTGATTTGAACAAATAACATAAATTTTCAGGTATTGGCAATTAACTGGGCACTGGTTGCCGATGGAGGAGCTGGTTGTGGCAGTAAAGGTACCCATCCAAATGGGTTTGTTAGAATGGAGGAAATGGAAATGGAAAATGGAAATGGCTAGAGAGATGGGGAGACAATGAAGATGGAAATGGAGATAAAAAAAAGCAATCGGAGATGTGTGTGTGTGTAGTAGAATATATATATATATATATATATATATATATATATATATATATATTAAAATTAAAATAATCTAAAAATTAATTAAAATATAAAAAATATATTTTTACCAGATATTATTCCTTATATTATGAAATTATGATTATTAATACAATATAAATATATACATAAATATATAAATAAATATGTGTGTATATGTCTATGCCCTTTAAAGTAATAATAATTAAACACAATTATTTTTTGTGTTTTAAATTTGCTTTTAAAACAATCAAAAAAATAAATATTTAAATTAATTATTTTGATATATCAATGTCAAAATATATTTTAAAAAATCAGTCATTACTATATATATATATATATATATATACCCTTTTCAGTAATTTCACAAGTTAAAAGCAGTTTGTAAAGTTTGGAAACCAAACACCAAAACTCCTTTTTCTTCAACCTTCAACTCAACCACAGTTTTAACCAAACACTTTCAATTTTTAAAAACTCCATTTTTAAAATCATGCTAATATAGTTTTAAAAAAAACTGAAATTGCAAGGAAATAAACTCCTTGCAAACGTGTTTTGCAACCAAACCTTCTATCTAAGCACCCGTTTGGCGCACCAGTGCGTTTGGCGTTTGCCAAACGGGATGGTGTTATGGTGTTTGGTAAAAACCAAACACCATTTTTTTCCCATGGGACCCACTGAAATTAACACCCAAACGGCATTTTTTGAAAAGCACCTTGGAGGTGCTTTTCAAACGCCGATCATAACGGCGTCTGAGACCCATCTGGACATCTTCAAGTAATTACACGAAAATCCCTCATCTTCCCGAAATGTCCTGTTCTTCTCACAGTCATCGATCTCTTGCACAAATCAAAACCCAAAATTGGAATATTATTCAAGCAAACCAGTAAATCTAAAGAGGATGAAAAGGAAGCAGTGGCTTGAGTTGAAGTCCCAGGATCTGTGGCTTGATTTGAACAAATAACATAAATTTTCAGGTATTGGCAATTAACTGGGCACTGGTTGCCGATGGAGGAGCTGGTTGTGGCAGTAAAGGTACCCATCCAAATGGGTTTGTTAGAATGGAGGAAATGGAAATGGAAAATGGAAATGGCTAGAGAGATGGGGAGACAGTGAAGATGGAAATGGAGATAAAAAAAAGCAATCGGAGATGTGTGTGTGTGTAGTAGAATATATATATATATATATATATATATATATATATATATATATATTAAAATTAAAATAATCTAAAAATTAATTAAAATATAAAAAATATATTTTTACCAGATATTATTCCTTATATTATGAAATTATGATTATTAATACAATATAAATATATACATAAATATATAAATAAATATGTGTGTATATGTCTATGCCCTTTAAAGTAATAATAATTAAACACAATTATTTTTTGTGTTTTAAATTTGCTTTTAAAACAATCAAAAAAATAAATATTTAAATTAATTATTTTGATATATCAATGTCAAAATATATTTTAAAAAATCAGTCATTACTATATATATATATATATATATATATATATATATATATATATATATATATATACCCTTTTAAGTAATTTCACAAGTTAAAAGCAGTTTGTAAAGTTTGGAAACCAAACACCAAAACTCATTTTTCTTCAACCTTCAACTCAACCACAGTTTTAACCAAACACTTTCCATTTTTAAAAACTCAATTTTAAAAACTCCATTTTTAAAACTCCATTTTTTCAACCACAACCGCAACCGCTACCGCTATCCCAAACAGGCCCTAAATCATAGAGCCTCAGCTATACATTGTGGTGTGCGTGTGTTCTATACATTATATAATACAGCTAAAATAGATATTTATTTTCCATTTATCTAAAATCTCTACTAATATTGGGATTTTCTTTTCTTCAAGTAAAATAATATATTCAAAACTTATTGTTCAAAAAATATTTGAAAGAACAATGATCAAAATAAATAAAGAAACAAAACCATCATAGTTTTTTTTTTTTTTCATTTTGACTCGAAATTTTTTTGTATGATCCCTTAGTTTCATTTTACACACCAATTTTTCATTGTTATTTTATAATTTTACATTTTGATTTCAAACTTTAATTTTCTTACATTTAAATCCCTAAAAACTGAGACAAAAGAGAGAAATGATTATGTTAAGGTTGTGAGTTCTTATAATTGATTGTTAGTGGTTAGAGAGATGGAGGTTTTGATGATACTTTAACGTATTCTATCACGAAGGAGTTTATTTATGATGAAGATTTTAAAAGAGAGAAAAGAATAACAAGTCTAGTATGAAAGAAACTTTATTATCCCTTTTGAAAAGAGGGCGTTTACCATTGATATGGATTAGAACAATGAAAATAAAATTTGTTATAATGAAAATATAATTTTTATTCTTTTAATTAATATTTTTATTTTATTTTAAGCAATTCGTATAATTGGAATTTTCTTTTAATTTCATTTTCATTTGACTTTTTTTATCTATTAGATTTCATCTTTATTCTTTCTATTTCTTTTTTGTTATCATTTTCTTCATTTTTTTCCAATTGCTTCCACATACATTTTATTTCATTTTATGTTTATGTCAAATTTGATATTTATTTTTTTAATTTTTATCACTTTTTTTTATTGAAACTTTACTTTTTAATTTCATCTTTTGGTATTTTATTGATCAAGAATTTGGTATTATGATTTCTCATGTTTGGCTTTTATGAGATAATTTTTGACTCAAGACTTAACCTCATTGTTTGCTCTATTTGACCTAGATCCTTTTAATACCATTTTTAAAATTGATTGTTTTCATCTCTTCCTTCTATGAAATTATCTCATTCTCATTTGGGGTTCAGATTAACCCATATTGACCTAAACCAAATTTGTTTCATTTGATTTATATGTTGTTGTCTTAGGCCAAGTTTGTTTAATTTTAGATGGTTCTAGAATTGATTTTCTTTTGCAATTTAATCCTTCTTTGAGGGTTTCCCTTTAAGACATGATCCTTATTTGTTTGGTAGCTTTTTTTTACTTTGGTTTTTTTAATTGATATTTCATTTACCTCTTAAATTGATTAAGCCGATTCCAGGATTTCACATATTATATTTTTATGTTCCATAAGATTTCTTTTCGTATCAAATTTGATCCTTTTTTATTGTTATTTCTTCACTTTCATAAAAAAATTTAAATTGGTTTTGTTCTTTCAAATCTCATTATCTAATATTAAATTGATTGATAATTGATCTTTTTGATTGAGTCTAGTTTTGGGACTTTACAAGTTATGAGTTTTTAAGATTAATATAGGTTTAGAACATTTATCCGGGTTGCCTGGTTTTTTTCTCATTTTCTTAAGCTTATAGTTTTTTTTTTAGTTTCATCCATTAACAAGACACAAGACATTATGCTTCATTATTTTTATTTATTTATTTCTATTAAAAGTGTCTTCAAATGTTAAAAATTACTTAGATTACCTTATTTATTTCATTTGTTATTACTTGTTTAATTTATTTTGCTGAATTGTTCAAATTGATAAATTTTTTTCAATTGCAACATTCAAGGTTGGAGTTTATTGATATTAGGCTTCATGATTTTCTCCAATTTCTTTTCTATTTGTTAATCTATATCATATCATTTAGACTACGAGTTTGATATATTAGTTTTGGTTGCTTAGGGTTTTTTAGTATCTTTTTTTTAATTTAATTTTTATCATACTTTATCCTTGGATTAATTTAGAATTAAACTTTGTAATCTTTTCTAGTATACATTATATTGGGATGTCTTCTTTTTTTAATTTCATAACTCTATATTTTACTTGAGTCGGACTTTACCCTTTTTTTTTCTTTTTTTTGCTTTCAATTGGCTTATGGTAGTCTCATGACTTGACTTGTATATTTGACATACTCACTTAAGCTGGCTTATGTTTTTTTTTATTTACCTTTTCCAAAAAATTTTTTCTCCTTTTCCATTTAATTGGTTGGAATTTAAGCTTCATTGCATCTTATAATGTAAGAGAATGTTCATGTTCTAGTAATGAGTTTTAAATAAGTAGTAACAATTTACCACATGAATCATATATATGACTAGGTCGTATAAGATTGCTTCATTTAATAATTGATAAGAAATGAAGCAATGATAGTAAATAAGTCAAAAAATTTTTTATTGAAAAGTGATCATTACAACATGCATAAAAAAACACTTCCTAATTTTTTTACAAAACTCAAGTTCTTGACAGGATTACATTGAATGAAAAAATTGATAAACAAACAAATAAAAAAAATAAAACTCAATTCAAATCAAGTTAGTGTGACAAACCCAAGGTTATGAGATCAGGTATAGATAGTAAATAAAAAAATTACAATGGAAAAAATCAATTGATTAAAAAACTTCGGGCAGGTTTGTCAAAACCCACAAGTTGGATTAGACAAATGAGATAACATAAAAGAACATAAAATGAAAAAAAAAGAAGTCATTTATCAAAGCAACCAGATATTAAGGGATAAAACAAAATTAAATTCAATTTGAACCCGAGTTATTCTAAGCTAACTGACTTAACCCATGACCTAGGGTATTAAACTATGATACCCCATAGAAAATAAAATAAAAATAATAACCCTTTATTTTTTAACAAACCCAATGCTGAAAGATACTACTAAAAGAGAACTTTAGTATAAAAAATGATATAAGAAAATTGAGGTCAAACCGAATTTGTCTTTTAAACTTATGACCTAGGTCATGAGGTTAATATCACTCCATAAAAAAAATCCATAAAACTTGATTCCTAACTAACCTAATATTGAATGATAAAATTAAAAGAAATAAAAATATATAAAGCCAATAAGTAGAAATCAAAAGAAAAAGGATCACATTTGACAAAAAAAAACAAGTGAAAGGAAACCTTTTTAATTTTTGCTAGACTAACATGATCCCAAAAAAAAAAAAAAAAATAAGAGGGACAAGGGAAAAATTCATTGGTGTATAATTGTTGTTCCTTGACCTATAAGCATCGCCCCAAACAATAGACCTCGACACACCTCTTCAAAAGCAATCATTGTCAACTATGTTTGGCCATGAGAGAAGCGACAAACGATAGACCTCGACACACCTCTTCAAAAGCAATCATTGTCAACAATAATTTACTATGTTTGTTTTAGTTTCAATCTTGATCTCTTAACACTTAATTATTTTACATCAAAATAATTTTATTTTATTTTATTTTATAAAATTGAGCTTCAATTGAATGCCAAATGTTTCTCTCGATCAAGACAATCAAATTAAACTACTAAGTTAATCCCTGAATAATATCAAAAAAAAAAAAAAGTTGAGGGACCTTAAAATACATAAACTCTTTCTCCTAGTTATGCATGTGAGTCTTTGATATTAGAAAAAAAAAGATTGAATATTTTTTAAAACTTTAAATTTAGTCTTTAAAGATATAATTCTTTTAAATTAGTGAATTTTATTTCGTCAAATCAATTATTAAACAGGCAACAAAATATTATTATCCCTACATATAAAAAATAAATTACTATGAATAACTCTAAATTAACTCAATTTTAAAAGGAAAAAAAATTCCTCTCCAAGCTATAATGTTTTGCTAATATTCTGTTTTGGTTAATTTAGCAATTCATGGATCCTAGTAGAAAATAGATGAAATCCTAGTTTGATTTGACAATGCATTAAATCAATCAAACAATTTGTCGAGGTATGTCAATACAATTTTCATTTGTTTTTGGAGCAAATGATTTTTTAACCAAATGTTTAGAAGGCTCCCCACAATTAAGCCATTTTGTTTTATATATCTCACCATGTTGTTATTCTTTTTGTTTAAATAATTTTAATTTAGCTAAAAAAGGCTAGTATTATGGTTAAAAAGTTTAATTTCTACATTAAGTTCTTATATTTAAATTTTAGGATAATTAATTAGGAGAGTTTATTGAATTGTGTTTGAATGCCTTTGAGGATTTATACATAAGATCATCTATAAAAGGATTTAATTTTAGTTGATATTTTAGCAAATATAAAAATATCTTTATCAACACATAGAACAAGAGAGATGAATACCTTGTTTATGTCATAGATTGTGGTTTTGATAAATCATTTTTTAAATTCTTTTGTGTTTATTTACTATTATAATTGTAGATCAATGAAAAGAATTTTCTAGTTAAAGAGAAATTAACTTGATTCCTATATATATATTTTTTACTTTTCTCTTATCATTTTAATTTTTAATTGAAATGTCTAGATATATATTTTTTTAATTTCATCATTTTTCAACTTTTTATCTATCAAATTTGTCTTCATTTTTCTTTATTTGAAATGATTTATAAAATTAGTTTTCTTCAATTTTATCATCCTACAACTCTTGTATATGTCAAATTTGGTCCTTATACTTTTAATAAACTTGAGAAATATTAATAAATTATTTTTCAGCTTATTTTTCATGATATAGCCAAACACTAAAAAATATTTTTCAAATTACCTTTCATGAAACTGTCAAATATCATAAAATAATTTATTTTACAAGAATATACTTTTGATGAAAACTACTTTAAAAGAAATATTATTTTTCAAGAAAAAAATAGGATAAAAAGAAAAAAAAATTAATTCCATTAACACCATCAAAATTCTCGTCCTAGAAGAGAATTGAAACATAGTTAGGTAATTGGAAGACGCATTAATTATAGTTATACCGAAAGCTCCTTTCTCCGTCTCATAAAGTTTTGTTACAATTTTTTTTTATTATATCCAAGTGGAATTCATTTTAATACTTTCAGTTCAATATCTCTTTTTTATTTATATTAAAAATAGTTGTGTTAATAGAATGTGATTTGAAAACAAAAAACAAGAGAGGAATTAATCATATATTTTTAATTTAACTATATAGTCGTCTTAATTTTAAGCGATTAGGTTAGATTATAAAAATAATTTTATGTTTATTTTGTGATTAAATTTATTAATTTAAATAGTTAAAATAAAAGTAATAAAAATTTGACCATTGAAACTCCATTACTATCTGAAAGAATAATCTTAATTCAAAATTATAAGTTATTAGATGTTGCTAGAAATTGTTTTTATATTATTTTTGTTGAACAATAATATAAATTATATATTGAGACCTTGATTAAAAAATTAAATTCTTATATGAGATGTTTTTTTGATATGATATGAGAGTTTTGTTGACTAAATGATCATGAGTTTGAATCTCATTGTCCTTATTTTATTTAATAAAAATTAAATAAAAATAATGTATATTTATATAAGTTTCATTTAAAAGAGATGTGATAAAAATTAATATAAATTATATTTTAAGATTTTATTTAATAATTTTAAATTCTAACCTAGGTCATAACCAATGTTTTTATTTCTTTTAATGATGAAACTATATTGAAAACACGGTAAAAACTAGAAAATAAGCCAATGAGGAGGCAGTAAGTCATCAAAGAAACCTCTCGCGTTGCAGACCGCATCACTATCAGCCTAGTGGAAGATAGGGGGCATGAGTTTGCCAATGTGTGCGACAGGACGGACGGGAAGAAATGCAGAGAGTGACGTGTAGCCAATCAACTCATTTTTCACGAGAAAGTGCATGGTGGGCCCAGCTCTGCAGAGCGTCTTTTGCTTTTCTTTGCATTTACTTTTATTTTTTGTGTACGTGTACCAAGATCCATCCAGAACCCCAAAAAAATAAAAATATCAACAACCACTCTCATCACTTTTTTAACCGTTGTTTAATAAATAAATAAATAAATAAAATCCAAATATTTCCTTTTGCAATGTGTCTGCAAGTAAAAAACAAAAAGTGGGAGCATCTATGCATGCCTTGTAATCATAGATATTAAAAAACCGCTTTAATTCATTAATATTAAATAATATACACGTTATAAATAACAAGGATTTTTTTTTTTTAAAAAAAAATAGATACTTTTTAGATATTACAAGTAAAGATTTTTTAAAAAACTGTCAAGTTAATATATATATTTTTATTTTTATATTTAATTGTTTATGAGTTAAATATTTATTTTTATTTTATTTAAAAATTTTTAGCTTCAAACATTTTGTTAATAACTTCATGTTATATTTCTTTAGCATAACAAAAAAGTTTTTTTATGTGGTGGGAGAGGAGGAATTAACTAGAATTTAATGATGATACAAGATATAAAATTAGATCTAATATTGAGATGTCACACTTATAGTCCATGTTGTTGGCCGACCTTTAAATGTGAACCCATAAAAATTAGTAGTGTAAGTCTAATCAAGAAATAATTATAATATCCATAAAAAATATAGTCCAACCAGGTATATTTAACCTGTTTGGATCCAATAAAAAATGAATAAATTGATTTCCTATTTTGTAAAATGTCAAAAATTTAATTGCATACAATTATGGATTCAAATTTAACCCAATTATATCCGTAGTATCCCTTATAATTATAAGAGAGTGGTTGGGCGTATGTGAATTAGGTATTTTTTTTAATAATGAATTGATTATTATTATAAATATATGTGTATTATTGAAACCTCTTTTATTTTACTTTTATGTTTCAAATACACATAATTGGAGATATTTTTTGTGGTTTAGTTTGAGAATATTCATTTTTTTCAAAAATAAGTAATTACTCGTATGATGCCAACTGAGTAATGGCCTTTTTAATAAGATTAACATGATACATTACAAAAATAACTTGATTATTGTTTTGTAAGGTGGTGATGTGAATGGTGATAATCTTAAATTGATTTAGGTTATATTTATGAGATAAAATTGTGACATCACATGATTAAGTCATCATTATCTAGACGGCATAAATGATGTTATGAAAAAAATTGATTTGTTTTGTTTAAAAGTAGTTATTTTGTATTTTAGATCGTTTTGATGTACTTATATAAAAAATAAGTTTTGAAAAATAAAAAATATTATTTTGATGTATTTCCGAGCAAAAAACACTTTAAAAATCAGACGACATCTCATATAATAAGATAAAGGCAATCACAAAAAATAAAACATGAGAAATTTGATACTCAAAGAAGACAGGATTGATGAGCTATAAATACACCATGAATCCTTCAAACTAAAGGTTCATAATCTTTTTATTCTTAACATTTTAGCATACAAATATTTAGTCTATCTTTTTAAAAAATCATTGCACTTTCTCTTTTTATAAAGTTATTGACTTTATCATCGGAGAATCTTTAAGTCCATTAAATGAGATCTTTTGTAGGTACTATAGCTATCGATCACCTAACTTATTAAGTACCACCTGCTACTACAATAGCTACCTGTCACCTTAGCTTAACAGACACTATCTGTCACTATCACAATTACCGGTTATATTAAATTATCTGCCACTATCATTCCATGACACCCTTTATAGCATATAACACTTTAATTCCACAACTACTGGTCACACGATACGCTTGTATATGATTACACTACCTAAATGAGACTAAACAAATGACAATGGTGAGAGTCCTTAAAGGGGTCGCTTGTGCCATTGCAATATTCATGTATAGAATTGATACTTCGTACATCATTCCTTTAACTACCATGAGATGAACATCAATTACCATAAGCTAATTTGCTATGATATGGGCCTATTCGTTATTACATGAACAATCAATATAGACATTCCAAGTCAAATCATTCTATAAAGAGCCATGAGAGACCAAATCATGAGCACTTGATGTGTCCTAAAGATTTACTACTCCCTTGAATCAAAATAGGATCACCCATTCAAGGGTATTATGGTGGCTAAGGTGAAAACCTATAAACTCTATGACATGTATGGAAAAATATTCAATATAGTATTAGATTGACACATTATCCAGGTAATGCCTAAATACCTCTTACAACTCTATCAATGGTTAATCTTAAATCCCCTATTCTTTAATGCAGTCTCATATTAGCACATCTTCTAGGTAAACCTTAAAGATATCTCATCAATTCACCAAAGGTTGATCTCATATCCCTCATTCTCTAGTGCAATCTCAAACTCGCATATCCTCTAGATGATGTTTAAGAGCCTCTCCTTAATTTGCCAAATGTTGATCTTAAATCCTTTATTCTCTAATGCAATCTTGAATGTACATATTCTGTAGATTATACCTACATATATCTTACTAATTTGCTAGGGGTTGATCTTGAATCTCTTATTATCTAGTGTAGTATTGGAATGACAGGTCCTCTAGGTTGTCGCGACGACGATTTTCGCACTTCGCACCCCGCCATCCCCGGGATTTGGGGAGACAACAGCGCGCGGTGAAAAAAGGGTTGTTTTATAGTCATAAAAATTACGGCTATAATTATCGGGAGTCGCCACCTAGTATTACGGTCACTAGGAAACCTATTGGTCTGCGAGAGTCTTGGGCAAGGGGAAGACGCATCACCCCCAGTGCACCCTACCGAAGGTAAACTGCATTGTTGTTTGATTGTTTTTCCTAAGTTTAATTTTTTTTGATGTCTTTTCTAAAGTTTGACGTAGATCTCTCTTCGTGAGAGAATCTCTACCTCGCTAGGAGTTGAAAGACTAACCAAAAGAATTATACACTGCATTTTCATAAACCATTTTTTGTCTGCGGGTGTACTTTGCAATGTAATTTTACACCGCAGTTAAAAATCTTCTTTTACCTACGAAAGTACTTTACAATGTAATTTTACACCGTAGTAAAAATATTTTTTTATCTGCGGGTGTACTTTACAATGTAGTTTTACACCCTAATTGATAAAACAAAATAATAATATTTTTTGATATTTTGGCCAAATTCCAATAGATAATCATAAACTGGTTACGATATCCAATTTTTGTTCAAAATATAAGAAAGATGCAACATGTATTTTTGACAAAAAATATGCTTGGAAAACCTTAGAATTCGGCCATATGCACGAAAACAACATATTTTTTTTGTTTTTTTTTTAATAATATTTTTTTGTATTTTTTTAAAAAATAATAATAATAAAAATTTTGGGTTGGGCTGGCCCACCCAATCAAGTTGGGCCAAGGGCCCAACTATGAGAGCTTGGGCTGGGGTGGGCTGGGCCGAGAGCAGCCCACTCACCCATGCAGCATAACAAATATATATATATATATTACACGGTGTATGAATTAATTCATGCACGTGTACAGTAAAGTGGTGGTCGGCCGACCACCACGAGAGGCTCACCTGCCACTGCCGTTGGGTAGAGGAGATCAATGTGGTTCTTCCTGTTATGATGGCATCCGAAACGGAGGCCCGTGATGGCCGAAGTAGACGTCGGAAGGGCTGGTCGGTTGCTGCTTCACCCCGGCTGCTTCCTGCTGCTACTGCTGCGAAGGTCACCGGAGTAGGAGAAGAAGCCAACTGGGCTGGGCCGAGAGCAGCCCCTCACCCACGTAGCATAGCAAATATATATATATATATATATATATATATATATATATATATATATATATATATATATATATATATATATATATATTACACGGTGCATGAATTAATTCATGCACGTGTACAGTAAAGTGATGGTCGGCCGACCACCACGAGAGGCTCACCTGCCACTGTCGTTGGGTAGAGGAGATCGAGGTGGTTCTTCCTGTCATGATGGCGTCCGAAACGGAGGCCCGTGATGGATGAAGTAGACATCGGAAGGGCTGGTCTGTTGCTGCTTCGCCCCGACTACTTCCTGCTACTGCTGCTGCGAAGGTCACCGGAGCCGGAGAAGAAGGCTTGGTGGCTAGCGACGGAGCTGAGGAGGAAGACCAGGTGGTGTTCGTCGGCTGAGCTGGTTGAGGAGAGGAGAGAGAGAGGAGCTGTAGCGTTGAGGAAAGAGGCTAGTTGTCGGGTTCAGTTGCGGGAGAGAGAGAGAATGATGCCAGAGCTGATGAAGATGATAGTGCTGCCGGAGTGAGGAAGATGGCCGAGAGGGGTGGCTGACTTTGCCGGAGATGAGGAAGATGAAGAGATGATGGACATTAACTGTTGTCTCCCTCTCTATGTAAATTTTCTCTGGTTTTTCTCTCGTTCTCTCTACGTAAACCTTCCTCTCTGTCACGTAAAATTTTTGCTCCTTGTTTTTTTTGCTATGTTTTTTTCTGCGTAAAATTCTCTCCTGTTCCTCTTCACTTCTATGTAAATTTTCCCATTCAATTCCGTCCTCTGTCTTTGGTTTCTCCTCTGTTTTTCTCTTTCTTTCATCGTGCATGGTGGCCTGTATTTATACACACGATGGCTTGCTTAGCTGGGCTGCTTTCGGCGGAGGTAGTGGCTGGCGTGCATGCAATGGTGGCTGGTCGGTGCTCTTGAAGTGTCGGGTCTGTGGGTGCCGTTCGCTGCTGCCTCACCCCTCTTCCTTGCTGCTGCTGCTGCGAAGGTCACCGGAGATGGAGAAGAAGTCTTGGTGGTGGTTGGCAACAGAGCTGAGGAGGAGCTTCTAGCGTGGTGGTCGACGGGAGCTGAAGGAGCTGGAGCTGCAACTGGATTTTTTAGAGAGAGAAAACCCGATCGGGGAGAGAGAGAGCTACCTGCAACGGGCTGCGATGGAGGAGAGAGAGACGACGCTGCTCAAGGAAGGCTACCGACGATGACTCTGCTTGCGCCGAGGAAGATGAAGATGGTTGCCATTGGTGGTTATGTGTATATGTTAATTTTCCGCACTGTGTCTTCGTCTTCGTGCTTTCTCTGCAAATTTTACTCCCTCTGTTCTTTTTCGCGTTTTTTTTTCTCTACGTAAAATTTTGCTCTTGTTCCTCCACCTAAATTCCCCCCTCTTGCAGGCAACGTGCATGGCTTTATTTATAGGAGAACTTGGCCTGCCATGGTGGCTGGCTGTCGGCGGCGTGGTGGTCAGTAGGCGTGCCGATAAAGGCAGCGGCGGGCTGTTGTTTTTGGAAGGAAATGAAAAATACAATTTGGTCCTTCAATTTGTAATTGTTCTAATTGCACCCCCAATTGGCTTTGAACTTTTAATTTTGTGCAATTGTACCCGCGTCAGAAATTCAATGTTAGCCTTAAATGTGCGCACCTTTTTTATTCTGGTTCTTGGCTTTTGATTTATGCGATTCGACCCTTAATTGACCATTAAACTCTCAATTGTATTCAATCTGACCCCTAACTTTGCACAATTGGATTTGAAAAATTCAAATCGGTTCCCGAAAACTCTAAACTTCTCAAATGAACGCAAATTAAGCTCAAATATTTGATTTTTTTTTTATCAATTCAGCCCTTAATTAATTTGATGAGACCAATTTAAAGTATAATTAAGTCCTTGCACTTAATTAAATCCTTCAATTGGACCCTAAATTAATTCTCAAATAATAATTACACTTTTAAATTGGTCGACGAATTAAATCAAATCAACCCGTAAAAATATAATTATATCGCTCGACTTCATTTTTACACAGATTTATCTAATGATAAATTATTTTTGCCTTAAATCTGTATTTTCCTCTATTTTTGGGGACAAAAGAGATACAATTAGACTCTCGAAAATAACCAAAATTTGCACATTGATTTTTCTACCAACACCGACCTCTTTTATTTTATTTTTGTAATTTTTGGGTTGATTTTGGAGAGTAACCCAGAAATTAGGTTACGACATAGGGGATGCAATAATCTTGGATTGACACATCCTCTAGGTGATGTCTAAGGGTTTCTCACTAAGTTTTTCTAAGTATGAAATCCTTTATATATCACCTCACTCTCCTAAAAGTTTTTCGAAGTATGAGTTCTTTTATAGTTTCCCTCTTTATACTTTAAGATATATTTTTTAAAAAAAATTGTGCACACCCGTACACACATGCTCTCTAATTTATTACTTGAGTTTTCAACCTTTCTTTTTATTCGGAGAAAATTTGATAAACTCATCATGGTAACTAAATTTTCTTACAACTCTTTGCGTATTGATACCATAAAAACTTGGAAGGATACTAATGAATCCACATAAAATAGGGGAAAAAAACCCCTAGATGGAACAAAATTTTTTTACAGTGCTTGTTTTCTGCAGATGAAGAAAACATATACTGTTTGAATTCACCTAAGCTAACTACTGTTCTTGATACACTGTTACTATCATTCATCGCCACATCACATTTTAGTTTTGAAGGGGAAAATGAAGTTACATTTCATGGAGTTATACCAGTGGTTGCCTGGCCCAATTACTCGCTGCAAGGTGTGTCGGTAAAGTGATATTACGGTGGAGGCAGGAGTGGCCGAGTGGGGTGTTTGATGGAGTAGGTAGGGCAGGGGGAGTTAATGAATGCAACAGCATGATTGTCATGACAGCAAAAATTTGAAAGCTGTGGATCCATGTTTTTCTTTAGCCTTTTACTATTAAAAAAAGCTTCCATCCATCTATTTCGGCCCGAACTTGATAGCTCATGGCATCCTCACTGCCCTAGCCTTGTATATTCAGTGAAAGACTAATATAAATGAATATTAGTTTTACAAATATTCAAATATTTTTATGTAATAAAAAATAATAATTTGTTTTCACTAAGCAAATAACAACAACTCCGTAGAATAAGAATACACTTCAAACGAAGAACTGGATTGACCAGACAGCGTGACCGTTGACCAGCCAACCGGCAAATCGTTCCCGCCCTGCGACTAGTAGTGCGTTCACTCCCGGCTAAACACTAACCTATTAGGGGGCTGTCTATAGGTGGCTCGGTGTAAAGAATTTAGGACTAAAAGATTTACTTTTCTTGTGATTTTAGATTCGAGTTTTGTGATTGTTACTATGATGACTGATGATCACTTGATACTTACATGACCATTAACTTTAAGTCTCGTGGGATTGGTCGAAGTACGCATAAGCTGGTCCGGCCACTCACGTTAATCAAGAAAAAAAAGAATATAGTTTAAACCAATAAATTTTGGCAAGCATGTTGAGCCAAAAAAAAACAAGAAGGTTAATACCAATATCAATAAATATATATAATTTTTTGATAGCCGTGAAATTGGAAAAAAAAGATAGATAATTGATGAAAAACCCATCATTGTAAAAAAGTGGCATAAGGATTCAATAAGATAAAAAAAAATTAAACACATGCAAAACAATCACAAAAACAAGATAACACATAACAAAACACCATATCAGATGAAACTAGGACATAAACACACTCACAATATCATTATCAACCAACCATCCTAATGTGCTTTATTATAACTATATATTAGTTAAATTGCCCGCATTACATTGCAGGCTGAGTAAACAATTTTTATAACTGTTGGGATTGAAATAATTAATAGATTTTGTTAGTTCAAAAATAAAATATAACATCTATACATGCAATGTTTGATATAATAAAATATATCAATACACTCTATTATAATAACAACAACAACATCAAAGCCTTAATATATACGAATATCATTAATATTACTTCTAAATCAATAAAAAATATTCAACAACCCCAAGGAAAACAAAACTAAAAAACAATAACAAAAAAGGAAGCAAGAAAAAAAAATACAATTATTATTATTATTATTATTGCCTTAATAATGAAAAAAAAAATTAAATCAAAGAATAAAAAAGCCTAAAAACTTTAACAGAAGAGCAAATAAAAAAATAAAATAAATAATAAAATAAGAATAAAAATTATTAGCTGAAAAAAATATATCATTTAACGTGAAAATAAAACCCCTTAAATGTTAGAATTCAAAAGAAAAAACATGTAGTGGAGATATGGTCCTAACTAAAAAAAGTGAAATTAAAAGTTAGAAACAAGAGAAATGCAGTTCTACCCAGATAAAGGGAGTGTTTGACATTGCATTTCAAAAGTATTTAAAAAAAAAATATATTTTTTTTATTTTTATTTTTTACTTCAAATTAAATTTTTTTTTTGTGTTTATAGATCATTTTCATGTCAAAAATAATTTTTTAAAAATAAAAAATATCATGTTAATATATTTTTGAACGCAAATAACTTTAAAAACAACCTTAATAATATTTCCAAACATGCATAAACTTCAAGAGAAAAAAGGAGAAAAAACACAAAGAAATTAATACCATAAATGAGATTGAAAAAGGATGCTATTGGGTTGATAATCAAAGATAACAAGCCTTTCTTGTTTACATAATACTTGATCGGCATTTTCCAATTTTCTTGCAGAGATTTTTTAAATTATAACTCAAAGTTGAAAGGTAATTCAAAAAGAAAAAAAATACTTTAATAACCTATATTTTATTTGAAATCATACTTTCTTACCGAGTTTTGAGAAATTATTTTTTGCATCCCAAACTTTACATATATTCTAATACTTGATATCATCGCAAAAAAAATACTAATAAAAACTATCCAATTATTTACATGCTTGCTATTATTTATTATTTAATGACTAATAAGCAACTAAATCTAAAACTAATGAAAATATTATTTATTTAATTTTCCCCCAAATGATAACCCCAAAAACTAACAACGAATTATTATTAAATCTCATCATCAAGATAGTATAAAAATCTAAAATAGAGAGCTAATACAAAACTCAATTCATATTTTATCTTCCAACTCCTTAACATAATGCTTCCTCAACTCCATAATTCCTAGAACCATGAGACCATGAGACGACCCTGGACCTAAACTATAACCTTATCTCCATGGATTAAGAATCAATAGCAAGAATTTGCTAATATAATGATTATTAGAGGTTTATATAATCATTAATTTTAAAATCTATAGAATTAGTCAAGATATTAAAAAAAAAATCAATAGAAAGAATCAATAACCTTAATAAAAAAAATCAATAGCAAGAACGAAACACACTTCTGGTCATGGCAATGGCCCACGAGAAGAAAGAGGATAAATATATTGATAGATGGTCCATGACATCAGACCCAAAGACCTATGATTGCTGTTGCTCTATCAACTACTGATTTAGAATTTTAAGGTCCAATTTCTAGCTACTGTAGTCTACTTTTCATCTCTACTTCATATGCTGGCTGCTAATATATAACTAATAAAATAGACAATCCAGGATGTTGTGCTTGAGTTGCCTGCTTCTGTGCTCCAACTCCAATAGTTGCTGACTTGTTTGGGGTTTTGCCACCATAGCTTCGTGAGAAGAGACACATTCACACACAAAAGGTTCGATTGGGGTTAATAAAGAAGAAGAATTGTCGGGACAAACAGAAATTGATTTTTCAATGAGGGATAAAGTAATATGTTGTTTGGGTTGATCTTTTCATTAAATTTATGATTTTATGTTGGAATCGAATATAAGCTATATTCATTTTATTATTATTGTACCTGCTATTTTCTCAATCAACATTTATATAAAGAAATAAAATTAAAGAAAAGCACTAGTGCGTGTGACTTAACAACACATGTACATTCAAAACCCAGATGGATGAAAATTTCTCATCCTTGTCCTATCGCCCTGCAAAAAAAAGTTTCCAAGTACTCCAATAGTGTGAACAAGCAAATATAATAAAAAGGCTTCGATCTCACAGCAGAAGAAAGCTAAAGAGCTAGTGCTTCGGTTGTGACGTGATGACAGAGAACTTGTGATCTGTACAACAAGTTGCGAGTTCAAGTTAAGGCGTGCACCCTTGTAAGAGTCTAGGACAACCAGAATTTTACTCGCTCACACAAAATATATTTTTTAGGAAGTGAAGTTTTCTACAATAAAAAAAGAGAGTAAAGAGCTAGTGCTCTACGAAGATATCAATAGCGTATCATGGATTATTTTGATGTAATGCTGTGTTCCCGCAGGTGTGCTACTTGTATCGGAATACGGTAGGATGATCGATATCTGGCCGGTCAAGTTTATAGAGAAGAAAACAAATTTGAACGTAAATATCATTAATTTCAAAATGATCTGATTCCTTAATCCTTTTACTCCATAAAAGACAGCTGAATTTCTCTCCTTGTACAAGGATATCAACATGCATGAGCCACGTTTTTCTTCTAAAAACCTCAACATGCATGAACCATGTTTTTCTTCTAAAAACCTAGCAAGTCAAAAGGGGTTAGGAGATTTCTTTAGCTTTATCCAGAAGATGACCTAATATTTTACGAGTCCAAAAGGGGGATCTGTTTTGTCCTAATTGTAAAAGGCAAACCATGAACGTAAACAGGAGCAAAACTTATAAAAATATATACACAAATTAAACAACGCCTTGTGATAAAAGAATTTTGAGATTTCATGATAAATTGAACATTGCTGACCATATAATTAAAAGAATTATATAAAAGTTTCATTAAAAATATTACTCGTTACATTTAATATTTCTAAATTCCAGGCTTGGTGGGATTTATCCGCGATCTATCATTTATTATACATCAAATTAGTATAAAACATTAATTTAGTACGATTTGTATATAATTAAAGATGGAGACATTTTCAAGAGCAGAACAACTAAAAACATAAATTTTTTTTTACCAAAAGTAAAGATACCACATATACAAATAATCCCTTTTATTTTCCAAAGCTTCATATATTAGGCTATATATGCATACCTTACATCTAGTAGAAACTAAAAAGCTTCTAGTGAAACCTTAATGAGTCCTCAGAAACTATAATATGATTGGGATTTTTTTTGTATTATTAAGTTGTAAGGTTTAATTTTCTGTTCGATATAAACTTTTCAAATTGATTTAAATAGATTATTAACTTTAAACTCAAAGAAAAATCATATCATATATATGTTTAGTAGAATTAAATCTTAATTTGATAAAAAAAAATGGCTATAAAATTAAGGCATTTTTTAATTATAACTTATGCTACATTCATTTACGTTTTCATTTAAATAATTTTTGTCGAATATATATTTTTCTAACTTAAAACCATTTTGCCTCATTTTTCTTATTAAATTATTGTGTAAAACAACTTTTAAATTATTTTGTGCTGTGTTTCAATAAACATATATAAGAAATCACTATAATAAAAGGTTGCGATCTCAGCAAGGGCAATTGGAACGAGGAACAGCTAAAAGCATGACCTAGTGCTATATATTAATAGCTTATCATGGATGATTAATTTGAAGTCATGCTGTATGCCCGCAGTTGTGCTATATACTTATATAGGATCATCGATATTTGACCGGTCAAGTTTATGGAGAGAAATAACATGATTATTTTTGTTAAGAAACCATCTTATTTAAAAGCTTAAGCTGCTAGGTGAGATTTCAGAATATGATTTATATTATTTTCTAACATATTCCTTTAAGTGAGAGGTCTTTTAGCTTGAAACTTGCACATGTTCATACTACCTTGTACTTGATTTTTTATCAAATAGAATAAGAGTGGTGAGATTCGAATTCGTGATCGCTGAGTCAATAAAACTTTGATACAATATTAAAGAACCATCTCATCTAAAATTTTGAACTGTTATATTATTCTTTAATAATCTTCATTAAGATGATCTGATTCCCAGATCCTTTTACTAGCCAAGTCAATAGAAGACTACTGAATTTCTCTCCTTGTACAAAGATATCAACATGCATGAGCCACGTTTTTCTTCTAAGAACCTAGCAAGTCAAGATGGGTTAGGAGATTTCTTTAGCTTTATTCAGAAGATGACCTAATATCTTACGAGTCCAAAAGGGATCGAGATCTGTTTTTCCATAATTGTAAAAGGCAAACATCTCCCTTTATTGATCGAGTTAATTACAAGCCACATTGAACGTAAACAATAGCAAAATTTTACACCTTGTGATAAAAAAAAAGTTTTAGATTTCGGGGGTGATTGACACTACGTTTCAAAACATTTGATTTTTTTTAAATTTAAATTAATGTTTTTTAGTGTTTTTAGATCATTTTCATATGCTGATATAAAAAATAATTTTAAAAAAATAAAAAAATCTCATTTTAATACATTTCTGAACGAAAAACACTTTAAAAAACAACTGCAAACACACTACAAAAAAGGCACATGATAAATTGAACAATTCTATACATATAAACAAATTATATATACAATTAGACTTTCATTACTGATATTACTCTCTCTCTTTTTTCACTCTTAATCAATCGTGTAATATATCAAATTAGTGTGATTTGAATATGAGTAAATCATTTTCCATTTTTCTTAATATTTGTTTTTTTTTGCTGACAACTTCGAGTGCAATTATAAGCTGAATTAAATATATATCTAGTAATCAAGATGATAAATGAGAACATAATAACCTCCTTTTAGCCAGCAGGTTTGACTTACAGGGTCAGGATTTCTTAGGGCATGATTAACGGTTTTAAACTACCAGATTGAAGAACAAAGCAAGTACCTGAAATTACGATTAAGTCGACCCCACTTTGTGATTTTAATCACGCCATCACTCCCGGCTTTTTCTTGCCTTTATAACCCCACTCGATCCTAGCCAACCCTATCACCTCACTCCCTCATTTTTTTTTCCTCGTCGGAGATCGAGCAAGGAAAAAAAAATGTCAAGTCCTGCAATCCTTCTGATTTTCGTTGTCTCTGCTCTAGCACCACATTTTGTTTTCTCTTCATCAATTCAGGACCCTGAGCTAGTAGTACAGGAGGTGCATAGGTAATAATTAATGTCCAATATATATATATATATAATTGTGTTTTATTCATACATATATATGTTGTGTATAATTAGTAGCATAATTGTAGCTAGCTGGTGAACAGAAAATTTACACATTTTGTTTCTACAGGAGCATCAATGCTTCCAGGAGAAACCTTGGCTATTTATCATGTGGAACTGGAAATCCTATAGATGATTGCTGGAGGTGTGACCCCAATTGGGAGAGGAATCGCCAACGTCTTGCTGATTGTGCTATTGGATTTGGCAAGAACGCCATTGGTGGTAGAAATGGTCGGATTTATGTTGTCACCGACTCTGATAATGATGATGCGGTGAACCCCAAGCCAGGAACTCTCAGGCACGCTGTGATTCAGGATGAGCCACTGTGGATTATTTTCAAGAGAGACATGGTAATTCAGCTGAGGCAAGAGCTGGTCATGAACTCTTTCAAGACGATCGATGGTAGGGGTGCGAGTGTTCACATTGCCGGGGGGCCATGCATTACCATTCATTATGCCACCAACATCATCATACATGGCATACACATACATGACTGTAAGCAAGGAGGGAATGGTGATATACGAGACTCTCCTCACCACTCCGGCTGGTGGACTCCCTCCGACGGTGACGGGGTTTCCATCTTTGCTAGCAAGCATATATGGGTTGACCATTGCTCATTGTCGAACTGTCATGATGGACTTATTGATGCCATTCATGGATCCACAGCCATCACCATCTCCAACAACTTCATGACCCATCATGACAAGGTCATGCTGCTGGGCCATAGCGACTCGTATACACAAGACCGAGACATGCAGGTGACTATAGCCTTTAATCATTTTGGCGAAGGGCTGGTGCAAAGAATGCCAAGGTAAAATGATCAGAAATCCTAATGATCAATAATGTTTTTTTCCAATGATTTTCTTAGTATTTTTGAAAGCGTTTTACATAATATCAAATTATTGTTTTTGCAGATGCAGGCATGGCTACTTCCATGTTGTGAACAATGACTACACGCACTGGGAAATGTATGCCATTGGTGGGAGCGCTGCTCCTACAATCAACAGTCAAGGAAATAGATTTCTTGCACCATATAGAAGATTTAACAAAGAGGTGAGTACGTACTCATGAATATATTAATGAAACCCTTCGCTTATTATTTATGGGTTTATTATTTTAGTCACAAAATTCTGACGTTCACACGTACAGGTGACTAAACATGAGGATGCACCGGAGAGTGAGTGGAGGCACTGGAACTGGAGGTCAGAAGGAGACTTAATGTTGAATGGCGCCTACTTCCGGCAGTCAGGCGCCGGAGCATCTTCAAGCTACGCAAGGGCCTATAGCCTAAGTGCAAGACCATCTTCTCTTGTGGGTTCGATGACCCTGGCTTCCGGTGCACTTAACTGCAGGAAGGGCTCTCGGTGCTGATTGTGACCATGCTCGTAACATCATGGTATTATTAGCCATGGAAGTCTACCAGACAAGTACGGAAAGAGAGTCGTAATTAGGCCTTGATTACGGGCAAGTAGTTTGTCATGCATCTTGTTTTTCTTTCTTTTGTTTCCTCTTTTTTTGACTATCTAAATTAATGCATGTCTCTGTCTTCTGCTTTTGAAAGTGTTGGGACTGTGGTAATGGCAACCCTTAGAAAAAGTATGAAAGGAGCAGGAGTATTGATTTAAGTTTGAGGTGTGTTTGGCTTCAGCTTTTGTACTTTACTTCGATGGAGCATCAATCTTTGCTTGCCCACCTACTTCCTTGTTGACGAGAAAATTACCACGATTTTTGGTATTAATGAGGCCACAATCTTTTCGGACATTCTATGATATATAAACATTTGCACCATGCTATAAATTCTTACGTTAAAATTTATATCCCAGTCTCTTAGTTCAAGTGATGACACATAAGAGTTCGAGTCAGGACGTTTACTCTTTATAAGATCCTGGAATAATCAGAATTTTACTTGTTCATTTGAACCCACAAAATATGTTTTTCAAGAATAGATTTCCTCACATTAAAAAAAAAAATGATGAGAAATAAGTTTATTTTTGACAAAACTCATAAATTTACTAACACGTCTACGTTAACTATTCAATTTCACTATCTTGTTTTTACTTTAGTTAGCTAATTTATATATATTCCCTAAATATATTCCATTAATGAAATAGTTAACTTATATTAATGAAAAGGTTTTCGGTGTACATGGGATTATTAGTTGCTTCCACAGTGCTATTAAATATATTTTATTTATGAGATGTCTATTTTTATTAAAATAATATCATATCACCACCTAAATTATTTTTGGATAAAAAGTCGAGGAAATAAAAGATACATCATGCTTGATCATTTTCATATGCCAAGGTGATTAGCATTGAGTCTTAATATAAGTAGCCATGGACAAATTTAGACCATATGAGTTAATTGAAGGAATTAAAAGTAGAAAATAGTTAAAAAAAAGGAGTAAAAATAAATAATTAACACAAACCACACCACCTATGAATAAATTTAAAAGTTTATCCAAAATTAAACCCACTTACCATAGAAGCTCAGGTTATCAACTTGGAAAGCGAGTGACTCATTTACTATATATGGATCGATGTTGCTGATCAGAAGGGAACGCAATCTAAAAATATCCCAGTAGCTTAAAAAATACTAAATTTACCGGCCATCATCTGGGACTGCCCACGGCGGATGAGAGCTCAAGCACCTAAAGGAAGCCACCGCGATTTATGATGATGTGTGAAAAGGGGGAAAAACGCAACAGAGAGAAGAAACCAGGCAACGCGCATTTTGCACCCCGTCAATCGTGGAGAGACACATGCAAGTGGGTCTGAGCTCGGAGGTCCAACTTAGCAAAAGTCTAATCTCATAATGATGACGAATATCATGGGGATTGTCGAGGGATAAGTAACAGTCCCTGCATGCAACCACATTCACAATATCATATTTTTCAATGCCGTGTTCATGTCGGTGTTGTATTTTTTAATTTGAAATCAAATATTTTGATTTTGAAGTGTTTTAGTGTTTTGTTTCAGGTTATATATATATAATTTAATATATTAATTCAATAGATAAATTTTAGTTTAAATCTAAAAATAAACTTATTTAAAATTATACAATTTAAATTTAAAATATTAGTAAAAATAAGAGTTGAACTGATAGAACTAGATCGACTTGACGAGTCTAAAGATAACAAGGAAAAAAATAAATATATAGTTTAACTAATCAAGTTGATATCTTAAAAAAAATATGAAAACAATGATATATTGGATCAACTCAGGTTAACCTTTCAAATGTGTGACATGCGTTATAAGACCATGATAATCTTAAATAAAGCAAATCAAAATAAATTATAAAATTCAATTCCTAATAAATTAGTTGTTGAATAATGAAATTGATAAAAATTTAATCTAGAAAAACACAATAAAATGATTTCTCTGAACAAAATTATGAACGTAGATAATATTACGAGAATGTCATCATCAATCTCGCAAGGTCATTATATTTTCTAATTTCTCTAAAATACAAACCAAATATATATAAATATATCAAGAGACTTCTCATAAAATTTTATCTTAATCTAGCAGTCGGATTAAGAGATATGATTGATATTGTAAAATTAGTCATTATTTAAAAAAAAACACTATTTGGCTGGAATGTTTATGGAGGAATTGGGCAGAATTTCTTTAACGAGCCAAGATTCTAAGCAAGATAAAATTTATTTTAATTTATTTTGTTTTTTGAACTAAAATGAGATATACCAGCCATTTCAGATAGAGCGGAACAAAATTGACAATCTTGATATCAATATCTCTATTTGAAGTCATACTTTTTTTTTTTTTTTTACTTTTATCAGTCACCAAAAATCCAGAAAAAAACTGTGCTATAATGAATGATGAGGTTTGAAGGATTTATATTTTTTGTTTATTTAATTACTTGTAGTCACAAAATTTAATCAATTAATTATCAACACTAGTTTTTTTTAACTCTCCATCAAGGAGTCTAAATATATTACTTGTACTTATATTTTTTTTTTTAATTTTAAGTATATGTGCTGTGTTTTGTATTAAAGAAATTAAGTATATTTGTAAGCTTTTAATTAATATGAATTAAATCTATTTATTTTTGATATCTGAATAAAATAGTCAATAAATTCTCTAATTGTTTTAATACTAAACGGTTTTTTTTTTTAAGATTTTCCCCTCTCTAATCTCGTATTACGAATTCCCCCTTTACACAAATTATTATAAGCTAAGTAAAACATAACATACTACAAAAATCAAATGCAAATTCAAGAGCAACCTTTATGAAATCAGTCTCAAAGCAATTCTTCCCACCTTATGGAGTGTTTGACACTCATTTTAAAAGTGTTTTAAAAAATATTCAAATTATTATAATATAATTATTTTAGAAAAACAATATTAAATGATAGTAATCATTATAATCACCACATGAAATGCATTAAGCAAAACCTAATTATCATCATTTAATTGTCTCGTGAAATTGTAAAAAGTAAATTATAAATAACTCATATGTCCATATTATTAAAAAAGATGAAACTTTGCCCACTATAAATTTTTATTTGTATAATATATCTTGATATTTAATGAATAATTATTTTTCTTTTGTAACGCACTTGACCTACCTTCTTTTTTTTTTCTTTTTTTTTTTTGTCTTAATCTTAGACTTCAGCGTTGAATTTTTATTTTTTTATTTTATTCCTTAACATTTTTTATTTTGAATTGGTCTTTATATTTATTTTTTTATCATATAGCTAAATTAAAATTAAAAAAGTGTTATTAGACCCGGTTAAGTTTATGACCCGAAAAAAAGTTTGAGCAATATTAAATTGTGTGAATCATTTTTTCTTATTTTTTGTTGTGTATATCTATGGCGTACATGCAATCCTCGTAGAAACTGTCTGTGTAATGAGAAATGATGAGAGGATTTCAATGCCTTTTCATGCCCAGCATGGTAATGAATGGACTCCAATCAAGCAGAGCTATGCACAATTTCTTGAGACAATTAATCGAAATCAGATTCAACAACAAGTTCAGCACTCATACTACAAAATCTGATTCAACAAATAGCTGCTGTCATATCCTTCTCTCATTCCATGGAAACGCTGGCCGATTATCAATTCCGTATCTAGAACTAAGTCATCCTCGTCCTGCTCGCACAGATGAGAAGCAAGAACGACTAGCTTTTTTACGAGATTTTTATCTTTATCTGCCAATGCAGATCTGCTGTCATGAAAGTTGGTGTTAAGTAACCATCTCATCTAAAAGAGGAATCTTACAAGTAAGTTTTTCTTATCGAATCTACACTTTGAAATTCTCAGGTGAGGAATTTTTGCATCTCTGGCAGGTTATTCAGGACAACATTAAATGTTCACGTTTGTATTTGTAAATTCACTTGTGTTTTACGCTTTTTGCTGCTGATGCTCACCTCATTGACCAACCCCCTCTCTGGTTTTTAATTATTTTGAGTTTGCACACTTTCTATTTGTTAATATTAATCTACTGTCCTATTTATGAGAATACGAGCTATATCAATTCATTTGAATGGTGCTGAAGAGCAGTAATTTGGCTTTGTAAGCAAATTAATTACGTTAAGAAAGCATGCAAAAGATTATTAACAAAACAATCACCTTTTTTTGCTCTGTTCTAAGGGTTTGAAATTATAACCCAGAAAAAATCCCACGATCAGTTGATGAACATGTAAGATAAATGCCTGGTCTATGAGACGCCTTCCTCTATTGATTGGCTTTGTAAATTCATAGCCTTATTATTAAATTGAACTAATTGAATAATGCCAAATAAGTATTCTTGTAAGACACAAGAATAAACATAATCAATATCTCAAGAGCTTTTCATTGCATCAGTACTTGTAAAGCTTAGAAGGACAGGAAGACCACTAAGCCGGCGACAACGGCAGCTGTAGAGATCTTGATAGTGGCAGCTCCGTCTTTCTGGGGTGCTGGTGGTGTGGCTGGTGCATCGCTGGCAATATCAGCTATTGGCCCAGCAGCAGGTCCTGGTCCTTCTGCGCTAAGGCTGGCTGGGGCAGGAGGTGAAGAGATTTCACCTTTTGGGGCTCCAGCGGGGCCCTCTTCGGCAACAGGTGAGGAGGCGGAGTGTTTCGGAGCTTCAGTGACGGAGGGGGCCCTGGCCGACGCCTTTGGGGTAGCGGCTGTGGGTGCCTTGGCGGAAGGCACAGAGGCCTTTGGTGATGGCGAAGTCGAGGGGGTGGCGGAAGGAGCCTCAGCAGCAAATGCCCCAACAACGGCAACAAAGATAAGTGCAAGAACAAGAGCTTGGCGTGCCATTGTGATTTATTTTTGTTTTGGTTTTGATAAGAAAAATAAAAATAAAGTAGGATTCTATAAAGTTCTGCAGTACTTCTCAATTAAAACAATAAAGAGAAACACTGCGCAGCTATAGAATGAAGGAAAGTGAAGAAGCTGACAGGAATATATATAGGTTACAGGAAGGATAGAAGTCAGCGAAATGCATGGAGAGGAAGAAAGCGAGACGGGTTGATGTTTTGCCATTTCTTGGCAGCCATGCATGGTTTCATTTTGCAAATGGAAGGACAAGAGGCCATTGTTTGACCGAGTTTGACGGGCAAAAAAATTAGACTTGTGGTTGCGATCACGAGAGGGAAAAATCGGGGCTTAAATGTGTCGCATTTTTAGTTCTTACATGAAATTTAACATTTAGTGTCAAGCTAGCTATTTTTAGTGGGATTTTGATGGACATGCAACAACGAAGATCACTTTTTTTTTTATTATTATTATTTATTATCAATTACAATTTACAGTGCTCTTTGTGGTATGAAAAAAAAAGGTGAAAACTTGTTGGGTTTCTATGGACAAAGCTTCAAGCCTAGCTAATTAATAAGAGGTGAAAAAAAGTAATGTTCATTAAGAGTTTAGAGAGCATTTTTCACTCCGATTTAAAATTGTGTTGGGCCAAACGTGGAGGGTCAATATCTTTCCTAGGCATCTAACTCTGATTTATGTGTTTTTTCTAAACAAATATTTTTTTCCTGGATTTTCAAGAAAATGAATTACAAGAAAAAGAGCTTGGAATAATATTTAAATTATTTTTCAATATCTCCATGGTTTTTAAATAATGCTATAGGTGTTTTTATGAGAATGTTAAAAATTGCTTGTCACAAAAATAAGAATTGAAAAATTACTCGTGAATTTTTTTTTCTTCAAATTTGTTGGTGGATGTTTTTCATTATTTTATCTCTTTTATTATTATTTTTTCCTTCAATCATATACAAGGTATTGAGACATTGACTAAGTATTTTACCTCGTCAACTTTGAAACTTAACCCGATCTAAAGACTAGGTTGAAGGATCATAAATTGATTCAACATGTTTTATTGAGTTTAATAACAATGTTTAAAAGTCCATTATGATAGTCTATAAGCCACTAACTAGTACCATCTATTGAACTAAAAAGCAATATTTAAAAAAAAAAGATTTTAGGAATGAAAAATCTTGTACCAGACTCGAAAGCTAAAATCTCAGATTTTAAAATAAAATGTTATAAACATTTTATAAAAAGATGAAATTAATCAATACTAGAATGGATCGTGGAAACTAATTCAATTTCATTAAAGGTTAATATATTAACCTCCAAAAAGAATTTTTTTTATAACCCAACTAGTACTTATTATCTATGTCCTACCTATATTGATATTTTTTTTATTCTTGCTAATTTGAATCTAATACCTACTTCATAATTACTTTTGATGCTTATTAATCATAAGGGTGTTTTATAAAATAATGGTAGTGATGGTTTGTCTATTGAACAGTTAAATGATGATTTTGAGCCAGCTAATGATGATGATATTATCCATGAAAAAGTTATTTAAGAAGCTTTAGATAAGTCATAGTTGAGGAGGTCAACTAGACATTGCCAACCTTTTACCTTATATTCTCTTTATAAATATGTAATGGTTTCTAATGGGGGGATACCTATAATGCTTTGATGAAGATATGTAAGAAAAAAAATGAGTGGTTGAAAGTAATGTCAAAAACAAAATGAGCGGTTGGAAGTAATGCAAGATAAGACAATCTTTGCATGAAAACCATACTTTTAGTTAGTGAAGCTTTTTAAAAGTAACAGAGAACTCAAGGATAAATGGGTGTTTAGGAAGCAAATATATAAAGATTGATCACAACTAAGGTACAAGGCAAGGTTGGTTATGAAATGTTTTGGCCAAAAAAAAAGTATTGATTTTAAAGAAATCTTTTCACTAATGGTAAAGATATCTTTAATACGAGTTATGTTTGGTTTAACTACTAGTTTGAATCTTAAAGCTGAACAACTTGATGTGAAAACTGATTTCCTATATGGTGATTTGGATGAGAAAATCAATATGGATAAGTTTAGAGGGTTTAAAGCTAAAGGAAAACAACAACTAGTTTGCAAGTTAAGAAAAGTTTATATGGGTTGAAGCAAGTTTTAAGGCAATGGTATAAAAAGTTTGATTCTTTCAAAGTAGCATGATTACAATAAGATCACTTTTGATCATTCTGTATTTATGAAAAGGTTTGCAGATGGAAAATATATTATTGTCTTATTATATAGAGATGATATAATGATTATTTGATATAATGCTAAGAAGATCCAGAGTTTGATGGTGGAGATAAGAAAGTCTTTTGTAATGAAAGATTTAGGACTAGTAAGATATTTTCTTGATATAAAAATTACTCATGACAAAAAAATAAAAAGATTTAGCTATATAAAAGATATATGTTCAAAAGGTAATTAAGAGATTCAATATGAGCAATTCCAAACTTGTTTTTGACAATTTTTTAAAGTTTCAATTAAGGTTGCTTCAATAATTTAGCTATTGTTGCTACTCTATTTTTACCATATTTTTGGAAATATTTCCAAAAATCCAAAAATAACAAAAGAAAATAAAAATATTTGGACAAAAAAATCATAATTAAAGAAAAAGAAAACAATGGACTAAATTTTTTTTATCTGAAAATTTGTGTGCAAAACACACATAAAGGGGATGAGAGAAATTTTAGGGGAACCAAAAAAAATCACTCACTCGCCCCTACACAACTAAAAAAAAAAACCAAACCTATTAAACCTAAATGCAACCACCATCTAGAAAGGAGGCCCACCAGCAACCTCCTTGTTTTTGTTTGAACCTTTCATCCCAAGTTTATCTTTTCTCTCTCATAGACCATCACTGACCGTCACAAATACAACAATCCTAACCACAACTATTTTGCCCTCACAACCCAATCTCTCTTTACTAGCTCATACTTCTCAAATCACCAACTCCTTCTCTCCTTTTTTTTCATTTAAATATATTCATATGAATTAATAAATAAATAAATAAATAAGATGGTGTAATGTTACATAAGTTCTTGTAACTATTCATGAGATTTGGACTTAAAATCTTATTTATCTTAATTTATAGTAAATGATATCTATATTCCTATGCAAAATCCTAGTTATTATCATAGCAAAATATGGCAAGGGTACTCATTTTTGGTTTGGTTTGGTTTTCAACAAGAAAAATCAACCATATTTATTTTCTTATAAATTTAAAATTGAAACCCAATTGAGACTGATTCAAATCGATCATTTTCAATTCAGTTCGATTTATTTAATTGATGTTAAAATTTGGAAAAACCTATATAATATTTTTGGGTTTTGTTTTGTCTTTTTGTGATTTTGGAAAGCTTTTCAAACCTTATAACTAATATAAAAAATCTATTCTAATTTTCCAATTTTCCTTTATAATTCTATTAATCGAATCTCCAATAAAAGAAGAAATTTTACAATACCCACCAAAAGATTAATAAAATCTAATTTCCAAAACATTACAAACTTAATAGATAAATTTTTTTTATTGCCTTCAATGGTCTTAAAAATAAGCAATATGAAAGCTCACATTGTCACAAAACATATTATGCTAAGAACATAAACTTCATTGTGCATATCATTGTAATCAAGAAGCACATTAAGAACATTGTTAAGAAATTCCTTAATAGACTGCAAAACTTTCATGGCATAAAACATCAATTCATTTTTTTTAAGATTTCTATTAAAGAGAACCAAAATAATAAATCATGGCAATGCAATTTGAGCTCATACAAGATGTTTTATTTTATCAACAACACATTCTATTAAAGAGAACCAAAATGATAAATCATTGCAATGCAGTTTGAGCTCACACAAGGTGTTTTATTTTATCAACAACACACTACTAATATTTTATTTTATTTCTTATATTGAATTCAAATTATGGAATTATAACATGATAAATTAAATGAAAAAATAAAAAATAAAAGTAACATTTTTACCACATGTTTGTTTTTTTTGTCAAAGATGCCTTTATTTTTTTAACTAATTATCATCCACTGTCGAATGCAACTTTTTACCAAATTCTACTAATTAAAAAATTACACATGTTAGAATAAAAACACAATAATTAATAAATTAATAAACAACATTAATTACCCAACTTAAGTTTTTCATAGGTTTCAACATCATCCATCAATGTTCTATTATCAGTTGGAATTGGCCTATAATGCAACCAATTTTAATAACAAACAAGTGCTTGACCTATTACTAAAGATAAACAAAACGTTGAAATTGGTCAAGTTTATGATTGCTAATGCTAAAAGCTGATTTAGAAGTCATTATTGATATACCAATAACTAGCACTTATTGTGAGACATTTAAAAGAATCTTATATTTTAAAGCATTACGCTTCCACCAACCCAAAATAACTAACTTATCATTATTAAGATTCTTACAACTATCAACTAAATACCTCCTAACCTCATTTCTCCTGTTTAGACTATCTTCCTATTATAAATACCTTTCGAATTAAGCTAAAGTGTTTGTCTTATGATCTACTTTCATGACATCAATAACAATAATATTTTGTTGATGTCTATTATCATCCTCTACTTCACTAACTTTTGATTAAAACTTATACAAGCTAACCAAATTATCTTTCACATTCTTCGTTAGCAATTATATTTTGTCATCATCATACGAGTCACTAAAACAAAATTTCATATATCTCACTTCTGAAATGGAACTTACCTATAAAGAGAAGAACTCATATACCTAATTACATTTTGAATCTTAACAATTGAAACACTAATCTCTTTTAAGCCATCACACACAATGAGGTTTACAATATGTTCATAGCATCTAACATGCAAATATACATTTGACAATATAATAATTGACCAATCTCTTATAACATTCTTCGAATACAATAACAACAACATTATAGTTTGCATTGTCTATTATAACAATCAAAACTTTATCAATCCCCCACTCTAAAAAACAAGTCTTAATAACTTGAGTAATTGTGTCACTTATATGATTAGAAACATGATAAAAAGTGAGATTGTGTAAATTCTATTTATTATTATTAATCCAATGAGCCGTTAAACATATATAGTTCATGTTTTACGTTGATATCCAAGTATCAATTGTTAAGCATAAACATTAACTTCTAATAGTTATCTATAACTTTTCATTCTCTTTCATATAAACTTTCAAACAATCTCTCATAACAATTAAACATTAAAAAACATCAAATCGAGGTTATTTAATCCTAGAAAATAATCTAAATCCTTAACCCTTTAAGAATTAGAAGGCAACTCATTAGATATAATTATTTTTGTTAGTGTTTATATACATTCATCATAATTATAATCCATTACTTTAAGAGTTATCACATTTCAATTTCTCTTTTCACCTTATTTTTTTTTTAGGTTTTAATATCAAAACTTTTTTTCCTTCTATGAACCACAGAAGGATACTTTTTGATTAAGAGAAGTAGAAAACTTGGAGCATGAGCTTTGATTTAGAGATTAACGGACATAAATATTGATTTAGATTGAGAGGATTAATATCATCTAAAAAAATCAATTAAAACCCATCAATTCCTTTTCATTTTTTTGAAATAATATATATATATTTTTTATATAAAGTAAAAAAATTAAGTTGATCAAAATTAATCTAATCAACCCACTTACACATTGATCTAGATTCTAGAACTCGATTCGGTTTGACCCTACTTCAATTTTAAAAACTATGGTGTCAAACGTACATAAAAACGCAAACATTGACCAGAAAAACCCCGTCACAGAAATCTCCTAGCCCAACATACGGGAAATGGCGGAGGAACCAGGCACGACACCCGGCCCCGACGGCGCGACAGTGGAGGAATGCGAAGATATGATTCGTCGGAGTTTCCGGAGTAAAATCTCAAAACCCTTCTGTTCCTCATTCTGATTCATAAATCTCATTAGAGTGTAGGTTTTTTTTCCAATTTGTAACTTAGAATCTATGGTGGAAGCAAATGAGTATCTTTAACTTTATTTGATAGTATAGTTAAGTTGATTTGAAGATCATTCACTGCTCCTTTTTGTTTAATTTTGTTTTGTTTTGTATTGTATTAGCTCCAATGGTGAAATTTTTGAGGGAGCATATGGAGAAAGCAGGGTGTGGAGTTGGTGAAAAATTCTTTAAAGCTGTTAACTGTGATAAGAAGATTGCTGGTGGTTATGTTCGTGGCGAAGGGGTAGCATTCCTTAGCTTATTGTTATTTTTTAATTTTTTGTTTTTTTGTTTTTTCATGATTTTGTGGATTCTATTTTGGTTTCTAATGTGAGTTTACTCATTTTCATTTGGATGTCAATGTAATACAGTAGAATTTACATTATGTTTGTTTTTTCTCCAGGCATTTGATTGTATGATATTTTTCTTTAGATTAATGAGGTTTCATGTATTTCTTGTTGAGTTATATGCCTTTCTTCAAAAAATTGGCCAGGTTTTCGTGAAGTGCTTTTTTTGGGTATGTTTTTCTCCTTTGGCATGCTTAAGTGTTTCTTCTTATTTAGGTTCTGTTTTTCAGATAATGGTGTGTAGTAATCACATGATCACTCAAGATGATGTAAACCAAGTTGTTAAACATGAGTTGATTCATGCTTATGATGACTGTCGGGCTGCGAACTTGGACTGGGCTGACTGTGCTCATCATGCCTGTAGTGAGGTGTGTATCACTACAACAACGACCAATTCTTTTCATGAATTCAGGTTGGCATCTACAGATCCAACTTGGGAGTCCTGTTAAAATTTACCAAATGTTCTTACAAATAGCAAGTTCTGCAACTACCTTTTCCCTGCCTTGATACTTATGTTGACATTTCTTCCTTGTTTTTGTGTACAGATTCGTGCTGGCCATTTAAGTGGTGATTGCCATTACAAACGAGAATTGCTGCGGGGTTATATGAAATTAAGAGGCCATGAGCAGGTGAGTTCTAATTCTTTTGTAACCTCACAAATAAACTTTACTCGTGTCCACTATATTCACACATCTGCTTGCTTATAAGATGAAAACTTCAATCTTTTCATTGGCTGTAAATTGAGGATAAATGGTTATGCCACATTTTCATCAGAGGTTTCTTTTGCCTTTGAAATATATCATCATGTCAGATGGAAGTTGGAGTCTTATTAAAATGCACTCCATAAGAATTCAGTGCTGCAGGACATCACAGGTTAAGTTTGAAGAATTTGTGATCCTTGCAATTGAAGTGTCTTTTTTAGTGGTAGACAACTTCAAATATTGAGCTGTCTTCCATATTTAGGTCTATAAATTAATTGGCAGTATTTTAGGAAAGGAAACTGCTATTTTCAGATTAGTTTTCTACCTAGAAAAAACACAAGGTGGAAATTTTCAAGTCTGAAGTTGTTAAATATTACTTCGTTTCGATAAAGGATAATATATTATTAGTGAAGACAATGAGAAATTACAACAATGAGAACGAGGTATTCTTCTAAATTAAAGCTCAAGAAATGTAATCTCTATATTATAAAACTAGCCACAAGCCCGCCCTTGCATGCAGGATGATTCAATTATTTTGAACATGTTGAAAAATTAACTCCACTATTTATAAAAGATTTTTGGATGCTTATTTAGTCAATTGCTAGCATATATATGAATTCCAAAACATGACTGTCGTTGATTTGCATGTTCCTTTTCATCATTTCTGTTAATTCAAATTATTTGGAAAAATGAAAACGCTTAAAAAATATATAATTTAATATGTATAACAGTAGAGATTCAAGTACATGTAATAGTCTTTGGTTATTACTTTTAACTTGTTGAAAAAACAATATAAAACAGGCAGACGTTGAGAATATGGCCCATCAGTCTAGTGGTTGCCATGAATAGATAGAAGGTAATTGCACAAGCTATTCATACTAACAATTTAATTTCAATTGTCAAAACATTGAACCAGGATCTTAAATGATTGTCAAAAGCAAAACGTATCCTATAAGGTGATAAACTTAACTCGCAGTACTGTAGAAATCCTCCTAAACTTGACAACTATCTGAATCTAAATTCTCTCTCTAAAAACTTTCTTTTACTGGTCTTGATTATATGATTCAATGACAATGATTTGTGTCTTTGGTATAAATGTAGAATGTAAATTAAGATTAATTCTCTCATTTTCCAAGGATGGCATGTTATGTTAACTTGAAATCACCTTAACAAGTTATTGTCAATGAGTCAATTACAAAATTAGGGCAATTGATGATTACGAATTTTTTGCATATGTGTATCATTAGTTATTGATAGAGAGATGATCAAGTATACTGAGACAAGTAAAGGAGGAGAGGATAAGAGAAGAAAGATAGGCTGGTGTTTTCCAACAAAGGGTAGGGGAAGATTTGCGGATTTATTAGATTTAGAATTTTACCCTTGATTTTAAAACCTGACCATGTTGATAGACAATGATAAACTGGGTCAAAAAAAAAATGGATTTACTGATAACGCACCCAAAGAGCTTGCACATTATCAGCTTCCATAAATAGATATGCTGCAACTATGTATCAACTGTATACAAATAATTGAAATGGAATCTGATGTTATTCACCTGGTTGAGCTAGGAATAGGAATGTTTCTGAAGAAAAGAACTCTTTTCCATTTAGCCAGGATTAATAACGAATGGTTTGAGATTCATAGGAATGCAGTTTAAGTTCCATCCAAGACATAATGGGAAGTGAGAACTCAATAAAACCTGGAGTGTGATGTCTCCCTTAGAATGGAAGCTTCATGGCATGGCATCATTCAAATACTTCCATGGACTGCTGGTAGTGTATAATGCCAACAATTGTATATTGAAAGCAATGTCATGTTTGATGACTAGTATATAACGTTAAAACCTGGTGACTGAACGCACCATTGGAGGTGGCAAGTGTCTAACAAACAAGGGCATTAGTTACATTCCTCAATATTATTTTATTTACACTTTTACTTTTTATGATGTCTTTCTTATCCAACCTGGTTTGTTATTGTTTGATAAATAACAGTATAATTAACTTTTCAATGTAAATATGAAGGACTGCGTGAAAAGAAGAGTTATGAAATCAGTGATCGCCAACCCATACTGCTCAAAAGCAGCTGCAAGGGATGCCATGGAAGCTGTATGGGATGTCTGTTACAATGATACACAGCCCTTTGACAGAGCTCCTTGAAACATGTACTTGCTCCAAATGTTCTATTTAAAATGATCTTGGTGATACATTGGCTTGCAAAGCATTAGGAACCTGACCTCTCTGTTTAACAAGAATGCTCAATTCTTTCAAAGGCTATCATTTTGCTGTTGAATTGTTCCATATCTGAAAGTTGTAACACACAATAAATATTTTTTGCTGAGGCCAGATTTATAAAAATAGAAATAAAGAAACCTTTCTTGTTAGCATCGGGTATTTTGAAAAGGGATATGGTCAATTTATCAGTTTGTCTTTGCATTATAAATGTCCCACACAGATGGCATTGATCAAATTCCTAGAATGCTTCTGGTTTATTGATATTTTAGTGCTTGGCATGAGGGTGCATGACTAGTGTGTTCGTCTTTAACGACAAAACAATTACGGGGTTATTTTCTCCTGTCTGCAAATGCTGTTATTTTTATTGCTAAAACATATCGCTGCTCATGGCTCTCCTGTAGCCATATCCTCAAATCTGTAGTTTATTACTGGGGGTGAGCTGATGGCATGAGAGACCTAATTCAGTTGCAGTTGATTTGCATTTCGCGCCGCGGTTCAACCTCCATTTCAAACCATAATCAGTTTTGTGCTGTTTGGTAAAGAAAAATGCAGATGAAATTGATATGGGTCCCACAACAAAAATCGAGTTTTTCTGCTTTTCTTAATAAGCAGAAGTTTTATGCTTTTCCTGCGTTTCATCAAACAGGCATTAAGTAGAGATGATATGCTTATCAAAATAATTCACACACCTTCATTAAGCAGACAACCCTCCTCCTCCGAATGCCCTCCCTCCAATATGTATAATAACAATTACTACCATAAATCAATAACAACAACAGTGATGACAAGTCCTCTTCTTGCATTTCTTATTCTATGAACTAGAGCTTCTCTCTCTCTCTCTCTCTCTCCATGGCGATGAACCAGAGCTTCTCTCTCTCTCTATATAGTGGTGTCTCTCTCTCTCTCTCTCTCTCCATGGCGATGAACCAGAGCTTCTCTCTCTCTCTATATAGTGGTGTCTCTCTCTCTCTCTCTCTCTCCATGGCGATGAACCAGAGCTTCCCTCTCTCTATATAGTGGCGTCTCTCTCTCTCTCTCCACAGCAAGCTTCCGATGTTCGTATCGGCCACCATTTTCGACGCCACCACCACATGAAGAACTACCTCGGCCTCTTATATCCATCGACATTGGTCGTTGAAGCTCTCGTCATGGTCGGTCAGACGCTATTGTGCACGTGAATTAATTCACATGCATAGTAGCGTTGCACTGTACACTTGAAGAAGACATGAACAATGCAACGCACCGTTTCACGTCTTCCTTTTTTTAAAACCTCAACCATAACAATATGAAAAATATGATAATTAAACACATGAAACTATTTTTTTTCAACTTCAAACTTAACCACAGTTTTAACCAAACACTTCAAAATTTATTTTGAACCGCAGCTAAAGTGCTTTTTATGAAACTATTTTTTAAAAACCTCAACCACAAAAGCAAAAGTAATACCAAATATACCCGAACTACTATCTGAACGTGTTTTTTTTTTTTTTTTTTTTTTTTTTGTGGTTGTGGTTACCAGGCAGTCCCAACTCTGAAGATTTTATGCATGCACCAAGACTTTTCAATTCTCATCAGGGCAGTTCATCGTGGACTTTAGAAATTGAACCATGAAAATCAATCGAAGCTCGTTCAGCTGGTGCGCAATTCACCCTAGTCCTCTCTTCTGCTATGTAGAATGTGAACGTATAAAGCTGTGGTTAGAAGTTGAAGCTATGACACCAATTTTCAATACTGGCCCACTGAGCCATTGACTGATTCCCGATCATGGAGCTCGTGATGGCCAGTCACACCACTTTTTCCTTTTTGAAAACCTTGATCCTTAAGAAACTTGGAAAGAAAGTAAGGATTTCACATCATGTGATGCTCATAATCCCATAATGTTCTTTGAACTGTCGCTTTACCAGAGATTCACTTGTGATGCACTGTTTCCGCTACTATTAGGCACTCCTCCATCCGGTATTTAACATATTTTCTCAAATAAAAACTCTTTAAACTTAAAATTTGTATATAGAATAAATTATTTTGTACTTGATTTTTATCAAATAAAATAAAAATAGTAAGATTCGAACTCGTAACTGATGGGTTGACAAGACTTTGATACTACCATCTAACCTAAACATTTAAGTTATAAAATGAGGTCTCAGAATATAATTTATATTATTCTCTAACATATTTTTAATCTTTTTAATAAGATGAGAATTGGGCGGAGCAAGGTGAAATAATTAATTTGATGATGGATGTGCTGCTAAGGATTCCATCTTACATCTTGCTACTACACTATCCAACATTTGCTACTAGAGCTAGACCACTCTCCTCAGGTTCAGTACAAAAATACTTCTCCTCGGTGGAGCCTTATGTTTCACTCTTTCTTCACGTCGTGAGTTGTAAGCTTACAGTCAGTTACTAGTTTGTAATGAAAACGTGTGGGGATGGATCGTTCCCTCTAGTTGAGTAAATCAAAATTTCAAAATAATCACAGGTTTATCTAGCTGATGTTGTTTTTTAAAATGATTTTTGTTTATTAATATATTTAAATAATATTTTTTTTATTTTTTAAAAATTATTTTTAATATTAGCAAACCAAAATATCTAAATACATAAAATAATAATTGGAACAAGCAGAAGTAAACTCTTCTTCAATATTAATGTTGTGGTTTTGCTTGAGATTTGAGAGCATTGGTTAATAAATGGGGTGGTATTGCTTGGAGTGATTTGTTGATGTATTTGCTGGTGGATCATGTCGTAAAAGTTATATTAAAAGCTATTCTGAAGTCATAAATGAATTTGGTCGATCCTCTCACTAAACCACTTGCTTCATCATACTCGTTTTTCTTAAACCACCAAGTGGTAAAGCTTAACCTTTGTTTCTCCTTTTTTATTTTGTTGATGCTGTTTCTAGTGTAGATCGTAGCTGTTACCTAGCTAATGCAAAGGAGACACATGGGATTCATTGCCTGGTGTTTAATTGTGTTTGATAATGGATACAGCTATCGATTGTACTTTAATTCTGGAAATAGAAGAAGGTGGTTGCCGGTGAATGGGGCGGGGTTGGTTCATAATCGGTAACGCTTCACACTTCCTGCAACATTTCCTACCCTGCATCACCTATTATGGTAAGAGTGCATTAAGAAGCACTTAGGTGGTGGCCTAGCGGGGGAAGAGACTTGTTTCTTTTTTCAGTACTCGGGTTCGATCCTCTCTGTGCATGCCTGTTACGCTCGTGGTGCCTTACTTGTCCACTGGGCTTGCAGAGTGTTCAGTGAATCCGGGGATTAGTTGTGGTGCGCGTAAGCTAGCTCGGACACTCCGATTATAAAAAAAATAAGAAGAAAAGAGTGCATTAAGAACAACTGATGGAATGCACAGCCTATTAAGCTAAGCCAGGACTTCAATTTTAATGTGATGCAAAATCTTGAGAGATGTTCAAACTTGCATGGCTTTAGTGGGTGCTTGTTTTTGTGCTACAATCTATTTTGTTTTTGTGTTTGTGATATGTTCTTAGATATTTTCAAATGATTTTTAATAATAAAAAAAAACACTTTGGAAACTAAGAGTTAATGTATATTTTTGTACCTTGCTTGCAAACGAAATCCTGAATGCTAACGCAAACAGTACAGGGTGACCATTGCAGCTGGACTGTGATTTTTAATTGCTCTCACTAATTTGGTTCTGGCGCCGTCAACCTTGTTGCAATTAAAATGAAAATGGAGACACTCGAAAGCTTTTAATTGAAACCACACGGTTGTCAGTACCGTTTTGTTTTTTTATTGATATGAAATGTTTCGATTTTAAAATATTTTGACGTGTTGTGTTGTTTCGGGGTTGTACTATTCTTATATAATTAGTTAATTATATATATGAAAAAAATTAAACAAAAAAAATTAAATATAACTTTTATTTTTTATAAAATCAAAGTTGACGTAACAATTTTATTTTTTTATAATATATATTTTTTTAATTTTTATTGTTTTGATTTTGGTTCTTGCATTTTTAATATTCTCATAAACAATGATATATATATACAAGAAAGTTATCATCATGGAAAAAAAACAATAAATCAAGGCGGGAGTGAAAAAAAGCAAGAAATCAAGACGGGAGATGAACAACAAAACAATTTGTCCAGGCGGGAGATTGTTTTTTTTACTGTAGCCAAAATGCATAACCGGAGTAATACCGATATGTTTCGATTGATATTTGACTGAAAAATTCGAAACGAGCAAAAATTTAAATCGAGGTAAACATAACTTTATTTTGTCTTATTTTTTTAACTGGTATAAAACATTTTGGGCCGAAACGAAATAGTATTTACAACTTTGGTCTTAACTGATAATTGCTGCAGGAAACAGGCACTTGTGTCTAGCAAGATGGCCCTCCCGACCGTTGAGATTATCTTCTTCGCGGGGAATTTTATAGAATTCTGCAACCCCGGTGGGAGAAAATGGAGATTCATATCACCCAAGATCTACGTTCTGATTTTTCTCCAGGCTTACTAGATTGATAGCTTGCTAACGAGCCAACCACACGAAGAATCTCTTAACTGCTGTTGCCCTTGCCCATAGCCAATCCATGATTTGACTCCTGATGCAAAACCATGAATGGCAACATCTGAGGTATCCACTTGATGTAACATATAGAATTGAGGAGCATAACACTGGACAATCTTTTTGATTCGTCAGATGGCATGAAAATGGAAAATCATATTTGTATACAAAATTTGGAAATGAAATATTAACGAGTCATTTATAGTAAATCATTGTAACACCAAACCCTTTCTCATTTCATGCCATTGTTATTATAGAGACGATGAAAGCAACCTACACGGCCATAAAACCATATAAATTAGAGAAGAAAAACAAAATGAATTGCCCACAACACCAAACCCATGCGTAAATTTTACAGTTGGTTTTGAGTATCATCCAGTCCGTATTCTATCCAACCTGTCGACACTTTTCCGTGCTCTTTCCAGTTGGTGGTCGATGCTTTTCCGGGATTTCTCATGGCAGTCAACACTCCTCCGAGACCTTTCCATTTGATCAAATGAGATCCTTAACTTTTCTAGCTTATCAGCATTATTTGACAGGCTTTTTAGTTTTTCTAGCTTGTCAACATGATTGGATTGAATCTTCGGTTTCTCGAGCCTGTCAGTACTGTGCCTTGGTTTCTCTCTTCGATCTGTACTTTTCCTTGAAACCTCAAAGACATCCGTACTCTTCCGTGACTGCTCGAACTGATCTGTACTTCTCCTGGAACTGTATCTTTGAGAAGGAGATTTCTCCACAGTTGATATGAACTTCTTCAGATGCCTGATATACTCTGGATAGTGCTCTAAATCACAATGGTTCCCTCCTTTAAGCCAAAGTGGTTCGTACTTTTCTTTACAGAGTTCCCATAATTGCTTACCATGGGAGCAATCGACAACTTCGTCTGAAGTTCCCTACAAATAAAATGAAAAGATCAAAATATTAAGGTAATTAAGAATAATAGATCCCCGGTCAATTAACTTTTCAAGGGCATCTCGCATTCAGTCGATGGGATTGCATGCATTTAAAATAAATGAATGAATATACACTGTTTATTTCGAACACACTCTGAAACACTTCACATTTAGAAGACAGTCATGGAGCATGAAAAACAGTTTCTCTTTTTCTCTAGTTTTTGTTGGAGGTGGAGGGAGATTTTCACTGTTTTCTCCACTACTCAACGCAGTAGTTAAATCTTCGACCATTCATGGCACTGCGAATATTTCAAATTTAATTATTACACAGGACAAAATCGGTTCAGCTGTATATGCCAGAACCTTAAGGACAGTCAAATAAAAAAACTCACTGATGTCAGCAGACAGCACACATCACTATTCCTTGAGCACCGAACAAAAGTCTCAGGAATCCTGATTAGGCCATCCATGGGGTCCATATACCTTACCTCTTCCAACTACAGGGCTGCTCTAACCCCAGTCATGTTATAAAATTTTGTTTTACCTTTTCTTTTTTATTGGGCAATCTACTCTCACAGTTGCCATATGAAATTTCAATCCTTGTGAAGGTTAGATACATGATTAAAGAAAGAAATATATAAAAGAAATTATCTCCAATCTTTGCCTATAATTATTTACTTTGTCTGGATCTCCAGTCTTTACAATTAGTGATTTACAAGTCACACACACATACATGACAGCTATGTTCTTGTTTGAATTTGAGACACCTGCATGGACCATAAGACCAATGCAGAGCCAAATGTGTCAGATTCACTTGAAAAGACCTGTACTATCAAATAAAAAGAAATCTCAAACCCCTACCATCAATTATCCATGTAATACCAGAAGATAATCGTATTCTTTTCTAAAAAATAGCAAAGTAAATTATAAATTTTGGTAGAATAACATCTGGAAAAATATTTAGCAAAATAGCAATTTCACCTTATCACACTTTTTAAAATGCAATATTTACTAGTGGTCAGTATTTCTAAACATGACAAAATAGTTATCGCACTTCAGAATTGTCCAACTTGTAGACTAAAAAATATACTCCAATTAAAACCTTATAAAATTATTGCTCACAGTAGTTTTGACAGGTGAATCTGAGCAGTCAGATGTGGTTCTGCTATAATTAGATAAAAATCTGTCCCAGAAAGATTATGTGGATGGTCTAGCAAATATATCAACGGACCAGTGGAATTGTTACTCCTTATCATCGAATCTTTAGATTTAAATAATCTCATCTCAGTGTGTCAGTTTTGACAGTTTTGTGATTTTTCTTACTAACCAAGTGATCAGTTTAACAAACCAGCCAACTAATTAATCCAGGATTTAAATAGATGTTGCAGTTGGAAACCATGACATCAATTAAAGTTGTCATGATTGGGAACCACAACATCTATAAACATGCTATTTCTCCAAAACTTTTTACTTTTATATCATTTCGCTATTTATTTGTATTTTACATGCTAATTGCCCAATTTATCCAAGATTATCCCTGTCACTTATGCAGGGACTATCACAATATGCTTCTCTGGAAAAATCTAAAAAGGAAAAAACAAGTAAACTAAAGGCAGTCTACAAGAGGTAAAGTGTTGAGATATCTTATGGAGAACAATTAAGTTTGTAATAATTGGTTGGAGGAACACATAGAAACATGCATAGATACATAGATTAACACAACCAAGTTCCTGCAATGAAACATGAAGAAGCTAGAGAGTTGACAGACAGACCTACATGCATTAAGAGTGCCAGAAATTTATGTGTACTCTAGGTTAAAATGAAAAATCCTCTTTTCTTAAGCAATTAAAATTTGGAGGTCTTCTAACTATAAAAGGAGCATTATAAATTCTTCAAAAGAAGGAAAAACTGTTAATGAGATGACAATAAGCACATAGAGGAGGAACAAATCAAACAATTCCAACACCAATTACACTGAGATACGAACTCGAAACAAATTTTGCTATGTTTTTCCAAAACATGCAATTATAAGAGAAAACAAAGCTTCATATACACTTGAACATGCATTGGAATAGTATACTTACATGCATGATAAGAACTGGACAATTTACTAGTGGTATTTTGTCAATATTCTGCAAAAAAAGAAAAGAACAAAGAACAAGCCCATTATGTTAAAGAACTTATAAAATCACCACTTCAGTGATTGGTTAGGACAAGAGTATTGATAACTGCATGTTACCTTATAAATGTCAAACCAGTATGTTCGCTTAACAGGATACATGACTCTTAACCCTGAGAGTATGGGACTATGCAGAACAACAGCCCGTAACTGAGGCAGTCGAGCAGCAAGATCTAACGTGGGGCCACTTCCAACAGATTGCCCATAAAGGATTATGTCTTCCTGCTTGGTACCATAGCTTTCTTCTAGACACTTATATGCAGCTTCAATATCAGCATATGTATTCTGCTCACTCGGCTGCAACACAGGAAATGGGCTTCAGATGGCCATTTCAGTTCCTTCCACAAGCACCAAGAAACTCATAAAAGAAGTTTTTTTTCCCATTAATTATTAAGAAGTTAAACTGTTCATCAAACCTTTCCCGACGATTGCCCATACCCAGAATAGTCATACCTGAGAGAGTTAAAAATGGAATGAGAACAACGAACAATGAACAATATTCCAATGAGAGATGCAAAATCACAAACCATGTCAATGAGTTGTGTCTCAACAACACAGGTTCATAACATGTCCTGAGAAAGAATAAAAAACAAGTCCTATTCATCTAAGCAATGACAGCAAATAGTACTTGGGAAAGGGCATGTCTAGTAGCTTGAGATGCTACAACAATCTGCGAATCGGCCAGGAATAATCAAGCCAGTGAACTACAGCTCAACTGGCATTAGTGTCCTCCTCTCCCTCAAGAGGTCTCGAGTCCAAACCTCTCCTTGGTAACCAAAAAATCAGGATCAACCTTTTATGTATATATATAAAGCCTAACATGATCCTTGGGTTTTTGCAGTGGATTTATTTAAGCATCAGTCATAGAGAGGGGTATATCAATTCAGCACGATTCATTTGATCAAAAGCTATGGAGGTAATCCGCGGGCTTTATATTTAAGATTTGGGAGCAAATACGGCAAGAACCCCATCTTGATAGCACCAATACTTGAAAAAAAGAGAGGCAAGAATCTAAAATTGATGAACTGAAAAAAATTACTAGATTTTCTTGTGAACAACAACAAGTGACAAGAATCAGAACAGACGGAAAACGAAGAAGTTAGAAGGACATTAAATAAGCTAAAAAGACAAGAAGGTGAAGATGGGAAAATAGAGATATTGTAAACAGTTAGCAGTAGTACCCCATGAAATTGACCCTCAAGTGGATGCTCAGCTCAATGAAAAGCTCATACATCTGACCCAGATCGGCAGCATTTCCATGAGAATAAAGCAAAGTGGAAGTAGCCATAGGATGCCTTATATACATTGCCACAATATCTGTACCTTTCCTTGTTGGCAATTTCAAGATTTCAACATTTTCACGGTGAGGAAAAGGGCTAAGCAGCAATAGACCTGTTAATTCATCAGTTACTAGCCTATATGATGGTGGGTTTGGTGGAAAGAAGGCAAATTTTGCTGCCATTGATGATGTGACCCCTCCCATCTCTCCCTATGACTCCTCTTGATGCTCCTCTTGCTCCCCTGTTTCTTCTAGTCTCCACTATCACTATGGATGTTTCAGACCAAAAACATTCTATTCCAAAGGTGGAGGCAACTTGAAACGCAAAGTATGAAGGGTAGGGGAGGGGGTTTGTTGTTGGCTATGATTGATTTAACTTGGGGATTGAATTGATTATTTGGTGTAGGGTCAAATATAGTGGACAAGGAATTTTGATGGCAAGTGGGAATGCCTCACAACAACCCCATGTGGATAAAGTTGATTGTGATTTTTGGGTTTGAAGATTCATAAAAAATAAAATAAAATAAAATCATTTGGTAGAGAATTTTGGTTTCATCCTCTTGACACCATATCAAATAGTTTAATTCCTTAGGTTTTGGCAACAACCTTTGTTTGACTTCCCTCTCATTGGCTTTAATTAACCCATTAATCATTTTTTTAATTTTTTTTTATAATCGGGGTGTCCAGGCCAGCTTCCGCGCACCACAACTAATCCCCAGACTCACTGAACATCCTGCAAACCCAGTGAGCATGTAAGGCATCGCAGGGGTGACATGCATGCATGGTGAGACTTGAATCCTGATGCAGAGGAAAGAAACAAGTTCTTTCAACCGCTAGGCCAAGACCCCACTTGCCCCATTAATCATTTATTATTTTGATAGGTAGAAAATAATTAATTAATTAATTTTTGGATTATATTGATGCTTTCAACTTTAGTTTTGCCATTTTCGTGGTAATAGTTGTTTTATAAAGTATTTTTATTTGAAAATATATTGAAATAATATTTTAAATAACTAATATATGAGAACGATTTAAGAAGATTAAAAAATTAATTTGAAGCATCAAAATTAAAAAAATAACATTTTTTTTAAAAATAATCACAAAAACAAAATATATATTATTCCGTTTCATGAGATGCTCATTATACAAGTGTGTGTTTGCATATGTACTAAAATCAATTCATTTTTAATCACACTTAGACAAGTTTTTTTTACAATAAGTAAATTAAAAAAACAACTCAATACAATATTTAAAAGATTAAAATTAAAACTCATTTATTATCAAAACCAACACCACAACATTACATAAATGTATGTTTAGTAATGCAGTAAGATGTGCTCTTACAAAAATATTTTTTAATTAAAATAATATTTTTTAATTAAAATAATATATTTAATCTTATTTTTAATATCACCATATTAGAACTATTGAAAAAACACATAAAAAACAATAGTTTATTATCTTTTGAATTGAAAAACATTATTTTCAATTAAAGAATAATTTAGACTTGGATTAATCATAAATAACATCATCAAACATAGCCTAAGAGTAGCAATTAGCTTTTGTCTCGAATTGAACAAAGTGATCATACATTAGTAAATAGAAAATCTCAAAGCTAAAACTTCATCTCATCTCGACTAAAATTCAGATGCTCTGGGCAAAAAGATTTTAGCCTCAAATCTTGGACCAGTCCTCCCCACGAGAGATTCAAGTTTGTCATGTTTTTCCTTGGTGCTTAGAAAGAGACTGGAGGTATCCTTTTTCACTTGACTAGAAGCACACTCCGTAACCACATATGAACTGAGATTTCTCAGGAACATGGAGTGCAAATAGCATTTTTTTTTTTTTTTTGATAATGTGGGAACCACATGATCCGGAAAGCACACTTCGTGGGCCCAGAGCATGTGTAAACCCCCGGCTGTCCCAGGCTCTTACAAGGGATCTCGAAAGATTGGCTGTCAAGGCTCGAACACCTGACCACCTCGGGTAATAACCAAAGGTGGCAGGGTGCTGTTGCCGCTAGGCCAAGCCCCTGGGGACGAGTGCAAATAGCATGCTTGTGCTAAATAGGATTCTCTTACAGAAACTAACCGGAGGTGTTTGTTTCTGCGTTTAGTCTAGAAAGTATTTTTTTTATTTTTTATTTTTTATTTTAAATTAATTTTTTTCTGATATTTTTAGATATTTTGATGTATTTCTAAATAAAAAATATTTTAAAAAACAACCGCAACTGTTATAGCAATCGGCTCCATACGTTGGATCAAGAGTTAACAGGGTGTTTGCAGCTGCCGAAGTGGTAAGTCCAAGGAGAGATTGAAGCCCGAAGAATGAGCCAGCTGGTATAACAAGTGGAGGACAACTTTATGGCATGCCACCACTTGAACATTCCAATATTATAACATCACCAGTCAGTCACCACGAGGTTTTCTAAACGAATTCTTTGACGGTTCTTCATCTTCTTAAAGGTTTTCTGCAATCTGATAATCTTTGGTTGATGGATGGATGGATGGGTCGACGCTGGTCAAGAATGTAGCCAGATAGTGAATCCTCTCCTCCCACGCACGGGGGTTCAAATAAAAACACCAGCTTGCATGTGACGTCCCTTCCAGAAAACTCATTTACTCCTTCTAACCAGGTAATTATAGCTGGTAAACAAGAGTTTAGATGAAGTTATAAACGCCACGAAAGCCCTTTAAAACATCTCGATCCACTGCTGAGACTGGAAGATTTTAGCCTTCGATGGATCGTTTAAATCAAGTGGGTTTCATAATAATAATAAAAATCAACTGGGATCAAAGACCATGTAGCCTAATGTAATGATGGTTAATGGTGCGTTTTAGATTTCACTCCCATGGTAAAAAACACAAGATCAATAAAGAAAAGAGGCAGTAGGAAAGATCGTAAACATCAGAGGGCACATCTTGTTTTAGCAGCTGAATTTAAAGTAGTGTTCAAATCATATCTTGCTTGGAAAACATCAAGTTAAGTATTTTGATATGCGGTTAATGTTAAATATATCGTTTTTATTTATTTTAATTAAAAAAGCAATTATTATGCATCGCAGCATTACTACCACGCACAAGCAACTTCACAATGTATCCTGTGACCACCACTCATTGTGCCCTGCTCGTGCACCCTCCTAGGTTTTCGCATCGTTTGAGCCAATATCAAAAGTTGCCTCCCCAGGAAAGGTAGCCAGGCATTTTAACCCTAAGTTAAAGTACAATTTCCATAAACAACAAAGCACACACTGTAAGTTGGTAATCCACAGTACCCTTTGTGGGTCTCCATAACTCCAACCATACTTGACAATGATTTGATTTGATTTGATATCAAACTCATCATGAGCTGAGCAATCGAATCTCCTGTTTTTCTAACAGCCCTACCCGGCCATGGAGAAAAAGTTCTTCAGAAATCTCTAAAAGGAGATTAGATTGCTAATATTACGTGGTTTCGAGTCAAAACTAATCATAATGATTTTCATTTTGGGGTTGTGAAATGTTATCTAACCCCTCCTCTTTTACACCTGCAGAGATCAGCAACAGCAAACGGACACAAATTTCAGTACAGACACGGCTTGTGCAAGCAAACGAGGTCACAAAACAAGCCATAATATTGGTGGGGAAAATGACTCAACAGAAACCTATATGATTAGAATGGTACTGAGATATGCAGCAAATTACTCTTATCTCTGCCAAAAATAGGGTCCATAATATTATGCAAAGAAAGGTGGTGGGTCTCACTCATCTTGACTCCTTGTTATTGAGATTGGATGATCGGAAAGTGGGGGGTCTCACTCATCTTAGACAGGGCAAAAAATAAATACACAGAGACAGCCCTCAAATATGAGTTGTTTTAGGCTTTTACAGTTTTGCAGAAACAAAAGCCTTGCAGGGTTCAATTCCTAGTATACTCACTTGGCATGTGTTTTTTATCATAATATAGATAGATTTAAACTCAATCTTAGAGAGAGAAGAGACTATTTTTAAAAAGAGAGGAGGCACTATCACCTCTGTTGAGCTGTTTAGTTGAACATGCAACTCATTTACTAGCAGTTCATGTTTATGTTCTAAGAACATTCAGCAATCCCAGAAGCCATGCTCCCACACAAGTCAGAACAATACAAGTTTCTATATTTCTCTGCCTTGTTTGGATCATACGACAGGAGCATCCCCAATAAATATTTTTAGTGGCATGGCTAGTGTGCTGTCGATCAACACTGCCACTGCATATTAAAAAAATGATTTTTTTAATATTTTAAAATCAATTTGATATGGTGATATCAAAAAAAAAAATTAAAAAATAAAAAAAATATTATTTTAATATATTTTTAAATAAAAAACAACCATTACCACAATATAAAACACTTATGTAAGCTGTGTAACTTGACTAGAACAGTACTTACCAGGGCTGTCTCCTTCACCAAGGACAGGGGGTCTCACGAGCCAAAATCACAGAAGAAAGACTAACAAATGCAGACGAGAAGGACCTGGGTAAGGTTGAATGAAACATTTGGATCATCTTCACCCATTCTTGACAAGCATAATATATGCTATAAAAGTGATATCTTATGAGAATAGTTCATGTATCATAACGTTCAATTCTAAATAATGTCTTTGAATCCCACCCCAATCATGTGTCTCTTACTTGCCTCTTGATCTCACTTTCTTATTTTCCATAAAGGCATCATTCCATATTTCTTTATGAAAATTACATAAGTTCAATTAAAGTTTGTACTTAAGCATACATGAACATTTCTAAGACTATAAACAGCTATGAATTCATAAAATGAAATCTATAATTTGCAAAAGGCTATGCCAAAATTATTATGACAAAATCAGTGGATAATGCAATCACTATCAAATTGAGAAAACTTGTTTACATAAAGAAACATGGGGCAACCTGCTTCTATCAAATTGATCTCTAATGATTTTGTACCTTAATTATTGAATCTATTACCATTAAAATCCTGAAAATTGGTTACTGCTATAAAAACATTTACCAGGCAAGGCAAGCTTAAGTTCATAAGTCAATGCCAGGCTTATAATTTGCAAATATCCTAATGCAGAACGATTAAAAAATTACAATGTGCAGAGTGATTCTAAAGCTAAAACTGTGCCTTGACCAGCTATGTTCTTGGTGCCATTCATCAAACTTTTAACATTGCGCCTTCCTGCACAAGCTCTATTTGCTCGACAAATCTTCGAGTCTCATGTTTCACATTCTCCTTTTTCCAACACAAACCTGCAAGTACGGATTTCTTGAACTGAAGTTCAATGATAATTTTTTAGGTCACCTACCATCAACTCAGTATATATTGGAAATTTCTACAGAGTAAACACAAGTAAAATAGAAATATCTTGTCCAATCAGAGGGTTTCTGATTCTAACAAATGTATTTATTGATGTCCAGAACATCTCATTTTTAATGTAGCCAATATAACCTAATAACTATTAGAAGAACAGCCACATGAGCTCCATCATCTAAGTACATATTTGCTACTTCTTAACAACACATATGTGATATGGAGCCAACATGATATTATTTCAGCTCCACACCTAAGCAACATACTACAAGGTCCAACCATAAGATTTCAAATTTCACTACTTATGGTCAAATAAACAGATGTTTTGTCTACATATCAAATCTTATTTTTGTGATTGCTGTCAAAAATTGAAAAATAAGAAAAAGGGAGGAAGAATTTGTAATTTTCAAAAAGAGAAGAGCTAGAACAGTTTGCTTGAGAATGGAGAAAAAAAAAAAAAAAGGGAGTGGGGAGGTTCAAAAGTAGAAAACTCCATAAAGTTCAAGATAGAGTGAAGACTTTGAATATTCTCCAAAAGAAAAATATAAAATTCAACTTCAAGCCACCAATTACATAAACCCTTGCCAACAAGGTTTGAACTCCATGAATGCAGCTATATCCATTACCACAACAAAGAGTGACCCATCTTTCATATTGCAAGTACCCTAGTCTATGGCATAGACTATGCTTCTAAAAGCTTTCATCAACTGGTGGAAATGGTTCTGTCACAGAATTACACAGTTTAGTCTGTTGTTGAAAAATAAACCATGTCTACTTCTTTTATGATGTAAAATTAGATAAGGAATACCTAAACTCAGTTGATTGCAATACTTCACTTCAAAGTTGCCAGTAACATAAATTCCAAGAAGAGTACAGCTAATCTATCTACTATGCAGTAATGGTCCCTGAAAATGGGTGTTCTGGGAGAGAGAAACTGGATACAATCCTATCCTTCAGCATTTTTGCACAAAAAGTTTATTCGCAAGGTTCTGACCTACACCCTCATGGTTGGAAGTCCAAGTCTTTTACCAGTTCACCAAGCAATGGTCCCAAGACCTTCAACTCAATGAGAGAGAGAGAGCTAACAACTAACTAGCTTTAACTCCCTCCTCAATCCTGAAGTTGCAACTTGGATATCAAGAAAAGACACATAAAACACACAATGAATGGTACAGAGACAAGGCAATGATAAAAACACACATTTGCTACTTCTACACATCACAGACATGGAATATTGGGATATCTTATTATTTCATCTCCACTACCTTTAAAATATATGTCTTTCTACCCAGAACATATATTGTTTGCATTACTGCTGCAACAAACTGATAACTAGATAAACTAAGAAAACCTAAAGATTTACATGAGCAACTCAGCATTATATTAGAAGAACATCTCTATCACCTTAGTATATATATTTACAGCTTCTTAACAATACCCACTTGTGATATAGAGATATTTTGCTATTATTCCAGCTCCACACTAAGATTTGAGAGGTCCGGCCAAAAGATTTCCAATTTTGTTACCTAAAGCCCAATAAACATACATTTAATTCTCTGATCATATCTTATTTTTATGATGCAAACATAATTTTGAAACCATAAATGATAAAAACTTTGTAACTGCCAAACAAAGCCACCCTTCACTTTGAATAACAGCAAGGTGGGGTGGGGTGTAGAAGGGATGCAAAAATCAAAGCTAGAATTCAAGGTATCAGGGACTTCAAAGCATTGATTGTACATACTCTTATCAGCAAGGATTGAGCTCCTACAAATGCAACTGTATCTATTGTCATCGCAAACAGAAGAACAATAATTCATATTGCAAGACACCTAGTCTATCCCATCAACTTGTAGAACCTGACAGATAATTCATATCGCAAGACACCTAGTCTATGCTTCTAGATACTCCCACAAACTTGCAGAAACTGCTCGATTGCAGAATTTCACAGTTTAGTCTGGAGTTTGGAAAAAAAATACCCCATTTCTTGTAGCTTTTCTAATGTTGCAACAAGAAAGGCATAATTAACTTGAAGAACACGGCCTCAGTCCGGTAACTGCAAAAACTGACCTTTAATGTTATCAATAACCATAAATTCAAGGAGAGTAGAGCTCAACACCTAATAATGGTCCCTGCAAATTAAGCCCCTGGGAGGCAGAATACATAGACAATCCTATCCTTCAGCATTTCAGAAAAGATTCTTTATCAAGGTCTGAATTTTGACCCATCTCATTGCAAATTCAAGTCTTTTATCATTGGATAAGACAATGGTCCCTAGAGTCCCACAAACAGAAAAAGAGATGGAGAAAAGGCAGAGGATCCTAGAAGATGCAAATAAACTAACACTGAACTAACAGCTAAGCACACCCTTTCACAATGTCTAAACAAACAGTTGTGTTCAAAACTACAGATGGAGCATGATATGCTGAAAACGCGATATCATCATCTGTTATTTACCTATCCAACACAATGCATCGAAAAGAAGGGGAAACAATCACTTTCAACTCGCAAAAGCCAGTGCATTACCTATCCCTCCATAAGGACAAGAAAGGAAAAGACCTGGCTGTGCAGATAAATAGCCTCTACTGCACATTTAACTCCAGGGTACAACTAATCCAGCCTATGATAACAGAACAAGTACTTGGATCACATTCATAAGAAAGCAGCCCCTCTGACGAAAATTTAGCATCGTTGTAAACTATATTATTAGGTATTTATGCATGCATCCAATGCCAGGACAAATGTAACGATGTCATACCTTAAAATTTAAACGAAACAAAAATCAAACCAACAGTAAAATACCCTCCAATGTCTACTAATTTGGAGTGCATTGAAGTGCAAAATGTTATTTTTTTATACCCAACAAAACAAAGTTCCCACATAGGTTTTTCATTAGTGGGTCATATTGTGTAGAGAAATTCAACATCAACCAAAACACCTAAAAAGTGTAAGACAATCCTCAAAAAGAAAATTAACGGAAAACCTCACCAAAACAAACTTGAAACTAAGTCCGTCTCCTAAGCCTTTTCTTCAACTTTCTGTACTTATGCTTGTTCATCTTCTTCTTTCTCTTCTTCTTCACACTATCAGCCCACATCCCTGAATCCTCATCGTTTGGACCATCTTGGACAGACCAAGATGATAAAATCTGGTAAGAAAATAACTGAACTGGAGAGATCGGTGAAAAAAGCCAGGGATTCAAATGGGTCAAGTTTTCTACTTTAAATGAACCAAACAAAAATGGTCTGCCATCGATAGTGGGATTGTTTTCAGTTGGTTTGGTTTCGAGGTGGTGAGAAATGATGGGTGAATTTGTATTCAGGGATTGACGCAAATGTGGGTTTCGAAGCGAAGCAAGGATTCTTGAATGCGGTGGCGATTTTTTTAGGAGTTGTAAAAGAGTTGATTTTGCCATTGTTGTATAAAATGTGGACGATTCAAGGCAGTTTATAATTATATTGTAAATAAAATTTAAAAAATAAAAAAAGAATATTTTCACATAATTTCAAGTAATAATCATTTTAATAAATAATATGTACTATATTTTAAAATAGCCCTCCATCTAAATGGAAACCATGCTAGCAAATTTATTAATAAAAAATTTAAGATTCCATAACATTTTAGTTTATGTTTAGTATAAAATCACATGGAAAACCAACGAAAAAACAATACAATAAACATATTGTATCAAAACATAGTTAATGTCTATCAATACATCATCATACTTTTTTGTAGCTTTATCATCATCATCATTATCAATCTTATTAAGATTTATGAAATCTATAATTAAAATACAATTAATGGATAAATATTACATGTTATGCAAAATTTTATTTAAAACAAAAAATAATAAGTAAAGCATCAATAATTTATTATTAATAATGTACTTGGAGGAAAAATGGAGAGATCATTTCTTGCATAAACTCGATCAAAATTAGGTCTCACATTCCTTAGCAACCTGATATCACTAGACTCCAAGGAGTTAGCCCAACGGTGAAGGCTTGGGACTTGCGTGGGGTATTCCTCCCAGGTCCTGGGTTCGAATCCTGAGGTGCGAAGCTTCTTCTGTGAGTCACCGTCCCCTTAGTAAGAGCCTGGGACAGCCGGAGGTTTACACATGCCCTGGGCCCACAAAGTGCGCTTCCCGGGTCATGTGGTTCCCCCGTTCCGCAAGGATATCCAAAAAAAAAAAACCTGATATCACTAGTAACCATGTTTTGTTACATTATATTTCTATATGCAAATTTCTCAATGATATCTAGAAGTATAAATATGGTATTTATATTTTTATCCAATGCATAAGCATCATATTAAAAGTAAAGATTTAACAAAAATCATCGTATAAAATATCTATTCAGTCATGCATCCCACCATTAATTGATAATGTTAATGAAAGGATACACCTTAGCCTTTCTCATATGAAATATCCTTGACATTTCATCTTTTTTCATAATGAATAGCCTCATACAAATATCTCAATGAAGGTTTATAGGAGTTGGATGAAGTATTTCTTTCCTTTTAGTGAACTTTATTATCAAATATAAAGGAAAATGATGATTATAAAATATACTAAGTGATATTCAAAGAATAATAAACAACAAAACAAACTAACTATAATTATCAATGTTTTGTAGTATGTTGTTAATACAACAAGCACTACAATGAGACCAAAATATTGAAGGAAATTATTTTATCAATAACCTGTCAACAATAATATAATTAGAAGCATTCTCACCATGTGCACAATGTTTTTGTCTGATATACAAAACCACCTTTTCAAACAACTTATATAACAACTTAATAGTTTTGAAGCCTTTGTTACACCCATATATTTTTTTGAAAAAAATATTCCTTTAGGAAAATAAACTAAAAAGTTAATTAAAGTCTTTTTTTGATCAGTCTATCCATTATCCATCAATATGCAACCATGTTTCTTCAAAATCTTTCAATTACTCTCATATACATCAATCATCTATACCAAGTAATAACCATGAAAGGCATGAATGTTTGGTCCTTTATAACTAGGACTTATACTTGTTACAATGGCATGTGAATAATAAACAAAGCTAATAATATTAAATGGTATATACGCATCAACATCCATTTTTCTATAGCATATTCAAACCATTCGATTGTTTCTTTGTTTTGCTATAAATTTTAGAGAGAGTTTTTAGCATCATGAGTTGTGCTTAGCATGAAATATGCCCATACTATTTCAACTTCCTTTGTTTTCTAGAACATGACATTCTTTGGTGGTAAAATCTTTTTTTACCATTATTGTCACCATCATCATTGTTATTTTTTAAATCATATAATCATCCTCTCTTTATTATTCATTTGTTGTGAACTATATAAAGTGAAATTGTCTTGTATATCTTTAGATCTTTTTTCCTTCTTAACATTAATTTGAAGTTTCAAAAGCATTTGATGATGAATATTCAAAAGACATTTAAGACATTGTTCCATTTCTTCTTTAATTCCACCTAAATGATGCTTTAATAAATTAATGTCAACACTTGCAAATGTTTTACCACAATACAAGCATTTTATTTTATTTTAAATCATGCACTTAGTTTAAGAGCTTTTTTTTTGCAATGACATCATATAACATATGTTTTTGCTTTTATTCCATCTATTATGGAAATTAAATGATGGGATGACCAAGCCATCAAAACATCACTACTTAGAGTACTATCATTGTGAAAAGTCATTAATATATAATGTAAAAGAAATGCAACTAGAATATCCATGTGATAAAATACATTGATTTAAGGTAATTAATTATAACATTTTATATTGCAGTAGGTCATAAAAAATATTTTATTATTACTAAATACAATTTCTTTAAAGGCATCATAAAATACCACTTCTTTAAGCTATACACTTAATGATAAAAATCTTAAAGCAAAATATTGTTCTTGCTTTAACAAAAAAAGTTATCTTATTAATTTAGGTTGAATTTCGGATAATTGTAATTGTCTTTATCCTTAAAAGGATTCATAAGACAAAACAATTTGGTTTTCTAATATCATGAAACTAAGAATAAAGAATTGAGATTATATGACAACACGTAGTCTATTTTTGTATATTTCTTATTAAGTTGTTACATAGTATTTGTCACATATATGCAATGTTGTAGCGGTCATTCTCCCGGATCAAGATCCTCGGGTGTGGGTGAAAAGAATAAATAATTTTTGTCCTTTATCATTTAAAAAGCTTATATTAACCACCTATTACTTTGGTCAATAGAAACCTAACTCATCTTCAGAGTCTGAATAAAAAGACTAGTTTTGCATAGGAAAGACAATATCATCCCAAACAAATTTTATATAAGGTAAGTTATATTGTTTATTTGTTTTATTGTTGAGGCGTTGTTGTGTTTTTTTTAACCATTGGTCTGTCTAATGTCTAAAAATAAGTCCACCCTAGTAGAGTGAACTATGACTTGGGGTCAAGCCTAGCCATTCTAGAGTCCAAACATATTTTTGTATTTGTTTAAATATATCTTACGTATAAATTTGTAACATTTGATATTAAAATAAAAATATATTTTTTAGAGTTTTTGAAATACAGCACAAGTTCTCATAAATTGAATAAACTTGTTATTTGTTGGGATGTCGCGGTCGCATAAATTAATTATTCTAGCTTAAAACACACAAAATAGTATAGAGAAAATAAAGGGTCGATCCCAAGAAGAAAGTTTAGTTCAAATTTTCATGCCATAAATTATGCAATTAAATCACTTTTTCCCTGTTAACAAAATACATTTGATGCAATTAACACTTGGCAATTTAAGGAAACTACCTTTTCTTTTGATCTTTTTATTTTTTATTTTAGTCTCACATTGCTATTGATTATTTTAGGTGAGGGTAAGGAAGCTATATAAATTGGATGTCTAACAAAAGGAATTAATACAAAAAAAAGAAAAAGGAAATCCAGGAAATCGCCAAAACATAAAACATTCTCGAAATGAACTGATCCTGCTCAAATTTATTTGATGGTACAGAATATCAAATGCCAAGTCCATATAATAGGCGCTAACCAAAGTTGTAAAATCCGTTCCGGGCCCCGTTCCGGTTTTTTGTTTGGAACGGAACGTTCCGGTTTCGGTGCATTCCGGCGTTCCGTTCCGGTTTTGTACTGTTCATATTTATTTAATTATATATATGAAAAAAATAAAATATTAATTTAACAAGTATAATTTAAATTCAAGATAAATGAACTTTAAATTATACAATACAAACATAATCTCAAAATTAGAAACATCTTTAAAATTCCAAAATATTATGAAAGTAAAATGTTCTAAAATAAAAGAAAAATACATCAAACATCTTCTACATCATTAATATAAAAATATTAGAATTTCTTATTATGCATCCCAAAAAAATAGTAAATACCATAGTAAGATAATTACAAAGAGAATAGTACTGAAAATCATATGTTCAAAAAGAAAAGAAAAAAACATATTTTGAAAAAAATAAATAAGTAAAATTCGGAACACAATATGATATAAATAAAAAATCGTAAAATCGTAAGTAAAATATTTCTAAATACAATACAACATAATTATGGCTATAAAACTTCATTAGTTAAGGTTCATATATAATTCAAAATAATTTAAAAATACATTACAAAACAATTATGTCCATAGAATTTCATTAGGTAAAAACTAACAAATTTAAAATAAATATTTTGATGATATGCTATATAAATTAAAATCAGTCCCATGCCCGTCATTTTCCTCGTTATTTTTAATACATTTATCAAAAGTATTATTATTGAAAGGATTATCAGTACTAATACTGGTGTCAACACTCAACATCGATATTACTAGTACTAGCTCCAACTCCAACAAATTATTTCGACATTAGGATATGAAAATGATTTAAAAACATCAAAATTTTTTAATTTAAAGTAAAAAATAAAAAAATTTAAGTATAAATTTTAAAGTTAATATTACTAATTTTCAAGAGTGATTCCATGATATATATATATATATATATATATATATATAATTGTTATTTTTTTATAAAATCAACACAACAATTTTATTTTTTTATAATATATATTTTTTATAATTTTTTTTAATATATATATTAAAAAATTATATATATATATATATATATATATATATATATATATATATATATATATATATATATAATTTGTCCAGCTGGACTCCAGCATTCGGACAAATTGAATTTCAATTTGTCCGATGTGGGACAACATAATGTGTCCCACATCGGACAAATCCACTTCAATCTCCACTCTTCTCCTTTATAAATACTCTCCACTCCAATCTCCATTCTCCTTGTCCCACATCGGAAAAACTCCTTTCCAATCTCAACTCTTCTCCATTAAATAATCTCAAGTCTTCACACTTCAGTTCAGACTCCCCTCTTCAGCCCGGAACGGAACGCCCGGAATAAAACCGAGGCGTTCCGGGCGGAATTGGGCCGGAATTTCCGGAATTAAAACCGGGACGAAAACGACGCCGTTTTGTTCCGGTTTTATAAACGGAGCGGGATGTTCCGGCCAGAACGGAACGAATTTAATAACTTTGGCGCTAACACTTGAAAATTAAAAAGTAAAAAACAAAAAAAGGAAAAAACATACACCTATATTATTTAGTGGCCCCAAGGAAGCGTAACAATAATGATTTACTGGAAGAGCACGTCTGGAATGACCTCATCATGGCAGCAGAGAAAAGTTGAGAATTTCTCCATGGCGCGGTTGCACTCCGGGCATTTCATCGTCTCAGGGATCCTACCCATAGTCATCGGGAAATCGAAGCGGCAACAAGGATGAGAAATGCCATGGATTGTTCTGTGGTGGTCTTGCAAGGCCAAGTCAAAGCCCTTGACAGGCACTTGGTCCTTCCAAAACTCATACTCTACTAGTGTTGGCAAAATTGTGGTGCTGTCACTACAAAAAAAGGGTGCGTTTTGCAACGGATTGATCCGTTGCAAATTACAAAGAAATCCGTTGCTAATATTAATTTGCAACAGCATTTGCAACGGACACAATCCGTTAGAAAAAAGTCGTCGCAAATTTCGTTTGCAACGAATAATCCGTTGCAAAATAATTTGCAACGGATATCCGTTGCAATTTCTCCCGTTGCAAATACACAGTTTGCAACGGATATGCCGTTGCAATTGCAATGGCCGTTCCGTTGCAATTGCAACGGCTGTTCTGTTGCCGTTCCGTTGCAATTGCAACGGAAGCTGATGCAAATTAAGTAGTTGCAATAGCAGTTGCAACGGAAAATCCGTTGCAACTGCTAATTAATTTTTAAAATCCAATTAAAATATATTTATTTTTTAATTAATTATGAATAAATATTTTCATAAATATTATTGATATATTCTTAATATTGAGAACTAAATATTGTTAAAATAAAAATTTCATAAATAAAAATTTATAATACAACAGAGATTCGGTTACATTTACATGTAGAAGTAAATCAACATGGAATAAAAAAATACATATTTTGAAGTGTTTAAAAAAATACACCGATCCTCTTTGGTCTTCATGGCCAGTTCCATTTGCTCAATCCTTCGATTAATTGTTGCTATCGTCTTCTCTATTCTGAAAATCAATTCCAAGAATCACATGCAATGGGGCATGTCTTAGTTCTTTCCAATTGTGTTATCCTTAAATTGATACTAGCTTGATTTGCATGTCGATTCGGCCAAATAAGTACTCATTCTTGGATCGGAAGCCAGAACCAGAATCCTTGTCAAGAGACAGCGTGAGAAGTTGGCCACCGTTCAGTATCTTAGCGCGCTGATCACCCCAAGTGATGTCAAAATCTCGGAAGAAATCGCCACCCATGGAGGCTCCCATGATCACACAGTGAATGACAAAAAATATCATACCCATAATCTACTCTCCATAAATTGAAAATGGAAAAAGACACTCAATAGACCTGCAACTGATTTTTCATTCAGCTGAAAGCATCAGAAACACCAAACACTGATCATGGTAATGCTTGTCATTAAGCATTTACCTTTTCTCCACAAGGTCAGTTTTGTTCCCAACAAGGACAATGATGACATCACTGCCCCTCTCAGTGCGAACCTCTTCAATCCATTTCGAAGTGTTCAGGAAGGATTGCCGACCTGACACATGAACTATCAAGTTAGGAAACATCCGCGAGACATGGATAACTTTTTCCACACAACTAGTTTGAAAGTTTTTTTAATGAGTATAAAAGAAAAAAAAAGGCCAATGAGTCTGGATTGCAATAAGAGAACATAACCAAACACGTTTATGACTTCAGAAAACCAACACGCCAATCAGGGAATTATCAACAAAATAAGTGATTTCACTTGATCTCTTGAGGCACCAATTAATTTAAAATGGATAAATGACACTTGAAATACTTCATACTTGCAACGTCAAATACAATGACAGCAACTGAGGAATCTCTAATATAACTTGTACAGAGATGAATGCAATAAAACATTTCACAGCAGATCCTTAAGGAAATGAAAAAAAAAGCAGCAAAACGACCAATCGATGTAGGTAAAACGCGGAACAGATACAGATCATGCTAAAAACTGAAAAATAAATGCAATAAAACGAGAAAATAACAGAGGAGCCAGATCTAAGAAATAAAGAGGCGAGGAAATAAAGAGAGATCTAAGAGGAGACCATCTCCGTCCTTATCGAATAGGCTGAAAGCTTCCTTGAACTCGGAGATCTGGTCGTCGGTGAGCTGATCGGCCATTTTTGTTTGGAGAAAAGGGAATATCAGAGAGGTAGATAAATATATAAAAAAAGGAAGTGGCTGGCTGGCGAGGGAGGGAGGGTGGCGAGGGAGGGGGGCTGGAGAGGGAGGGGGCTGGCGAGGGAGGCTGGAGAGGGAGTGGGGGCTGGCGAGGGAGGGGGGCGGCGCAATTGGAAAAATGGAGCATAAATGAGGCAGACGAACGAGAGAGGAAGAGATGAATCGAGAGGAGCGAGGGGGCGGCCAAGGGGAGAAGATAAGAATGGGGTAGTAGCTAGGGTTTTTTAACTTTTAACATTGAGATGAGGGAACGGACGGGTGGGGTGGGTTTTAATTATAATAATAATAATTATTAATTAATATAATTAATTATTATAATAATTATTAATTATTATAATATAATAATTAATTATATTAATAATTAATTATTATTATTATAATATTATAATTATTATTATTATAATAATAGTTAACATAAAAAATAGGAGTATTAATTTGTAATTAATTTGATTAAATTATTTGTAATGGAATGTATTTTAATTAATTATGTTTGAACTTATTGGTTATTTATTAATGTGTTCATTTTATTTTCTTAAGTTTTTCTAGCACTCAAAGACAATAAGTAACATTAATTAACTTCAAATACAACAACCATAAAAAAAAACATACAAATTACTTTAAAAACATACAATAAGTAGCTTAAATTTCAAATTTCAAATATTGCGGATCTTTTAATTATATTTAATTGTATAATTTACTCCTATTAATTGCATAATTAAACTAAATTCAAAATAATTGCATTATATTTTAAATAATATAAAAAATAGCTCTTCAAAATATCTTTTACCATTGGAATACATATCAATAAAAAAATCAAATATACATTATTCAAAGAGTCATTTTCAAGATTTGAATCTTCAAAATGGATCTTGCCATTGAACTTGCTCTTACAAAGAGGTTGAGCCAGATTCGGAGTAGTTGAAGGAGGTGAAGTTGGGTTAGAGAGTTCGGATTGGGTCGGATTATCCATAATTAAAGGTTTTGAAATGAAAATGAAAACATGTTTTTGTGGCTGGTCCTCATGAGATTTAAGTTAGATATATTGCTTAGAACCTGACAGAGCAAGCACACGTGCATGCGCTGGTGATGAATTATTTGATTTTATGCTTCAAAATTGTTTCTTGCATTTTTTTTGTAATTTTTTGATGTTTTATATTAAAATATATAATTTTTTTGAGATTTTTTTTTATTTTTATAGTAAAATAACTATTCTATCCTGATATAAGATAAAAACTAAGAGTTAACGGAGGAGGTGTCACAGTGATTTCACATCCTATTGCACGGTAAAATAACTCTTTTACCCATTATAAGACAAGATTGAAGAGTTGAATGTAGGGGTGCTATGTTAATATATCATTTTTTATTATTCTTTTCTGCGAATACTATGTACGCATCTGACACGCCCGCCGACAATATTCGACCTGACGCACACCTTATTTTTGTCTATATTTATATATGTGTGCTCTTAGTTTTGATTTTTAATTTTTATTATTTTCTTATTTGTTAAGGTGGTAACTTTTTGAAAAATTTTGTTCTTAGATTTTAGTTTGTGTTTATGATCATTTGAAAATTGATATTTCTTATATTTTTTTCTTTGTTCTTTCTTTTAGTTTTTTTATTTTATTTTCAAGTCATATAATTTTTTTCCAGCTAATATTTTTTTTATCATTTATTTTGTTTGCTCTTTTGTTATAGTTTTTAGGCTTTTTTATTCTTTGATTTAATTTTATATTTTTTTCATTATGATATCATTCTCCATCTCTTCACGTGGGCCCTGCAAGCTTGTAGAACCCCACCGGATCCCGGCAACGTCAGTTAAAGAAAATGGGGCATCGATTGCTATGGCAGAACACCGGCTTCTAGGCCTAGTGGCAAAAAAGAAGTTTTTAGCCGGCAAGGTGGAGATCGGGAAGCAGAGATGGAGAGTTGTTCTGAATAAATGAGAGAACGAGAGAGAATTAAGAAGAATGGATATTAATTACATTTGAATAAATGAGTGTTTGCTTTTGTTCTGAATAAATGAGAGAACGAGAGAGAAGAAGAATGGATATTAATTACATTTGAAAAAAAAAACGGGGTGGTGCGGGTATTAAATATATATTTAAGTTTTTTTTTTTTTTAAAAAATAACAATTCTTGCGGGGTGATGAAAATTAATTTTCATTTGCAACGGCATTTCCGTTGCAAATTACATTTGCAACGGCGAATCCGTTGCAAACCATGTTTTTTTTTTTTTTTTTTTTCTGGAATTGGTTTAGCAACAGAAAATCAATTTGCAACGGAAAAGTTTGCAACGGATTATCCGTTGCAAAATCCGTTGCAAAATTATTCGTTGCAAATGTCATTTGCAACGGTGAATCCGTTGCAAACCATGTTTTTTTTTTCTTTTCTGGAATTGGTTTAGCAACGGAAAATCCGTTGCTAAACAATTTCCGGATGCAAATTTAGCAACGGATTTTTGCCGTTGCAAAAATCCGTTGCTAACGGCACTCTTTTTTTGTAGTGTGTGACCGTTGACCACAACATTAGACCCATTGCTAAGCACAGCCCATCCACCTTCTCTATCGTAGCTAAGCAGCTTCTTGATTTCCTGCATCATAGGATCATGGTCATCGAGCTTGCCTAGCTGAATCTTGGAGTACAACATGCTCTCCAGCCTGGTCCAAAAGAACCATATCATGGTAAGGTCTTGCCAGATGTAACTCAGCTTCTCCATGGTTATTGTCGCCATGAGTCGTCGGATTTTCTCTCTTTTGCTGCTCTTCCCCACGTAAACCATCTCCAGGGGAATGCGGGCTGCCTGCGCAACTGCTTGCGCATTGTTTGTGAACTTCCTCACCCATTCAATGTCATCTCCTCCGTACAAGAAAATGTACTTTCCTTCCTTAATCTGATGACCAAAAGAATATTGAAGCAGATTTCAACACAAGTATGTATACACGTACGTAAAATTATATAATGTATATTTGGATTGATTCTGTAATGAATTTACCCAATTAAGAATCACTGGGTCAATGCCATTAACTAGAAGCTCAAGCCTCCATGTCTCCTCCCTCCAGAGAGATTCCTCTCTCAAGCTAGTGAAAGGGAAGGCATTGCTTCCCCAAATCCACATCATATGGAGTGCATTTGGGCAAACCAACTTGCCTTGAGGGTCAAGCACCACAAGAATCGGCTTATTCCTGAAGTGCCACACCTCCTTGATGAACCTAATTATGACTGGCTTTTCGATCACTGAAGGGTGGTACACTGTGAACCATGGCATTGAAGACTGCATGCTTTTAAATTTCTCATTCATTGTATCACTCCATTGTACTGAATGGTCCATAATTGGAACCCAAACTAGCTCATACTGACTATCTAGCCTAGCTCCATGATGCCTGGATTCAATGTATATCTGCTCAAGAATTGAGAGCTCATCATTTGAAATGTCAAGGCCAGAAATGAGGAGTAACACATTTTTCCTTCTTAGCACATCAAGATGGACCTGTTAAATTCAAAGGTAAGTATAAGAAATGTTTTTCATTAGATTGATAGCATTCACAGAAGAAAAGGTAGAAGAGCGAACTCTTTTCTTGGAAGAGCCATCTATAAGTGGCTGGATGTCATCCTTAGCATAAATCAGGGCCTTTAGGACCTTCATGTTGTCAATGTGGATCATTTCAAAGAGATTCTTTAGCATTTGAAATGTTTTGACGTTCCTCTTTTCATCTGCATCAAAACCATTGTTTTTATAACTGTGCTTCATTGATCCCTTGTGCATTAATTTCCTGTTTTCTTTTTTTCTATCTAACACATGATATCATAATACAAAAGTTGCTATGGTGCAAACCTATGTACTCGTAGCAAACAACCAATTGCTTCCTAAGATGCTCAAGTATGTTGCTGAGTTTGTGAGCCAAGGTGGATAGCTCCCATTCGCTTGTGGTTGATATAGAAAACCTGAAGTAATTGAAAGACAATATTACAAGGAATACATGATGGCTTAATAAACAAAAGATGGTGGACGAGAGAAAGCATACTTATCTCCTATTTTATTGATGCTCCTAATCTGAGCCGCACAAACCACAACACTCCTCAGGGTCCAGTAGACAGCAGTGGGGATATGGGCCATGGTTGTGGACAATGCTGGTACCTCTTGAGAAATGTAAGATGTTGGTAGATCCCTAAACTCAACCACGCACCAAGTTACGTCCATCATGATGATTATCAGATTGTTAATGCCATCGAAGAGAAGATTCATGGGTGCTGAGCTATCCTTTGGATCAGGCAATTGCTGTTAGAATTCTAATGAGATTAGCTTTGTTTTAGCTGTAGGATTCTAAAGAGATTAACTCTCTTTTTAGCTATAGAATTCTAAATAGTTTTTATGATTATCTTTGATAGGATTTATCATAAATCCTATCCTTATCCAATAATCTCTCCTATCTATTTAGAGTTCTAGTTTATTTCAATTTCTAGTTCTTGTAAGCCTATAAATAGGCAAGTTTCATTAAATGAATTAGTGAGATCCATTCCAATATTTATGAATTTATTTTTGTTCTTCAATTTCTATCAATTTCAGATTTTATAGATTTAAGATTTCCAACAATTGGTATCAAAGCAGTTTTCTTGCGGGACTGTGGGGTATTTTTTTGAGAGACAAACACAGAGTTTGAGTTTAATTGAGTGCAAACACAAAGTGAATTTTTACTTTCAAAAACCATGTCTACCTCCAATATCAACTCTGCTGCAATTCCAGTTTTTTCTGGAGAAAATTATCACATCTGGGCTGTCAAAATGAGGTTCCATTTAAGGGCTCAAGGGCTGTGGAATGTAGTAATGTTGAATGTTGATCCACCAGCCTTACCAACAAATCCTACTCTTGCTCAAATGCGAGCACACGAAGAAGAGAAATTGAAGAAAGACAAAGCCATCACCTGCCTACACTCGGGACTTGCAGATCACATATTCACCAAGATCATGGATCTGGAAACACCAAAGCTTGTATGGGACAAGCTACAAGTCGAATATGAAGGTAGTAGCAGAGTCAAGGCTGTCAAGCTACTTGGATTTAAAAGAGAATTTGAATTGTTGAAGATGAAAGACAATGAATCCATCAAGATTTATGCTGGGAAATTGATGAACATTGTAAACCAAATGAGACTCCTTGGGGAGACATTTGAGGATCATAAGGTAGTAGAAAAACTTATGATGTCCATTCCTCAGAAATTTGAAGCTAAGATTTCTGCCATAGAAGAGTCTTGTGATTTGCAAAACCTTTCTATTGTAGAATTAATTAGCAAATTGCACATCCAGGAGCAAAGAGTGCAGATGAGGGATGATGAAGTTATGGAAGGTGCATTTCAAGCAAACTGGAAAGGAAGAAAGACTGGAAATTTCCAAAAGAAAGATTTCAACAATGGTAAAAAAAATTTCTCGGAAAATAAGTCTATTGTACCTGTTAGCAGTCAAATGTTTCCACCATGTTCTTATTGCCAAAGAACAAACCATGGTGAGAACGAGTGCTGGTTTAAAGAAAGGACTCTTCTTCACTGTGAACATTGCAAGAAGAATGGTCACAATGAGAAGTATTGCAGATTAAAGAGGAGGCAACCACATCAAGAACTACAACAACATGCAAATGTTATCGAGGAAGACAAGGATGAGGAGGAGCATCTATTCATGGCTCTTCAAACTGTCAACACTTCCAAAGAAAATATATGGCTACTTGACAGTGGATGTACCAGCCATATGACAAAGTATTTGTCAATATTTTCGTCAATTGATCAATCAATTAAGCCAAAGATCAAGCTGGGGAATGGTGATATTGTGCAGGTCAAGGGTAAAGGCAGTGTTACTGTCAACACAACCAAAGGTATGAAAGTCATTTCAAATGTTCTTTACATTCCAGAATTGGATCAAAACATCTTGAGTGTTGCACAAATGCTAAAAAATGGGTATGAAGTATCATTTAAAGGAAATTTTTGTTTCATTACTGATTCACATGATTCAGCAATAGCAAAAATTAAGATGGAAGGTAATAGTTTTTATTTGAATATGGATGTTGTGAAAGGGCATGTCTTAAGTGCAAAATCTGATGAGAGTGTGTTATGGCAAAAACGAGATGGTCATGTTAACCTTAATTCATTAAAGGTAATGCATAATAGTGGTATGATTAATGATGGTGATCAGTTTTGCAAAAGGCTGCAAATATGTGACAAAGATGGGAAAATCAGAGATGGTGATCTGTATAGCATGGAATCCAACAATGTTTATGTGAACAATTCAGCTGAATCCACAACACATGAAGGCATGAAAGATGTTTTTAATGAACATGGAGCAATTATTAGTGCTGTGATGATGAGGGCTGCTGATGAAAAATCAAAATGCTTTGAATTTGTGAACTTTAAAAAGGTTGAGGATGCTGCCGAAACTGTCAAGATTCTTAATGAAAAAGAAATTGATGCTGAGAAAAGTTATGTTAGAGAATGGTACATGAAGACAGGAGGAGCAACATTTGAAGGAAATCCTGATGGTGATTTAGGCCAAAACAAGGCTGATATAAGTCTAGTTCATCATGACTTGAAGACCAAGATAATTCCAGTAGCAAGTCTGGAATTTCTGAAGATGAAGTTGGGATTGCCCAAAGCAAATCTCAAGGAGGAGTGTTAGAATTCTAATGAGATTAGCTTTGTTTTAGCTGTAGGATTCTAAAGAGATTAACTCTCTTTTTAGCTATAGAATTCTAAATAGTTTTTATGATTATCTTTGATAGGATTTATCATAAATCCTATCCTTATCCAATAATCTCTCCTATCTATTAAGAGTTCTAGTTTATTTCAATTTCTAGTTCTTGTAAGCCTATAAATAGGCAAGTTTCATTAAATGAATTAGTGAGATCCATTCCAATATTTATGAATTTATTTTTGTTCTTCAATTTCTATCAATTTCAGATTTTATAGATTTAAGATTTCCAACAATTGCTTGAGACATGCCATAGATTCAGCAAGTTTGTTTGTTGAGGAAATCTGGGAAATCATCCACGGAACTCCATAAAATGATGCAAAAGATGTCAGGGTAAGCACCAGCTTGGCGTCCCAAGAATAGATTGCTAGCATATTGAAAAGTGAGATAGTTGTTGCGTGGACATCTGTTCCATTCAGTACTTTGTAATCAATCTGTATCAAATTTAAAAACTGTCATTGATTCTTTAGGTCAATGCCTATATATCATGTATTAAAATTGAAAGAAACTGTATAACCTCTTTGGAAATTTTCTCTATTGTATACGCCAGTGCACTGAGCATTTTAAAAAAACTGTCAGGGTAAGTCGTGTCCTCCAATTTCGCTTGGGCTTGGGAAGTCTTCGTTATCAGACGTGATCACAGGAACATAAAAGAACAAAATATAACAAAGTTAAGCTGGTATACTATGAGAAGGTTATGGAGCAGAGGTAGAGAAGGTTGGCTTGTGTGTCTTTGTTCCATATTTGGCATGCCTATTATACTATGAGAAATGGAATAAAGCTCACTTGAATCAAATTCCTTCCTTGCTTCCATGGTCAAAATATTAGGAACGTTAAAGAGAAGGCTATACTTTTGTGGTCCCTATATCTACGTACCCTTCTTCTCCCTTGCTTTATATAACATGGATTTTACCCTACAAATCTGATTCCACAATGATATGTATGGAAACTTTTCTTCTTTTTGGATTTTGTAGCTATTTGTGCCTGAGATTTACTTAATTTTGCCTCTCCACTTTTGTTTAAACTCGAAAAATATCTTAATCAAAATGAGATTTTTGAAAAGCTGTAAAACCATGTTAAATTTATCTGTTTTATCAAGAAAAGATTTATCATTTTTTTGTAAATATATTTTATTATTTTATTAAAAGATATTATAATTTTTTATTATTAGAAATGAGTTTAATTTGGAGGTTGATTTTTTTTTTTTTTATTTCGAGTCATGTTGGACTCAAATTCGTTATAACTTTACGTGGTTTTAAGATATTGTAATTTTTTATTATTAGAAATAAGTTTAAAGTTACCTAGTCTTGTTGGATTCAAATTTGTTGAAGTTTTGATGGACACAAATTTACTAGAATCTTGCTAGACTCAAAGAAGAAAAGAAAAGAAAAGAATCAAATTTATTGGAGCCTTACTATACTATACTTAAATTTATTGGGGACTTGTTGGGCTTAAGAAGAGAAAAACAAAGAAGCCTTACTAGGCTAAAAAAGAGGAACCTTGTTGGGTTTACTTTATATAACTTCTCTTCTTTACAGTACTGTTATTTTACCCTACAAATCTGATTCGACACTCCATTACAATGATGGGTTTGAAAACTTTTCTTCTTTTTGGATTTTCTAGCTATTTGTGACCCAATTCCAAACCCCCTTTTCATAAAATCATGCTCAGAAACATAGACATGTTTGTAGCATATTTACGCCATGCATCAAGAATAATTATCGATAACTTGGAAAAAAGTATTGATGAAGGGACCATATTAAAAAAATAAAGAAACCTCTTGAATAGAAGGACTTGCTGAAGATGAAATGCCGAAGAGTACATGAACCAAAACAGCGACTTTCTCTCTTCAATTTATAACAATGATATGTATGGAAACTTTTCTTCTTTTTGGATTTTGTAGCTATTTTTGCCTGAGATTTACTTAATTTTGCCTCTCCACTTTTGTTTTAACTCGAAAAATATCTTAATCTAGTTCATGCTTCTAATTTTTGTTCGGAAACGTGGACATGTTCGTAGGAGTACATGCCAGGCCATGAATCAAGAATAATTAACGATAGATGATGGGAGCATATTTGTTTTTTGAAAAGCTGTAAAACCATGTTAAATTTATCTGTTTTATCAAGAAAAGATTTATCATTTTTTTGTAAATATATTTTATTATTTTATTAAAAGATATTATAATTTTTTATTATTAGAAATGAGTTTAATTTGGAGGTTGATTTTTTTTTTTTTATTTCGAGTCATGTTGGACTCAAATTCGTTATAACTTTACGTGGTTTTAAGATATTGTAATTTTTTATTATTAGAAATAAGTTTAAAGTTACCTAGTCTTGTTGGATTCAAATTTATTGAAGTTTTGATGGACACAAATTTACTAGAATCTTGCTAGACTCAAAGAAGAAAAGAAAAGAATCAAATTTATTGGAGCCTTACTATACTATACTTAAATTTATTGGAGCCTTCATACAACCTTTGTCCATATGTTTGTATTACTATGATAACTTCATAAATCCATGTCATTCAAGTCTTACACAATATTTGCACTATCTACTTTGAAAATCGATTTTTTTTTTCTTGTTGTTCTAAAAAACTTAATCCTTATTTTTGTTTGGAGTATGATGGTCATTCCTAGACTATGGTCTTGTCCCCTAGGTGCTTATACTACATTTGTTATATTGAGACTTTCTTAGTCGCGATTGTCATGTATTTTATAAAAAGATACCAACTTTCCATGCATATTAGATTTGAACAACATATTCTAAACATTGTTAATTTGTGTTGTGAATCAAACGATTACTTTGATGTAAGATTTAAGAAACTATGCTTTTAAAATCACATAATATTTCATGGTTGCAAACCAAAACACTCCTTTTAAAATAACTTGATGCAACCTCCTCCTCAAAATTGAAGAGTGAAGATTTAGGATTTTATGCATAAAAAATGGTGACCCAAACAAAAAGAAAGTACAAATTAGGAAGATTATTTTCCTTACTCTTCATTGTTATGTAAGACACACACACACACACACACACACACTAACACACACATCTATATTAATTTCTTGTTTTCTTATTTTTGATGAAATATTTTTTTTCCCATAAAATTTTTACTAATGCAATATTTTGCTTTTAATTTCTTAAGGTTCACACAGCTATTAATTATTTTAGTTGAAGGCAAGAATGCTATATAAACATAAAACAAACTCAAAATGAGCTTTATATATTAATTAATAAAACAAATTAATTAAGTAAGAGGATTACATCAATCACACTCAAATTTATTTTATGGTGTAGAATATCAAAGGCAAGGCGCATATACTCTGCGCTATGGATGGGCCTCAAGTCTCATAACACAACCAAATTATTTAGCATCCGCTGATTATATACTGGAAGAGTCTGGAATGATCTCATCATGGCAGCAGAGAAAAGTGGAGAATTTCTCCATGGTGTTGTTGCACTCCGGGCATTTCATTGTCTTAGGGATCCTACCCATAGTCATCGGGAAATCAAAGCGGCAACAAGGATGAGAAATGCCATGGATCGTTCTGTGGTGGTCTTGGAAGGCTAAATCAAAACCCTTGTTGGGCACTTGATCCTTCCACAAGTCATACTCTACTAGGGTTGGCAACACTGTGCTACTGTGACCATTGACCACAACATTAGACCCCTTGCTAAGCACAGCCCATCCGCCTTCTCTATTGTAGCTGAGCAACTTCTTGATTTCTTGCATCATAGGATCATGGTCATCGAGCTTGCCTAGCTGAATCTTGGAGTACAACATGCTTTCTATCCTGGTCCAAAAGAACCATATCATGGTAAGGTCTTGCCAGATGTAGCTCAGCTTCTCCGCGGTTATTGTCGCCATGAGTCGCCGGATTTTCTCTCTTTTACTACTTTTGCCCACATAAACCATCTCTAGGGGGACGCGGGCTTCCTTCGCAACCGCGCGTGCGTTGTTTGTGAACTTCCTTACCCATTCAATGTCATCTCCTCCGTACAAGAAAATGTACTTTCCTTCCTTAATCTGATGATCAAAAAACATTGAAGCAAATACAACACAAATATGTACAAACACACGTAAAAATATATAATGTATGTATATTTGGATGGATTCTATAATGAATTTACCCAATTAAGAATCACTGGGTCAATGCCATTAACTAGAAGCTCAAGCCTCCATGTCTCCTCCCTCCAGAGAGATTCCTCTCTCAAGCTGGTGAAAGGGAAGGCATTGCTTCCCCAAATCCACATCATATGGAGTGCATTTGGGCAAACCAACTTGCCTTGGGGGTCGAGCACCACAAGAATCGGCTTGTTCCTGAAGTGCCACACCTCTTTAATGAACCTAATGACTGGCTTTTCGATCACTGAAGGGTGGTACACTGTGAACCATGGCATTGAAGACTGCATGCTTTTAAATTTCTCATTCACTGTATCACTCCATTGTACTGAATGGTCCATAATCGGAACCCAAACCAACTCATACTGACTATCCAGCCTAGCTCCATGCTGCCTCGATTCATTGTATATTTGTTCAAGAATTGAAAGCTCATCATTTGAAATGTCAAGGCCAGAAATGAGCAATAACACATTTTTCCTTCTCAGCACATCAAGATGAACCTGTTAAATTCAAAAGTATGTATGAGAAATGTTTTGCATTAGATTGATAGCATTAATAGAGGAAATGGTAGGAGAACAAACTCTTTTCTTGGAAGAGCCATCTATGAGTGGCTGGATGTCATCCTTAGCATAAATCAGGGCCTTTAGGACCTTCATGTTGTCAATGTGGATCATTTCAAACAGATTCTTTAGCATTTGAAACGTTTCGACATTCCTCTTTTCATCTGCATCAAACACCATTGTTTTTATAACTGTGCTCCATCGATCCCTGGTGCATTAATTTCCTGTTTTTGTATTTTACATGATATCATAATACAAAAGTTGCTAAGGTGCAAACCTATGTATTCGTAGCAAGCAGCCAATTGCTTCCTGAGATGCTCAAGTATGTTGTTGAGTTTGTAAGCCAAGGTGGATAGCTCCCATACGTCAGTGGTCGATATGGAAAACCTAAAATAATTGAAAGACAATATTACAAGGAATACATGATGGATAATTAAACTTCAGATGGTGGTCGAGAAAAAGCATACTCATGTCCCATGGTAGTGATGGCCGTAATCTGAGCCGCACAAGCCACAACACTCCTCATGGTCCAGTAGACAGCAGTGGGGATATGGGTCATGGCTGTGGACAATGCTGGTACCTCTTGAGAAATGTAAGATGTTGGGAGACCCTTGAACCCAACCACGCACCTAGTTACGTCCATCATGACCTTGATCAGATTGTTTAGGGCATCGAAGCGAGCCTTCAAAGGCCCTGAGTGCTCTATAATACTGGGCAATTGCTTGAGGATTGCCATGGATTTGGCAAGCTCGTTAGAGGAGTAAATCTGGGCAAGCAGCCAGAATTCTCCATAATTCAAAGCGAAAGCTGCCATGGTGAGCACCAGCTTGGCTTCCCAGGAATAGCTCGGAAGCAAATTGCAAAGTGAGACTGTTGTTGCGTGGGCATCTGTTCCACCCAGTGCCTTGTAAGCAATCTGCATCAAAATTAAAAGCGCGATATCTAAAAATTGTCATTGATTCTTTTGGTCAATGCCCATATATCATATATTAAAATTGAAAGAAACTGTATAACCTCGCAGGAAATTCTATCTATTGTATACGACAGTGCATCGATCATGGAAACAAAATTGACTTGATGAGTCGTATCCTCCAATTCAGCATGGGCCTGGGAAGTCAGCGTTATCAGACATGATCAAAGGAACATAAAAAAACAAAATATAACGGAGTTAAGCTGTTATACCGTCAGAGAGGTGTCGATTTGCAAGGTGGCACGTTTGAGGATGTCTTCAACAAGGTGGAGAAGAGGTTTGACATCAATCTCTCTGCCGTCAGGAGCATGAGTTCCCACAATTTGTTTCATCATCACATTGTCATCAGACATTGTTAGCATGCCGCCGCGATCACTCTTGATCAGTTGCTGGCTCGCATTAAAACCTTGGGCAGGGTGCCTGAGGGGAAGGCCTGACGCCATTTTGATTAGCTGCTGATAGTAATCAATGGATTGTTTGGGTTATGGAGCAGGCGTAGAGAAGATTGGATTGTGTGTCTTTGCTCCATATTTGTTAGGCCTATTTATACTATGAGAAATGGAATAAAGCTCACCTGAATCAACTTCCTTCCTTCCTTCAATGGTAATCAAAATATTAGGAATGTTAAAGAGAAGGCTATACTTTTGTGGTCCCTATGTCTGCGTATCCCTCTTCTCCCTTACTTTATATAACATGGATTTTATTCTACAAATCTGATTCCACACTGCATTACAATGGTAGGTTTGGAACCTTTTCTTCTTTCAGAATTTTCGAGCAATTGGGACCTCAATTTCTAACCCCCTTCTCGTAATATCATGTTCGGAAACTTGGACATGTCTGTAGCATATTTTAGGCCACGCATCAAGAATAATTATCGATAACTTGGAAACAAGTATTGATGAATAGAAGGACTTTCTGAAGAGGAAATGAACCAAAACAGCGATTAATCAAAACCATGTATATCCTCTGGTATTTGTGTCATGTATTGCACCTGTCCTTATCCCATTAAAATAAACCTAGCTCAAGTGCTCTAACCACATCCTGGTTCAGCTTATTCTATTATTAGATGCTGCAAACACTGCCTAACATAAACGTAATTTTCCAGTTGTTTAGTCAATGCAAGATCCCAGAAATAATATTAAAGAGAAGGCTATACTTTTGTGGGTCCTGTGTCTACCCTTCTCTACCTTACTTTATATAACTTCTCCACTTTACAATACTGTGATTTTACCCTACAAATCTGATCCGACACTCTATCACAATGATGGGTTTGAAAACTTTTCTTCTTTTTGGATTTTCTAGCTATTTGTGACCCATCTCCAAACCCCCTTTTCATAAAATCGAGCTCGGAAACATGGACATGTTTGTAGCATATGTTACGCCATGCATCAAGAATAATTATCGATAACTTGGAAAAAAGTATTGATGAAGGGACCATATTAAAAAATAAAGAAACCTCTTGAATAGAAGGACCTGCTGAAGATGAAATGCCGAAGAGTACATGAACCAAAACAGCGACTTTCTCTCTTCAATTTATAACATATGGTTTTTGATAGGTCCATGTCAAAGCTACGGATGTTTAGCAATAGAATTCTTTTTTGGGCAAAAATCGACCACAAGTTTTTGTTATTGAATAATTGAATGCCTTGCTCTGCATCATATCAGAGTTTAAATACATGAATGACTAACAAACTCTTCTAAAAATACTAGCACAACTATATGAAATCAGGACTCTAGCAATTGATTCCTAATAAATAGTGGGCATTTATTCAGACCACAAAACAGACTTGACTCCTTTCCGGATACTGCAGTGACTAGTTCCCCTCCTTTTAGCTCTTCACAGTTCTATGAACCTGGAATTCTATATAGGCACCCGATGAGATCTTCTTGGCTTATCAATACCTCCCCTATTTAAAGGAACCTTGTCCTCAAGGTTCAAGTTGGTAAATCTCTCTCACAATTCATGAGCATTTTCCCAAGTAACATCATCATCTAGAGGTTGTTTCCATTTGACAAGACTTTCTTCAACTAATTAGGACCCCTTTTTTATCCAACGAGTATCCAAGATGACTTTAGTTTCGATGAGAATATCTCCATTATCAGCCATAGGTGGTAACTCAAATGTAGTGAGGGGGTCACCACCTAATTTCTTTTTAAGCAAGGACATATGGAAGACAAGATGAATATGTGATTCTTCAATAAGCTTTAGTTTATACGCCACCTTGCCAATCCATTGTTGAATCTGATAAGGACCATAAAAGCGACTAACCAATTTTTTACATGCTCGTTTGAAGACCGATTATTGAAGGTAGGAATGAAGTTTAAGGAAAACCCAATCTCCTTCCTGGAATTCAATATCATGCCTTCTAGAGTTAGCTATTTGTTGAATGCAGTTACTAGTGGCATGTAAGTTGGCCTTGAGCAGACGCAATATTTCATCTCTACTGGCGAGTTGTTGATCTACTTCTTTCACCGGTGACATTTCGATGTGGTAGTGTGAAATTGTTGGGGGTAGACGTCTATAAATTGCCTGGAATGGGGTCATGCTAGTGGAAGCATGATAAGTGGTGTTATACCACAACTCAGCCCAAGGTAGAAGAGAATTCTATTTTTTAGGTTGCTGATGGACAAAGCAACAAAGATATTGTTCAACAAACCTGTTTAAAACTTCAAATTGTTCATCCGTTTGTGGACAATAAGCAGAACTCATCTGTAATTTTGTGCCCGACATTTTAGAGAACTCATGCCAAAAATGACTGATAAATATTGGATTTCTATCACTAATAATGGATCAGGGCATACCATGAAGTCTCACCACACCTTCAACCAATTTCTCAGCCACCATTTTTGCAGTATAGGGATGGGTCAACGCCATGTGCCATCCTTTTTTTACTACCAAAATAAGAGATGAAAAAAGGCTAGTGCTTGATCTTATAAATCCCAATTTTAACATGTCTTAAACTTGTTTTTCAATTTCAGCCTTTTGAAAATAGAAATATCTATATGGTCTTACATTGATGTGCTCGGTTCCTTCTTTAAGAGTGATGGTGTGGTCAATCTCTCTTACTGGCGGTAATTGTCTGGTGTTTGAAAAATGTCTTCAAAATCCTTCAACAATTGCTGCATTTTTGACTCCACCCTATTTATTGGTAACTCAACTTTAGTTTGCAATCAAATAGCAAACATTGATTTACCCTTTCATAATTCCTTTGAGATGTCCTTTAGATATGTAGGTTGAATGTGTTGCCCATCTATTCCCTGTAGCTTCTGTATTTGATTACTCCATATTGCACCCTCCGTGAGAGCACAGTGTCGTGACGACCTTCCTCGTGAGCGGGGAATTCATGTCGGTTTTTTTTTGGTTTGGTGAAAGAGGGAGTCGCTACTTAATATTATGGTTACTAGGAAACCTACCTGGTCTTTTAGAGATTTTAAGGCAAGGGACTGGTTGCGTAAAGAAAAGATTTTAGCACTCCTAGTACGCCCTATCTAAGATAAGATGCTTGGTGTTTTGGTTTGTCTTATGATTGCTATGATATTAGTCTAATCAATTTTCCTAGGATAGGTTCATAAGGAAAAGGAACAAATGTTTCGATGATAAATTTATGACTTATACATTAAGAGATAACTATAATAGAAATCTAAGAAGATTCAATGAGCTTGAAAGCTCATTTTCCTTAAGTATTTCAAGTGTTCACGACTCGTAAATCGCAAGGAAAAAGGACAAAAATAGAAATATAAGGAAATTTAGAGCACTTTAAAAGCCTACATTTTCTTAATATTTTATATTTTTATGGCTCGTAAATCGTGGAGTCAAAGATTGAAATGTCCCCAATTATACTCAGGGGCTTCTTTCAAAGATGAGTTGATTAAATAATAAAGACTTATTATTACTGAAAAAATATTTTGGATATGTATCTCTTTGGGGTTTCTTTATCCAAACATTAACGGTGAATAACAATGAATTATCCCCATTAATATTTTGGATATTAACCCCTTTGAGATTTTTTTACCCAAATATTAACAGTAAATAATATGAATCCCCAAAATATGATATTTTGTATTTTTTGGAATCTTTACCAATACCCTTTGGAATTTACAAACATGTTGTAAAATCCAAAAAATGCAAGAAAACAATTTTTGTGTTTACGAAATCCCTGCTAAAACACATTTTCTTTTAAACTCCGAATACATATTTTTTTTAAAAGAATGTTCAAGATATGTTAGCGTATTGGCCGTATGCATGAAAATATTATTTTTTGGTATATAGATATATTTACCGCATCATGCCGAAAACCAGGTATTCTCAATACGAGGTCGATATTTTTAAAAATATAAAGCAAATACATACCTTAAACTAAATATGCCAGAAAATCATAAATTTGTTCCTCTTATTTTATATTTTTTAGAATGAAAAAAAGAGAAAAAAAGTGTCTGGTCATTTGGCCAAACTAGTGACCCGACAATAAACAAAGAGGTATGCGTGAGCTATATCACGCATGCCTCTTAAGTTATTGTTCAAGTGAATTATAATTCACTTGAACAGTAAACACAAAAGGCAGCCAAAATTAACATGCAAAAGGAAGAAAAATGCATGGGGGGCTTACCTAATAACTTAAGGGCAGAGGCAAAGTTGCTGGAATTCCTGCGTAATCGATTACCACTGCTGGATACAAAGCTGGTGGTGGATGACTGGGGAGGTTTGATTGGGGCTGTTACTTGCAGTTATCGGCTAAAGGAGAGGCTGAGATGAAGGGGAAGGGGCTGCTATTTTTTTTTCTTTGTTGACAACCTCTCTCTGTCGTGCTTTTCCTTACTTTTTCTCTCTTCTCTGTTTTTTTTTGTTGCTATTTTCTCCTCCTGTTTTCCTCTCTTTTCTTTTCTTTTTTTCTCTCCTCTTTTTTTTTTCATTCAGTAGAGAAGGGGAATATATAGCCTAGACATATCTCTTATTTAGGAAAGATTTAGTGCATTTAATCTAGGCTACAAGATTTATGTTTTTATTGCATTTAGATAAACAAAATAGGGAAAGAAATATTGTGGTTGATATCCTGTGATTTTGAATGCAAAAAAACACGATTTGAAGATCAATATTTAATGGAGAAAATCATGGAAATCAAATGGGAAGTTGCAGTGAAAAAGGAAAAAGTTGCAGGTAGGGATTGTTTCAAAGTGACCATGAACAGTAATTCTTGTAGCAGTAATTCCTGCAATTATGATATCCAAATCGGGCTATTCAAAACTCCAAATTCATTACTCATGTAGTACTACAACTTTCATGAAGATCACAAAGTGAGATAAAATCGTTTTGATGGACAAAATCAACCCGCAATAGGAAATGGGATTTTTCTGCTTTTAGACCAGACATTCTAACATGAATATCTTGTGATTTTGATATCCAAATCAGGCAATTCAAAACCTAAATTCATCTACACGTGCATTATTATAACTTTAATGAAGGATCTAAAGTGAGAAAAAAATGTTTTGATGGGTGAAATTGACCTGCAATTTGCTTGGTCAAAACTATTTTAAGGAAAGGGATTTTCACGGTAGCGGCAAAATAATTTTTTTTAGTGCAAATTCTGAGTGATTTATCCAACTTTAAACTTATGGTAAAAAAATCATGCTAATATAACAAACACTATTGGTTCTGTGAAAAGAAAAAAAAATATAACCCCTTACGATAGTCGAGCAACAAATATTATTGTGACGTTTCTTGAACCAACCCCTCTCTCTTTTCCAAAGAGACTAATTAACTTTTCACAAATTTTAAAATTGGTTTCTATATATTGTGATAAATACTTGAAACATTAAATTTGTTTCCCGAATAAAATCTTCACATCTCGGGTCAGAATCATTCTCACGACAAGATTTTCTTCTTTTATACTAGACATTAAAATAGAGATATCTTACAATTCTGATATCCAAATCGGTCCATTCAAAACCCCAAATTAATCTACTCATGTATTACTACAACTTTTATGAAGAGAATGCTAAATCGTTTTGATGGACAAAATCGACCCACAATCTATTTGGTCATTGTTTCAAAGAAAGGGATTTCATGCTTTTACACAAAACATTCTAACGCGAATATCTTGAGATTCCGATATCAAAATTAGGAGATTTAAAAACATAAATTAATCTACACTTGTAGGATTTCAACTTTCATGAAGGACTCCAAATGAGAAAAATCAATTTGATGGAGAAAATCTACCCACAATTTGCTTGGTCAAAAACATTTTTTAAGAAAAGGATTTTTGCGGCAGCAAAAAAATCAATTTGTAGTGCAAATTATGATGGTTTTATCCAACCTTAAACCTAGATAAAGAGAGAATTCCTAATTGGTCTAAGAATCCTGATGATTTCGGCAATGAAGGAGAAGGTTAAGAAAAAAAACAAAAAGAACAAAGACAGGGTTCGAAAAAATATTTTTTTTCCTTACTTTTATCCATCGTCTAGTAACCATGTGCTAAACTCTTGCATTTGGTTTCAAAGGGGTGTACGCCATTTCCAATATGTGGGGTCTAAAAATGAGTAACAACACTCCATCAAAACTCCATGGTCATTTTTTCCCAATCACAAGCCACTATCCCCAATATATCTAACCATTGAACTCCTATAACCAAGTCCAAGCCGCATAATTGTAAAGCATAAAGATTCAAAAAGAATGGAATACCTTGAAGCAAGACCTGTATGTTTTCAAATCTGCCTTGATATTTTAATGGGTTCCTATTTTCCACCTTTACATTGAAAGGCTTGGTTGGAATCACTGGAAGTTGTAGCCAATTAGTGATTTGTTCGCTAATGAAATTGTGGGTGGATCTGCTGTCAATAAGGATAGTCAAATCTTGATTCCTAATTCTTGCCATGATTCGCATAGTTCTGGCAGTTGACCATCTAGTAAGAGCATGTAATGATATTTGAGGTTCATCCTCTACGAGCTTCTCGTTATCTTTCATGCTTAAATCATAGTTCCCTTCCAGTAACAAAAACTGGGTCTTTTGAAACTTATGGCCTGGAGTAAATTTGTCATCACAATTAAAATAAAGACCTTGAGATCACTTTTTCTACATTTCATCCCAAGCAAGGTGTTTCATGGGCATGGCTGCTGGTGTCTTTGTTTGAGAGAAAGAAGCAATTTGATTATGATTGAAGGGTAATTGCTTACTATTTCTATGCTGGCGAGTTAATTGCTCATCCTGCATTTATGCTAAACTTATTACCTCCAATGTCTTGGGTTTAAAAATTCTTATTCCTCCTGCAATTTTTGGTTTCAGGCCTCCCATAAATGTCCTCACCAATGCCTTTTGAGTCTAACCTTGAACCGAATTACCAAGCCTCTCATTTTTTTTTGATAATCACGTAATGAGCCTTGCTGTTTCACCCTTGATAGCACTTCATCAAAATCCTCACACTCCGGTTGACCAAATCTTGCCTATAATTCCTCCTAAAAAATCAGCCACGTCACCTCCCTATCTTCATATTTATAAGCACATCGCAACAATTGCTACCACTGGTTTGCTTCGCCCTGGAGATGGAAAAATGCCAATGACACTTTTTGTGTTTCAGTAGTGCCTTGATACTCAAAAAATTGATCTACTCAACCATTCAGTGGGGTCATTTACTGAGTATATTGGAAACTCGAGTTTTGCCAATTTGGATGAGAACAACTTCCTGGCCCCATCTATTTTCTCCATGAATTCTTATTGCTGATGGCGAGTTCATCCACTACGGTCATTGGTGTGGTTGCTTGATCCTTCTTTGTTAGACAGTAACACCTCTATTAGCTTGTTAATGTTACTTTCCATTTGGCGAATCCTATTAAAAAGGTTAAGCTCCAAGCAACTCATTCCATCATGAAGTTCTACCAGCCCCACTTCAAGATTTTCAATTCGTTCCTTGTTTGTTGTCATTGTGAACCAACTCTAATACCATTTGATAGGTCCCTGTCAAAGCTATTGATGTTTAGCAATAGAATTCTTCTTTGGGCGAGAATCGACCACACGTTTTTGTTATTGAATAATTGAATGTCTTACTCTGCATCATACCAAAGTTTAAATACATGAATGACTAACAAACTCTTCTCAAAATACTAGCACAACTACATGAAATCAGGACCCTAACAACTGATTCCTAATAAATAGTTGGCATTTATTCAAACCACAAAACATACTTGACTCCTTTCTGGATACTATAGCGACTAGTCCCCCCTTTTATCTCTTTACAACTCTTTGAACATGGAATTCCTTATAGACACCTGATGAGATCTTCTTGGCTTATCGGTTCTTGTGTTCTTCCTTCTATTTTTTTCCCTTAACAACCCCAACCACTTTTTCTCTTCAATTTCATCAAATTTCATCTCACAACAAATTCAACATATATTATATTAAGTTTATTTGAGCATTTATGTTCTCATTTGATATTTTTTAGGATTCTCCACTTTAAGTAAGTAAGTCTACCATATTTTTTTGTAGTTTAATTTTATATGTTAATTTGTTTTTGTGTATATTGTTTTTTTTAAAGTTTTTTATCATACAAATTTATTGTATTGATTTATTATGTGTACATGTTAGGGTTTATTTTAGTTTATGTAAAATTGTATTTGTTTAGTTAATGTATTTAATTAATACATGATTATTGTATAAAAATTTGATATAAGTAATAGAGGATTGTTCATGGATGTATCGTGAATGAACCTAAAAGTTACAGAGGATGGATTATTGCAATGAGCTTTAGTGTTTTATTAACCATGTAATATCTAATTCGAGAAACATTTGTAGAGGTGGTATATTAGATTTCCATGTAGAAGGTGTGAAAACAAAAGTTTATCAATCTAGATGTTATAATAATGCATCTTCTATAAAAAAAGGTTTATGGAGGACTATTTGTGTCAATATGCACACATAGAAGAATTTGTTCCTTATTAGATCATGGTAGAAAGGATGGTTGGTTCAAAAGTTCAAGCAATGTGTGAAGAGTTATAGATTCTATAGTAATTCTTATAAGAGTATTGTTATGGATACGATGAAAATGAATCAAAGTGTTATTGGTGAATGCCCAATCCTAGATGAAGAACCCGATGTAGGCACGACTAAGTTTTTTTATCTTTTAAAATATTATGATGAACTAATATGAGATGTTTGCACAAATCACAGTAAATTATTAGTTATGGCACACGTGTTCACCATCAAGTTAAATTATGGGTTGAGTGAGGTTGATTATGATAGAGTTGTCAAATGGGCAAAAAGTATTTTACCCCAAGGGAACAAATTGAAAGAGAATTTCTATGCTACCAAATCCATGATGAAACCCCTCAGACTAGAATACCAAAAAATTGACATGTGCCTACATGTTGTACTACCTTGAAAATGCATAGTTGACCGAGTGCAAAACATGTGGGCATCTTTGTTATAAACAAAGGATTACAAGGGGCCAAACTTTGGTTGTTATGATGTCGTGGTCACACAAATTAGTTATCCTAACTTAAAACACAAAAGATAATATAGAGCAAGCAAGGAATCGATCACGAGGAATATTTAGTTCAAATTTTCATGCTATAGGTTATGCAATTCGGGGGTTTGGTTGGTGATTGTCTAGATTGATGAAAAATTAAACAATCAAGTAAAATTAAATAAAATTGAAATTTCTCAAGAAAACAAACCTTGGTCGCAAGTAAATACCCATCTATAGAATCAGAATCAATAAAACAAAACTTCAATTTCTATTCTGAGTTTTTTTTAATCTTTTCTTAACATTAGTTGGTTAACAATTCCGCTTTATAACTAATCCTAACCAATAAACAATCACAATATTCGCACTAATAATTTAGTTTATTAAGAACCTTAAGAACTAGATAAATTGATTAAACTATACAACAAAATAGTTCATTATTCATGTTGATTTGTTAAAATATTCTTTCTAAGATTAATAACATGGATCTGCTACAATCATTAAGCTCAATTGCTTCATAGGCTTATATACCACAACTCTGGTTTTGATAACAAACTTAGCAATAGATTGTTCACAATAACAACTTAAAAGATTGCTCAAGCAATTAAGATAAACAATCATAGGAAGTATGCATAGAAAAACAAACATATTCATTCCTCATATAAACTAAAAATAAATGGAATAATAAATCTCATAATTTTTTTTAAATCCAAGGGTTTTTGTGTCCTCACAATCAAGAAAAATAGTTTAGAATTGGATATCTATTGAACAACAACTACAAAAGATGGAAGAATAGTTGAATTTAGGTTCTTAGAAGAGATGATTTGTGTTACTCTATTTTGGTTACCCCCTCTCTCTTTTATTCTTTATTTTTTTATATAGCCTAGGAAACTCTAGTCCTTACTTTACAAAATAGTCCTCCCTTAAGTAGACAATTTTACATTTAAATACTTTAATGACTATTTTCCTAAAAAGAAGAAATAACCTTGTTGACTTAGAGAAACTAAATTGCTGAAATAAAGACTTGAATATTGGTTTGGATGCTTTAGGACATAATTTGAACATATTTCTTCACAAAAAATATGTGTTGGCAAAATTCATATGTCATCTTAGAATACTCATATTTCTCTCATATGAGATAGTTTTCTGCTGAAATTTGGTATGCTTATAGGTTTTTGAGTCAGGAATCCAATAAAATTAAGTTTGCATCAAATAGAATTTTTTACCTTAGGATATTCATTAGTTTGAATAGAGAGTAAGTGAGTTTCAATATTGTAAGAAAATGGCAATCTAGAAGGAATTCCAACTATCATACATCTCAGAGGCAATATGGGTGGATTAAATTAACATGTGATGTCCGAGCATTTCATGCAACGCTCACATTCCGTTTGAAAAACCAAAACCATTATTTTCTAGGTTCCGTTACCATGTGAACCAAAGGCTTTCTGTCATCCATTTCCCATGTGAAATGGATGGTAATTTTTTATTAATTATATTATTTTTTGTTTATAAATTTTTATTAATATTTGTAATTTGAAATTGAAAATATTTTTTCCTTGTAGGCTACGAGTCTTGGACGTGATTCATTATTGATGGAGCTTTTTGTTAAAACACAATATCGATAGTCACACCGATCAATTCATGGTATATTGATATTCTTCAAAACTTTTCTTAAGTTATCATTTCATTGATTTTTTCCATATTTTTTTTAATTATTTATTTCTACGAAACATATAATAGCCAATTGAAGGAGAAATATGGGGACGATCCTTCAACACATCTAAATTTTAATCCAAATGTGGTCGGAGGCAGGAACGTCTAGTGGACCTAATAGAAATCGGGTATATGAATTCTCTAACACTAAAACTGAGAATGTTAGAGTGGATCATAGTGTTTCGAGCATTGAAATGTCTTTCAAAATGATTATATTCACGCAAAATCTAGAATTCTAAAAGGCTATAATCTAGAAAGTGCATGATTAGACAACCAAACTTGGTGCTTAGACGGTCGCATTGCACGAATGGTTATACAAATGCAATCATATAAGGGTTTTTCTTCATATGATCATCCCTAATATAAGAATGTGCATGGAAATGGATTTTTTCATAATCATAAAATTATGATTATAATTTTTAGGAATAACCACTTAGTATCAAGGTCAATAGAAAATCTAATGATATGTTAGAGTCTTGTTATACAAGGAGAGGACATCACCCCAGTGCACCCTACCTAAAATAATATTATTGTTTGATTGTTTTTCTTAAATGTTATCCATATAACTTTAAACATTTTTCTCAAGGCATTTCAAGTATGAATACTATGTCTTACAACACCAACATGGTACTCGCAGGTGAGTTTGGGCTTGTACAAGTTGGGGTAAAGTGAATGTAGAGGTGCTTGAGGTTCGAGAGCTACCTCCGTTATGCTTAATTTTTTTTATACATCTCATTTAAAGGTAGTGGCAATGAAGGTAGTTGTTCTTGGGATTTTTAGTGGTTTTTTCTTAGGGAGTTCTTAGTTTGTTTCTTGGTTTGGAGATTTTAGAGTTCAGGTTTTCTGGTAGGAAATTAGAAGTTAAGGTTAATGTTGGCTATTTAGCATGAAGAGGTGTGGTAGTTTTGGATTAGTTTTTCCTATCTCTATAGTCATTTTTGACATGGTCAACTTCTTTGCTTTTGCCTTCAAAGCCTTTTTTCTCCACAGGTACGAAAATTCTAGCACTTCTAAGTCTCTATCCTATTCGTTCAACTATAACAACATTATCATGAACTATAGTGTCTAAATTATCCATTACAAGTTAATAGGTGCCTTGAGTGTGTTGGCAAATAAGGTCATAATTTTTTAACTAGGAGTGGGAGATGCTCCTATACAGTCAAATCTCTCCATCTCTAAGCATATTTCTATATGTTTTCCTTATCCTTTTTCACCAAGCTAGACAAGCTTGTTATGTTAGGAGCAATGTCCATGTTTTACTTATATTGCTTTGTGAAAACATCTATTGGATCTTTTAAGCTATGAATCTTAGTGTTGTCTAATCTCATATACCAACTTAATGTTGCCTCACTCAAACTATATTGAAAAAATGCATTAATATCTTCTCATCATGTACTATTTTTGTCATTTTATTGCAATAAGATTTCATATGGGAGATGGGGCATTGATTTTCAATGTATTTGATAAATTTGAGAACTTGAAACTTTTTTGGTACTATAACATTTGAGACTAAACACAATTCTATAGCCTGTACTGTGTCGTATAACTCTACCCCTTTAATGGCCTTTATCCTAGCTTCCAACGTTGTTATCTTATCTTGATTGACATCCTTTAATAAATGTATGGTTGGACCCATTGATGAATATTTTTATAGCCCTAGGGGTTGGTCCTGATATTATTGACTGTACAAATATAGGACATAGTTGGGGCTCCTGATTATGTTTGCCCAATCTTTTTTCCTGTAAAGTTATTGTCTGGATTTGAAAAAATATGGTAGGTCAAGTAGAAAGACCTTCCCTATAAACATTCCTAATTGTTTGCCTGAGTAAATTAATGAGGTGAGCCACACCAACTTTTAGAGAATTTAGTTCTTTTTGGAAGTGAGCATCGCAGTGAGTATGTTCTTCGTATTCCATGTATCTTTGATGGAGCTGAATGTTATAAATGTTTTGAGCTAGATCTTTTTGGGGACCTATATTTCAACCTGATACATGTATGTTATTTTACAATGATAGGATGCGCGCGCGCGCGCGCACACATCGAGTAAATTATCTACCTAGTCTCAAAAGATCTATGAGTTACTTAGTAACCGCCTTACATAAGGTAGTCTAAGGACATACAAGAAATGGTTAGGGCACAGTTTAATTGCCTTCATCAATTAATCACTCAGCTCATAATTGGATATTTCACAAACCGAAAGTCATAAGGCAAACCGCGGGCTTATTTGTGAAACTAAAATGCATGATAATATTAATTCAATCCTGATGGTTATGTGTGAATCAGAAATAAAGATGCATCTTAAAATATAGTAAAAATGCATGCTAAAATTTAATAGACCAACAAAAATAACCAGACAAGCAAAGCTCGGTCCTACAAGACAAGTTCCTAGTGGAGTCGATATCTATCACCCCCAATACACCCTACCTAAAGTAAGTTGTATTGTTATTTGATTATTTTTCTAGGTCAAATTTCTATTTGTTATTTTTTTTAAGGTTTGAAGTTTGTAAATGAGTTTTTATCTCATTGGGTCAAAAACCAAACCATTCGAAGGTTCGAATTTTAACATTGCATTTGTTTTACTTTTAATATTTAAGGGTATATTTTACAATATATTTTTACCCCTAAAATAAATGAACTAAATAGTTGGTGAAAGATTTTTGATATTTTGCGCAAACTATAGCAAATATTAAAGTCATTAATTGGTTATGATATCCCATTTGTCATTTTAAAACATAAGAAAAGATGTATTTTTTTTTTGTTTTTTGTGAAAATATGCATAGAAATTTTTTAGGATTCTACTGTATGCACGAAAAAAAACATTTTTTTTAAATGAGATTTTTTATATATTTTTAATATATATATGGACTAGACTTGCCCAACTAAATGGCCCAACCCATCTATATTAGCCCGAAATGGCCTAAGAATCCCATATGACCAATAGGTTGTAAATTATTTCACATCCTACTGTTCACTTGTAAAGTGAATAGTAAGGAGAGAATTCCTTACTATTCACTTGTAAAGTGAATAGTAGTTGTTGCTGGAGGTGAAGGAGGGGTAGTAGTTGTTGTCATGATGGAGGTGTAAGAGGTGTTGGCAGATATAAAGGTGGCTAGTGGTTGTAGGAAGAGGAGGAAACAATTGATGCCCTACTGTTTTTTCTACCACGTGGAGAAGAAAATAGTTGGAGTTGTCGATGGTGGAGAGATGGAAAGCTACTACTATCGTTGACGAGAGGAGGACATGCTACTTGTCATCGATGATGAGATGAAGGAAGCTATTGCTATTGGCCTACAATGGAGTTGCTAAGGATATGGTTGTTGTCATCATTTCTTGGAGAAAAAAAGTGTTTCAGTTGACTTAGTGGAGATAAAAAGGAGTTGTTCACCAATGGGTAGTGTAATATGTTTCCAAGATTGTATTATTTACTTATCTTAATGTTCACTCCCCTATTCCTTTATTGTTATCTCTTTTTTCTCTCTTTTTTGTTTGTCTTTTCTTCTTTGCTCTCTCTTCTTTCTATTCTCCTCTGTGTGTGTTTTCCCTCTATTTTCCTCGTTACTTTATTTTTTCTCTTCCTTTCTTGTTACTCTTCTTGGCTATATATAGCACAACATTGGTCTACAATGATAATGCAAAATCATTTGTGTGTAGTTGGCTATGACGTGTTGAAGGGGTAAGGTAAGTTCAACACCATTTATTTTGTATAGATGATGACTATAACGATGGCAGAGCAAGGTTTTTTTTTAAGATAACATCAACGTTGAAGTAATAAAATTAATCAATGATTTTGTAACGAGCACGTTAAAAGTTGAATACGCTGAAATAGAAATTTTAAAAATCAAAATCCTTTTAAGACGACGATGAAAATACAAAAAATGATGGAAATATATCAGGAATTAATATTAAAATAGGGACTCCCATCCATCGTCCTCCTCCTAAAACGCCACTTCTGTTTTAGATTTATTGTATTTGGATTTTGAATGTTGAAAAATTAATAATCTATAATAAATATTTAAATTTTAAATTAATTTAATCTAATTCAAAATATATTTTGAGTTTTAATATTGATTTTTTTTCAATTTTTTTTTAAAATTAAAATAGTAGTGACGAGATTACAAACTGAACGCTATGTCGATATTTTTCGGAGTGTTATATAAAAATTACTCACAGTACCACTATTACTGATGATTTTATCGACAAAAGAATTTGTCAATATTTTTTAGAGAGTTGAATAAAAATTACTCAAAATATCACTATTAGCAATGGTTATACCAACAATTGATATTTCCATTGATATATTTATAGTTAGTGTTTCCATTGATGGGGCCAATGATGATGGAAAAGAGATTATCGACAAATATTTTACCAATGGACAATTGTTATCCAAGTGTTGGCGGGAAAACAATTACTGACAGAAATTACATTACAATACCAACAAAAAATTTAATTGGTAAAATTATTAATTTTGGCAGTGTTCAACATTATTTTTAGATTTTGAAGCAAAAAGAAAAAAGAAAAAGTTAATGAAAGTTGTTTTTCTTTTCTAAGAATTGGTGACATGGAATAAGTTTATAATGTATCATGTGTGTTGATATGACAAAATCTAACTTATAGGAACTTACTAGTTACGAACACCATAAAATTTCTCTCTAAACACTATTTATCATAATAGTTGTTTGTTTTAGCTTGTTGTTTAATATTTTTAATTCAACCCTTCAACATCCTAATTTTTATTTATTCATTCCATTTCATCATTCCATTTCATCTTTAAAATTATATTATTATGAGAATTGTTCTTGTTTTTATTTTTTCTAATTAGGTTAATTAATTTAATGGTCTTATATATTAACCCTTTTTTTTAATCTCTTGATTTAAACCTCCAATAATAGATTCGTTGAAAGTGTGACTTTCGATTTTTTTCACCTTTTTTCTATGAATTTATCGTGATCTCATGATCGAGATTGAAGATTTAATGAGTTGACTTGTTTTTTATTTGTATTTTTTTTATTGATTTTTTTCTAGATTTTTTTTCTTTTACATTGAGTTACTTGAAAATTGAACTTTGTTTTTTGTTGTTTCTATGAAATTATCTCAATCTAATAACCAAGTTGACTTTATTTATTTTTCCTGTCAAATCAATTTGTTTTAGCTTGTTGTTTTAACAGTATTTTAATTGATTTTGTTTTCCAATTTCAGCCTCCATAACTCAATCTTGTTTCTTTTTATTTAGTTTTTGTTTCTTCAATTTTATCTTTTAATATTAGGCTATTTTGGAATTTAGCTTCATCAATTCTTTTTTATTTTCTTTATGTAGAATTATCTTGATCTCATGAATTTATTTTTTTCTCTCAATTTCAACCTTGAATATTGAATTTGTTAGAAATAGAGCTTTATAGTTTTGTTTTTGTTGTTTATGAGTTCATGATAAAAAAAAAAAAACCTTCACAAAACCTAGATCACATGTTTAATAGGTTAGCTTAAGTTAATTTATTTTTTTCTTTTAAAATACTTTTTTAATATTTTTTCGATTTCATCCTTTAACATTGGATTTATTGAAAATTGAACTTGATAATTTTCATTTATTTTCTTTCAGTCTACGGGGTTATCTCAGTCTCATGACTTGAGTTACATATTTCAGAAGTTGACTTAGGTTGACTCAAGTAATTGTTGTGTTTTAATTTAACCTTTTTTAAAAACACAATTGTCTTTCAAAATTGGATTAATTAGGTATTGATATTCTTAAGTTATTTTATATTTTTTCTATAGTTTTATCTTATTCTTATGACTTGTTTCATAAATTTGAAAGATTAACCCGACTAATCCAATATATTATAGACTTAATATTTAAAAATTATCATTCATTATGTCATTGTATCAATATTAATAAAAACATTTGTCCAATATGCATCACATTTAAATTTTATGATTTTTTTTATTATTATAAAAACATACTATCAATGCATGCATAAGTTTTTAAGTTAAAATAATTAATGAGGCCTAAAAATGTCAAGAAATCGAAGTGACACCTCTATCAAGATAATCGATTTGGGTAAATTCATGAAACCATTATCTAGTGTAATTATAATCTTGGTCAATAGCCAGTCTATTAGTAGGGGGTTTATTTTTATGAAAAGAGAGATTCATTAAAAGTCAAGAAATATTAATATTAGTCAAGGTAAATACACATTTGGAGGATTATGATTTTTATCCATCAATTCTTTATTATACTCGAGTTTGTTTTTCTTATTTAGATCTCATTATTTTTGCATTATCTACTTTAAATATCCATTTTTTTCTTTTCATTCTCAGAAACATCACTTTCATTTTTGCTTGCATAATGGCAATCATTCCCAAACAATGATCTTGTGCCCCAAGTGTTTATCCTTCTTTTTATTTTCAAGTTGAAACTCTTGTAGTGGCAATTATCAACAATGATCTTGTTGATTCATTTAGGTAGGTGAAGGCAAAGAAGCTATAGAAAGTCGAATTTAAACATACTCGAATTAAATAGTATATATTAATTAATAAAAATATAGATCACACTCAAATTTATTTATGGTATGAAATATCAAACAAAAGGTGCACATAGCTGGGCATCATGTCTCACAATGCATGAAAAAAGAAAACGCACACTACAATATTATTTAGTGGCAGTTTGAGCAACAACGAAGCGTAGAAGCTGATTATTTACTGGAAGAGCACGTCTGGAATGACCTCATCATGGCAGCAGAGAAAAGTTGAGAATTTCTCCATGGCGCGGTTGCACTCCGGGCATTTCATCGTCTCAGGGATCCTACCCATAGTCATCGGGAAATCGAAGCGGCAACAAGGATGAGAAATGCCATGGATTGTTCTGTGGTGGTCTTGCAAGGCCAAGTCAAAGCCCTTGACAGGCACTTGGTCCTTCCACAACTCATACTCTACTAGTGTTGGCAAAATTGTGGTGCTGTGACCGTTGACCACAACATTAGATCCATTGCTGAGCACGGCCCATCCACCTTCTCTATCGTAGCTAAGCAACTTCTTGATTTCCTGCATCATAGGATCATGGTCATCGAGCTTGCCTAGCTGAATCTTGGAGTACAGCATGCTTTCTATCCTGGTCCAAAAGAACCATATCATGGTAAGGTCTTCCCAGATGTAACTCAGCTTCTCCACGGTTATTGTGGTCATGAGTCGCCGGATTTTCTCTCTTTTGCTGCTCTTCCCCACGTAAACCATCTCCAGGGGAATTTGGGCTGCCTGCGCAACCGCTCGCGCGTTGTTTGTGAACTTCCTCACCCATTCAATGTCATCTCCTCCATACAAGAAAATGTACTTTCCTTCCTTAATCTGATGATCAAAAAAATATCGAAGCACATTTCAACACAAGTATATCTACACACACGTAAAAATATATAATGTATGTATATTGGGATTGATTCTATAATGAAGTTACCCAATTAAGAATCACTGGGTCAATGCCATTAACTAGAAGCTCAAGCCTCCATGTCTCCTCCCTCCACAGAGATTCCTCTCTCAAGCTGGTGAAAGGGAAGGCATTGCTTCCCCAAATCCACATCATATGGAGTGCATTTGGGCAAACCAACTTGCCTTGAGGGTCGAGCACCACAAGAATCGGCTTGTTCCTGAAGTGCCACACCTCTTTAATGAACCTAATGACTGGCTTTTCGATCACTGAAGGGTGGTATACTGTGAACCATGGCATTGAAGACTGCATGCTTTTAAATTTCTCATTCACTGTATCACTCCATTGTACTGAATGGTCCATAATCGGAACCCAAACCAACTCATACTGACTATCCAGCCTAGCTCCATGCTGCCTCGATTCATTGTATATTTGTTCAAGAATTGAAAGCTCATCGTTCAAAATGTCAAGGCCAGAAATGAGCAATAACACATTTTTCCTTCTCAGCACATCAAGATGAACCTGTTAAATTCAAAAGTAAGTATGAGAAATGTTTTGCATTAGATTGATAGCATTAATAGAGGAAATGGTAGGAGAGCGTACTCTTTTCTTGGAAGAGCCATCTATAAGTGGCTGGATGTCATCCTTGGCATAAATCAGGGCCCTTAGGACCTTCATGTTGTCAATGTGGATCATTTCAAACAGATTCTTTAGCATTTGAAACGTTTCGACATTCCTCTTTTCATCTGCATCAAACACCATTGTTTTTTTTATCAGCGTGCTTGATTGATCCTTTATACATTAATTTTTTGTTTTCTTATTTCCTATTCAACACATGATAGCTTAATACAAAAGTTGTCAAGGTACAAACCTATATGGTGGTAGCAAGCAGCCAATTGCTTCCTGAGATGCTCAAGTATGTTGTTGAGTTTATGAGCCAAGGTGGATAGCTCCCATACCTCAGTGGTTGATACGGAAAACCTGAAATAAGTAAAAGAAGAAATTACAAGGAATACATGATGGCTCAATAAATTAAAGATGGTGGACTAGAAAGCATACTCAAGTCCCATGGTAGTGAGGCCAGTAATCTGAACCGCACAAGCCACAACACTCCTCATGGTCCAGTAGACAGCAGTAGGGATATGGGCCATTGCTGTAGATAATGCTGGTACTTCATTAGAAATGTAAGATGATGGTAAATCCTTGAACTCAACCACGCACCTAGCCACATCCATCATGATGTTGATCAGATTGTTAATGGCTTGGAAGCGAGGTTTCAAGGTCCCTGAATGTTCCATGATGTTAGGCAATTGCTTGAGGATTGCCATGGATTTGGCAAGCTGGTTAGACGAGTAAATCTGGGCAAGCAGCCAGAATTCTCCATAATTTAAAGCAAAAGCTGCTAAGGTGAGCACTAGCTTTGCATCCCAGGAATAGCTTGTTAGCATGTTGAAAATTGAGAGAGTTGTTGCGTGGGCATCTGTCCCACTCAGTGCCTTGTAGGCAATCTGCAGAAAAAAAGTAATGCCGGTTAATTTCATTTGATTCTTTAGGCTAATGCATATATATCATTGCATTAAAGTTGAAATATATTCTAGAACCTCGCAGGAAATTCTGTCTATTGTATACGTCAGTGCATCGATCATGGAAACAAAATTGATTTGGTGTGTCTTGTCCTCCAGTTCAGCATGGGCCTGGGAAGTCTGCGTTATCAGACATGATCACAGGAACATAAAAGAACAAAAAACAACTGATCAGTTAAGTTGGTACACAGATTAATTTCCAGGTATGAGTTAAATTTAGTACTATACCGTCAGAGAGGTGTCGATTTGCAAGGTGGCACGTTTGAGGATGTCTTCGACAAGGTGGAGAAGAGGTTTGACATCAACTTCTCTTCCATCAGGAGCATGAGTTCCCACAATTTGTTTCATCATCACATTGTCATCGGACATTGTTAGCATGCCACCGCGGTCACTCTTGATCAGTTGCTGGCTCGCATTAAAACCTTGGGCAGGGTGCCTGAGGGGAAGGCCTGATGCCATTTTGTTAAGCTGATAGTAAGCGATGGATTCTATGGGTGGTGGAGCAGAAGTAGAGAAGATTGGCTTGTGTGTCTTTGTTCCATATTTGTCAGGCCTATTTATACTCTGAGAAATGGAATAAAGCTCACTTGAATCAACTTCCTTCCTTCCATGGTAATCAAAATATGAGGAACGTCAAAGAGAAGGCTATACTTTTGTTGTGGTCCCTCTGTCTACCCTTCTCCTCCATTACTTTATATAACATGGATCTTACCCTACAAATCTGATTCGACAATGATATGTTTGGAAACTTTTCTTCTTTTTGGATTTTATAGCTATTTGGGCCTGAGATTTACTTAATTTTACCTCTCCACTTTTGTTTTAACTCAAAAAAATATCTTAATCCATGCTTCTAATTTTTGTTCGGAAACGTGGACATGGTCGTACGTAGGAGCACATGCCAGGCCATGTGATGCGGAACACGACCATGTATCAAGAATAATTAACGAGAGATGGAAAGCTACTGCTGTCAATGGCGAGGGGAAGACATGCTACTTGTCGTCGACGATGAGCTGAATGAAGCTATTGCTATTGCCCTACATTGGAGTTGCTAAGGCTGTGGTTGATATCACCGTTGCTCGGAGAAATAAGTATTTCAGTTGACGCAGTGGAGAGAAAGAGGAATTGTTCGCCAGCGGAGAGGGTAAAGAGTTGCCAAGATTGTATTATTTTCCCCGTTACTTTATTTTTTCTACAATGATAATGAAAAATCATTTGTGTGCTGTAGGCTATGACGTGTTGCATGGGCAAGGTAAGTTCAACACCATTTTTTTTTTGTTGATGATGACTATAATGATGGCCGAGTAAGGTGTTTTTTTAAGATAACGTCAACATTAACTAACAAATAAAAGACGTGTCATTTTTCCTGTTTAGTGCACTGTAGATTAAGAGTGTATTTATTGTGGATTGTGGCAGTGTCAGGACCACTTTACCCTTAATGAGCCGGCTTCTTTTATTTCTTCTCTGGGGTCATTTTTGGTTTCTTCCTTTCTCTTTATTCACTTTACCCTTTCTCTTTATTCCTTTCTCTTTTATTTCTCTTTATTCTCTCATCTTTTCGTGCAGAGAGGAGGACGGTTTGTTTGCTGCGGGCTAGTCGGGCGGGCGGGGATGGTGGTTTATGGCTTGGTTTCGGGTCGGTCTGAGCCGGCGTTCGGTCGTTTCCTTGTGTGGGTTCTCTGCCTCGGTTGGTTGTTCGATTAGGTATGCTTTTGCCCCCTTTTTGCTTCAATTTCTGGGTTTGCTCGGTTAGTTTTCATTGGGTTCATGGGTTCGGTTTTTTTGCCATTTCTTCCCATCTTCTCCCTCGATTCATGTTTTATCTGCTCTGGGTGTTCAGTGATTGATTGTAATGGGTTCGTTTTGGTTGGGTTTTTTTGATTTTTCATTGTCGGTGCTTGGGATTGGGTTTGGTTGGGTTCAGGTTGCTTGCGTTTTGTATTTTGTATGTGTTGGGGAGTGGGTAATTGGTTGAATTGGGTTCGGGTTAGGGTGTCTCTTCGATTTGGAGCTGATTTCATTCTCGGTTTAACTTGGGGCTTGGTTTTGTTGCTCTCGGTTTGGTTTGATTGGGTGTGGTTTTTGTGCATTCGGGTTAATTGCTTCTTACTTTGTTGCTCTCGGTTTAGAGCCTTAATTAATTAATAAACTGATCATTGTTTTGTTTTGCATTCCGTCTGATTAGTTAATTGTTGTTTTGCTTTGCTTTGCTTAGTTCGTTTAGGTATTACTGTTGCAATCTGGTTTCATTACTTCAACTAATTATTTTACGTCATGTCATTTCATATTAATGCAATTCTCTGTGTATTTTGCAGGGCCACATGCTCCTATTTTAGCTTCTTCTCTTTTGGTCCTTGGTTGAGTGGACTGCGCCGTCTTTCTTTATTTGTTAAAGTTATGTGTTATATTTGCTTTTTGTGGTTTATTCTCCTTTTATGTGCATATTTCTGTTCCCTTTTATTTGGTCTGGTACTTTCTTTTTCTTCCATCTTTTCTTCTCAGCCCTGCTTCAAATCTGTTAGGTAATTAAATCTAATTCCTTGGCTGTTATTTGTTGAAGTTTTGGCCTGCTAATTGATACCAGTTGCTGCCAAGGCTTCGTTGCGTCCTTTGTGTTGTTCACCCTACTTTTGAGGTTGGTTTCTTATGGTTTTTTAATATTTGCTTGCTGGTTTGTTATGGTAATGTTAAATTTCTGTTAAATTTCAATCAATGGCTGATGACATGGGAGCAGCAAAAGAACGCAGGATCCTGGTTGCTGTTGATGAGAGTGAAGAGAGCATGAATGCTCTTTCATGGTGTCTCAAGAATGTCTTGGTTTCTACCAGTTCTTCCACAGATACACTGATTCTTCTTTATGTAAAGCCTCATAGAGTCATCTACTCTGCTCTTGATGGCACAGGTAGGACTACAAACAAGACATTTCACAACCCTTCAATCATTGATTTCCCTGTACCTTTCTGATTCATTTAAAACTCTATTTTTTTGTGTTTGATTCTCGGGGTATTTGTTTTCTTCTGATATCATGGAAACTATGCAGAAATATAGTAACGACATAGCTGATTGTGTCATAGAGAAGGCCAAAAGGATGTGTAGAGAACAATTTCAAGATGTGAGTCTAAACATATAGTACTATATACCCTTATATCATTTCATACTGACAAAATTTTAAGTTAGTGGAGTTCAATCAAAGGTTGTGCTTTTACACCTTTTAAGGTCTAGGAATTGCAGATGGTTGTTTTCTTTTGTTTGTTTTATTGACTTGATGACCTATGGTGGGTCTAGGTTAAGGTGGAGACAATGATAGAGCATGGTGATCCAAGGGATTTCATTTGCCAGATAGCAGAGAAATTGCATGTTGACATGCTGGTGATGGGCAGCCATGGCTATGGTGTTATCAAGAGGTTAGTTGGTCCCTCTTATTTTTCTTTAATCATTAGCGCCTGTGTTCTTAACAATGATCACTCTCTTGGATTCTTATCTTGGATTTTTTTTTAGTTTCTGAGAATAAATTCTTCACTTCGATTATATTAAATCCATGAAAGCCAATATATTAATTATGTATCTACAACAAAAAAACTTCATATTTAAGCTCATCTTTTCTATAATTTATATATATATATATATATATATATATATATATATATATTTAAGCCTCTTGAATTGATTTGAATATAGGTTCCCCTATAGTGTGCTGCATTTATTTATTACAATCTACTTACTGGTAATTGTTTTTGGACTTTAGGGCATTTCTTAGGAGTGTGAGCAACCATTGTGCACAAAATGTGAAGTGCCCTGTTCTGATTGTGAAGAGGCCCAAATCAGCTTCTGGAAGCAAATGAGCAATATATATATATATATATATATATATATATATAGAGAGAGAGAGAGAGAGAGAGAGTTTCTTTATTTATATACTTAGCAGAAGCATTCTAATTTATATACACAACACTTATTTCCCAATATTTACCTTCTATTTATAATTTCTTTCATATTTTTTATATGCTTATTAATTTTTTCTATTGAATTCTCACTTTTTCTATATGCCATTTTTTCATTTTCTTATCATTTCATTTAATACCTTGCAATTTTTTTTTAAACACAGGAAAATTAGCATAAAGACGGGGTTCCTCATTTTGAAAAGGGATTTTCACTACGTTCTTCACGTCAACATCCCTCTATCTTGCAGTGATGCATAAGTTGTATAATTTGCGGTCTTTTGTCCTCTTTTGTGGCGCACTGCATATATTCCAAAAAATATAACTTATGTTTGTGTAACAAACCCTTTTATGTACTGGCCTCTAACTTTTTAATCAGTATATATTATAAGTTAATCATTATAAATATGATTATATAGTATTATATACACATTAATGCCAGCGGCATCGCGCGGGCAACGTACCTAGTTGAATTAATAAAATTGATCAATGATTTTGAAACGAGCATTTTAAAAGTTAAATATGCTGGAAAAAAAATAAAAAAATAAAAATCATTTTGAGAAGATGATAAAAATACAAAAAAATGATGGAAATATATCAGGAATTAATATTAAAAATAAGGAGTGAAAATCAGGTTATGATAGTCCCAACCACCATCCTCCTCCTCCTTCTCCTACAATGTCGTTTCTGTTTTAGATTTATTATATTTGGATTTTGAATGTTAAAAATTTAATAATCTATAATAAATATTTAAATCTTAAATAAATTTAATCTAACTCAAAATATATTTCGAGTTTTAATTATTTTTTACATGATTGATTGTTTTTTTTTCAATTCTTTTTGAAAAAAATAAAATAATAGTTACGAAATTACAGATTTAATGTTCTTTCAGTATTTTTCAAAGTATTTGATAGAAATTACTCAAAATGCCACTATTACAGATGACCTTATCGACAGAACATTCCTTCAGCATTTTTAGAGAGTTGAACAAAAAATACTCAAAATATAACCTATTACCAATGCTTATACCAACAGTCGGTCTTTCCATTGATATATTTATAATCAGTGTTTTCATCAATGGGGCCAATGCTGATGGGGAAAAAATTACTGACAAATATTTTACTGATAGACGGTTGTCATCCAAGTGTTAACAGGAAAACAATTACCGACACAAATTACATTACAATACTGACAAAAAAATTCAATGGTAAAATTATTAATTTTGGTAGTGTTTAACATTATTTTTAGATTTTGAAGCAAAAAGAAAAATGAGAAAGTTAATGAAAGTGTTTTGATTTTATGAGAATTGGTGACATGGGATAAGTTTATAATGTATCATGTATGTTGATATGACAAAATCAAACTTATAGGAAATTACTAGTCATGAACACCATAAAATTTCTTTCAAAACCACTATTTATCATAATATTTTTTTGTTTTAGCTTGTTGTTTAATATTTTTATTCAACCCTTCAACATCTTAATCTTTATTTATTTATTCAATTTCATCTTTCAATATTATATTATCATAAAATTTGTGCCGCTTTTTTTTCCGGTTAGGCTATTTAATTTAATGGTCTCATGGAATAACTTTTTTTTTTAATCTATTGATTTAAACCTACAATAATAGATTCATTGAAAGTGTGCCTTTGGATTTTTTTAACTTTTTTTTCTATGAGTTTATCATGATCTCATGACCGAGATTATAGATTTAACGAGTTGACTTGTTTTGATTATTTCAATTTTTTGAATGGTTTTTTTTTTCAATTTTTTTTCTTTTACATTGAGTTGGTTGAAAATTGAACTTATTTTTTTGTTCTTTCTATGAAACTATCTCAATATAATGACCAAGATAACTATTTATTTTTTAGTGTCAAATTACGCATCATAATGTTTTTCAATTTTATTTTCATGCAATTATCATGTATCATGACTTAGATCATCAGTTTTGCAAATTGAATAGACTTAGGTTAGTCCTGTTTGTTGTTTTAACAGTTTTTTTCAATTCCAACCTCCATAACTCAATCTTGTTTCTTTTTATTTATTTTTTGTTTATTTAATTTTATGTTTTAATATTAGGCTATTTTGGAATTTAGCTTCATCAATTCTTTTTTATTTTTCTTCACGTAGAGTTATCCTGATTTCATGAATTTATTTTTTCTCTCAATTTCAACCTTCAAAATTGAATTTGTTAGAAATGGAGATTTATAGTTTTGTTTTTGTTGTTTATGAATTTATGATAAAACAAACAACCTTCATAAACCTAGACACATGTTTAATAGGTTAACTTAAGTTAACTTGTTTTTTCTTTTAAAATCTTTTTTTTAGTTTTTTTTCCTGATTTGATCCTTTGATATTGGATTTCTTGAAAATTAAACTTTATAATTTTTAATTTTTTTCTTTCTATGGGGTAATCCCGATCTCATGACTTGGGTTACAGATTTGCAAGTTGACTTAGCTTGACTCAAGTAATTTTTTTTTAATATAACCTTATTTAAAAAACAATTGTCTTTCAAAATTGGATTAATTAGGTATTGATGTTCATAATTTGTTTTATAGATTTATCATGGTCTTATGATTGGTTTCATAGATTTGAAAGGTTAACTCGACTCAATCCAATATATTATAGACTTAATATTTAAAAACTATCATTCATTATGTCATTGTATCAATATTAATAAAAAAAATAGTGTCCAATATGTATCACATTTATATTTTATGATTATTTTTTATTGAAAAAAATGTTATCAATGCTTGCACAATTTTTTAAGCTAAAATAATTGATCAGGCCTAAAATGTATCACGAAACCATTATCTAGTTTAATTATAATCTTGGTCAATTCAAGATAATGGAGCCTACCTATCTATTAGTAGGGGGTTTATTTTTATGAAAAGAGAGATTTATTAAAGTCAAGAAATATTAATATTAGTTAATGTAAATACACATTTGGAGGATTATTATTTTTATCCATCAATTATTTATTATACTCAATTTTGTTTTTCTTATTTAGATCTCATTATTTTTTCTTGATTTCATTGTAAACTTGTAAGTTATATAAATATTTACTGTGATTTTTTATTGGAATTTCACCATTAGTTTATAAAACTGAACACAATTTATAATAAGAAAAAATACATAAAAATAATATTAGAACAAAATTTTTATTTTCTTGATTTATTTATAAATGGAAATATAAATATAATTATTTTATAATCAACCTCCAATGTAAATTCTCATTTATCATAAAGAATATAGATGACTTTATTTTCAATTGTTTTTTTTTCTTCTTCATTTTCATTTTGTTATTTTGAAAAGGGATAGGGGATTTCATTTTCTTATATGAAAAGTTTGAGTTTTTAATTTTATTAGATTTATACTCTTACAATTTTTATTTTTTTTAATTCAAATTTGCTATAGCCTTACTTGACTCAAATTTATTGGAATCTTGTTGGGTTTAAAAGAGAAAATGTAGAAACCTAACTAGGCTAAAAAAAGGGAACTTGATGGGTTCAATTTCTTACATTGCTCGGATATAACCTTCGTCCATATGCCTCTGTTATTACGGTAGCTTCATAATCTTACACAATATAAACTTCACAAAACAATGATCTTGTGCACCACGTGTTTATCCTTTTTTTATTTATTTTTTCATGTTGAGATTCTTGTAGTTGCGATCTTGTTGATTCATTCAGGTGAAGGCAAAGAAGCTATAGAAAGTCAATTTAAACATACTCGAAATAAATTTTATATATTAATTAGTAAAAATATTGATCACACTCAAATTTATTTATGGTATGAAATATCAAACAAAAGGTGCACATAGTTGGGCATCATGTCTCACAATGCATGAAAAAAGAAAGCACACATTACAATATTATTTGGTGGCAGTTTGAGCAACAACGAAGCGTAGAAGCTGGTTATTTACTGGAAGAGCACGTCTGGAATGACCTCATCATGGCAGCAGAGAAAAGTTGAGAATTTCTCCATGGCGCGGTTGCACTCCGGGCATTTCATCGTCTCAGGGATCCTACCCATAGTCATCGGGAAATCGAAGCGGCAACAAGGATGAGAAATGCCATGGATCGTTCTGTGGTGGTCTTCCAAGGAAGTCAAAGCCCTTGACAGGCACTTGGTCCTTCCACAACTCATACTCTACTAGTGTTGGCAAAATTGTGGTGCTGTGACCGTTGACCACAACATTAGATCCATTGCTGAGCACAGCCCATCCACCTTCTCTATCGTAGCTAAGCAACTTCTTGATTTCCTGCATCATAGGATCATGGTCATCGAGCTTGCCTAGCTGAATCTTGGAGTACAGCATGCTTTCTATCCTGGTCCAAAAGAACCATATCATGGTAAGGTCTTCCCAGATGTAGCTCAGCTTCTCCACGGTTATTGTGGTCATGAGTCGCCGGATTTTCTCTCTTTTGCTGCTCTTCCCCACGTAAACCATCTCCAGGGGAATATGGGCTGCCTGCGCAACCGCTCGCGCGTTGTTTGTGAACTTCCTCACCCATTCAATGTCATCTCCTCCATACAAGAAAATGTACTTTCCTTCCTTAATCTGATGATCAAAAAAATATCGAAGCACATTTCAACACAAGTATATCTACACACACGTAAAAATATATAATGTATGTATATTTGGATTGATTCTATAATGAAGTTACCCAATTAAGAATCACTGGGTCAATGCCATTAACTAGAAGCTCAAGCCTCCATGTCTCCTCCCTCCACAGAGATTCCTCTCTCAAGCTGGTGAAAGGGAAGGCATTGCTTCCCCAAATCCACATCATATGGAGTGCATTTGGGCAAACCAACTTGCCTTGAGGGTCGAGCACCACAAGAATCGGCTTGTTCCTGAAGTGCCATACCTCTTTAATGAACCTAATGACTGGCTTTTCGATCACTGAAGGGTGGTATACTGTGAACCATGGCATTGAAGACTGCATGCTTTTAAATTTCTCATTCACTGTATCACTCCATTGTACTGAATGGTCCATAATCGGAACCCAAACCAACTCATACTGACTATCCAGCCTAGCTCCATGCTGTCTCGATTCATTGTATATTTGTTCAAGAATTGAGAGCTCATCGTTCAAAATGTCAAGGCCAGAAATGAGCAATAACACATTTTTCCTTCTCAGCACATCAAGATGAACCTGTTAAATTCAAAAGTAAGTATGAGAATTGTTTAGCTTTAGATTGATAGCATTAATAGAAGAAATGGTAGCAGAGCGAACTCTTTTCTTGGAAGAGCCATCTATAAGTGGCTGGATGTCATCCTTGGCATAAATCAGGGCCCTTAGGACCTTCATGTTGTCAATGTGGATCATTTCAAACAGATTCTTTAGCATTTGAAAGGTTTCGACATTCCTCTTTTCATCTGCATCAAACACCATTGATTTTATAAACGAGCATTAATCTCCTGTTTTCTTATTCTCTTTCCAACACATGATATCATAATACAAAAGTTGTGCAAACCTATGTATTCGTAGCAAGCAGCCAATTGCTTCCTGAGATGCTCAAGTATGTTGCTGAGTTTGTGAGCCAAGGTGGATAGCTCCCATGCCTCGGTGGTTGATACGGAAAACCTGAAATAAGAAATAAGTAAAAGAAGATATTACAAGGAATACATGATGGCTCAATAAATTAAAGATGGTGGACGAGAGAAAGCATACTCATGTCCCATGGTAGTGATGGCCGTAATCTGAGCTGCACAAGCCACAACACTCCTCAGGGTCCAGTAGACAGCAGTGGGGATATGGGCCATGGCTGTGGACAATGCTGGTACCTCTTGAGAAATGTATGATGTTGGTAGATCCTTGAACTCAACAACACACCTAGTTACGTCCATCATGAGCTTGATCACATTGTTTAGGGCATCGAAGCGAGCCTTCAAAGGCCCTAAGTTTTCCATGATACTAGGCAATTGCTTGAGGATTGCCATGGATTTGGCAAGCTGGTTAGAGGAGTAAATCTGGGCAAGCAGCCAAAATTCTCCATAATTCAAAGCAAAAGCTGCCATGCTGAGCACCAGCTTTGCATCCCAGGAATAGCTTTCTAGGATATTGAAAATTGAGACAGTTGTTGCATGGGCATCAGCTCCACCCAGTGCCTTGTAAGCAATCTGAATCAAAATTAAAAACGTGAAATTTAAAAATTGTCATTGATTCTTTTGGTCAATGCCTATATATCATATATTAAAATTGAAAGAAACTGTATAACCTCGCAGGAAATTCTATCTATTGTATACGACAGTGCATTGAGCATGGAAACAAAATTGACTTGATCATGAGTCTTGTCCTCCAATTCAGCATACTCCTGGGAAATCAGCGTTATCAGACATGATCACAGGAACATAAAAGAACAAAATATAACAGAGCTCAGTTGCTATAAAGGTTAATTTCGAAGGTTGAGTTAAGCTGCTATACCGTCAGAGAGGTGTCGATTTGCATGGTGGCACGTTTGAGGATGTCTTCAACAAGGTGGAGAAGAGGTTTCACATCAACCTCTCTGCCATCAGGAGCATGAGTTCCCACAATTTGTTTGATCATCACATTGTCATCGGACATTGTTATCATGCCGCCGCGGTCACTCTTGATCAGTTGCTGGCTCGCATTAAAACCTTGGGCAGGGTGCCTAAGGGGAAGACCTGATGCCATTTTGTTAAGCTGATAGTAAGCGATGGATTCTATGGGTTATGGAGCAGAAGTAGAGAAGATTGGCGTCTTTGCTCCATATTTGGCATGCCTATTTATACTATGAGAAATGGAATAAAGCTCACTTGAATCAAATTCCTTCCTTGCTTCCATGCCAATCAAAATATTAGGAATGTTAAAGAGAAGGCTACACTTTTGTGGTCCCACTGTCTACCCTTCTCCTCCCTTACTTTATATAACATGGATTTTACCCTACAAATCTGATTCCACACTGCATTACAATGGTAGGTTTGGAACCTTTTCTTCTTTCCGAATTTTCTAGCAATTAAGGGTGGTAATATCAAGTTCGGAAACATGGACATGTCTGAATATTTATCGATAACTTGGAAAAAATTATATATTTTTTTTGCGTTTAATTGGCTTAAAGAAATCCTAGTCGAAGCAAGAATATACATGATAGTCAACAGATTCTAATAGAATGTAGAACCACTAGAAACTGGTGTGTTCATAATTCATAATTTTTTTTTTTTTTCAAGAGACAGAGAGTGAACGGAACAAAGTAAGAAATGATTCTTTTTTCTTTTTCTTTTAGGTAAACAAAGACAGTTGATTGTACAAAGAAAGCAAATCTAGCAAGGACGAAACAAAATATATTATGTCCGTTTACTTCCTCGTAATAGTTTGTCTTTGGTTCCGATCCAATCAAATGGCCGTTAATTCTGGACATGCTGATATATCTGGGCTCCACAAAACTTGAAAGTGTTATGAAAAGAATAAATAATTCATATAGAAGAATATAAACATTAAAATATAATAAAAAAAGACGAGAAAAATATTTTTTTTATTATAAATTTTTATATATTTTCAAGATGTAAAAAATACAAGACAAGTAGGCTACTTATAAGAGAAGAAAATGAACTCAAGGGTTATGAAAATCCAAGGGACTAAACTCAAGAGTAATGGACATTCAATACATATAAATAATATTTATTATGAATTTATAACACTTCCCTTTAAATGACCATGTACTTTAAAATTCAATGGAGGACTTTATATAGATACTTCAAGATCCATATATGAATACTTCAAGATTCATTAAAACAATGTCAAATTGCCTCATTAAAACCTTGCAAAGGAAAACCCAGTGGGAAAAAACCTAAGCGAAGGAAAAAGAGTACAATTTGCATTGACTTCCCCTCAAAAGTACATGTCTTATGACAAATCTTTAAGATGACACATTCCAATATTATGGACAAGTTTCTTGAAAGTTGAAGCTGGTTAAGACTTTGTAAATAAGTCTGCTAAATTATCAGTTGATCTGATTTATTTGATATCAATATCTCCCTTTTGTTGGAGCTCGTGAGTATAAAAGAACTTTGGTGAGATATGTTTTGTTTTGTCTCCTTTAATATAGTCTCCTCTGAGTTGACTGATGCAGGCAGCATTATCTTCAAACAAAATTGTGGGACTATTTTCAATGGTTGACAATCCATATTTTCTCTTAATGTGCTGGATAATCGATCTTAGCCAAATACATTCTCGACTTGCTTCATGTATCGCGATAATCTCTGAATGCTTTGATGGAGTAGCCACTAATGATTGTTTGACAGATCTCTAAGAAATTGCAGTACTGCCATAGGTAAATAGATAACCTGTTTGTGATCTCCCTTTGTGGGGATTAGAGAGATAACCTGCATCTGCATATCTAATCAATTGTGAATTTGATCCACAATAAAATAACCCCATTTTTGTTGTTTCGCGGAGATAGCAAAATATATGTTTGACTCCATTCCAATGTTTTTTTGTGGGAGTGAAACTATATCTTGCCAATAAATTTATTGCAAAAGATATATTTTATCTTGTACAATTTGCAAGATACATAAATGCTCCAATAGCACTAAGATATGACACTTTAGGACCAAAAATTTCTTCATCCTCTTCTGGAGGTCGAAAAGGGTCTTTTTTCGCATCAGGTAATCGAACAACCATAGGTGTAGTCAAAGGATGAGCATTGTCCATATAAAATCGTTTTAGAACTTTTTTTGTATACATCGATTGATGTACAAATATTCCATGTGAAAAATATTCAATCTGTAAACCAAGATAAAATTTTGTCTGACCAAGATCTTTCATCTCAAATTCATTTTTGAAATAGGTTGCAGTTTCTGTGAGCTCTTCAGAAGTAGCAATAATATTTAAATCATCAATATATACTGCAATAATAGCAAATCCGGATATTGTTTTCTTAATAAAAATGCACGGACAAATCTTGTCATTCTCAAACCCTCTTTTTAAGAGGTATTCATAAAGACGATTATACCACATTCGACCAGATTGCTTTAACCCATATAAAGATTTTTGTAATTTAATAGAATAAACACTTCTGGATTCATTACAAAAAGCTTCAGGCATTGTAAATTATTCAGGGATTTTCTTATGGATGTCTTTATCTAATGATTCATATAGATATGCTACAACTACATCCATTAAACGCATATCTAACGTTTCTGAAACCACTAAACCAATTAAAAATCTGAAAGTGATTGCATCCATCACTGGAGAATAAGTTTCCTCATAATCAATGTCGGGTCTCTGCGAGAAACCTTATGCAACAAGTTGTGCCTTACATCGCACAATTTCATTGTTCTCATTGCATTTTCTAACAAAAACCCACTTATATCCAACGGGTATAACACCTTTAGGTGTATGGACTACATGTCCAAATACTTCATGTTTTGCAAGTGAGTTCAACTCTGTTTGGATTGCTTCTTTCCACATTGGCCAATCATTTCTATGTCAACATTCTTTAACAGTTTATGGTTCAAATTCATCATCTCTTCTGGCGATGCCAAAAGCAACCTTAAATGCAAATACATCATCTATGATAATTTTATCTCGTTCCAAAATCTCTCCTATATGAACATAGTTTATGGAGATTTCATTATTTCCATGTACCTGGCTCTCTTCAAGAGGTCCCTCTTCAGGGGGGTCAATATTATGAGATAATTTGGACACAAGATTTGATGTTTGTTTTAAGAATGAGGACTCTCCAAGAGTACCATCATCTATACGTTGGAGTTTTTGTTTTCTAGGATTTTTGTCTTTGGCTCCAATAGGTCTTTCGCGCTTCAAACGTGGTATAGATTCATTTGCTGCTATATTGACCTTTTTTTTTATGAATTGCAATTCTAGATGGAGCATTTACAGCAAGAATATGAGATTTAACTACCTTTTCACTACTGGTGAAAACATCCGGTAATTGATTTTGCAATATTTTGTAAATGAATCACCCTTGGAATTTCAAGTTCACATTGATTTGTCCTTGGATCAAAATGAGATAACTTCGGGTTATTCCAAGTAATTTCTTGTCGTGCTTCTAACACTGAATTTGATAACTTCGGGTTATTCCAAGTAATTTATTGTTGTGCTTCAGGGACTAAAATTGCTTTCTCTAATGATGGGAAAATGTTCTCATCAAAATGGTAGTCTTCAAAACGTGCCTTAAAAACACACCAGTTAAAGGTTCAAGGAATCTAATAATAGATGGAGAATCAAAACCAACATAAATTCTTATTCTTCTTCATGGATCCATTTTAGTCCTTTGTGGGGTGCTACAGCCATACATACCGCACAACTACAAGTTCGTAGATGAAATATATTTTGTGGTATACCATAAACAAGTAGTAAAGGAGAATAATTATGGTAAACATTTGGTCTAATTCTAACTAGTGATGCAACATTTGCTATAACATGTCCACAAAGAGATGTAAGCAATTTTGATTTCATACGTATTGGTCTTGCAATTAATTAAAGTCACTTGTAAATGATTTTGCTAGACCATTTTGAGTATGTACATAAGCAACAGGATGTTCAACATTAATTTCAATAGAAATGCAAAAACTATAAAATGCTTAAGTAAGTGTCACTAGCATTGTCCAATCGAATTTCCTTGATAGGATAATTAGGAAATTACGCTCGTAGTCTGATAATTTGTGCTATCAATAACAAATGCAATATTTTTACTGGAAAGTAAACAAACATGTGACAATTTACTTGATGCATCAATCAATACCATAAAATACATGGTGGATGAATAGACCCACATATATCTCCTTAAATTCTTTCGAGAAAAGATGGTGATTCTATAAGAACCTTTGATGGAAATGGTTTGGCAATTAATTTACCTTGAGAAGATGCAGCACATGGATTTTCACTTGGTAAAAGAATCTTCAGGTTCATTAAGGATGCCCATAAGAATTCTCAATAATTCATCTCATTATTATTGATCTTGGATGTCCAAGTCGATCATACCAAATCATAAATTGTTTTGGATCGGAACACTTCTGGAGTATCACAACATTTGATTCAATAGATTTCATGATCATATAATAAATTCCGGAAGAGAAAGCAGGTAAGTTCTCATGTACAAGCTTCTGGCCTGAAATACGTTCAGTAATATAAAGATATTCTTTTCTTTCTTCATCTATTGTTTCAATATGATAACCATTAGTATGTATATTCTTAAAACTGAGTAAATTTCTTTTGGACTCTGGTGAATATAATGCATCTTTGATGCTCAATCTTGTGTTATTTGGTAACACAATATTAGCTTTTCCAAAGCCTTTAATCATGTCTGTTGGACCTGATATTGTAGTGACATTAGCTTTGGTTAATGTCAAATACTTAAAGTATTTATTTTCCTTAAGAATTGTATGCGTTGTTGCACTATCTGCCAGACATAAATCTCCATCATGAAAAGCTATGTCACTTTCTTATATCTCCACTTCTGGTGGTATGATGGGTTACTTTTAGAAGGATTATCTCTTCTCCTTTTCCATTTTTTTTCCATACCTATATCCTTGGTTCTTTCTTTGTCTTTTGAACAAAGGTTCCATTCACTTCAGGGAATGATTTAGAACCCATACGATGAGATTGATGATTTTTCATCAAAAGCTCATTATTTCATTCAACCACAAGAAGACATGAAAAATAATTCCAAATACCTTTTGAAATTATGCACTCTATATTGTTGCTGCAGGAGAATGTTTGAGACATGAAAGTAGAGAATGTTTTCTCTAATATTTGATCTCCTGTAATATCTTTACAACACAATTTCAGTTGTGAGATAATTTTAAAAGGAGCAGAATTATATTCAATAATCAATTTAAAATCTTGCAACTTCAGGTGCAACCAATCATAATGACCTTGAGAAAGTATGATAAATTTTAGTGGTCATATATTTTATTTAGATTTTGCCACATATTATTTCCTTCTTTGATGGTCTTTTAAAGATTCATAGCTTCCAGATGAATCTCGACGTCAATATTTCATGATAAATAATTATTTCTAAAAATATCAAGAGCAATAAATTCAAGTTTTGTCAGATTTGACATTATATTCATCTATAAAAACAAGAAATAACTTATTAAATAAAATCATGAAGATAAACAAAAAATCGGTCCTCCAAGACTGTTATTTATTTAGCTTTAAAAATACTAATTCTTCAGGAACTACATTTAATTTATATAATCTTTCAGGAAAAATATTAGTTCTTGAAGAACTGTTTTTAATTTGTTTAATTCTTCAGGAACATCATTCCTTTAAGACTATTATTTATTTAGCTTTAAAATACTAGTTCGTCAGGAACTATATTTAATTCTTCAGGAAAATTGTGTTACTAGTTCTTCAAGAACTAAGTTTAATTTATTAATTCTTCAGGAACTTGTAATACTAGTTATTCATGAACGATTTTTAATTTATGCAATTCTTCAGGAACTTGTAATACTCGTTCTTCAGGAACTGTTTTTAAGTTTTATAATTCTTCAAGAACTTGTAATACTAGTTCTTCAGGAACTATTTTTAATTTATTTAGTTCTTCAGGAGTTTATAATACTCATTCTTCGGGAACTATAAATCTCTTTCTATGAATAATAGTGAAAGAAAATTTGCCAAAAATAAATTACAATAATGAAAAGCGAATATATTAAAATTGATATAAGCTGGTTAGAGCATCGTGTTGATAACGTGTTATGAAAAGAATAAATAATTCACATAGAAGAACATAAACATTAAAATATAATCAAAAGAGACAAGAGAGAAATACCTTTCTTATTATGAATTCTTCTATATTTTCAAGGTGTAAAAAATACAAGACAAGCAGGCTATTTATAGGAGAAGAAAATGAACTCAAGGGTTATGGAAATCCAAGAGACTAAACTCAAGAGTAATGGACATTCAATACATATAAATAATATTTATTATGAATTTATATGAGTTTTTTTTTTAATTTTTCATCAAGTTATTTTGCTATTATGACACAAGTTGAATTTTAACAAGTTAGTCTAACTAAACTTGAGCTTTTATTTATTTTTAATTATTTTTTCCAGTTTTATCCTACAATGTTAGATTAGATTAAAGTCTCTTCGGAGACATCTGATAAAATTGGAACGATACAGAGAAGATTAGCATGGCCCCTGCGCAAGGATGACACGCACAAATCGAGAAATGGTCCATATTAAGATTTTAGTCCAAAAAAAAAGATTGAAAATTAAGTTTCAATTTGTTTTTCTTATGAGGTTATTTTGATTTTATGATCTAGGCTATAGGTTTGATAGGTTAAACTGAGTTGACTAAAGAGTCAATTTAACTGGGTTTAAAATGACAAAAACACTATTTAAATACAATGTCAAACAGAATCTAAGAATGACTAGATAACAGGGTTTGACTAAGAAGGGGTTTGGGAGGGCTTTCCAAAAGCGCTCTTGAAAAAATTTGAAAATTTTTTATTTTTATTTTTAAGTTTAAATTAATAAAATTTGGTGTTTTTAAATCATTTTGATGTGTTGATGTCAAAAATGATTTTTAAAAAATATAAAAAACATAATTTTAATGTATTTTTGAACAAAAAGTACTTTCAAAAGTAAACGCAACTACAATATCAAATAGGCACTAAGAAGTTGGGCCTTACTAGGCTCGAGGTAACAAGGAAAACAAAACAAAAAAAAATTGAGCCTTGCATAGCTTTAATTAGCTGAAATATTACAATAATTATATAATAGAAATAAGATTTTTAATTACCTATATAGGGCTCCTTTAGTATTTGAATTTCTTATTAACAAAAGAAATTAATTGCCTTATATTTTCTAATATTATACCCTTTGGTTTACTAGCCTTTTTAAGTTTGCTCGGATACAACCTCTAGTCATATAATTGTATTGTTATGGTAGAATCATACATGATACACCTCCTTAAAAGGTTTTCAAGAGAGTGAAATTATTAGGTTTTTATTTAGAAATAATGATGAATCACATGATACAGTGTTCTTTCAAAATAATTTCAGTCTATTGTTGGCCCGTGAAAAAAAATATTTATGCATGAAATTTACAAAAAAAAAATGGAGTATTTTCCAAAAGGATTTATAATTGCTTTATCACGTTGAATAATAACAATTAGAACATCAACAAGGCATAACCTTTTTTTGTTTAAGAAAATCCCCGATGTATTTGAGATCTCAACATATATATATTTATCAGTTCTTAATTGTTTTTGGATGCCCTCATGATTGTTTCATTCAATTATTAATCATGTACAATGAATTCTTGAACTCAATGTTTTTTTTTTTATTCACAACTATGAGTGAATTGTTCTAACCGTAATGTTTTGCAATCCTTCATTGCCACCTAGTGTGATGAGTGATTGTTGTAATTTGGATTTTTTTTCTTGAAACTTTGTTGATGCTTTTGCAATTTTCATTTGAACCTAGTTTGATGGGTGATCCTAATTGAGCTGTTTTCATAAATATTTTTCTTATGCTCAAATTGAGATTAAAAAAAATGATATATTTTTATATGAAATCAAGGAAAGCCTTGCCTTATTAAAGCAAAAACTATCTGATTTATAAGTCTTTACCTTATCTAGCTTTAATTTGTTCAGATCAATAAATATTTTTTATTACAAGTCTCTAAATATTGAAATTACAATGCATCATTAGTTATGATGTCTAATTAAGATATGTGATAGGCAAAGCAATAATGGGCTTTGAACTTTCTTGTTTTATACACACTAATGGGTTGGTTTCCTCTTTCCATTCAAATACATGTTTTGGATCATGATTGCAATCCTAAATGTTTTGTTTTCTAGAGGAATTCACCATTTCAACCCTCTAAGATGGTGGAGCAAGATAGGAAATATTTCTACTATAGAACATCAAGATATTTTTATAGTAAAAAACAATTAAGTTTTGTTAAAAAAATGTGACACATGCTTTGAACTAAAAGTTTTTTTAGAAATCCAAGTTTGCTAAACAATTATCTTGGTAAGTTATATTAGCTTATAAAAGATCATATGTTGTGCAAATTATAGGGTTTATTCATGACTTCAGAGGTTTAATACATGTAAAGAAATATTTGGCTTGATTTTTTTTTTAATATCTTTGGATTAGATCAATACAATCATGTATTGTAGTTTTTTTTTTTTATCTATATAAGATAAAATGAATAATCTTCTTTGGATCTTATTAGTTGGGTTTCCATTTGCTCTTATCTTTCTTTGATATTGAGAAAATTGTTTTTGGCACCAACTGACATATTATAAACTAATTATGATGTGTTGTCTTATCATATACTTTGGCCATCCTTATTGAGTTCAATTGATCATGGAAAATTATAATCAGTCTTTTTTCAGTAATTATGTTTCTTCTAGCTCTATTTCCATCAATACTATCAAAGATATTGTTTTGACATGTAATGACATCATTACTTCTATTATATATACTATTGAATAAGAAGTGTTGTGTCAACTTAGGAGTATAAATCAAATTTCCTGAGATTCGTCTACAAGCTTGTTAAGGTGTTCTTGTAATGACTTTAATTTTTTTATTATTAGTTTGTCACCCACTCTTTACTTGATATATTATCAATATAAATCACTTTATTTGTCAAGTTTTTTTATTTCCATCTCTAGAGTAACCTCTACACCATGCATACAAACTTTTATACTCTACCATAATGTTTGTATATTCAAATTGCATTTTTACAAAAAGATATATTGTCTATAATTTGGATAAATTGTCATTATCTCTAACACCATTTCATGAGATATTCACAACACTATTATTATATATAGTTTACTATTTATCCCATGTATCATCTTTTGTTTCCATCATCGTGATATCCTTATTTAGGAAACCAATATTTAGAGGCTCATAGGCATCATTAGCATTATCTATTAGATGATCAATGATAACATTACATTTCATGTCATATAAATGAAGTTATATTCAACCAACAATATTTTTCATCTTACATTTTCATCTTGATATTTGATTTGATAGATATGATTTTTCTAAAATGTATATAAGAGTGTCCATTTTAAAAATCAACCATGCGGTATACTAAATGTATTGATAAAGCTATAAAGTGTTCAATACCATACTATAACATAAGTACTTTTCTAATATATTAAAGTTAAACTTACAGTCGATGCATTTCTTAGTTCATGGTTATTTGAGAAATAAATTACACATAATTAAATCATCCTAAAAACTTTGTACTTTGCTATTAGTGTTAGTATTAATTTAACCTTGTTAGTATTAATTGTTTTACCTTTATTACTTATAATGAAGCCAAATAACTTTTTACACTTGATGTTAAAAGTACATTTTATATGATTCAACTTAAATTGATACTCTTGCATCCTTTAAAATATCTTTCTTAAAATGAATGTGGTATTTCTATCGTTTTGATTTGGAAATTATGTCATCTATATATATCTCATTTTTGATTTATGAATTATATTATGGAATACCATGGTCATTTACATTGATAAGTTACTCTAGCATTCTTTAACTTAAAAGGCATGACTTTATAATATAATGTACCTTATAGCATGATGAAAATGGTTATGATATGGATAAGATTTGTCAAGCTATATAGACCCTGGCAAGCCTCATGGCAGAGAGAAAGAAATAGTGATGCGTCTTCACAGACAATGCATGAGGTAAAGGTGTCATTATCTAAGTTCTTAAAGTTGGCACCTATAACCTTTAAAGGGATGGATAATTTTGATGATCCCTAGTAGTTCTTGGATACGGTGTGAAGGAGGTATACGACCAAAGGATGCACATATCATCGTGCAATAAGTTTAGCATATTTTAAACTTGAAGAAGATATGATTGTTAACTAATATAAATCCAAGAAGAGAGAGAGAGAGAGAGTAGTTGATTCTCTTCTTATAACATGTAGGGAATTCTTGGATATGTTCTTAGAATGCTTTCTATAAGAGAGCATGATGAATGCTAGGTCCTATGATTTGAGAAACTAGTTTAGGGTGACATGTATATGATATAAGATTTTGCCTATTTGTCTCGGTATGATTGAAGAGATGAAGAGATGAAGTTTAATAGGTTTGCCAAAAGTCTTAGTACTAGCCTCTATAATTCAATCATCAACCCAATTCATTTGAAGCTATCAACACCCTAATACATAAATTAAATCCTTCAAATTATAAATTCATCAAATCAAAATAAAAGTCCCAATTCTTTTTTGTTTTTTCCTTATTTAACTCTCTAATTGTAAATAATAAGGATATGGAATACCTACTTGTTTTCTCCAACCCTTCTTGAACCTAAAATCTTTATTTTCAAAACTAACATCCCTTTAAGGAGAACAAAGTCACGTTAAGGGGAAAACAAGAAGAAAAGAAGAAAAATAAATAAATCTTTGGTCATACTCTTATATATATATAGGTTAGATTAGGTTATTTAGGTGACTTGGGCTTGGTCTAGAAATTTAGCTCTTACACTTGCTATTAGTTGAACTAGATATTGCAATTAATACGGTGTATAATGTAAATAAGGTTTTCAATCCTAAGTTATAAATGCCTAAATTATATAGAAAGAAACTATGGTTCTCAAGTTTTAAAGTTCCAAAACTTAACTATAGAGAAAAATCTATAATATTCTGAAAGGTTTATTTCATTAATATTCTTAAGAAAATAAACTAAAATGTTTTTTAAATATAACTAAAACATCCTAGTTAGGAAAAAATCTAATTAAATCAAAAGTCCTAATAAAAATAGGAAAATGAATTTGAATGCTAGGAAAATTAAAATGATTTTGAGTATTCCAAATTTAAGCATGATAAAGATTTCTTCTTAATTCTAAATGAAACATGACCATTAAAATGCTTTGGCTAAGTTTTTACGCAATTTAAAGGTTAGAGAGATAAGAAATTATTTTTGTATAAATAAAAATAAAAATTAAATATTCTTACCATCAAACTCTAATATAAATTCTCAGTTATCATAAAAATATATAGAAATTTTAATTATATTTATTCTTTTCTTCATATTATTTTTTGATGTTTTTTTTTTCACAAAGGTGGGGCGACTTTATATTTTTATATGAATAAAAAAATCAAAAAATTAATGACGCAATTATGGGTAAAACCCATTGTTTTAAACATCTATCATATTTACATTTTTTGTTAAAATAAATTATCATTGTACTAAGACTTCAAATCTATTATGGATACAAAATTCATAACTTTGCAATAGACTACAAGAGAAATATTACACAAGATTATATATTTAAATAGATATGTAATATAAAATGTTATAAAACAAAAAATAAATGTGCTTTAAAATGGTTTGTTTTATAATATAAACGTACATCATGCTATAATTTGATTATTGATTTTTTAATAATTTTTCTCTTAACTTCACCTAAAGTAACTAGTGATATTGTTTAATAAATATTTGGTTTCTTCTTCTTGAGTTTTTTATTTTATTTTTTTATAACTAATACTAGTATAATAGATAAAGATAACTTTAATTCTTATATTTTTTATAATAATTTTTTTTGTCTAAATCTTAATCTATTTTAATTAGAGATTAAAAGATTGCATAACTCTACTAAAATAAAGACATATACATTTATACAAATATATATGCATACATATATATGTATGATGTATGTATGGGTGTGAAGCTGATTTGTTTTTTAAACTAAGGTATGACAATGAGTATTTATGGGTCAACATCCACTATAGCCATACTTTATTTATTACTCAACAAATAAGGAATTTAGATATCAATATTTATCTATCAACATTTGATTATCCATATAGATATTCATTATACAAGTGCTATGTATGTATATGTATATATGCATGTGTATTTGTATGTAATTACTTATCAAGTAAGGTAATTATCTAAAAAATCATTTATTCGGGTTAGTATACAAGTACTATGTATGTATGCATGTGTGTGTGTGTGTGTATATCTTGGGTTGTGATTGAGTCGGGTTTGATAATATCCATTACTCATCAAGTAAGATAATTACCTATAAAAATCATTTATTTGGGTAAGTATTTATTGGGTTTGGAAAAATGTTTTCATCTCGATAAAAGAGGCATAACGACTCTTTGGTACACTCACACTTATTAACACTAGATATATAATGCTTGAGTCTTTATAAAAGCATTTTTTTACTAATAGTATATTGCTTGAGCCCTTACAAAAACATTAATTTTTACTTGTATTTCTTATAAGTGAATAATAAGTCACCCATGGTAATTGATCTTTCACTCATAAGGATGATGGATAATAGGTCATTAACACAATGTTTTAACCAGGTTGGGTCACCAATTTTGATCAATTTAAATAATTTTTTACTAAGTAAATTACTTAAATAATTTAGTTTAAAAACCAAAACATCTTAGTGGTTAGTTTATCAAATAGTCTGACCGGTGAACATAAATATTAAGTTAATTCTAGATGTCTTACTCTCTTAAATCTTTACTCAGCAATCAACAACATGACAAAGGCTAACATATTTCATATCATTTTGAAGTAAAAAATAACTTTTAAAACGTAGAAAAATATCTTATACCTTGATTTATGATGAGCCAATTCATTGGTTTCTATATTGTTTTGTCTTTTAGAAAAACAAAATAAGATCATAAAATATTTTGGTAAGATGTGTCCATATAATATGAAGTTTGAGTTTGATGTAATTTGTGTACTTATATTTTCTAGATAGCTACCTAAAGTTATTATTGACAGTAAGAGGCAAACTAGTTATAATTTATGTAAACTACTTTATTCTTTTAGATGAAGATAAAGAAGCTATTAAAACTATATGTCTACAAAAATAACTAATACATAAAAGTAGAAAATAAAACGGAAAGCCAAGAAAGTCTCCACAATATAAAACATATTCAAAATAAACTTTATATATTAATTGATAAAACAAATTAATTAAGTATAGGGATTACATAGATCTCACTCAAATTTATTTTATGACATGGAATTAATTTCAAATACCAAACCCATAAATTGGGCGCCATAGTTGGACATCATGTGTCACAACACTCGAAAATTGAAAAGTAAAAAAAAAAAAAAACACACTCAACAATATTTTATTTGCTTGTAGTATGAGCTACAAGGAAGCGTAGAAGCTGATCATTTACTGGAAGAGCACGTCTGGAATGGTCTCATCATGGCAGCAAAGGAAAGTGGAGAATTTTTCCATGGTGCGGTTGCACTCCGGGCATTTCATGGTATGAGGGATCCGACCAGTAGTCATCGGGAAATCGAAGCGGCAACAAGGATGGGATATGTCATGAAGCTTAAGGTGGTGGTCGTGGAAGGCTAAATCAAAGCCCTTGTCAGGCACCTGGTCCTTCCACAAGTCATACTCTATTAGGGTTGGCAAAACTGTGGTACTGTGACCGTTGACCACAACATTAGACCCATTGCTGAGCACAGCCCATCCACCTTCTCTATCGTAGCTCAGCAACTTCTTGATTTCCTGCATCATAGGATCATGGTCATCGAGCTTGCCTAGCTGAATCTTGGAGTACAGCATGCTCTCCAGCCTGGTCCAAAAGAACCATATCATGGTAAGGTCTGGCCACATGTAGCTCAGCTTCTCCGCGATGATTGTATCCATGACTCGCTGGATTTTGTCCCTTTTGCTGCTCTTCCCGACGTAAACCATCTCTAGGGGAACATGGGCTGCCTGCGCAACCGCACGGGCATTTTTTGTGAACTTCCTCACCCATTCAATGTCGTCTCCTCCGTACAAGAAAACGTATTTTCTTTCCTTAATCTGATGATCAAAAGAATATTGAAGCAAATTTCAACACAAACATGTACACGGACATATATATATATAATGTATGTATATTTCGATTGATTCTGTAATGAATTTACCCAATTAAGAATCACTGGGTCAATGCCATCAACTAGAAGCTCAAGCCTCCATGTCTCCTCCCTCCAGAGAGATTCCTCTCTCGAGCTGGTGAAAGGGAAGGCATTGCTTCCCCAAATCCACATCATGTGAAGGGCATTTGGGCAAACCACCTTGCCTTGAGGGTCAAGGACCACAAGAATAGGCCTGTTCCTGAAGTGCCACACCTCCTTAATAAACCTAATGACTGCCATTTCAATCAATGAAGGGTGGTACACTGTGAACCATGGCATTGCAGACTGAATGCTTTCAAATCTATCCTTCATTGGATCACTCCATTGGACTGAATGGTCCACAACTGGGATCCAGACCACCTCATATTGACTATCCAGCCTAGTTCCATGCTGCCTCGATTCATTGTATATCTGCTCAAGAATTGAGAGCTCATCATTTGAAATGTCGAGGCCAGAAATGAGGAGTAGCACATTTTTCCTTCTTAGCACATCAAGATGGACCTGTTAAATTCAAAGGTAAGTATGAGAATTGTTTTGCTTTAGATTGATAGCATTAATAGAAGAAATGGTAGGAGAGCGAACTCTTTTCTTGGAAGAGCCATCTATAAGTGGCTGGATGTCATCCTTGGCGTATATCAGGGCCTTTAGGACCTTCATGTTGTCAATGTGGATCATTTCAAACAGATTCTTTAGCATTTGAAACGTTTCGATACTCCTCCTTTCATCTGCATCAAACACCATTGTTTTTATCAGCGTGCTGGATTGATCCTTTTTACATTCATTAATTTTCTGTTTTCTTATTTCCTACTCAACACATGATAGCATAATACAAAAGTTGCTAAGGTACAAACAAACCTATGTGTTGGTAGCAAGTAGCCAATTGCTTCCTGAGATGCTCAAGTATGTTGTTGAGTTTGTGAGCCAAGGTGGATAGCTCCCATGCCTCAGTGGTTGATACAGAAAACCTGAAATAAGTAAGAGAAAATATTACTTGGAATACATGATGGCTTAATAAATTAAAGATGGTGGACTAGAAAAGCATACTCATGTCCCATGGTAGTGAGGCCAGTTATCTGAGCCGCACAAGCCACAACACTCCTCATGGTCCAGTAGACAGCAGTAGGGATATGGGCCATTGCTGTAGACAATGCTGTTACTTCATTAGAAATGTAAGATGATGGTAGATCCTTGAACTGAACCACGCACCTAGCCACGTCCATCATGACCTTGATCAAATTGTTAATAGCTTCGAAGCGAGGCTTCAAGCTCCCTGAATGTTCCATGATGTTAGGCAACTGCCTGAGGATTGCCATGGATTTGGCAAGTTGGTTTGATGAGTAAATCTGGGCAAGCAGCCAGAACTCCCCATAGTTTAAAGCAAAAGCTGCTAAGGTTAGCACCAGCTTTGCATCCCAGGAATAGCTTGTTAGCATGTTGAAAATTGAGAGAGTTGTTGCGTGGGCATCTGTCCCACTCAGTGCCTTGTAGGCAATCTGCAGAAAAAAGTAATGCCGGTAAATTTCGTTTGATTAATGAATATATATCATGGCATTAAAGCTGAAATATATTGTAGAACCTCGCAGGAAATTCTGTCTATTGTATACGTCAGTGCATCGATCATGGAAACAAAATTGATTTGTTGAGCCTTGTCATCCAATTCAGCATGGGCCTGGGAAGTCTGCGTAATCAGACGTGATCACAGGAGCATAAAAGAACAAAAAACAACTGATCAGTTAAGCTGGTATACAGATTAATTTCCAAGGATGAGTTAAGTTTACTACTATACCGTCAGAGTGGTGTCGATTTGCAAGGTGGCACGTTTGAGGATGTCTTCAACAAGGTGGAGAAGAGGTGTGACATCAACCTCTCTGCCGTCAGGAGCATGAGTTCCCACAATTTGTTTCATCATCACATTGTCATCCGACATTGTTAGCATCCCGCCACGGTCACTCTTGATCAGTTGCTGGCTCGCGTTAAAACCTTGGGCAGGGTGCCTGAGGGGAAGGCCTGATGCCATTTTGTTAAGCTGATAGTAAGCGATGGATTCTATGGGTGGTGGAGCACAAGTAGAGAAGATTGGCTTGTGTGTCTTTGTTCCATATTTGTCAGGCCTATTTATACTATGAGAAATGGAATAAAGCTCACTTGAATCAACTTCCTTCCTTCCATGCCAATCAAAATCTTGTTCTCGAGAATAAATTCCTCGTCAAGATTGGCATGTGTCTCGTTGCTCCATAATTGCGCGTATTCTGGCACAGGTTAAAGTGAAGGAAGGCTACACTTTTGTGGTCCCTATGTCTACCCTACTTCAGAACTTCCTCCTCACTTTATGTAACATTGATTTAGCCTCACAAATTTGATTCAACACTGTATTTCAATGTTAGGTTTGAAACTTTGTCTTAAGGTACGGAAGACGTAAGGTCCAGTTGTATAGTCCATCAAATATCCCACATATAATAAGAAAAAAAAAATAATAACAATTAAATTGTTGTGTTTAATTGGCTTATAAAAGAAGTCTTAGTTGAACAGAGAATATACAGTATCATCAGCGGATTCTGATGATATTTTCCGTTTGAACCAGTCCTGTGCTTGGCTTCCTTACTTGATACCTCTTTTACGTGTGCTAGTGACTGAGAATTTTCTTCTTTAAACACAAAAAGTGAACAGATATAAAGAGATATGATTCCTTGCTTCGTTGGAGATAAACTAGAAATTTCATATATTTAACCAAAAAAAGAAAGCAAATGAAACAACAAAAATATGCTTGGGACGTACAACATGTTCCCCGTCCAATGCCCACCATTACAGACAATCATTCAAAGAGCACGTTCTTGCCTCGTATTTGAAACCAAAGGCATAATTATTATTTTCTAAAACAAAATGCATTACTATTATGGAGAAGAAAAATTAAAGTTAGAAGATCTAGCTTTGGAGAAGGAGATGTGACTGTTTTACTCTCTTTCAATATTACTTGTTTACTGGTTGTTTCAATTAAACCGGTCATTCAAGATGGATGAGCACGCACAAGACTTTGCTAAGCCATCCATTCTCTAGAGAGGTAGTTCATATACATGGCGTAAGATCTTTAAAATAAGGAATGAGTTGGTAGTTACCTTAATAGAGTGAGTGTACTAGAAGTTATCACTACTAGAAAAGGGGTGTGTTTGCAACGGATTTTTGCAACGGCAACAATCCGTTGCAAAGTTGTCCGTTGCAAATTCATTTTGCAACGGCGAATCCGTTGCTAAACCAATTCCAGAAGAAAAAAAAAAAAAAACATGGTTTGCAACGGACAATTTTGCAACGGCTTTTGCAACGGATTATCCGTTGCAAAATTGTCCGTTGCAAATTAAATTTGCAACGGATAATCCGTTGCTAAACCAATTCCAGAAAAAAAAAAAAAAAACATTGTTTGCAACGGATTCCGCTATTGCAAATTTAATTTGCAACGGACAAATTTGCAACGGATTTTGCAACGGATTCCGCTATTGCAAATCAAATTTGCAACGACGAATCCATTGCAAATGAAAAGTAAGTAAAACTAAAACTATTATTATTATTATTGCATCAATAATGAAAAAAAAAACAAAATTAAATCAAAGAATAAAAAAGCCTAAAAACTATAACAAAAGAGCAAACAAAATCAATGAAAAAAAAATATTAGCTGGAAAAAAATTATTTCACTTGAAAATAAAAATAAAAACTAAAAGAAAGAACAAAGAGAAAAATATAAGAAATATCAATTTTGAAATGATCATAAACACAAACTAAAATCTAAGAACAAAAACAAATAAGAAAATAATAAAAATTAAAAATCAAAACTAAGAGCACACATATATAAATATAGACAAAAATAAGGTGTGCGTCAGGTCGAATATTGTCGGCGGGCGTGTCAGATGCATACATAGTATTCGCAGAAAAGAATAATAAAAAATGATAAATTAACATAGCACCCCTACATTCAACTCTTCAATTTTGTCTTATCATGGGTAAAAGAGTTATTTTACCGTGCAATAGTATGTGAAATCACTGTGACACCTACTCTGTTAACTCTTAGTTTTTATCTTATAATTAATGTTACTTATTGTCTTTGAGTGCTAGAAAAACTTAAGAAAATAAAATGAACACATTAATAAATAACCAATATGTTCAAACATAATTAATTAAAATACATTCCATTACAAATAATTTAATCAAATTAATACTCCTATTTTTTTATGTTAACTATTATTATAATAATTATTATTATAATTTAATAATTAATAATAATTATTAATTATTAATATAATTAATTATTTTATAATAATTAATAATTATTATTATAATTAAAACCCACCCCACCCGTCCGTTCCCTCATCTCAAAGTTAAAAGTTAAAAAACCCTAGCTACTACCCCATTCTTTTCTTCTCCCCTTGGCCGCCCCCTCACTCCTCTCGATTCTTCTCTTCCTCTCTCGTTCGTCTGCCTCATTTATGCTCATTTACTCATCAGATCACGTAATCAAAACAAACACAGCTAGCTGATCTCCATCTCTTGTTCCCGATCTCCACCTCGCCGGCGTCGAGCTTCAGTGACCCAACAGACCCATCACCACCACAACGAAGATCTGCTTCCTCTAGTGCACGGTACGGTCAGTATTTCCATGTTGCTCGCATTTCATTTCCTGCATTTTATGAACAAGCCAGCTTGTTTCAGTTTCTCCTTTGATTTTCTGTTTCTTGCACACCAAAACGATTTGTTGTTCTGTTAATTTCAGAGGCCTAGGGTTTCTGATTTTTTTATTTGTATGCAATTTTGAAGGTGGAAGAGTGAATGAAGTTCCAGTAATTAGGGTTTATGGCTCTACACCTGCTGGTCAGAAAACTTGTTTGCATGTTCATCGCGTAAGATTTTATCAATTACTTTTCCTGTAATTAATTTGATAATTAACTTCTGAAACAGGCAAAAATTAAGGATTTTGAAATTGACTATTGTGTAAAAGTTTAAGCCTTTTGGACTGATTTTTTTTATGATGACTTTGAGCTAATTAGTTTATTGAATTTTTGTAGGCTTTTCCATATTTATATGTACCCTGTTCGGATATTCCAATTAATAGAAATCCGGAAGGTATGATTTACGGTAGGAGTATTTTTTTTTTGTGCATTACAATAAGTGTATAAGTGATTCTTGAAGATGTTGAATTGATGCAGGTGATGCTTACACACACGCTATTTCGCTTGCTCTTGAGAAAGCATTGAAGGTAATATGTTTGATGCACGAGGATCCCTGCCTCTTCCCTGGTCTGTCAGAATGAAAATTTTGCCTCATTTTTGTCCTATTGTACTTCTTTTAGAATATGCTTTCTTAGAATCATCATCATTTTGTTCTGCATAATGAATGAATAAAAAAAGAAAACTCATATCTTCTATGGTTCTATTGATAGATTCCCTTGTCTCCTTGATTTTCAGGCAAGTGTGCATACTCTGCAATGTTTTTACTTGAAATGTTGACTGGTCGAAGATCCATGGACAAACACCGACCAAATGGTGAGCATAATAGGAACTCATTTACTAGTGTCATTGCAAGAATTTGTACCTTCTGCTAACATCCACTTAATTATTTCTAAACCTTCTGCAATTACCAGTTAGTTGAGTGGATTAATTTCAACTAAAATCGTTTCATCTAGTTAGCATCCAATGATCAGCATTGTAGCTGGCAAACATAATATTATGTCCATGAAGACCCGGTAACATTATGAACAACTTTTCATCATAAATGGTGAGAACATGAACATGTCTTTCATTTGAAGGGAGTTCATTACCCATTTAGAAGATGGATTTTGGGTTCATTGAAATATTGCATGTACCATAACCATGAAACAAAGCTTGCCGCATTGAGTATTGCTATGATGGTTTGAGGTAGCACTTAATTTGTGAAGTTCCTTACGGCTTGTTGCTACCCAAATTTTGACCTACTTATTTTTATGTTTCGGAAGAAAAAGAAAAAAAATAGAAAAAAGACAAAAATCCAAAAATATCTTGTTACAGGGGCAAAATTGAATAAATTGAGAATTTAACAGTTAATGCAGGGTCGAATCGAACAACTTGGAAATCAAGGACTGATTTGAAACAAGCACGCAAGCTGAGGGTTGTGTTTGGAGTTTTACCTTTGAAAAACCTCTATAAATAGAGAGGTATCAACCACAATAAAGGGACCAAAAAAAAAGACACATTCAAAAACCCTAAACACAAAAAAAACCCTAATTTCTCTCCTCCTCCTCTCTCTCTCTCCTGCAGCAGCCCCCCTAAAAAAACCTTAAAAAAGGAATCTTTTTTCTCCCTAAGAGGGGCTGCAGCCGCCAGCTCCTTTGGCAGCTGCAGCCCCCTCTGCCCTCTCATTTTCCTCCGTCTCTTGCTCCCGTCGGCCACCATGCCAGCCACAGCCCCATTTTCTCTTTTCCCTGCCTTCCCGTGGACTCTCACTCTCTTCTCCGACCAGCCTCCCCCTCCTCTGCAGCTCCGGCCAGACCCCACTCTCCTCTCCTCCTTGCCGTCAGCCACTTGCCCAGCAGAGACCCTCACTTTCCTCTCCTCCCGGCCACCAGACCAGCCACTGCTCCAAGCCCCCTCACCTTTTCCTTTTACTCTCCACAGCAGCCCTTTTCCCTTTCCTTTCATTCTCTTCTCCGAAACAGCCCCCATCTCAACTGAAACCAAACCCGTTGGCCATCCGTCAGTTCCTCTTCCTCTCCCTTGCCATCAACAGCCTTGACTGTCAAAATCAAAAGGTAGATCTGCGGAAGAGGGACGAACGAATTGCTTTTGTGTGTTGTTGTGTTTGTTGTCTGTGTTGTGTTTCTTCGCAGGTTACCAAGATGTCACCGCCGGCGGAGAAAGAGAAAAGGGGAAGAAGCCAGTTGCGCCGCCCCTGCTCCATTCTCCACCAGCCCCTCTTCATGGTAGCACAACCCTTCCCCAACCGATCGGCCTCAGCAGCTCTTCCCACCGTGGTAGCAGAGGAGAGCCAGCACGTCAACCCACAACAGCCCCCACCATGGACGAGCCCAGCTGCCCCTTGAAGAAGAAGAGGAAGAAGCAGAGGGAGCACAAACCGAAGAACACACCAAGAGAACAGATCTGAAGAGAATGAAAGTGACTTTTGTGCTTGTGTGTTTGCGTTTTGTTTGCTGTGGTGTTTGTGTTTTCAGGTCGCCGATGAAGACCATCTCCGGCAAGAGATTGAAGAGAAGAAGCAGATCCAGCCCCCACCCCCTGTTTCACTGTTCACCAGCGGCGCGCGTGGAACCACGCGCCGCCAGTGACGGTGGCGCGTGGACAGACGCGCCACCAAGACCACTGCACTGCCTCTGCCACTGTTCCTGCTTAGGGCACTGTTCCCGAGTAATTTTGTTTTGTAATTTTGTTTATGTGTTTATTTGATGTTATTATTGTTATTTGAGAAATGCAATGAAAAAGACAATGTGTGTGTGAGTTGTATTTTATTTTTAAAATGTGATGAAAAAAGAATGAAAAAGAGATTGTGTGTGTGTGTGTGTTGTGTTTTATTTATTCATTGTTATGTTGTTTTGTTAAGAAAAAAAGAAATATAAAATGAAATAAAAAATGTGTTTTCTTTGTAAAAATCAAAATGGTATTGGCCAATATTTCAAAAATACAAAAATCTTACTTTTTGGGAATTTATTATTCACTGCGGTATTCGGATAATTAAATCTTAAGGGGTTAAAATCCAAAATATTCGGGGGAATAGTATGCTATTATTCACTGTTCGGTGTTTGGATAAATAAATCTTATCCAAAATATTCGACGGGAATAGTATGCTATTATTCACTTTTCGGTGTTTGGATAAATAAATTCTAAGGGGTTAATATCCAAAATATTCGGCGGGGATGATAATAATCAATAAAATTCACAGGATTGTTCTAAGCGGGGATCGATTTCTTTCTCAATCGAAACATTTTTTTTGTGAATAAATATGACTTGTTGAAGCATTTAAAATCACATCGAAATAGACAATGCAGCTTGCCTCAGGTAAGGCGTATTAGGGGTGCTAACACCTTCCCTTTACGCAACCAGTCCCTTACCCTTGAATCTCTGAGCAGACCAGTACAAATCGGGTGTTCCTAGCGACCCTCAACAGCCAGGTGGCGACTCCTTCTCAAATCCATCGCGAGAGCCAGGATCCCTCCCGGGACGCCGCGCGGCGACGTGCGACAGAATGGCGACTCCACTGGGGACGGTATTTTTTCTGAAAAATATTGGACTAAGCTTTGAATATTTTGATGTGATTTATTTGTTTCAATTAGTTTGAATTTTATGTGTGTTTATTTTTAGCAAGTTTTTCGCATTTTTATTTCGTGCATATGTACATATGTCCATGCATTGTTAATTTATTTCAGTTATATCATTGTGGTTTGCAACTTTAAGTTACGTGGGGGACTAGCAGCTTACCTATGACTTAAGTCAAGGTTGAAGTTTGTGTAAACCCCGACTCTTCATTGAGAGCTTAGATGGTAGTGATTGGTATACGTGTCATCCCATTATCTGCTAAGCCCCCATATTGCCTTTACGAGGGTGATCACTGGGACAGCAAGAGACCCTGTTTAGAGACCAAAGTAGCAAACTCACCATTTGTTGTGCAAAGATTAGAACCAATCATTAGGGTGTATGCTCCCCTCATTCTGTTTTGCATTAAGGCAAACTCTTCTCGAGACATTTTGAATTCAAGAATTTTGGGTGACACGGTAACCATCGCTTAGGAAATTTGCATAGTAGGGTTTAAGCGAAAATCTAATTTTTGTTTATTATACAATTGCTACAATCATGTGTCACTTCCCCGAAAGGCGAGTCTGTAAAAAAAAAAAATTGCATATGCATTTTAACATGCATTCCCATAGTTTTTGAGTATCATACAATTGTTACAAGCATGTGTCACTCCTCGAAAGACGAGTTTGTAAAAAAAAAATAAAAAAAATATGCATATTTATTTTAACATGCATTCCCATAGTTTTTGTTTATTATGCAAATGTTACGATCACGTGTCCCTCCTCGAAGGTCAAGTCCGTAAAAAAAAAAAAAAAAAAAAAACATGCATATGCATTTCAACATGCATTCTCACAATTTTGTTTAGCATGTAGTTGTTACGACCGAGTGTCACTCCTCGAACGGCGAGTCTGTTGAAAAAAAAAAAAAAAAACATGCATATACATTTCAACATGCATTCTCACAGTTTTTGTTTAGCATGCAGTTTTTACGACCACGTATCACTCTTTAAGGGGCGAGTTTGTCAATCAAAAAAAAAAAAAACTAAAAAAAAAAAAAACACGCATATACATATCAACATGCATTCCCACAGTTTTGAAATAGGGGTCCCTCGATTTGTTATCCTTCGAAGGGTCAAGAGGCATGGACATTTGACATTGCTGAGAAGAACTGACATCGACACAGAGCCGTCATTCATGTCTCTTCTGCAAGCCAACAACAAAGTTCTCTGCTCTCTAGTGAAATCAAGTGAGACATATGCCCAGATATTATCTGCAAGTTGATAATGCAATCATCAATGGAGATTGTGGAAATTCGGGTTTTCTTTTGAGGGAGTGCGAGTAGTCCATTTTCAGAAAGCAAGCATCAGTCAAAGAAGTCATCATTTCGTTTAAGCATCAATTGATTTCTCTCCTGTTCATGTGAAGTTTTTGCGGCACTGTCAATCAAGGAGTTTTTGCGGCATTGTCAATCAAGGAGTTTTATGCCGCCATGCACATTAGACCATGTTATTTTGCGAGCAAAGATAAAGCATCCCAAGTGTGGAAACTTAATATGGGATTGTTGAATCTATTCCGATATCTGAGAGGTCAAAGCATGTGCACTGCAAGATTACATTGCTCGAAGAAGCGAATTTGCCGCAAAAAGAGTCTTTTCGTTGTATGATGAAATTTTTTATGATTTGCGCACTTTGGTGTTTTGACAAGAGTGCTTCCAAGCTTGATTCACTTCTTATGTCTAATGAAGAGCGCGGTGAAGCGCATAAAAAATTGCCTTCTTTTTCGACATAATCCAGATGAGAGAGATGAATAGTTGCAAGAATTTCAATAATCAAGTGTGGAAGTTAATCAGCAAAAGGCAAGTCAGGTTTTGTGGAGGATGTTATCGTCGGCAGTGTCAGCAATAAATCATCGCGAGCATAAGAGAGATCAATGAGCAGTGACAATACAGAAATGAGTGTTTCGAAAGTCGGAGAAAAGTGTCACATCGTCAATAAACTCTCTCATGGAATCTCATCGGCTATCACTTTGTTTTGGGGTTAAATCATCAGTTCATTGAAGCATGTGTTTTCCTTGTCTTTTTGTTGTTTTGAAATCAAGAGATGTTTGCATTCTTATTTTTGACAATATTTTGATCAAACTCCAACATGCAAAATTTAAAGTTTATCATTTTTGAAAATTAAAAGTATTTTAATTGCATAATTGACCCAACTTTTATGAAAAGACATGATGACTAATACCAGATGACTGAACAATTTTTGAGCCCATACACCGAGTTTTTGAACCACATCATAGAACTAAGCTTTATTGGTATGCATATTGACATGTAATGGATTCGGTAGTTATGAACCCGCGAATCATGACTCTTGCACGTCCAAATCATTACATTGGACGAGGTCAAAATTTATCAGTTAAAACCGATTTTGCTTGAAATGACAAAAGGCCATCTTTGTTTATTTCCTTCACTATTCTTGAAATATGTATCCCTTGTTAACCCCAATTTGAGCCTGATATTATATTTCTTTGAAAACACCCGACATGGATCACACCCTCACACTGGGGGCAAATACACTGGGGGCAAAAAAACAGTAGGGGCAAATAAGAGATTTGTAGTTTGAGGATACAGTGACAATATGAGAATCAACAGAAAGGGGGATGTTCAAGAATGAAAACCCAAAATGGGAGAACAATCAAGTTGAGGTAGGACATGACAAAAACCTAGAGTCAATGCTAAGGACAAGTTCAAAAAAAAAAAACGAAAAAAAAAGAAAGAGAATATTGAACTACACCATGTCCGTTGGTATCTGTGGTCAAACCTCACATGGGAAGAAATGTTATTAAGATTATCAAATCTTCAAGATAATTGATCCATCAAATGAAGATTGTGCATAATTGTTTTGTTAGACTATATTGAATGCAACAAGAGATGAAATAACATTAGATGACAAATGATGATTCGGGTTTTATGTATTTCTCTTTTAAGGTTGAAATTGTCAATGAAAGGAATGACATGGTTGTAGAGATTCTTAGAGCATTGGTTGATTGATAAAAATCACGTTAAGATAATTAACGTATTTTGATGTGGTCTCTTCTACAAAGACAACAAGAGAAAAGGAGTTAACGACTAGATGATGGTGATCCTAGGTCTTTGAAACCCTTAAACACCTTTTTGAGCCTATGAATATCCCTTTCTTTTATAGCCATGAACCATAGCCTCATTACATGCTTGTAAAAGTCCTTCTTGATCAAGCAAGCAATTTTAACTGATAAGTGGCGCTCTCAAATTTGCTAGAGTTTGTCCAGAAGGGTTATAATTTCATGAAAAAGTTGCAAGTTGTTATGCATATTGATAAAGTAAGTACTGAAAAATGAGACAAATTTTTCAACTAAACTTCAAGTTTTTACTCAGCTCTAATTGTTTGAAAACCACAAATTATCACTTCATCATGTACCATCAAATGTCATACCCTAAAATCAGAGATTAGAAGAAAAAAAACCCATAAAAGACGATTTCAATCTCATAATGGGTCAATTACTGTTTGCAAAATACAAGACATTACAGATTTGCATGCATTGAATATCATGTATTGGATATTTGACCAAACGAATTTGATTTTCAACAAATGATATCTCTTTGATTTTATTACAATGATTAGACATTGGATGCACATGATTTTTTAAATTGGTGATTTAATTTCAAAACAAAAAGATTTACAAACAAAGAAGACAGTGACTGGATTTTGCAGAATCCTTGATATTGACAGTTCTTGATTGGAAAGCCCAGCAGTCAGAGGCCGGAATGTGAATCTTGATAGGAATGCAAAAATTTCACATCAGCCTGGGGGCAAAGAAGCACAAGCAAATGATGATTTAGTGAAATTTACCAATGAGCACCAACAGGTCAACTCAAGGCAGAATTGATTAGTAAAGAATGATGGTGTAACAAGCTCCAACAACGGTTGAGATTAGCATTGTATTTGAAGGGTAGCTTCAAATTTTTGGAATATCGGCTTACTCGCAGATTTGTTTGTCTCCAAAGATATGGTCGCATGGGGGCATTTTGATAAATGTTGAAGAGTATGCACACCAAGATTGATTGAGGAATAACTTGCTTTGAAGCCAGTCGACTCAAGGTTCAGTTCACCGCATGAATATGGGAGACAGAAAAAAAACCTTGTTAATGACAACATCATACTTCTTTGCATAGACTAAGAAGAATTTGCTTAGAAGAAATTGAGTCTAAGACGAAGAGTTTCAGATTGCACGACCGAACAGTTGTCGCAATTCAAGGTGCAATTCATTGCATGAATGCGGGTGATGATAGCATTACATCTCTTCTCACGAGCTGTGAGAAATTTATTGATGATAACACGGAGCATGCACCGATGGGGTTTAGATGCATTTCTAGACGACTTGACAATCTATCGCATGAATGTTGATGATGACATATGCTAGAAGAAATATGATTCAATTGATGAAAAAACTCCATGATTGATCGGCAACCGAAGATGAGGTCAGCACTAGCAAGTCTTGCAATGATTGTTAGCAGAACACCCGCAAACCAAAGAGCTGTTGTTGAGAAAACCCAAGAAAGATGATGACTTGTTACACTCTTTCACGATGAATCAAGCAACATCACACTTGGGGGCAATGTTAAACTTGATAAACAATGAGAGCAGAGATCATCGCAGATAGCCCAGAATAAGCAAAGTGCTTAAGTTCGGTGGATGAATGACAGCAAAGCTTTGAAGATTAGACAAAGACATCTTATGACAATGAAGCATCAAAGAAAGGGGACCTATATTTCTCAAGTAAGTATACATGCATCATCATGCATTGCATCCCCATCTTCATCATTTTTCAACCGGGTAGGTCACCCGTCACCATTGAGACCCCATCTAAATCCGGGCAGGTCACCCGTCACCATTGAGACCCCATCTAATCCGGGTAGGTCACCCGTCATAATGAGACCCGGGCAGGTCACCCGTCACCATTGAGACCCCATCTAACCCGGGCAGGTCACCCGTCATAATCAGACCCGGGTAAGTCATCCGTCACTATCGAGACTCTTCTAACCCGGGTAGGTCACCCGTCCTAATCAGACCCGGGTAAGTCATCCGTCACTATCGAGACTCCACTAACTCGGGTAGGTCACCCGTCATAATCAGACCCGGGTAAGTCATCCGTCACTATCGAGACTCCACTAACTCGGGCAAGTCACCCGTCATAATGAGACCCGGGCAGGTCACCCGTCACCATTGAGACCCCATCTAAATCCGGGTAGGTCACCCGTCATAATGAGACCCGGGCAAGTCACCCGTCACCATTGAGACCCCATCTAACTCGGGCAGGTCACCCGTCATAATCAGACCCGGGTAAGTCATCCGTCACTATCGAGACTCCACTAACTCGGGCAGGTCACCCGTCATAATCAGACCCGAGTAAGTCATCCGTCACTATCGAGACTCCACTAACTCGGGCAGGTCACCCGTCATAATCAGACCCGGGTAAGTCATCCGTCACTATCGAGACTCCACTAACTTGGGCAGGTCACCCGTCATAATCAGACCCGGGTAAGTCATCCGTCACTATCGAGACTCTTCTAACCCGGGCAGGTCACCCGTCATAATCAGACCCGGGTAAGTCATCCGTCACTATCGAGACTCTACTAACACGGGCAGGTCACCCGTCATAATCAGACCCGGGTAAGTCACCCGTCACCATTGAGACCCTCCTAACTATTATTTCATTCGGGTAGGTCACCCATCATAATGAGACCATCTCCACAATTCTATTTTTTCTTTACAACGCTTACTATTTAAAGTCTTTTGCAAGACTTTGGTCGTAAGCATTGTAAAGAGGGGGCATCTGTTGCTACCCAAATTTTGACCTACTTATTTTTATGTTTCGGAAGAAAAAGAAAAAAAATAGAAAAAAGACAAAAATCCAAAAATATCTTGTTACAGGGGCAAAATTGAATAAATTGAGAATTTAACAGTTAATGCAGGGTCGAATCGAACAACTTGGAAATCAAGGACTGATTTGAAACAAGCACGCAAGCTGAGGGTTGTGTTTGGAGTTTTACCTTTGAAAAACCTCTATAAATAGAGAGGTATCAACCACAATAAAGGGACCAAAAAAAAAGACACATTCAAAAACCCTAAACACAAAAAAAACCCTAATTTCTCTCCTCCTCCTCTCTCTCTCTCCTGCAGCAGCCCCCCTAAAAAAACCTTAAAAAAGGAATCTTTTTCTCCCTAAGAGGGGCTGCAGCCGCCAGCTCCTTTGGCAGCTGCAGCCCCCTCTGCCCTCTCATTTTCCTCCGTCTCTTGCTCCCGTCGGCCACCATGCCAGCCACAGCCCCATTTTCTCTTTTCCCTGCCTTCCCGTGGACTCTCACTCTCTTCTCCGACCAGCCTCCCCCTCCTCTGCAGCTCCGGCCAGACCCCACTCTCCTCTCCTCCTTGCCGTCAGCCACTTGCCCAGTAGAGACCCTCACTTTCCTCTCCTCCCGGCCACCAGACCAGCCACTGCTCCAAGCCCCCTCACCTTTTCCTTTTACTCTCCACAGCAGCCCTTTTCCCTTTCCTTTCATTCTCTTCTCCGAAACAGCCCCCATCTCAACTGAAACCAAACCCGTTGGCCATCCGTCAGTTCCTCTTCCTCTCCCTTGCCATCAACAGCCTTGACTGTCAAAATCAAAAGGTAGATCTGCGGAAGAGGGACGAACGAATTGCTTTTGTGTGTTGTTGTGTTTGTTGTCTGTGTTGTGTTTCTTCGCAGGTTACCAAGATGTCACCGCCGGCGGATAAAGAGAAAAGGGGAAGAAGCCAGTTGCGCCGCCCCTGCTCCATTCTCCACCAGCCCCTCTTCATGGTAGCACAACCCTTCCCCAACCGATCGGCCTCAGCAGCTCTTCCCACCGTGGTAGCAGAGGAGAGCCAGCACGTCAACCCACAGCAGCCCCCACCATGGACGAGCCCAGTTGCCCCTTGAAGAAGAAGAGGAAGAAGCAGAGGGAACACAAACCGAAGAACACACCAAGAGAACAGATCTGAAGAGAATGAAAGTGACTTTTGTGCTTGTGTGTTTGTGTTTTGTTTGCTGTGGTGTTTGTGTTTTCAGGTCGCCGATGAAGACCATCTCCGGCAAGAGATTGAAGAGAAGAAGCAGATCCAGCCCCCACCCCCTGTTTCACTGTTCACCGGCGGCGCGCGTGGAACCACGCGCCGCCAGTGACAGACGCGCCACCAAGACCACTGCACTGCCTCTGCCACTGTTCCTGCTTAGGGCACTGTTCCCGAGTAATTTTGTTTTGTAATTTTGTTTATGTGTTTATTTGATGTTATTATTGTTATTTGAGAAATGCAATGAAAAAGACAATGTGTGTGTGAGTTGTATTTTATTTTTAAAATGTGATGAAAAAAGAATGAAAAAGAGATTGTGTGTGTGTGTGTGTTGTGTTTTATTTATTCAATGTTATGTTGTTTTGTTAAGGAAAAAAGAAATATAAAATGAAATAAAAAATGTGTTTTCTTTGTAAAAATCAAAATGGTATTGGCCAATATTTCAAAAATACAAAAATCTTACTTTTTGGGAATTTATTATTCACTGCGGTATTCGGATAATTAAATCTTAAGGGGTTAAAATCCAAAATATTCGGGGGAATAGTATGCTATTATTCACTGTTTGGTGTTTGGATAAATAAATCTTATCCAAAATATTCGACGGGAATAGTATGCTATTATTCACTTTTCGGTGTTTGGATAAATAAATTCTAAGGGGTTAATATCCAAAATATTCGGCGGGGATGATAATAATCAATAAAATTCACAGGATTGTTCTAAGCGGGGATCGATTTCTTTCTCAATCGAAACATTTTTTTTTGAATAAATATGACTTGTTGAAGCATTTAAAATCACATCGAAATAGACAATGCAGCTTGCCTCAGGTAAGGCATATTAGGGGTGTTAACACCTTCCCTTTACGCAACCAGTCCCTTACCCTTGAATCTCTGAGCAGACCAGTACAAATCGGGTGTTCCTAGCGACCCTCAACAGCCAGGTGGCGACTCCTTCTCAAATCCATCGCGAGAGCCAGGATCCCTCCCGGGACGCCGCGCGGCGACGTGCGACACGGCTAATGGCTGATCATCACTAACTTTTTTTCTCTCTCAACCAGGAAAAGATACGAATTGCTCTTTATGTCAAAAGAGCAGCTCTGCAGTTCCTTGATGGTATATTGCTTGGAGCTACGACTCCCATGTAGACTAAATTTGAGTCTTAAATTAGTTTACATCAAATAAATATTTACCCTTTTCTCTCTTCATTTCTGTTTGACAGCTGGAGCTGTAGCTAAAATGCTTCTGGTCAATCTGAATACAAGATTTCAGATGAGGTTAAAGAAGCAGGTTTTGGAATTGATCCAGATGAACTTGCATCCATTGTTCGTGAGCATGGTATGAAAGGTTTGAAAAAAAATGGTGGAGTTGATGGGATTGCAGAGAAAGTCTCTCTCATTCGAAGAAGGTATTCACACTAGTGATGTATCTACCAGACAAAAGATTTATGGCTGCAACCGTTACATAGAGAAACCTCCTCGAAGCTTTTTAATGTTTGTGTGGGAAGCACTGCAAGACTTGACATTGATTATCCTTATGGTATGTGCTTTGGTCTCTATAGGTGTAGGAATTGCTACTGAAGGGTGGCCAAAGGGCATGTATGATGGATTGGGAATCATACTTAGTGTATTCTTGGTAGTCATGGTTACTGCTGCCAGTGAGGGTGGAGAAGATGAGACCCCACTTCAGGTGAAGTTGAATGGGGTTGCTACTCTTATTGGAAAGATCGGTTTGGCTTTTGCTGTGCTTACATTTTTGGTGTTAACAGTGAGGTTTCTGGTAGTGCAGGATCGATGTATTTTTTTAAACACTTCAAAATATGTATTTTTTGATTCCATGTTGATTTACTTCTACATGTAAATGTAACCGAATCTCTGTTGTATTATAAATTTTAATTTATGAAATTTTTATTTCAACAATATTTAGTTCTCAATATTAATAATATATCAATAATATTTATGAAAATATTTATTTATAATTAATTAAAAAATAAATATATTTCAATTGGATTTCAAAAATTAATTAGCAGTTGCAACGGATTTTCCGTTGCAATTGCTATTGCAACTACCTGATTTGCAACGGAACGGCCGTTGCAATTGCAACGGAACGGTGGAACGGCCGTTGCAATTGCAACGGAACGGCCATTGCAATTCCGTTGCAATTGCAACGGAACGGCAACGGAACAGCTGTTGCAATTGCAACGGCTGGTCCGTTGCAAAATTTGTATTTGCAACGGGAGAGTTTGCAACGGATTAGCCGTTGCAAATTATTTTGCAACGGCTTACCCGTTGCAAGCAAAATTTGCGGCGACTTGGTTCCAACGGATTGTGTCCGTTGCAAATGCCGTTGCTAATTAATATTAGCAACGACTTTCTTTGTGTTTTGCAACGGATCAAGTTGTTGCAAAACGCCCCCTTTTTTTGTAGTGTATCTTGAATAAGTTCAGTGAGTAGTTGTTACAATTGCCTTTAAACTTTTAAACTTATACAATTTTATCCTTACTAAAATTTCATCAACAACCTTAACTTTACGCGTCTTTTTTACTTGGATCTTTGATTTTGGATTTATGCAATGTGACCATCAATTGACCATTAAACTCTCAATATTCTTCAATTTCACCCCTGATTTCATTTAAGTGACTTCGTAAAAATTGAATTTGGTCTCTGAAAGTTCCAATCTTCTCAATTAAACCCGAATTAGACTCATGAACTTGATTTTTCACCAATTAAGTACTTAATAAAATTAATTTAACCAATTTAAAGTAGAATTAAGTCATTTGCAGTGGACTCATTAATATGGTTGGACAAACCTTTTCTCTCTCTCAAGTAAATCGAAAACATTATATATATATATATATATATAATGTAAATAAATTGTTCAAAAAACTCTCTTTTTCTTTTTCATCATCCAAAAATGAAAACATGATACACATTGAGGAACAAAATGTAAATACCGAATAAAAGATGAATCAAACCTGAAAAAATAAAACTTGAGGATTTAATATAAGTTTATGATGCTTTGTGAACGATGAAAAATAAAAAAACAAAGCTCTATTATTCTTTATATTAATTTGATTCGTATTTTTTTTTTTTTTTTTACACCTGAAATCTTAGCAATATAATTTCAGAGAGATAAAGTGACAAAAAACAAAGGTAATGAATATAATGTTATCCTTCCTGGTGATTGGTCACAAATACACCAATCCAACCATCATCTGATGGCCTGATCGGCGGGTCATTTAATGTGATTAACCAATAAGAATGATTTATTCATATTTATTATACTATTGGTGCCCGAGAACCCTAATGGCCTTTCAATATATGTGCTTGCATTAATATGGAGTGCTTTTATCTTTATAGCCTTTCAATAAAGTATTGTTGGGTACATTCCTCCTAGGTAGGATGCAGATGCAGACTCAATGATAAGGAAGCAAACCTCAGATGGGAGATTTACAGTTAAAACAGCTTATATGGCGGGAGAGGAAGGAGAGGCTATGCATAGAGATCCTGTGTGGAAGATTATTTGGAAGTGAAAAGGAATGGAGCAGATTAAAGTGTTCCTATGGACTGTAGCTCATAACGCTGTTATGACTAACGAGTTGAGGTGGAGAAGAAGGATTACAGATAATAGATATTGTTGTCATTGTGGTAATGAAGTGGAAAATTTAATTCATGTTTTACGAGATTGCCCGAAAGCAAGGAGAATTTAGGAGGGCTTTGTTAGGATAGAGGAAAGGGAGTTGTTTTTTAGCCAAAACCAGTATACATGGATTATTTCAAACCTAGCTTCCAGGAAGAAATGTATGCGCTATGGAGAGTGGCAACTGGCATTCGGCATAACGATATGGTATATTTGGAAGGAGAGATGTAATAGAACATTTGGCGGGGACCAGGGTAATTGGTTTAAGACTACTCTCGCGATAAAAAGAATGATTGGAGATAGTATGATGTTGCGGAGGAGTGGAGATGATGGACAAAATGAAGGTAAGGAGGTTGATCACATAGGTTGGAAATATCCAGCAGATGGATGGATCAAGCTCAACGTAGATGGATGTAGTAAGGGTAACCCCGGGATGGCGGGTGCGGGAGGAGCTATTAGAGATCATATGGGATCTTGGATAGGGGGATTTGCAAGAAATATTGGTATTTGTTCTTCTGTAACTGCAGAACTATGGGCGATTTATATTGGTCTTCAGCTAGTATGGGCTAAAGGATTTAGAAAAGTGATGTTGGAATCAGATTCCAGGGTTGCACTTGGGTTCATTAGTGGAGATTGTGTGAGGATAGATATAAATTATAATCTGATCATGCATATTAGAGCTATGTTGGGCAGGGATTGGGAAATTGTAACGGGTCATGTTTATAGTGAGGCCAACTGTGTGGCCGATTGGCTAGCTAACTTTGGGTTAACGAGAGATTTGATAAATAGGGGAGCAGATATTATAACTGACCCCCCGACAGGACTTTATCTTTTGTTGTATTATGACCTAATTGGGTCTACGATTCCTCGATTAATTTAGCTGGGCGTAATGCCCCGATTATAACCAAAAAAAAAAAACATTTCATATATTTCTCATAACATCATGACATTAGGATAACATTAAGGGTGAGCAAAAAAACTGAAAAACCGTTTAAACCAAGAAAAAAAAGAAAAATTAACTGAGAAAAACCGAACCATTAAAAAAAACTAATTAGAATATTTTTAAAAACTTTTAGGCCGTTTCGATTTCAGTTTTTTAAGGCTAAAACTAGTAAATCAAAACCAAACTGGACTGGTTCAAATTTAGAAAAAATATTGTATAAAAGACTTTTTATTCTTCCGATTGAGTTCAAATTTTTTATTCTGATTCTATTTTGGTGAAATGAAAAAAAAAACTTGGTTAAAGTCAAAAAAAAGCCTAAAATAACAATGTATTATTTTTCAGTTTTTTACATAAATAACCGAACTGAACTCAAACTGGTTCTGGTTTTTTTAATCATAATTTTAAATTAGTTGTTTTTATAAATAAAAACCGAAGTGAACCGAAAATAATCACCACATATCACCTACGAATTGATTTAACCCAGGCTCAGTCACTGGTTTTAACCAATTCAGACAGAGTTCCTCAACGTTAATTACTCAAAATGACCTACCTGGTGGGCAGTTCACTACTTGAAGTGGCAGGTCAGATGCGATGCTGATAACATTGGTGGGGAGGGTGAACAAATCACATATACCAACGTGTGATACTAAGGGGCATTCTGGAAGCATTTTGTACATCAACCACCATTTAATATCCCTTCTTAAGGATTTTATATGAACTTCTGGTTAATGTTGATATTAATAATTGAACGTAGAAATTCAGAGAATGATACATATACTCTAACGTGGACCAACACAACTAAAACTAAAACAATACAACTAAAACTAAAAAAAAAAAAAAAAACAAGCTTTCATGACCATAATATTGCATAATACAAATGGAATAATTTGTTGGCATTTATAAATTGATTATCTTATGAAAAACTTTACAATATAATCACAGACAATAAGTGTTCGTCGAAAAACTTATTTTTAGTGTCAGCAGGGTCTTGGCCTGGTGGTCATGAAGGGCTTCTCCCTTCCTCTCACCCCAGGTTCAAGCCTTGTCAGGCACGCCTATCACCCCGCGGTACCTTACATGCTCATTGGGTTTGCAGGATGTTCAGTGGGCCCGGGGATTTAGTTGTGGTGCGCGCAAGCTGGCCCAGACACCCCGGTTATCAAAAAAAAAAAAACTTATTTTTAGTAATTTCTACTTTTTCAAATATTTTTTTGGTAATAGATTTTTAAAGGATTTCATACAAAATAACATGTCAAACAAAAAATATTATTGGCATCATTTGGTTGATACTTTCATTTGTGAGTATGGCAAATCATCTATAAAATAAGCAAGTGGTCATGTGATATGTGATTGAATTTGTACTATTGATGACTCATATAATCTCAGTGGCAAATCTTGTAATATTCTTTTAACTTTTTTTTCGAGTTACTTTGTATGTTAAGAGCTTTATTTGTAATGGGTAGTAACAAAGTCCTATAAAAACATTTCCAATTGTTTGAAGTTTTCTGAGGGAATTAGAACATCCATTATTCCATCTATGACTGACATTTTATCAGTAATTTCATTAGTTGTTTATGAGATATTTTTAAAAATAAAAAAAATAAAAATAAAAAAACCAATGTCTTATTATTAATTTAAAAAATATTAATTTGAATAAAATTTATCTATAGAATAAAAGTTGAAGGAGAAGGAGGAAGAGAAGGTTAATCTTCACTTGAACTTGGTGGGTAATGAGGTAGACAATATGGACGAGTGAGGTTGATAACAACTATTCATGCAATCACCTAGGTTTAGCCTTTTTGGACCAAAGGTTTGTAGTTTCATCACTAAGTCGTTTTATCCATAATTTATTCTTGTAGAATCACTTAAACAACAAAATATTTTAAGATCAAAGCCAATTATAAGGAACCAACTATCAATACATTATGACTCATTTGTATATCTTCTATTGTAGTGTTTGATTTATTATAAACCTTACTATTATTCGGTCCACTGAACGACTCAATCTCAAACCATAAATCTAGATTGAGTTCTGGATGAGTTGAAGCATTATTCCTATATCTCTCGTGCAATCGAGTGTTATATGTTTCCTGAAAAAAGAGTTAGCAAATTAAAAAAAAAAAAAAGCTTAAGAAAATAATTGTTGAGATCTAACTTACTATAGAGCATAACCATTCACAAGTTGTTGCATCCTTTTTCAATTATTCTCATTTTGCATGAGTATTAACAAAAAGCTTCAACAATCTTAGATCGCATCCATAAATCATAGCTAGCAATAGTAAGCTTCATTTAATTAAACATTTTCATTTAAAAAATAGATCTTAAAAAAAATGTATTTAATGAATCATAATCTTACCATTCATTTCACACAAACTTAATGGATCATCTAGTGTGCATGAGTAATATGCTTGCATCAAGTATCATAGTGATTTTTGTTTATGGTAAGATAAATATGGTTTGGTATTTTTCATCAATTTATGATGTTTATTTTGATGAATATTATATTGATGATGGTATCATAAACAATGATAGTAATTGTAGTAATAATATCATTGATGATGTTCTTTTTTATAAGATAGAGGTTGAATGAAAAAGGAAACATAAAACGTGTTCAACAAAATAAAATAATTGATTTAATGATTTTGATTACAAGGTTAAAGTTATCACAAAGACAAATGCGGTCACGGCTTACATGGACATGACACATATTGATGAAGCAAATTTAAGGTTTGAAATTTATTACTCTATAAGCCAATGGAAGACAAATAGTATGTCAATTGTAGTTTTTTATACAAATTTTAAGATGAAGTGACTGAATTGATATTTGAAAATGTTATACATTTAAATAAAATAAATAAAAAAAGGTTAAAAGTTTTTATTGGAAATCCAAAAGATCAAGTCAAGAGCAATTTGAACTTGAGAACGAGTTCTCTCGAACTTAGTGACACCAATGTAGAAATATTTTGTCTAATTTGTTGTTTTATATTAATGGACATAACTTGTAATCCAAACATTAGAGGCTTTGTTTCCTTTACGTTAAAATCTTATACCTATTGAAATTACTATTTATGATTTATTATTTTTCTACATTTATTTAGGATATTCTTTCCTGGTTTAATTAAGCTTTTATTATTTTTTTCTTTATTTTCGGGTTTCGTTGTTGGTTTAGGGGAGTTTTTAGGTTTACTTAAGTAGTTCTAATCCTCTTAGAGAGGTGTCCTACCTTGGGAAAAGAAGGTTAGTAATAAAATTATGAATCATGATTTTCATAAGATTTCTTTTTTTAAAAGATTTTAAGTTATTATGCTTGGTCTTTTTTGAGTTGCCTTTCAAAAATAATACTTCTCTCATGAATTGGTTTTCTAATTTTTAAAATCAAAGAAATGATGATTTTATTAAACAATAGACTATGTTTTTATGTTCTATAATGCATGCTCATAATGTCCTATACTTTTAGAACCGTGCAAGGTTGTTCAAAACTCTTCATAAGCACATGGAAGTTAATGTCCAAGGTATAACTAATACGTTATTATCTCACTAACATAAGAAAAACAACAATGACTAAGAAACATAGAATTGAGTGATTTATGAATTTTATTGCTAGTTGTTTTTTCCTTTATTTATATTTTTCTCTTTTAAAATTTTAGAACTTCTTAAATAGGCTAGATCTGACCTTTACAAAGTAGGAAAATTAAATTTCTAAGTAAAATAGGAAAGAAACATAAAATTCAAAATTAAGGTAAAAAAAAGTAGAAGAAAAATAAGAAAATTTTCGAAGCCTAATTTGAAGGACTTTCAAAGTTGAACTAGTTATAACAAGTTGATCCTCTATAAGTATTTTGACTATATAATTTTAATTAATATGCAATTTTTTATTTTTTAAAATGATAGAATTCAGTTGATTTTATCTTCAATATTTTATTCCTTTAAATATCTTCAATAATTATTTTGGAATTAAAATTAATTTCTCTTTTTAAATGTAGCAAATCAAAAGGACTGATATCTACTTTACTTTTATATTATAAGCCAGCCATGCAAAGCAGAGACTCTTTGTGAAGAAACTTTGTTTCACAAGTGGTCAAGCCCCTCCACATTTCTTATAGAAGACGTGATGAACATTTGTCCATATTTAAGTCTATGTGATGTGCAAATTGACCTAAGAATACCTTCATAGTTTAATAAAAAAAAAAAAAATTATTTTGGCTAAAACAATCTCTTTTTTTCCAAATGAAACTAGATATTTTTTTATTAAAAGTAAATAGCTTACATGGATCATGTATAACATTCACTATGCAATCCAGGGGCTAACTTGGTTTCCTCTGCATGGAATGTAAATAAGTTTATTTTCAAGAAAAAATAATAATAATAATAATAATAATAATAATTATTATTATTATTATTATTATTTAATCGTTGTTCTTTTGTATATCTACCAATAGGCTATTACCAAGTTGGTGGCTTCACATCATTAACAAAAGCTAAAACCTTGTGGAAAAACTCCATTTCCTACATCCAAGGAGCATTATTTATTGTAACAATATAATGACATATTTGCATTTCTAACAAAAAAAATCTTTGAACTAGTTATTGGAAATAATACAGAAGTTATATAAAAATCAATAGTCATTATCAAATGACACAGAGATAATTAGGTCTTTTTATATCCTTAAAACAGAGTAAAACCATTAAAACTTTATATAAAGCTACATAGTTATTATCAAATTATTCGGGGATAAGTAGGTTTTTTTACATTTTTGAAACAAAATGAAACAATCAAAATATTTAAAAAATAAATAAAACTGGCAACTAAGGACATTTTTGTCTTTTCACATTGATTTCTTTCATTATATTCATGTTGGTTAAGGAAAAATTTGGTATTTTAATAAATAAAAATATAATAAAAAATCAAAAGTAGATGACATGTGTAGGGCACAAACTAGCACGTGGGAGATGCACGCACTCTCCTGGTAGTGCATGCGATTCCTCCTCATTGCCAAAAACTAGCTTCCACCGACTACTTGGAAGTGTCGAGGTCTCCTCTTTCTTTGGGACAACACATATTGTTGATGGTGGTGCGGCTCATCATTAGCTATACAAGTTTTAGAGTTGTCCTATGATTTTATGAGATTTCAATTTTTGTCTTTATTCATTTAATTTTTAATTTTTGTTCTTGGCTCTTTTGTAAATTCTTGATTTGTTTCCGAATACATCATTCAATCTTAATTTGTGATATGTTATGTTTTTTCAACTTAGTCCCCATTTTTATACTCGATTCGATCCTAAGTACCAAATTTGCCCTCAGATCTGACCCTGCACACCCTAGACCATAGGCATTTCAAAAATTATCATGACAAAATTAACCTAAGAATACCATCATAGTTTAATAAAAAAACAAATTATTTTATTTTAGCTAAAACAATTACTCTGAATTTGTTTTAATAAAACCACAGATATCTTGGGCTGAGTTCTGGCCCAAACCGTTTACTTGATTTCCAAGATCCTTTAACTTGGTCCTTAGCCACATCAGTTGGACCAGTCCCAATCTTGGTCTGAACCTAGTCTTGCCCCGATTTCAAACCCACTTCTGAGCGCCTCGGACCTTTTTTACCGCATGAAGCTTTGGCTCCCTAAACCATGGGTGCCCAAAACAATGTCATGGTCTGAATCTTGAGCTAGTTAGACAAATGCTTGACTTGAACCGCGAGCACCTTAGATTGAGTCCCAGCTTGAATATCACGCGCTTGTTTCTTGGTCCTAACCTTGTATAGTCAAACTAAGTCCCGACTCAGATCCCCTCTATAATACTCAACCATTTCCACCTTATTTTATCATTTATTTTATTTTTTTGATTGATCTTTTCTTAAAGTTCTTACGATTTTTTCAGTCTTTTATTTAATTATTTTTTTTCATTATTAACAGTAGTAGTAGTAGTAGTAGTAGTAATAATAATAATAATAATAATAATAATAATAATAATAATAAATTTAGTTTTTTTTCTTGCTCACTCTTTTGTTAATGTTTTTGAGTTTTTTTCTTTTGGGATAATTTGATAATTTTTATTGTTTTGGCAGTAATAATAATGATAATTTTAGATGTTAGGACTTCGATGTTACTGTTGTTATAATTGGGTTTGTTCATCTGTTTTGTTATATTAACATTTGCATATATGGATATTATATTTTATTTTCAAACTAGCAAATCCTATTAATTTCTTTAATCCAAACAATTATAAAAATTGTTTGTTCAGCCCGCAACGTAGTGCGGATAATTTTCTTAATTTTCAAGTCAGATGATTTTTTTTCAGCTAATAATTTTTTTTTGATTTATCATTTATTTTATTTTTTATTTTCTCTTTTGTTAAATTTTTTAGGATTTTTTTAGTCTTTGATTTATTTTTGTTTTTTTCATTATTAACGCAACCACAACAACAACAACAACAATAATAATTATAATAATAACAACAACAATAATAATAATTTAACTGTTTTTCTTGCTTACTCTTTCGTTAATTTTTTTTAGTTTTTTTTCTCTTGAGATAATTTGATAATTTTTATTGTTTTGACAGTAATAGCAATGATATTTATTTATTTTTTTATATTTTGTTTGATCTTTTGTTAAAGTTTTTAGGATTTTTTTAGTCTTTCATTTATTTTGTTTCTTTCATTATTAACATAATAATAATAATAATAATAATAATAATAATAATAATAATAATAATAATAATAATAATAATAATAATAATAATAATAATAATTTAATTTTTTTTCTTACTTACTCTTTTGTTAATGTTTTTTATTTTTTTTCTCGGGATAATTTGATAATTTTTATTCTTTTGACAGTAATAGAAATGATAATTTTTATTTTTAATTTTATTTTTTTGTTTGATCTTTTGTTAAAGTTTTTAGGATTTTTTTAGTCTTTCATTTAGGTTTCTTTCTTTCATTATTAACATAATAATAATAATAATAATAATAATAATAATAATAATAATAATAATAATAATAATTTAATTGTTTTTCTAGCTTACTCTTTTGTTAATGGTTTTTAGTTTTTTTTTCTCTGGATAATTTGATCATTTTTATTGTTTTGATAGTAATATCAATGATAATTTTAGATGTTAAGTCTTCGATGTTGTTATTGTTATAATAGGGTGTGTTGATCTATTTTATTATATTAAAGTTTGTATATATAAATATTATATTTTAATTTTGATCCAGCAAATCCTATAAAAATTATTTTCTCAGCCAGTAACGCAGGGCAGACAATGTTTTTATTTTTCAAATTAAATGATTTTTTCAACTAAAAATTTTTATTTTTGTTTTATCATCTATTATATTTTTTTATTTGCTCTTTTATTAAAGTTTTTATGCTTTTTTTAGTCTTTGATTTCATTTTGCTTTTTTTCATTATTAGTGCAATAATAATAATATTAATAATAATAATAATAATAATTTTAGTTTCTATTCTTATTTGCTTTTTTGTTAATTTTTTGTATTTTTTTTCTCTTGGTAATTTAATAATTTTTATTATTTTGGTAATGATAGTGATGATAATTTTAGATGTTAAGACTTCGATGTTACTGTTGTTATAATAAGGTGTGTTGATCTGTTTCATTATATCAAACTTTACATGTATAAATATTCTATTTTTATCTCAACAGTTATAAAAATTGTTTGTTCGACCCACAACGTAGTGCAAACTGACAACATTATAAAGGTTCATGTAAATGTTGGAAAAAAAATATGTTTTCCCATATTTTTTTGTTGAAATCTTTCGAGGCAATTACCTATTTTCGTCTCTTTGATGTTAAAGTTTTGATGTTGTTGTTGCGGTAGTGTGTATTGATATGTGTATCATATCAAACTTTGCATGTGTAAATATTATATTTTATTTTTAAATTAGTAAAATTTATAAATTGCACCAAATCCAATAATTATAAAAATTATATTGTGCCCGCAACGAAGTGCGGGCAATCAAACTAGTTTGAAAACTAATTTCAAAACTTGTTGTCAATGTTGTTTTCAAAACTAATTTTTGATATTTTTGTTTTAAAAATTTGAAAACAAAAACGACGTCAAACCCCTCAAATTGCCCCGCTTTTGGTGTGATATCCTCACCGGTTTCTTGCATATTTCACACAAAAATATGCTGAAAATAAAATCGACGTTAGTTACTCCCTCACCACCTCCGAACGTGACTTCAAATTCTACCTTATTGATTAATTTATTTGTAAATGAATAAAAGTTAAATTAAATTTTGAAATGTAAATTTACTTCAAATTTATCAGTACTGAGACCTAGTAGCTTCTACTACTTCCTTAAAGTACATGTAACCTTGTAAGCCAAGGCTAGTTAAATCTTCATTTTCTAAACTCTTCCTGTGCTGGTTCAACCTCCAGTAGCAAGCCTCTTCGGAATTCTACATAAGGATAAGCAACTGGGAACTCATCTTCTCTTATTTTCCACCTGCTTAAAAGGCACACCATTGGAGTCATGTATCATACAAGCCATGATTTTAATAAACCATACTCACACAAATATATGTATGTATGTATGCATGCATGAATGTATATGTATGCATGTATTCCATATGGGATTCTTCATAAATAATAATAATAATAATAATAATAATAATAATAATAATAATAATAATAATAATAATAATAATAATAATAATAATAATTCCATATGGGTGGCAATTAATCATTAATCAATAGTTATGTTTGCTTAAATCATATCTTTTTACAAAACTTTTGCTTGAATCTCCTATTATATATGAAAACGATGGCTTCACAAAATTTGCTTACATATATAATTTCTAGCAATCACAACAAGTTTTAGAGAAGGCGTGATCCAACTTGGATTTAATTACTTAAAATAAAATAGCATTATTAATCCCAATTATTAAGGTTCCTAAGTGGGGGATGCCTGGTGTTATTGGGTTAACCCAACAATTTATCATGCATAATCTTAGCGTCTCATTATCAAATTTGGGCTAGGTCCTGAAATCTTTTACCTATAATTAAGGACAAGATGATGGAGGAAAAATGCTATCTCCACTTTGGCAAGTTCGGCTCCTGGACATAGCCGTGGTCCACCACCGAATGGCATCACTTTTTTCCTGGTCTCTTGATTCTGCCGAAGGCCAAAAAAGGGATTGAAACACAGTGTCAGGGAAACAAAAGAACATGATTAATCATGTGGATTTCTCCATAACTGCGCCGAGCAAGCAAACTAATAAAATCTTCGAGTAATATCAGTTTCAGGAATAGTATAGTGCTTTCTATATATGTGAACTTCAGAGGGATTATTTCAGATTCGTACTTTCCATCTCCAGGGATTGAATTTCAAAGGACTTTCATGGAGGGATGGATCAAGATGTGGGCTGGATAGCACAGGTATAACCTTCCAACCGGATGGAATGAAGTATTCTGCAATAGAAAGAACCAAGTCCAAACGATATCAAAGAGGTGATGACGATACAGGAGCTTCAAAATAAAAATAGCAAAAAAAACAGAAGTATATTAAACCTTTGTAATGGACATCTTGAGTAGCTTTACGGTGTAAGAATTTAACCACATTCCCGCATCTCATAGACTCATATATGACCTGTATATAATTTGTAAACTTTTACATTAATTTCCCTGTTCATACAAGTATTAGATTACACCCTCTTGTATGAAGCAATGGTCAGAAATGTTTGATGTATCTTACATTTTTCGTGAACTCCATTCTCTTGTAATCTTCCAAGTCCAAGGGTTCCCCCACCTGTTTACTTTTTCTTACTGCCTCATGTTCTTCCTGTATATCTTTAAAATTAATAGAGAGAGGGAGTAAAAAAGACAAGAAAATTTTGATTATCTGATGGTACTTGATCATGAGAAAGAGAGATAGTGAGTTAGACATGGAGACCTTTAAGGTCTGAAAAGCCTTCGGTACATGCCCGAGAAAGTAAACAATTAAGGCTATAAGTGTGGAGGTTGTCTCATATCCACCCAGCAAGATATCCAACGCGACGCTAACAATCTGTCCATCTGTTAGAATCTCTCGTTTCGATAAAATCACGTCTAAGAAGTCTCCTGTAATGAGCCCCACCTTCTCCTTCTCCCTTTCATTAATAATCCCTTTCATGGTGGAAGCTAGTCTTGCTCTTGCCTAACAAGACATTGTACGGATAAAGCTAAGACTTTGAACTGAGTATTAAGACATATATGGGACAAAACATCACTCTGGTTACCTTTACAGCTTTGGAATAAGATGATCCAGGGAAGTTTAATGGCAAAGACACGAAGCCTTTCATGTAAGTTCGAAAATCATCTAATATCCTTAAGGCTCGTGGCTCTTCAGGTTCAATACTCAGAACGCTCTTCACCATGAGACTAAGTGTAAGCTGCACTTGTAAATCACTGAAAGATGTTATCTCTGTTTGTTCTTTCAAAGAAGATGATCGCAACATAGAGGTTTACATGAATCAACATACCTTTCTGATGTCTTTAAGGAAGTCGATTTCTTTACGGCCTTTCCATGAATCCAGCATTGAGATTGCTAGATTTTCTGCAAAATTAAGGAATCTCGGGGATGACTTGGACACTGTGGTGAAGGTGACAACAAAATTTCTTAACTTCCTGTGGAGATCTCCTGAGATTACAAGTAATGAGAATTGTCCAAGAATGTCGTGCATGGCCTTGGGGTAGCTGGCTTCGAATAACCTCTCTTCATTTTGAAGGATAAACATGTTGAGGTCATGGTCACAAGAAACTATGGCTGGAGAACCAAATAGATGTGATTTGAAAATTTTCCCATATCTGCATACACACATAATTATAAGAGCTGGGAAAGAATTAGATAGCTTCAACACAAAAAAGAAAAACAAAAGACAACGATAAAGAAAGTGCATATACACCCAAATTAATACTTAAATTGCTTTATGATCATCACCTGGAAACACGTTCTTGCAAGAAGGTTCCCATTGAGTTCGATGAATGAGGCTTGAGTAAGGCAAGAGTTTCCCCTACAAAGGGAAATCCCATGCTACCATTAGGTAGATTCTTATGATTGTGTCTTGAGAAAAAGCGTAAAACAAATAAAGCCAAAACTAGTCCTAAAATGAGAGCTAATACAATGGACGAAAACTCAGCCATGCTTCTTGTTTTTCTTATTTGCTTCTATATAATTTGCCCACCTCTTGAGAATCTGATATGTTCTTCTCTCTTATATATACATATATGTGTGTGTGTGAGTGTGTAATCCCAAGCACTTGATTTTCCTAACATATTTAACTTGTGCCAAAATTAACCAAAAATCTTTTTCTTTTGTTTGGGTCCTTCTATCGTTTTAAGAGTTTTGTATGGATTATGCTCTAATTATTATTCTCCAGGAGGCAGATTCATTGATTCGTAGTTGTTGTATGGGACATTTATGTATATTGAATTATTCTAGATAGGGTTGCCTCCTACTTTTGAAAGATGATTAAAATATCTATACAAGGTATTATGAACATTTTAGATAAGAAAATGTATATTAAATAATAATAATAAAATTACCCTAAGATATCCTATTTAAGATGGATAAGATGCTACGTATTTGTTTAATTTTAGAAATCATTTTGCAAGTTTCATTTTTATGCCAAGTTACCTAATTTATGTCACAAAATGACATATAACGGACTCTTCAAGATTTAAGGAGGGAAATAAAAATAATGGAGTTCTTAATAGTATTTAAAGAAAAACAAGGAATCATAAAATAGACATTACTATTAGAGTTTCGGGTACGTACTAGGTTAGTTATGCTTAAAGAAATATCGACAAATAGCAATGGAGGGAAACCTCGGTGGATAATATCTCATACATAGCTAATTTTCTACAGAAACAACAATTGAGAATTTCCATCGATAACTTCTAATGGAAATAACGATGGAATACTTTCTGTAAGCAATTTCTAATGGGATTTCTAACAAAGTAAAACAAATTAAAAAATCAATAAAAAATATATAAATAATGAAATCACCGATGAAATAATTCTATAAGCAAATGTAAATAAGTTATAATCGACAGTTCATTCCCTTTCTATTCTTCTCACGTTGTTGATAAAAAAAAATCAGCAGCTCCCCATCATTTTCTTACAAATTCAACCACCCCAACCCACAGGTATCGATCTACATCTATAAATAATGTTATCATCCATTGTTGAATTTTTCATGAAGCTACGATACATAAAGCAAGTAAACTCACCAATTTGTTTTGTAATCTATATATGTTTTAGTTTTATTTATTGAAGTTTTATGTAGTATTTTGCTGTTTGCTTGTATATTTAAGTGTTTTAAGCTTTTTTCTAAGGAAATTTACTGTATTTTTTTTGTATAATAGGGTTTATTTGGAATTTTGGAAGAAAATGAGTTTCATTGTCATTTGATGAAATCAAGTTTGATTTATAACTTCGATGTGTTATAATTAAAGAAATGAAAGGTTATTTTAATGGTACCAATCATATTTTGTCAATTTTATTGTTAAGTTAGAAATTTGAGAAAAAATAATTATGTGTGGAATTGATAAAAATAAATAGTATTCTATATAGGTTTTATAAGCAATGGATGATCATTTTTAGATGTATCAAGATTCAACTAAAGGGTTGTATAGACAAGATTATCTTAAAAGGTTTAGGGTTTTATTAGTTTTTCGCTTTCAATTCTAAAAAGTATTAGTACAGACAAGATTTAATGTTCATATATGAAGTGTAAGAATAAAAATTTTTGCCATAAAGCCAAGAAATAATTATGTTGAATTACATATACAGTTTTGTAAATTCCTCATGAAACCATGTTAGAAAGGATGGTTAGCTCAACTTCTAGTTCTGGCAAATATATGGGTTTGCAGACAATAATAATAATTCTTATAGGATTATGGTGATAAGTACAATGGGAAAGAATCAGAATTATTTCACCATAAGTGAATGTTTACATAACATCCCTTAAGATGAAGAACCAAATATAGATGCATCTAAGTTTTTAAACTTTTGAAATATTTTGATGAACCATTAGCACCTGCTTAAAAAAACCCCCCCCCCCCCCCCCCTCTCTCTCCAACCCTTAGCACCTTTCATCATCATCCAACTCCTCTTTTTCTCTTTTTTTTGTAGTTTAAAGGGTAAGTTTATAAGTCCTCATGAAGTTGTTTCTTTTAAAACTCTTTATGATGGTTTGTGTTTTGGGCTCTTAGTCATAATATGTATTTTTTGTTTTGTATGATAATGGGGTTGTCAATTTCTAAAATGAAGGTTGTTTTAATGGGGTTTTAATAAGGGCTTTGTATTGTTAATAGTGATAAAAAATGAACAAAGTTTCTTAATTTACCTCTAATGCAGTCATTGAGGTAGATTTGTTTGTATTTTATGAGTTGTAACCTCTTATTTAATCAATTATTGTTGCTTTGTGTTATTGGGTCCTATTTAATGCAATTATTTCATTGTTTTACTCAAAGGATAGTTTAGAGCATTCAATGGAGCTTTACCTTAGTAGAAAATGATTTGAATATTATATTATAGTTTAGTTCTATTTACACTATGTATTTAATATAGTTGTTAAATTTGAATATTAAAAATACATATGTTGAAGTTTTCTCTTTTACAATAATTCCCATATGAGTATGTTAGATGGATATCTTAGTATCTTTTTTAGACAGAGGTTGTTGAGGTCAATTTTATTTAAGACCAGATTGTAAACATATAGGTGTGTTATATAATGATAAAATCAACACTCAAGGAACCATTTTTCAATGAAGTCAACTTCAAGATCATCTTGAATGGATGAATATGAGAGATTTTTGGTAGGAGTGTTCAAGTTAAGATAAAAAATATATTTTTTTAGTTAGTATATAGTCTTTTTATTTTTAAAAACTAATGAATGTATCAATTCATAATGTAAAAAAGTTTTTTTATGGGAAAAGGAAAACAAGGGAGTGGTTAGGAAAGTGTGGGGAAACAACAATGCAATTAAGCAAGTATCGAGCAATTAACATTTGTTATATTCAAAATTGCAATATTAGATTTTGTATATTTAACAAAACAATATACCAAATTGAATTATTTATGGTATGCTACCTATGAATATACAAAAAAAAATAGAGTTAATTCTATTGACATAACGATATGGAAAAAATGTAGAGTGAGTCACATCAACGAGGATAATTAGATGGAGTTTTAAGAATTTGTGGCATCAAAAGACTTTAAAAGGGACTCATGATTTGTGTTATTGAATCAAAACAAAGAAATGCAGGGTTCAATGAGCAAGCACGATAGTGGATCATTTCCATTTGTTAACCATACAAAGTGCCTAGTAAGAATTTTTAAATTATTCCTTATTAAATTTTTAATCAATTATTTATTTGTTAGACATTTTAACAAATTATTTGTTTTTCATGAATAACAATTTGGGTGCGAGTATACTCTAATGGAGTTATATGAGGAACTCATATAAGAAGGAAAATAAATGAAAAGGGTGAAGAAGTTTATAGATAGCATAGTTAAAGCGTTTGTTATAAGTTTTTATAAATTCTTGTATTTTAATGATTTTTTTTAATTATATTCCATATGAATAATTAAAAATATGAATATTATATTATCTGTCAGATATTCTACTGGTAAACATAGCATAAAAGACCACAACCAGAACACGCGCACATTTTAGATCTTCTTCTTCATATTTCCCCTTCTCCCTTCTTCTCTTTTTTTCTCTCTCTAAAACACACACACACACACCTTCAAATCCTTATTTCTCTCCTTGTTTAATCTTTTTTCTCCTTTATTTATCCAAGGTATGTCTTCCTTTCTCTTCTCGTCTTCTTTTTTATTCTTATTGTGTTATTTTTACATAAAAAAATTTATTAATGATTTTGGTGGGTGATTATTGAATTATTTTCTTGTGTTAATGAATTATTAATTTATATTTTTTAAGTTAATTAATTTTTCCTAGTGTTAATTGATTATTAAGTAATGAATTTTATGTTATTAATGCATTTTTTGTGTGTTGTTTGCATTATTTTTTTAATTTAATTTTCTGTTATTGATGGATCATTCAATGATAATTTTTATGTTATTGTGTGTTGTGGTATTATTTGAATTACTTTAGTTGGTAGTATTAATTGTTAATGTTTTGTTTAATGAATGATTCGATAGAGAAATTAAGGTGTCTAGTTAAATTATTATTGTCATTATTTTTTAATTCCTGTTTTGAGTTTTTGTAGTTTTAGAATAGATTTTTCCAAGTTTAGTACTAATTTAAAACGTATTATAACATAGAAATAAAAATATTCAATGAATTTGAATTATGCAAAATTGTTTGAAGAAAATGAATAATATCAATTGGTTTATGACATATATGATGTTCCTTTGCAAGTTTGTAAATTTTTGGTGGTCTCTAATATAGAGGAGGTTCTGCCAAAAAAATTTAAATGTAGGAACCATTTAATTTTAATCGTTAACTCAATGGAGTCAAATCTCTAAAAATCTTGAATGGAGATCGCATGTCAATGCATGGTGTACAAGGTTTAAGGTTAGTTGAACTCAATTTTTTTATTATGTTAATTTTTTAACTTATCAATATTAATGAAATTTTTCTTTTCTAAATTTTTACTCCAAGGGAAATTTTGAATTGAATTATGCTAGTGATAATGTTGTGAGAATGGCATGGGAGAATTACACTGCAGCTAGATAATATCGGCAACATTAGTGATTTTTTTATTTTTTTCAAATACCACAATTTTATTTTTCATCTACTAAATAAAAATTCATTTGTATCGTATAGGTGGCGTGATTTCTAGTACGAGGTGCAGGAAAAAAAATATATGCGAGTAAGAGAGTTTCCAGATTGGAAGAATGTGGCAGTCTAGAAGGAATTCAGGTTGTCATACATCTGAGAGACAATATGGGAAAATTACATTGAGCACATGATGTTTGAGCATTTCACACTACACTTATATTTCAGTTCGCAAAACTAGAATCGGTATTTTTTAGGTTTCATTATCATGCACATAGGCGACTCTATGTCAATCGTTTTGCATGCAAAATGGATGGTAAAAAAATTTTAGTTACATCATTTTTGTTTATAATTTTTTTCTTAATTTTCATAACTAACAACATTTTTTTCTTGAAGGCTTAGTAGTCTTGAACACGATTCATTACCAATAAAACTTTTTGTTGAGATACATATACATAGTAGAGACTGCCAATAACGAGTGCAGTCACAGTTTATGGATAGTCATGCTCATCAATTTGTGGTATGTCGATATATTTATTTATTTTAAGTTATTATTTCATTGGATTTTTTCTTACTTTTTTTCAAAAAAATATTCTTTCCGGGAAACATATAATAGGCACTTGAAAGAGAATATGAGAATGATCATTCGACCTATTTAAATTTTGATTCGGATGTGTGGTTGGAGGCAGGAACATTTAGTGGACCCGATAGAAATCGGGTATGTGAACTCTCTAACACTATGGCTGAGAATTTGTGATTGGTCCATAGTGTTTTGGTCATTGGAACATCCTTTAAATTGGTTTCATCATGCAAGGTCTAGAGTTCCAGACAATTTTAGCCGAAAAAATACGTGATGAGACAGCCGAACTTGGACTCACCAGCCATGCATATGATAGCTATATGCATGATGTCCAGCTATATTTCTCTCTTTGTGGGCAGCCCTTATTATTAATGAGTTGCACGGGGGCCTTATGCTCTCGCAAGGAAAGGGCGAGAGACAATTCCATTTCTTGTCTCCTCTTCGCATAATTGGTGGGGCGTGGACTTCTCAAAAGTGATAATAAGTCACTAAAAGCCTAGAAAAATGTGTTGTTTTGGAGATGATTCGAGTGCAAACCTAGCCAGCCAGCTAACAGTTACAATGGTGGTCGGAGTTCTATTGCAAACATCCACATCGAAATCCCACACATAAAGCCGTGGTAGGAAAACTCAATCAAATGGTTTTTGAACTTGTGTCTCTCTTTAAGTGTCAAAAGTGGTAGGATTTTCACAAAGTATGCTTGTTCTTCGCTCACCGTAAGAGAAACCGTGTTCAATTCATTAGGGGCCCCTGTCGAGGGTCTCAGTTGCCTGCATAGAGGGCAAGATTGATCGATGTTTGACATTCAAAAGCAAATCAATTATTAGGCTTTTTGTGGCTATGGGGAAGGTTAGGCAAGCCTCCTCCTCCTCTTTTTAGGTTATTATTAATTAATATGCAGTGTGATTTATTCTTGTGGATTCACTAAAGGATCTTAGTAATTTGGAATGGAAGTAGACTTTTACCGTCCCATCATAATATATATATATATATATATATATATATATATATATATATATATGCATGCTCATTGCAACTAGAATAATCTCTATAAAAAGTTTAAAAAAAACCCTAGCATTTTCTAAAATAGAAAAGATATCAATATAGTAATATTATTAATAATATACTTCACTACTATTATTAATACCGAGAAAATCTTAAAAAGTATTAATATTATTAATAATATACTTCGCTACTCTCTTTTTAAGGCATATGATATTTAAAAAGTATGTAAAATCTTAGATTACACAAAATAACGTTTATTTCAATTAAGAATATTTTAAAAACAAGCAAATAAAAAATATATAAATCCAAAAAAAAATAGAATTTCAATAAATTATTAGACTGGATTCATTATTTATTTATGTATGGGACCTTTGGTTTATTTTGGCAATTTTTAATTACTATGAATGAAGGTTCGGGGGATTGTTAGTTATTTTTTCAAACGGGATATTTGTTTTATTTTTGATAATCCTTAACTCTAAATTAAATGTTTATAAAAGGTTTATCATTTCTTTTGGTAAACACCACTGTCATTAAAACAATCCTTCAAACAAAAATATTTATAAAATATTTATCAATTCATAGAAATTAATTTCTTTATTCTAGATGTATATTGTTTAAATAATAATAATTTCTCTGTAATTAGTCGTTTTCTATTCAGGCAATTGTCTTCTTTTCTATTTAATTTTCCCAACTTTTCTTTCCTTTACTATATTTCCAAGAAAGAAAATAAAATAAATAGGAAAAGGGCATGGAATTGAGGAAGGGACTATAGTTTTTGAAAGTGGGGATTAATTTATTAATTTTGTTAAGCTATAATTAACTCTTACAAACATATATATATATATATATATATATATATATATATATATATATATATATACAAGGAGAATAAATGTTATCGATTGATTATCCCTATAATCGAGGGTCAGCATCATAATTAAGAGTGAATTTTCAGTTTGTCTTTAGCATGATCGATAGGATATTGAAGTTCAAATCGAAAGCCATCGGCATAATCATTTTAAAATGTAATCCATGGTGATGTGTTGCACGTTCGTGCAGCCAAATCATGATCGCTATGAATTGTTCTCTTTGAAAAGAAAATATTGTTCCCACCTTTATCATATAATGATGATTGGTATGCACACCTCGAGTGACTTCTTTCTCTTTTCTCACTCTTGGTACTATCAATTAGGATTCAGTTGTAATTATTTGCTTATTTTTCTATTTAATGTTTCTCCACCATGGGTTTGACCACATTATTGTGCTCTCTGTTTTTATTTCTTAATTACTTACTTGTGTTTCCAGTGAATTAAAAAAAAAAAAGGATGTTTTTTTTTTTTGGATGTCCATATAGGAACGGGGGAACCACATGACCCGAAAAGCGCACTTTGTGGGACCAGAGCATGCATAAATCTCCGGCTGTCCCGGGCTCTTACGAGGAGAGGTTGTTTCCCGGACTCGAACCCAGGTCTGCCGAAGCAAATCCCAAGCACCAGCCGCTAGGCTTCCAGTGAATTAAAAAAAAAAAAAGGATGTTGCTTGTGTGTACAAGTTAGAAGTTCAATAAATCCAAAATTAGTTAGATGAATTCTAAAAACAAAATGCAAATAAAAAAAGATAGAATCATATATATATATATATATATATATATATATATATATATATATATATATATATATATATATATATATATATATATATATATATATAGTTAAAGATCCGTTCTGATGAAAAACAATGACGCGTGACTTCGTTGCACTCCACATTTGTGTTTCTATCTATGTTAGTTGGTGTTAAATCCCCCAACAATCTCGATATTTATATGTTTGTCTTGTGATAGAATATCAATAATTAAAGGAAATCGCAGAACATGACATGCTTCTATAGATTGGGATGAGGCGTTTTTCTCCTTGAGGAAGAGACATTTAGGAATCGATGATAGAAGACATGCAAAGAAAGATTGCATAATTAAAAAGAGATGTTCAGGAACTAGTGATCAAAGACATGTGAAGACAAATTACAGAATTAATCCATTCATTGGAATATATGAGGAGCCCGAGGAATTGTGAGGAGAATGATCATGTATCAATAGATGATTTTGATAAATCATTCTAGAAGCATGAGTGGATGATGCAACTTCTTGCTCGAGATGAATATGATTTTGAAACTAAAAGTTTTGATGGTTCTATTTCCTTTATATATTGGAATCAATCACTACAATTTGATCAGGAGGATCAAGATCATGTTGGAGGAGAAGATTTAGATGCAAATTCTTGGTTTGTTATATATATATATATATATATATATATATATATATATATATATATATATATAAAGCCTTATTCTAAATCAATAAAATATTAAAGGATAATAAATGAAATCTTGAATTTCCTACTTGCTTTCTTTCGTTTTGTGTTTTTCTTTTCGAAGGCCAGACTCATCCTATTTTCTTAAAACTTAATTAGAGATTAATTGAACTAAACCTGAGATAAATTAACAATTTAACATGTCTAAATTAACTGAACTCATCCAATCCTCCTGCTTTTTATCATGCCTTAATTTTTGAAACCCACAATTTATCAAATCACTTGCTACCACAGGGATTGACATCCATTTATACGGTTATAATTGCAATGTATGTATGTATGTATGAATGTGTGTGTGTGTGTGTGTGTGTGTGTCGACTATCATCTGTAATGCTTGCTAGCTAGTTAACCTAATAGTCAGTAGATCTATATCCATTATTATGTTGACTATTTCTCAGGACCTTTTTTTGGTTAAAAAAGAAACCCTTTTAATATTTGATCAATGAAATGAGAATTATTATAATATTGAAACATCTTAAAAAGGTTTCTTTTAAAGTCTTACAAAAATTATAATTAATAAAAAATTATATATAAAAATTCAATTCATAGTTATAAATAATGAAATAATATAATATAAATAATTTATTTTTAATTATAAATACCGAGAAATATTTTGTTTTAAGTTATTTAGGAAAATTAAAAATATAGAAAAATATACAAAGTTATTTTTTTATTTTATAAATAAATATTTTAAAAAATATATATTATTTTATTGGAAATTTTATAGAAAAATAGTTTTCCTCTAAATTAAATTTTGGACATATTTCATTTTTCAAGAATGCTACATCTCCTAAACCAATTACAATATGTTGTTTGTTTAACCGAGAGGAAATATTGAAATAAAAAATAAAAAGGAGCATATTATAATTAAATGTAGTATAGGAATGAAGTAAATCAAATCTTCAAAAAATAATAACTTCATAATAGTTCGGGAATAATATGGTTTGGATCAAGTATTATTGATACTATTGCCATTTAAACAGCACTAATTCAAAGTTTATTTTTACGGCTGAATATGTTTTTTTTTTAAACAATATTAAATTAATATTTTTTTATGTTTTTATATAGTAATAAAAAATATATCTATAATTTTAATATATTCTTAATTAAAGAATTGCCAAAATATCCTACGAAAAAAAGAAGGCACTTAAAAAGGGACAAAATAGAGGGCATGGGCGCGTGGCCTTCTTTTTTATGGCATGTTCAGGCCTATCATAAGTCCATGAAAAAGGCTGAGTTGAGCCCAACATTAGGCCCATCAATTGTTGGCCCATTTGGATGACCGGGTTTGTCTAAGTCACAAACCATCAACAAGTTCACCATTCATTCATCGTCTATAGAGCTTATCAGTTCAAAACACATGCTCACCATTCATCCAAAGCCAGGGCTGAGATCATGGCACCCACCCATTGTAGCCAACCTTCAAGCTACCTCTTCTCTTCCATTCAAAACAAGATTATTTCTTGCAGCAAAAACTACGAACACGTTGAATGAAAGCAATGAGACAGAAAGATCATCAGCAGGCAAGATTAAACGCCTTGTTCTGTCCGAGGAAGGTAGAACCAAACTGAACTCATACCCTGACAGAGAGTTTTATTCCTATCCACGCTTTGTGACCCATGTAGATGATGGATTCATCTCCACACTGACCAATCTATACCAAGAGAAGTTGAGACCCGGCTCGGAAATCCTTGACCTTATGAGCTCTTGGGTTAGCCATCTACCGAACCAAGCTGTGTACAAAAGAATAGTGGGGCATGGGCTCAATGCGCAGGAGCTTGCCAGGAACCCAAGACTGGATTACTTTTTTGTGAAGGATCTCAATCAAGATCAAAAGCTTGAACTAGAGAGTAGCAGTTTTGATGCCGTGTTATGCACTGTTAGTGTGCAGTACCTCCAACAGCCAGAAAAGGTCAGATTGATTTGTGTGATCTTAATTGATGCCCAGGACAGCAAAATCTGTGATTAAGAAGCCTAAGTTGGTTTGATTCTATTATTATAGGTATTTGCAGAGGTGTTTCGAGTGCTGAGGCCTGGTGGGGCATTTATTGTGAGCTTTAGCAATCGTCTGTTCTATGAGAAAGCCATCGGCGCGTGGAGGGACGGCACCGGATACAGTCGGGTTCAGCTAGTTGTGCAGTATTTTCAATGCGTGGAAGGGTTCACACAACCGGAAATTATTCGGAAAGTACCTGCAGCAGCAGTTGATCCTCAGCAGGAGAAATCACCCTTTGGATGGATCATGAGGTTGCTTGGATTGGTGTCTGGATCAGATCCTTTCTATGCTGTCGTAGCTTACAAGAACTTCAAACCTGTGTGTGAATAATTTGGGAGATTTTTATTATTATTATTATGATTATTATTTCATCGTGCAGTTTAACAAGAATCACAATCAACTGTGTCTTGGTATCAGAAACTCTGCAGAATAAATTGAAATAATTCTATGACTATGTTTAGATTCTGCAGCACTTGCCGTCAAAGTCACTGTTTAGAATGTTTGTTACTGCTTTTAAAAATATTTTCGGTAAAAAATATATCATAATTATATTTTTTATTTTTTAAAAATTATTTTTTATCTAACATATCAAAATAATCTAAAAACATTGTAATAATTTAATTTAAAATAAAAATAAAAAAAATTCAAATTTTTTCATAATCATTTTTAGAACATACCCCAAAGCACATTCAAGCACATTAATTTTTATGGAGATTAGAAGAATTATTTACCCTTTAATTTCATAATTTAAACTCGTAAGTGAAGGAAAAGACAAACATTTTTTAAGCCACTGTTATCACCAACCATTTACTATATCATTTGGTTAACTAATTATTACGATAAAAACCTCTCTTTTTTCATTTTAGTTTTTTACTAGTTAATTGTCTGTACTACGTTGCAGGTCGAGTAAATAATTTTATAAGTGTTGAGATTAAAATAGAATATTTACACATGTAAAGTTTCATATAATGAAACAGATCAACATATATTATTATAACAGCAGTAACATCGAAGTCTTAACATCTAAAATTATCATCACTTTCACTGTCAAAATAATAAAAATTATTAAATTACCCCGAGAAAAAAAACACAAAAAAATACAAAAAAGCATGTAAGAACAAAAACTAAAATTATTATTATTATTATTATTATTTTATTTTTATTATTATTATTATTATTATTATTATTATTATTATTATTATTATTATTATTATTATTATTATTATTGCGTTAATAATGAAAAAAAATTAAATCAAAGACTAAAAAAAGCATAAAAACTTTAATAAAAGAGAAAATAATAAAATTAAATAGATGATAAAACAAAAATAAAAATTATTAGCTGAAAAAAATCATTTGACTTGAAAATTAAAAAAATTGTCTGCCCTATGTTGCGGGCTGAGCAAACAATTTTTATAGGATTTGCTGGATCAAAATTAAAATATAATATCTATATATGCAACCTTTAATATAATAAAATAGATCAACACACTCTATTATAACAATAGCAACATCGAACTCTTCACATATAAAATTATCATTGTTATTACTGTCAAAACAATAAAAATTATCAAATTATCCCGAGAGAAAAAAACAAAAATACATTAACAAAAACGTAAGCAAAAAAACAATTAAATTATTATTATTGTTGTTGTGTTAATAATGAAAGAAACAAAAATAAATGAAACACTAAAAAAATCCTAAAAATTTTAACAAAACATCAAACAAAAAAAAACAAAAAATAAAACTTATCATTATTATTACTGTCAAAATAATAAAAATTATCAAATTATCCCGAAAGAAAAAAACTAAAAAATATTAACAAAAAAGTAAGCAAGAAAAACAATTCAATTATTATTATTATTATTATTATTATTATTATTATTATTATTATAGTGTTAATAATGAAAAAAACAAAGATAAATGAAAGACTAAAAAAATCCTAAAAACTTTAACAAAAGATCAAACAAAAAAAAATTATCATTGCTATTACTATTAAAACAATAAAAATTATCAAATTATCCCGAGAAAAAAAACTAAAAAACATTAACAAAAGAATAAGCAAGAAAAACAATTAAATTATTGTTGTTGTTGTTGTTGTTGTGTTAATAATGAAATAAACAAAAATAAATGAAAGACTAAAAAAATCCTAAAAACTTTAACAAAAGATCAAACAAAAAAATAAAATAAAAATTATCATTGCTATTATTGTCAAAACAATAAAAATTATCAAATTATCCCGAGAAAAAAAAACTAAAAAACATTAACAAAAGAGTAAGCAAGAAAAACAATTAAATTATTGTTGTTCTTGTTGTTGTTGTTGTGTTAATAATGAAAGAAACAAAAATAAATGAAAGACTAAAAAAATCCTAAAAACTTTAACAAAAGATCAAACAATAAAATAAAATAAAAATAAAAATAAAAATTATCATTGCTATTACTGTCAAAATAATAAAAATTATCAAATTATCCCAAGAAAAAAAAACTAAAATACATTAACAGAAGAGTAAGCAAGAAAAATAATTAAATTATTATTGTTGTTGTTGTTGTTGTTGTTATTGTTGTTGTTGTTGTTGTTGTTGTGTTAATAATGAAAGAAACAAAAATAAATGAAAGACTAAAAAAATCCTAAGAACTTTAATAAAAGATTAAACAAAAAAATAAAATAAAAATAAAAATTATTAGGTGAAAAAAATTCAAGAGAAAATGGAGGAAAAAAAACAGAAATATCAATTTTTAAATGATCATAGACACAAAATAAAATTTAAGAGCTAATATTTTTTTTAAATATCACCTCAACAAATAAGAAAATAATAAAAATTAAAAACCAAAACAAAAGGCACACTTATATATACATGGACAAAAATAGAGACTATTATAGAAATATAAAAAAAAAATATAGGGATTAAAATCAAAAAGTATAAGTATAAGGGCTGAAATAAAAATCAAATATATTATCAATTTTAATCAAAGGACAAAATTGAAAAAATCATAACTTCTGTACCGAATATATTAAGGTATTTAAACCCAATCCGTAAATTAAAAGAAGGAGGACCGTAGTGAAACCTAAATATATAATTAATTTCAATTGAAGGACCCAATTGAACTAAATCAAAACTTATATAACAGAAATCAGGATCATACACAAAATTAAAAGTAAAGGGACTGAAGTGAAAAATACATAAACCCAGGGGCCTCTCCTCCACTTTAGCGTGCAGGAGAGAGAAAACGGAAATAAAACATTTAACCGGCCACCGTCCCTCGTACGACCACTATCTGTCAACACACGTCACGCTGGGAGGAAGACCACACGGCGGTGCATCGTATAAGACTCTGAAAGTGCATTTTCCACCGCCTGAGTACTCCGCACACGCCTCCAGAAGAGGGCATGAGGTGGAAAATCATCGTGCGCGTGTGTCTCACGCGCTCCCAAATTTCGGCAGATAATAATTAAAAAAATATGATCAATTACCGGAACACCCCTACATACAATTCCTCAATTTTTTTCTTATTGGGGGTACATTAGTATTTAGCCATTTTCAAAAAATGAGAAATACCCGAGGTACCCCTCACCTACCGGAAATGTTTTTTGTCTTATATGGAGGCATAATAGTATTTAGCCATTTTCAAAAATTATGAAATTCCCGTGAAGCCCCTCCCGGAAACAACATTTTTTATCTTTTTCGGGGGCTAAAAATGTTAATTTACTGTGCAAATAATGATAAAAAAAAAACAATGAACCGGTAAACCAACCGAACCAAAAACCGAATCGACCCAAAAATACACTATTACAATCCCCAGTATTTTCACTCACAATGCACAGTGAGACACTGATATCTTTTAGTATATTTTATAATAGGCATGAAAAGCTTCAATATGTTCTCTATTTTTTAAAAATATACATTATTAGGTCCCTGTTGCATGAATTTTTTTTCTTTTAGTCTATACTTTATTTTTATCACATTCAAATACCTAAATATTGAGATAGAAGAGAGAAAGTCATCAAAATAGAAAAAGAAGAGAGAAAATGTTTAAATGATCACATTCTTGCCACAACATATCAAACTATATGTCAATAGTTTTGTCTTAAATATAGAAATGTTTAAGGTGAAAATATATATATATATATATATATATTAAGATTTTTAGCATGTTTTAGAAGTGTTTAAGGTGAAAATATATTTTATAAATTTAAAAACTCAAATCTTTATTTTACGGTCATTTCTTGAGTGAATATCATGTTGTTTACCTTATTTGTTTTAATAGACAAATAGGTGTGCAGGTTGGTCTTCCCAGCCAAGTGCATCTTGCCTTTCCAAGCGTGGTCTATATAGCTAATTTGCTAAGTCCAACAATAGTTGTTCTTTTATATATAGTGTTTTTTTTTCAAATAATAATTGATCTTTTGGATTGTTTCTATAATTTTATTATAATTCAAAGAGATTGTTGTCACTTATTTTTAAATTGTTTTCTTTTAAATTTTAGATAGATAAGTTCTATTTAGATGGTGCGATTATAAAAATAAATATACTTATAAATAAAAATCAATTCCAAGATAAAAAAAACATACAAAATAAAAAATACAATCAAATTAAAAAAATTGCATAAGCATCTATTTTTTATTTCTCACAATAAAGATAAGTTTCTTGTTTTAGTTTTTAACGAGCGAATTTGCCCGCTCCGCTAGGTTTTTTTATCTATGTAGAAAATTGATTGATTTTATAAATGTTGTATTTTGTTATTTTAATATTTAATTAGTAAAAATATAATTGATAAAATCTGTTAAAAATGGTTTTTTTGAACCAAAAAGTGATTGAATATTGTTATTGCTAAAAAACTTTTGATAAAATTTGTTAGAAAATTTGCTAAGAAGGTGAAATGATTTGTTAGAAATTCGTTGTCGCGGATACTCTGGTTAAAAAAAACACAAAAAAAGAAACTTGGTTAAAAAAAAAAGACTTGGACACGACGGTTATCGAAAAATAAAAAAAATGTGAAGAAAAGGTTACTGTTTATTAAAAGAACAAAAAAAAGAGTATAAAATAGAAATTTAAATTCAAAGCCAAAGTTATATTTATAAGATTTATTAATTATATTATTATATTAAATGTATTTAAGAATACCGATATTAATTTTTTTTCGCAAGAAATCGTAGGTCATTTTTTTTCTCTCTCTATATATTTTTAGGCGATAATATTCAATAAATATGAAAACATATAATTAGTCTCACATACTTTATAGTGTAATTGAAATGGGAAGTGGGTCATACATTTTTTAATTGTAGATAATCCAGGTAAATTTGTCAAAAAAAATTTATGAGTTGCCTTCTTCCTCTTGTAATATTAGATCTGACACATTATAAATAAAAATACTGTAATTTGTTTTTAGAAAAAAACATAATTTTTTTTCGTGCTATAATTACTTATCTGCTGTCTAAAAAAAAAAGTGTAATCGAAACGGGAAGTGACTCGAATATTTTTTAATTGTAGATAATCTAGGTAAATTTGTCTCTTTTTTTTTAGTTGTATTTTTTGCCCAGTAATATTAGACATGAAATATTAAAAACCAAAATATTATAAATATTGTTTAAGAAATAAACTTTAAAAAACAGAGCACAAAATTAAAATTCGAAGACAATTTATTTTTTATTTTTTATAAGATTTATTCCTTGTATTATTATATTAAATGTATTTAAGAATACTGAAATTAAATTTATTTCTTAAAAAAATCTTAGATAATTTTTTTCTCTCTATATACATTCTTAGGTGATAATATTCAATAGATATTAAAACATATAATTAGTTTCACATACTTTAATTTGACATAAATATACAAATATATAATGAATTTGACATACTTTAAATAATACATGTAATTTTAAGAACAAAATTGAAGCAAATCTAAACATTCAAATTAAATAATTGAAAACATAACCTGAAATTAAAAGAAATGGGACCAAAATGAAACTAAAATCCATAATTAACTTGCATAGAAGGATAAAATTGAAAGAAATCAAACTTTGGGACTGAAAATATTAAGGATTTATAATAAATTTGGATGGAAGGATGAAATTGAAATCCATCAAAACTTTGACACCAAAAATATTAAAAATTCCAGCTCAATCCGATAAATTAAAAGAATGAGGACCGAATTGAAAGTCCAATATATAATCAATTTGAATTCAAGGACGAAATTGAATCAAATCAAAACCTATATAATAGCATTAAGGGCAAGAAAACAAATTTGATTTTAAAATATAATAGATGATAAAACGAAAATAAAAATTATTAGCTGAAAAAAATTATTAAATTTTAAAATTTTAAAAAATATATGTTTTACGTTGCAGGCTGAGCAAACAATTTTTATAGGATTTGTGGGATGAAAATTAAAATATAATATTTGTATATGTGAATTTTTATATAATAAAATAGCTCAACACACCCTATTATAAAAATAGCAAAATTCAAGTTTTAAAATCTAAAATTATTATTGCTCTTATTATCAAAACAATTAAAATTATGAAATTACCCTTAAAAAAAACTCAAAAACATTAACAAAAGAATAAGCAAGAGAAACAATTAAATTATTATTATTACTATTACTATTACTATTACTATTACTATTACTATTACTATTACTATTACTATTACTATTACTATTACTATTATTATTACTACTACTATTACTATTCTTATTGTTATTATTATTATTATTATTATTATGAAAGAAACAAAAAAAAAATGAAAGACTAAACAAATATTATAAACTTTAACAAAACATCGTAAATAAATATAAAATAAAAATAAAAATTATCATTGTTATTACTGTCAAAGCAATAAAATTATCAAATTATCCCGAGAAAGAAAACCTAGAAAACATTAACAAAAGAGTAAGGAAGAAAAATAATTATATTATTATTATTATTATTATTATTATTAGCGTATTAATAATAAAAAAAACAATGAAAGGCTAAAAAAATGCTAAAAACTTGAACAAAAGTTCAAACCAAAAAATCAAATAAAAATAAAAATTATCATTATTATTACAGTCAAAACAATAAAAATTATCAAATTATCCCGAGAAAAAAACTCTAAAAAACATTAACAAAAGAGTAAGTGAGAAAAATAATTAACTAATAATAATAATAATTAATAATATGAATTAATAATAATTGATATTAAGAAATAAAAGGATTAAAATTAAAAATTAAAAGTATAAGGGCTGAAATGAAAATTAAATATCAGGGGATTGAAATAAAAAATTAAGAGTATAAGGGCCGAAATGAAAATTAACTATATTATCAATTTCAATCAAAGGATAAAATTAAAACAATTGAAACTTCAGTACCGAATAAATTCATCTTTCTAAACTCAATCCGGAAATTAAAAGAAGGAGGACCGAAGTGAAACATTAACATTCAATTAATTTCAATCGAAGGACCCAATCGAACTAAATAAAAACCTTATATACCAGAAATCAATACCATAAATGAAATTAGAACTCCAGGGACCGAAGTGTAGAAGACAAACAATAGGGGGACTCTCCTGTATTTTTACGTGCAGGAGAGAGAGAAACGGGTGAACCGGCTTTACCCGGCCACCGCCGCGTCCACAGCCACCGTGATAGAAAACGCGCCGCACCGGGAGGAAGACCAGGTGGAGGCGCATCGAAATAGACGTCGGGAGCTTATTTCCGGCCACCATATGAGAGCTCACGCGCCTCCTGAAGAAGGCGTGAGGCGTAATACTGTCGGTCGCGTGTTACACACGCGCCGACAGTATAAAGAAATAAATAATAAAAATTACTGGTCAATTACCGGTCTACCCCTGTGCTTAACTCATCAATTTTGTCTTATTAGGGGCTATATCCATAGTTAGCCATTTTTAAAAAATATTAAAAAAAAATATATATTAAACGGAAAAAGTTGCGGCGAACCGGACCGGTCTGTACGCGTGAAATGACTTCGGTAACCCTCACCCCGGAACTGTTTTTTGTCCTATTAGTGGGGTTAAAAACGGTATAAAACTGTTCACATCCGCTAAAAACAAAAAAAAATAAGATGGACGAACTCGCGCGGCGCACCGGTGGAAATTTCGAGTCCACAGTGAAATGTGTGTGTACAGTGGAAATCCAAGCTCTTTTAGCTCTTTAGGTAATTAGTATTAAAAAAAATTAATTTATGAAATTATATATTTTTTAATTAGTTTTAGTGAAAACAAATATATATATATATATATATATATATATATATATATATATATATATATATATTGTTTTTATTTTAAATAGATTTTTATGATATCAAGAAAATGCATCAATAAAGACTTAAAGACTCCAGGGTAAGGTTTCCTTCTGTAGCCGTAAAACTATGTCGTCTTGACACTTGTTCCCCGCATAGATCCCAGCCCCAATAATTACAAAAATATCTTACGACAAAATACTGACTTTTTTTTTCTTTTGTTTTTTTTGAGTTTCCTAGGCTTAAAATGTGAACCCAAAAACTTCCTTATCTCTTTGCCCTGCCCTTCGATACTCTCAGAACCTGCCGCGGCAACATATTTTAAGCAGCTAGCAATGGCTGAGACCCGGTTGATGTCCGTATGCAGAACTACAAATACAGTCTTCGATATACAAACTAGGTACCCATTTATCTCAAAAGCCTCAAAACCCATAAAGGTCGTCTTTTCGACATCTTTCCCTTCATGGTTATCTCTCAAAACCTCCAAAATTTCGACTTTCAATATAACCCCTCTTGTTGCACAGACCTCAGATTGGGCCCAGCAAGACGAAGAGGATACAGTGACTGTTGGAGATGAAAGTGAAGAGACTTTTCCAGAACCACCTGAAGAGGCTAAGCTATATGTGGGGAATTTGCCTTATGATGTTGATAGTGAAAACCTGGCTCAGCTATTTGATCAGGCTGGGACTGTTGAGGTTGTTGAGGTGTGAAAGTTTGTTTGTTTTGTTCACTGTTTGTAATTGTGATTGAATTTAGAAAATTGGTTTATGTTCTATCATGGTTTAAATTATCTTACTTTTTTTTCTTCTATTTTTAAGATAATTTATAACAGGGAGACAGATCAAAGTAGAGGGTTTGGTTTTGTTACAATGAGTACAGTTGATGAAGCTGAGCGGGCTATAGAGAAGTTCCACCGCTATGTATGTTATTTTTGTTCTTGTTATTAACGGATTTTAATTCTCTGCTTGAGAAAATTGCTTAGTATGTTAATAGGATTTATAAAGAATTTTTTTTTTTTTTTTGTGATGCAACCCTGCAATGTGATTCATTTTATGTTGCAGAATGTGTGGAAATATTTTCTTTTCATGCACCTATGGTTTCTCCTTCAATGGCATGCAAATAATTTACCAGACTTGCTTTTCATGTTTTAAATTGAAGTGTTAAGTGTGAAACTGTTTTACCTTGGATATTTTTTTCATCTTGAAAGCATAGCAGCTTTGAGAACAGTAGAAAGTTCCATATAATATGAAACATTAGTTTTGGCCAAGTGTCGTGTCGTTAACTTCCTATTGATTTTTTATCTTGGAGAAGTTTTGGGGCTTTCTTCACAAGTTAGGTACTTAGGTTTAACAATGGAAAAACATCCAGCTGCTTTTGTTTAATTGGATTTGTGTATGAAGGAAAGTTCTAAATCAATTGAAAGAGTTGGTGGATGAAACCTAAAGATGTGCATTGTCTCTGATTTTATAATCTAGTGGTATGGACATTTTAAAGAAATCAATTTTTTTTTTCACTTTTAGGTGTAAATGGCTTTTAAGAGTGAACTTACGTTTCTTACAGTATAATTAGGTCAGTGAGCTACAGCAGCTGTCGTCTGTGGTCACAAGCCTATCCTTTACCGGAATGCTTTCCACGTTAGTACTAGTACATTCACTCTAGGTTAAGACTATTCGTAAGTTGTTACACATGGGCTTCTCCAATGCATTTGCAGAGATCCCTTTTGAGCATATCTCAATAAATGCTTATGGAAACTTGAAAATGTGGTAAAGTTGTGCAGGAGAGCTTAGTTTGACAAAATCCATTATTGTGTTTTACTCCCCTTTCTCTCTGTTTTTTTTTAACAATACATTCATTGCTGTTGAATTCTGAACATCCATGATTTTCCCTAGTATAGTAAAGCTGGTGATTCATTGAACAGTTGACTGTTGACAGGATTTGAATGGAAGATTTTTAACAGTAAATAAGGCTGCTCCTAGAGGCTCACGGCCAGAAATGCCAACTGTGTTCAAAACTGCATATAGAATCTATGTCGGTAACCTGCCATGGCAAGTGGATGATGCTCGTCTGGAGCAAGTATTCAGTGAACATGGACAGGTTGTGAATGCCAGAGTTGTTTGTGACCGAGAAACAGGCCGCTCACGTGGTTTTGGCTTTGTTACAATGTCCAGTGAGACAGAGTTGAATGATGCCATTGCTGCTCTTGATGGACAGGTAATAATGCATGCCTTGTCTAGATGCTTAGAATCTCCATTTTCTTCCTAATGCAGCTTATGCAGTGAAACTAGTAAGAATTTTTTTCATATTTTTTTATTTGAATCTAGTTTGGGATAAAGTAGAAACTGGGAATTATGGTGCTTTATGCGTGTGGTTGTAAATCATCCCTACATGATGCACCATTGCACACCTTGAAAATGATGGAGGTGATAATCTGTTTTAATTATTTTTCCCCATTGACAATGTCCTGTCTGGCCCTGTGAATGTGTTATATCACGTGCATACTATGCTCACACATCCTTGAAAGCAGCTGCTAATGTTTGTTGATGGAAGCCACTACATTTATTCAATAAAACCAACAGTAATGAATGTTTCCCCAACTATAGTGCCTGATAAACTTCTCTTCCCATCATTATTCTATATACAAATAGCCTGAATTTTGTGACATTCTTGATGCAGAGTTTGGATGGCAGGGCAATCACTGTAAATGTAGCCCAAGAACGTCCTAGGCGTGGCTCATTCTAGATGTGAGAGAATACTCTTCTTTGTGTCCACATGCAACTCTCTGTATCAAATATGCTCTCCACACAGGAGATTCTGGAATCTTATTTCTCTTTGTTTCTGGATATTTTTTCAGTAGCCAGTCGCAGGAAAAATTAGAACTTGTGTTTTTGTCCATGCTCTCTTTTCCTTGGATGTTGATATTTTGATTGTATTGAAATACAATTTGCAAGTTCAACTGTTGAGTTTGTTGATTAATCATATTTTAGTTTGAATATCTATACGTAGCTAGTTTGGTTGCAAGATTCCATAATCAAGCTCATTGGTGTGGCTGTGTTTACTACACGGCAAAGTGCTTCCTGCAAAATGCGATTGAATACCAAATACCTCATGCATCATTAATTATCTGCTTCAGCAGATACAGTCAGTAGTAGTACTTAATAGTAAGCATTGAACACTTACTGCATCAACAGATTAGTTGCATTACCGGCTACAAACAGCAGTAGTACTCACCAAAGCCATCGCTCGGCTTCAACATTTGTTAGTCATTGATAGGAATTGTTATTAGAAGTTCATTTTGTGGTTTAATGACCGCCATGTCCACTTATATAACTGCATGGACGAGTGAAAAATCTAATCTAGCAAAAGTGTGCGAGAAAGAAATGATAGCAAGGAACCAGCTCTGCCAAAAAAATGAAAAACGGAGATGGAAATTTTATGAGCTTTCTCTTGCCGAGTTGGTACATTTGCATCTCTAATGAAGGCATTCTTCTGATGTTGTAACTTGTAAATGCATGTAGACTGCTCATGCTATTGACCAGCCGTTGAACAAAGATTTGAAAATTTCATTATGAATATACTATGGAAAGAATACCCTTCTAGTTATACAGATTGGAACCGCCAAAAACATGGATAGGTAAAGATCAATACAGAGAGAGCCAGTATAGGAAAGCCGGGACCTTCAGGTGCTGGTTGTCTAATCAGGCTCTCTGGGGACCTTCAGGTGCTTGCCATCACAGCAGAACTATGAATAGTGAAGCTAGAACCAGAGGTGATGAGAAATTTGGTTGGAGGTGGATTCACAAATAATTCACCAACTGATTATTGATAACGTTGAAGTTGGAGGATATGATGTTCGTTTTAATTGAACATAGTAGCAGATTTGTGTGTACGAATTAGACAGTGAATTTCATTCATTTGTATTGAGAAGCCAACACTGATTTCTGCCTTGACATGTTGTTTTTTAGAGCATTCTGGTTTTACAAAGGAGAGGCTATGGGAAAAAAAATTGCAGTGGAGGGGAGTTCAGATCCACCGTGATATACTGTGTTCCGACGAGAAATAAGAAGCTGTCTGGCACAGTGTTTCACCCACCGTGCCGCAGCTTTTGGTAAAAAAAAAATTATTTTAAATGAATATATTTTGGTGTTTTTAGATCATTTTGATGTGCTGATTTCAAAAATAATTTTTAAAAAATAAAAAAAATATTATATTAATGTATTTCAGCACGAAAAACACTTTGAAAAATTACCGCAATAGCTCTCCCAAACAGGCAATCTGCACAAACCCCTCGTTTAGCTCTAGCGAAGGTATGAGCCTCGGCAAACGTTTATGAGCTGCTTTTTATCATCTCTTGGAAAATCGGCCAATTACAGAAGTGAATATGCGTTTCAAGTGCTATTGATCTCCTAAAAATTAGTATACGCTATGGATAACAAGCATCTGGCATGCCCCGGTGCATTTGGGGTCAAAGGTATTTGAAAAATCCAACTACTGATACAAACACAGTTGTTACTCTTCTCCTTTTGGGTTTACAAAGATGGTATGAGCCACGGAGCTTCCTCCATTCGGTCAGCATACGCTGGGGAGAGATCCTTGACCTAAAATAGATTCTGCACAAAGCATCTAATGCAATTGAGCGTTGATGATTGCAGCCTGGGACAGGGGAATCATCTATTCATTGATTGCACTAATATCTTGCATCCAAATTGGCAAAAGTTTGGGTGCCTTGAAAAGGCTGTAAGAGCACAAGACAGGCAGGCACCTCATGGGCAAAATAATGATCTTGAAAATGGATAAATGAATGTAAAATAAACAGGTTGCCCATATGATCTTACAACACTATTGTTGATGAGTTACTTCATTTTGATCAAATTATCAAATGTTAAACAGTATCAAAATTGTGCGCTGCATCGCATGCATGTAGGAAAGCAACGGAATATATGTTATCACTCCTCATCTTGAACATAAAGGTGACATGCTCGCAACCCATCACTAAGAGCCACCAAATACCTGCATACAGCAGCAAAACTTAGATTCAAGGAACATATTAGGTGATGAAAGTTGTTACCTACAGATAATGACTCACCCCTGCCAGGACATCTTTAGAGAGCTGCGGTTTGCTTCTTTCTCTTTCAGCAATTGGTTTTTTTTGTGGGAATTGTCGGCAAACCGGTGGTTTCTGTGGGGCAACAGAAAGTTCACCTCCAGATTCTTGTTGGACCTTTTGCTTCTATAAATAGAAAAGGAAAACGATCATATAAAGGGGGTTAAAGAATATATGATCACATGCCATAAAAAAACAGAGAAAAGGTCCCAAGATGCATAGGTGGATCCATTAATTTATATTACATGAAAGACATACTAAACAAAACAGAATGGCATGAAATTCACAAGACTTGCTAGTTAGTTAAAGTTCATGTACCAGCATGCACAACAAAAAACAAAACCATTCAAAGCACCTACCTTTTCAAGTTCCCTCAAAAACCTATGGTTCCTGGCTTACCCATCAGAGCTTGCCATGTTCAATGAAATGAAAAGATGATTGGTTTTGACATTTACTGACATAAGGAGCTAGGAGGGGTAGCTATAACAGTCTATTTGTTAAGTATGAACTGAGGATTTTATAGTGATTATCACATAAGAAGCATATTAAGGATTACAATAACCGACAGTATCTGATAAGTGTTCATTGAGAGATTCATAATACATGATCATGTTAGCAGCATATTCTAACACATGTTCAACACCTATGGATGTGAAATACAGATTTGAGAACATCACATAAATAAAACACAAAACATATGCATGCACATCACCACCCTCTGACAACAGTGCCCCCTCAATCCTCCTATTCCTCTTATTTCTTCCGTCTAAATGAAGAGAACTACCTTTTACTAATCAAATTTCAATGACATAATTAATTTCAACCATATAGAAGGAGCTGACACACTTGGCTGTGTCCATACCATAGCTCACCATGAAAGTGTCATGCTACTCAGGCAAGGAGGCTAACTCTTATCAAACAAAAGGAGCCTATTCAATCAGACGTCAAAATGATTTACTTGCCTCTCTAAATGAACAAAAAAAAAATTAATTGCGAGTTTCAATTACCTACTAACAAATTTCAGATTCACAATGAAAATATCAGGTTTCAACTGATTCTAAGGTAGCCATGCTTCCCAACTATTGTTCCAAACATATAAAACTGGCCTAGAAGGAACTTTAGTATATTATTCCTGATACAGAATGAAAAGAAAAGTTTAATTCCTTAAACAGGTGCATCAAACTGATGCCTTTAGCAATGCCAAAATATCTTAAAACAGCACCATAGATGGTGGTTCCAGGAAAAAAGTGTATTAGCAGTGAGAAGTTATAGATGCTGTTTACCTTCTTCATTCGTTCTTCTATAGAGCTTAAAGCACGAGACTGGTCAACTTTTTTGAGATAGAAATCCCGCTCCCTCTTTGCAGCTGAAATTTCTATCGCTAATTTTTGTTCTCGGATAGCTTTCTTGTAAGCTGCATTAAAAAAGCACTATAATTTAGACACCTAATAAACTGTAAGACATGATCAGATAGAGCATAAAAGAAATGAGTGATATACCAATTTCTTCGGTAAGATTATCCCATTTGAATTTACTTAGATACTTGATATTCCAATGATCATAATAGAATTGTGACCGCTTCTTCCCGCCTGAAAAAACAAGAGAAGAATTTAAAGAACAAATGGAGGAAAAAATAAGTAATTTATTTAAAAATTAATCCCAGCACACATAAGCTAACACCCTTTGTTTTTTTTTTTTTTAAAAAAAAAAAAACAGATATGACAAAGAATAGGTAAAATCAACAAAAATATATATCTATACACACACACACACACACACACACACACACACACACAAAAAGAACAAGAACTTGACATGTTACATCGATGTTTTCTCTACAGAAAAAACTAAAAACTCTCATTCAGCTCAACAAAACAAAAGGCACATAAAAAAAATGAAATATAAATTACCTATTTGTTCACCATTTAACAAATTGGCAACCCTTTTAGCATTACTTTTACTAGCAAACTCGACCCACCTGAAAAGCACAAAAAAAAGAAGCAATTACATAATAAACAACACAATTCAAATATATGTTCATGTAATTAACACAGGAAAATGCATGGAAATTACCCTTCAGAGTATGCTTGAGCTTTAGTTCCACCACCTCTTTTTCTACTCTTATTATTATCATTCACTCGATCAATAGAAGAACTATCTGTAAGCACCCGGCAAAGATTTCTCAATAAAATTGAACGCCCATTTTTTCCCCTTATTTTTAAATATAAACACGAAAGAAGGAAGTATCAGATACTGTACTTTGAGGAACAAGGTAAATTCGTTGAATTTCACCGTACTGACTGATAAGTTGACGAAGCTTAACATGATCCATACCAGGAGGAACTCTACTTATGTAACAAACACCACGCTTCTGTGCCTTTTCTGCTTCTTTCTTTAACTTTTTCTTCTTTCCCTCATCTAAAAACAACACTTGTTCTTGTTCTTCGTGTTCCTCACTCATTCTTTTGCACAAAACAAAACCCTAAAATAAAAAAATGGATAAAATTACACAGAGGCTAAGTTAACCTAGCTTCAGGTTAAATGAAATACAAAATCCATAACAAATACCCCATCCTTAAAATTGTAGAAAGTGAACATGAAGACAACATTAATAAACATTCTAAAAAGCTTTAAAATCACCGGTTTCGTGTAAATAAATGGTTTCGCAGTGATAGGGAGGCGCTGGCTGGCACGTCCAATGAAAAATTATCTCTTTATATCCGATTATTAACCCATATTTTTTGGTTCTAAGAACAAACCCAACACCACAGCCTAGTTGCATGAACCAATGGTTGCCGAGAAAACAAGGAGGAGGAGAACTAAGGAATTACGAACCTGGAAAAGAAGATGGAGACAATCTGCAGAAAACAAGGACGAAGAGAGCAGTAGTCCGTGAGAAGAAATAGCAGTAGAACGGTCACCGGATGCTGAATCCGTGGATGAGCAGAATGGAGGGATGTGACCCCGGCGAGGGTTTATTCGAGTCTCTTTTTCCTAAATCTTAAACCACGACCATAATAGAAAAAACTGGGGCTTCATATTTCATGGTTGCTTGAGTTTGGAATCGGGCTTTGAGTTGGGCTTGTACAGTTCTTTGCAGAGCTATATCTTGTCTTCTTCGACGTGTTTTAAAATAAATTTATTTGTTTATTTTAAGAAACAAAATATATAAATCAAAAGAAAAGTCAGTAAGTGTATCGGATAGGATGGACGATACTCCATGAGTTTGAAGAAATTATTGCTGTTCCTATCTAGATGGACTCTCAAGCGGATCCTCCCGTTCTTCGATCTCCATCCACTCTCAATCGAGCCGCAGGGGCATCTCATCACTAGATTTTGTATTTATGATGAAATAGAAAAGCATTTATTTTGTGATTGCCCCTCGGTTCAATTCGATGCTCTGGAAGAATCAACTTATCAATTTTGTTTCGGTTAGTTTTTTATTTTTTAATTGGAACAACATGTTTCAGTTTTAGAATGTTTCACATATATATATTAATTTAAAAAAAAATTAGTTCAAATCTAAAATTAAAATTATTTAAAATTATACAATTTAATCTAAAAATAACACAATAAAATAATTTTTCTAAACAAAATTATAAACATTTATAATATTACAAGAATATCATTACCAATCTCACAAGATCATTACATTTTTTAATTGCTTTTAAATTTTAACATAATATATATAAATATACAAAAAACCTTCTCATAAAATCTCATTTCAATCAAATGGTCAAAATAAAAAATATGATTAATATTGTAAAATTATTTATTATTTAAAAAATATATATTATTTGATAAAAACAGAACAAGTAGAACAAAACCAGAACATTTTAGCCGGTATTTGATTGAAAAATCCAGCATAGAACAGAATTTAAACCAAAATAAAAATATCATTTTATCTTTTTCTTTTTTTAACTGATACAAAACAATTCAATTGTTTCAACCGAAACGGGACGAAACTACCAACCCTGGAAGAATAGTCTCTCCAAAACATTGGTTTGGTACGGCAATCTAAGATCTTATGACCCTTAGAACTGCTATTGCAAGGTGAACACACACAGTATCAAAATTGAATGATCAACATCTTCATTCACACTCATAATTGATGGTTGCTACTTAATTCAAATTTAATACATAGAAAAACGCTAGCCTACAGTTCAACATCCATTGCAAAACTTAAAAAGAGTCTGGCAAGTTTCAAGACAACACGTTCGCATTCCAACAGATATCCTTACGCTGCCAAAGGGCGATTTCACATTCTATCTTCTCTCTTACGTGGGGCACAAGTGATGATTTCATCCACCCTAATAATCATCTCTGCAGCTTCAGTTGCCGAGAGCAGCACAGCCAGCTTAACTTTGAATGCTTCGCAGATCCCGCGCTCACCCATATCTCCTATCTGCAATAGTTTAAAGAGCTACAAATCAACAAACTATGCCGACGGGATAGATTGGATTTGAAAGTATTACTTAACACCCACTTCACAACAATTAACACCCACTTCACAGCAGCTGCCATGTCTTAAAATTGCATTTACCAAAGTTGTCAATCATATATACTTACAGATCCAGAGATGACATCAATTCCTGCAGTGCACCCCTCCTTGTGATGCTCTGCACGGAGCTGGGCTACCAGTTCAGCGCTGTCCAAACCAGCATTGTCAGCTATGATAGTTGGTATTGCTATGAGTGCCCTTGAGAAAGCTTCAATAGCATGAGATTTCTTCCCAGGAGTTATGCGGGCCAATTCATCGACTTCCTTTGCCATCACCATCTCAGGCCATCCACCTCCAAGCAAAACCCTGCTGTCATTCACAGTCTGAGACAGCACACATAAGGCATCATGCAGGGACCTTTCTGCCTCATCAAGCACATGACGGCTGCAAAAATTGAAAGCACATCAAAAGCTGACTACTGAAAAATAAACCTTAGTTTGAAGCTTCTTTTTTTTTTAAAAAAGATATCTATCTTATACTTTCAAGTCTAGGGACACAAACAGTTTTGCCACATTGGGGTGATCCAGACCATCAGACTCAATTGGATCATTCACAAACACATCAATTCCACAGAAATAATTTCAATAATCTGCCTTCCAAAATAGCAAGCTTACAGCGATTTATATATGAAGTGAGAAGATTTGGTGTAAGCCTTCAAAGAACCAAAAACTGAACATATTTATCAGCAATAACAACATGATAGTTTTATAGATGCTGAAGAAACATCACCTTGCCCCTCTCAGTACAATTGTACATGCCTGACCCATTTCAACACCTGAAAAGTGAATCAACTTATCCTCTCCAATCATAATTTCCTCAATGAGCTTGCAGTGACCAAGCTTAACTGACTCAGGATTATCAAATGTTGATGCAATTTCACCACCAGTCACTAAAGCCAGCCGTTCAATTCCATCAAAATCAGCATGCTCAATTGCAAGAATTCCAGCATTTGCAAAGAGCTCTTCTGGAAAATTGTAAATCAATTGCCTGTTAACGAAGCAATTAATCCCATGGGCTATTATCTTATCCACCTTCTCTTTCATCTTTTCCTTCTCAGCAGCTTCAATTTCAGCAACCTTAGCCATTGAATCAACACGAACACGTGCCCCATAGATTTTAACTTTGTCAGTGTCCATTGCCGTATTTGCCACCAAAATCTTTGCATTCTCTATGCGCTTTGGTTGCCCAACACCAATTTTCTTGTCAAGAATAAATCTGAGCAAGCAAAAGAACAATTTAAATACAAATGAAAAGGCAATCAGAAGTCAATGCATCAACAAAGATACAAGGACAGTCAAGACAGCCAACATATGCTAACCAAGTGAGATCTTGAAAGTTGCATTCCTTGATCTATTACTAACTACCGTTACAAAACACAAATAGATTGATCTACAAGCAGCAGTTACAGGATTACTTGCGCAGAAATTCCAAAGAACTTGACAGTGCAAGAATGATCCTCTTAGCACCTCAAAAAAAGGAAATTCAAGCTGCAAGACACTAGAAATGACAATTCATTTCTCATCATGGGCCAAAATGTATGCACCATGCAGTGCAAACTTCAAAAACATGACAAGGTTCTTATAAGTTGATGTACCTACCCTTCATCTAAGAAGGAATCCTTCAGTGATCCTCCAGGCTTCTTGATAATCTGAATGGACTCTAAGTTGGTGCTTCCCTGCAATTTCAAACAGCAAATATACAGCCAAACCAACAAGGAAAAAGAATATCCTTTAAATCTGATCCAATAATAAACAGATTCTCTGAACAATTGAAACAAAATCATTGCATTAAGAATGAATCTTTGAAGGTAGGGAAAAAAAAAGAAATAAGGGGAACAACATAAAGAGAAGTATCAGACGTGTAAAATACAGACACCAGACAGGCACACCATGCATGATGACAGAAGAACAAGAAAATACAACCCCTGGTACAGATGTCACTGTTGGAAAGGAAAAGAGGAGTTTAATTTCTTCATTAACAAAAGGACAAAAGTGGGTCATCCTGTATCAACAATTACATGATTGCTTCCGAAGGATGGGTTCAAAACCATGACAACTTAAGATATATAACCCCCTCCCCCCACCCCCAAAAAATAATAATAAATCAATCAATCAAGAAATTAACAAGAAAAATTCTTTGGTAAGGTATAATATAAACCACTTCACCTTCAATCTCATAACAGCATCAACAGCCAGTTTTGCAAAATATTCCTTATCCTGTGATAGAATCTTGGAACTCAAAGTGGTCATCGCAATCTTCATCAAGTCTGACTTGAATATCTCTGCATTACTCCACAATTATAGACATCAATGCCAGAAAATGCATTATGAAAAGCTAATTAGCAAAAACCAAGCTCTACCCATTCTGCAATTCATACTGATAGGGCAATGGATACCTTCATTCTCTTTGTTATCCACAGCCTTTAGCAGTAAAGCATCACGAGCACATTCTGCTGCCATTCGGAAACCTGAACAATCATGGAAACAGCATCAATAAATCATCTCATGGTATTAGACTTAAAAGTCTCAAATTCACCATGATTAATTTTACATTTGGTCTCTTAAGTTTTTTTTTTAGAAAAAAGGTATGAGTTTTGAAAGGATAAAAAATCTCTGGCACTCTATTGGTGTAACTTGTTGAAAATACATAAAGGAATGATGTGAACAGCAGGAAATTCCCTCTATCAAAGATTATATGGGAACATTGATTCTAGATCCAATATTCAGGCTCTGGTTTGGCAGGCAAAGTTAAAGCAGAGAAGAAACACAATCTACATGATGCAAAATAGCACTGCACATGATGTTATAAAACATGGAGAACACTATTTCAAATATTCAGCAAAAAGGAAAAACAGTGCACAAGAAGCAACAACAATAACAAAAGATGAGAACAAGACGATGGTAGAAAACAGGAAGCATTGCAAAGCGCCTAGAATAAACCTGCTATTATTGTCATTGGATGGATCTTTGTTGCTAGAAGCTTTTCTGCCTCCCTTAGAAGTTCCCCCGCCAAAACAACAACAGAAGTTGTCCCATCACCAACCTCATCATCTTGAACTTTCGAAATGTCTGAGTCGTGAGTTAAAGATTGCCATAACAAATTCCAGTAGATCTATTTACCTTAGTTCTTTTTTATCAAGCACAACAATTTCCTAGTGTGTCAAAATTTTAAATTGAAAGAGAGATGAATCTGACCTGGACATTTCAAAATTAATAACACACTTTTTTTATGAAGATTTCCTCTGCAAAATCCTTACACCTTAACTATCCTAAAAAGCAAATCGACAGGCCATATTAGCAATGCAAGGATACCAACAAGGATTTTAGCAGCTGGATTGTCAATGTGAAGGGACTTCAAGATGGTGGCCCCATCATTAGTGACTGTGACTTCACGACCTCTTCCAGTAGATTGTAAAATTTTATCCTGGCAAAAAATGAAAAAACAAAGAAGATGACAACAGTAATAAACTAAAACAGGCAATGCTTTCCAGTTTTTTGACAGCATAGTCAATAAAGAAGATATCTTACCATTCCTTTTGGCCCCAAAGTTGTCTTGACCAAGTCAGCAATTGCCATCCCACCAATAAGCGATGCCTAAGGGGAAAAAAATGATGACCTCAAGGAGATAAAAGCAAAGAGGGAAAAAGCAACACCAAATATTGTTGTCAGGATGCATTGAGATGCTTGCCTAGGCACTCCAGGCAAGGTGAAGTGAGGCCACAACGCCTTTACTAGCCTTGAGTGATGAGTTTCAATGAAGCGCTACCTAGAAGAGTTCCTCTTGAGTGGGCACCAAGCATTAAAGCGGGTGCCTCACTGAAATACTTCTTTTTTCTGTTGGATTTTTCTTTTTTTTCTATACTGGTATATGTTTTGACCTATTTGTCAATTTTTTAATACTTAAAGAGGTATTTTTTGTAAAAATCAAAGATAAGGGTAAAAACAAATTAAAAATTATTAAAGTGGGAGGGCATGTAGTCAAGGAAGGACACTTGAAGAGAAACATGAGCCACACTTTGTGTTGAGCAAAGTAAGAGAACAGCAACACAAGTATAGAACAAGCATGGATGAGAGTCAGAGAACAACACCACAAGTATAGAACAAGCATGGTTGGGGACTTTTTGAAAATTAATGAATAATGATGATAATTTTAAATTTGCTTTTTAATCTGTGTGGCTACTTACTACAGTACTACTTTAAATTATCTTATTTTGTTTTAAGAGTAAAAAATATAACTATATACAACAACAAGTATAAAACAAGCATGGATGGGGATATTTTGAAGATTAATGAATAATGATGATGAATTAAAATTTTATTTTTAATCTGTTTGGCTACTTACTACAGTACTACTTTAAATTATCTTATTTTTGTTTTAAGAGTGAAAAATATAACTTCATACAGCTATGTTATGGTATTTATATCTTCTTCTGATTTTCTAATGGTCTAATTTTAATTGCGAAGATACACATTTTAGATTTATATAATATAATAAAATATCATCATTGTATATTTTTTAATCTATAGCATATTGCCTTGATTCATTCTGACGAGTGCCTAGGCGTGCGCCAAGCGCCTCAGGCATTTTCCAGGCTTGGCACCTTTTAGCACCTTTTTCCTTTGACGACACTGATGCCAAGTTAGTCATTGTTTCAATCCATGAATTATTGATTTGTGATCAAATTGCATGATAACAATAACACAGTGATGAAAATAAAACTTCCTACCACACAAGTAACATACATTAATGAATACATCAGCATCCATTGAGAAACATAAACCAGACCAGGGAAAAAAACAGTAACATACCAGTCTGGCACGCTCTCCCTTTTCCTCGGTAGCTTCATCTTTAAAAATTCTCTCGACCTGCAATATTTTCCAAGTAAATAAACTTCAAAAACAAAGTTCCAAAACTAAAAAAAGAAATGGGAAGCACTAGTCAGCAACCAGCATAACACCATTGCAAAATCTTTAACCTAAAGTCAGCAGGACTATCCACAGCAATAATCATATTCATGCATAAAACCCTAAAAATTATAAAAATAATTCAAATCCATGCATTGCATTGAAAAATGAAGTGGTTAAAAACGAGAAAGATGGGAACAATCAATAATCTCTGATAAGAAAATGGAAGATTTCTTAGGAAATCCAAATAAGACTTGATTTTCTTTCCCTTTTATCAAAAACCAAGGCATTAAAGTCTTAATGCTGGCCTGGTCTGGTCTAGCCGAGCCTAGCCTTCTTCTTCGTCTTCTTTGGTGTTCGACAGGCTGGACAAGAATCTAGAAAGATAAAAAAAAATCCTCACCATGACTCACGGGTAGTGGATCGGGATGGCCTGCGGCTTCTGTTCACGCTACTGCTCCTGCTGCTGCTTAAGTAGCGGAGGTTGAAGGTGGCTGCTGAGAAGGAGGATGGCAGTCGGCAGTGGTGGAAAAGACTGAGGAGAATGAGGAGGCGGCTGGAACTGGGTGAAAAGCGAGCGAGGAAGAAGGTCTAGACTTTTTCTTCTCTTGCTTGATAAATGAGTATCGTCTTACTTTGGGCCTTGGGGTTGGGTGATGATGGCGCCTTGCCTTAGGGTTTCTTAAGAACAAAATACCTTTACAGAGTTTAATTATTTTTAAGTCATTTTTCTTTGGAAAAAATTAAAAATAACTCTTTAACAATAGTTTTTTCTCGTCACAAGTTGGTTAGTGCATATTTGGGATTATGATTAATATTGTTTTTTAAAATATTTTTTATTTAAAAATATATTAAAATGTTTTTTATTTTTAAAAATAATTTGATATCCAACAGATAAAAATGATCTAAAAATATCAAAATAATTTAATTTAAAATAAAAAATAATTTTTGATATCCAGCACATAAAAATAATCAAAAATTTTAATTTTAAAAAAAAAATTAATGAAAAACACAACCTTCAACTTATTCATATTTCAAAAATGTCAATGCAACTAAGTATTTTTAACTTATCTATATTTTTTGAAATGGTATTAAAATTATTATTTTCTAATCAAATTTTGTTAAAATTATTTAAACCATTGATAACATATTGAAAATTACCTGTAAAGGCTTATGATAAATAATATTACAAGCATTGTAGATGATTGGTATAAAAATGTTTGGTACTGTGGTTTGAGATATTTTTTAAGAGTATTTTTTTTTTTAAATATATTAAAATAATTTTTTTAATTTTTTTTAATTTTTAACATTATTACATCAAAATTATTAAAGCAATTTATCAAATAATTTTTAAAATAAAATATAATTTTAAAACACTTCCAAGAACATAAATTACTGCACTCCCAAACACCAGTGACTGATCACCTGACCTTTTTTGTTATGCAGAGAATTTGACTGAAGTAATGATTGTGTTTTCGGTATTATGATAGATTTTATTGTTATAAATTTTAAAAAACAGGCTTAAAAATCTATTTTGTTGATATTTAAAAAAATTATTTGTTAAAATTATTACAATGAATTTCTGCGTGAATAAAAATGAAAATGAAGTTAATTTAGTTTTTACAAAACCAATTATATATAAAATCTAGTATAAAATGTGAAACTTAATATACAACGCATAAGCTATTTAATTAACTTAACAAAACCGAATTCATCACAATATTAAATGATCTTTAAATCCAAGAAACAAAAAACCCAACTTTCCCATTATACCAAATTAATTATTCGCTTAATAAAATATAAAGAGAGACACTTCACATCCTGATAATTAAGATATTTGGTGATTAATCAAACGCAAGCCTCATTTAGTTTAATGATAAATATCAAATTATTATGATATACTATTTTCGAACCTAGTTAAAAATTACGAACCTAGTTAAAAGTAAATAAATAAATAAACTGGAACTAATCAGGAGATTAACACGGGGTAAAAATGGAACGATCAGTGCCTTCGATTATTAGGTGGCGGGGTGAGGAAAGAAAGCAGTTAGTGATCATCGAAACAGTCAGGCTACGATGACATCCCTTTTCATGGCCACAGATAATATGTCTATTTAAAAAGCCAGCCCTTCAGGCTATCAGTTTTGTAATTCAGCCTGCTGTCTTGCAGGCCCAGATCCTGGTCCAGATCTTGGGCGTAGCCTCTCGTAAGTACTAGAAACTAGCACCAATCTGGGATCGTCTTCAGGTACACAGCGCCCCTGCCGTGCAAGGAGAAGAAGGAAAAGAGTTGAGTAGCTACAAAGCGATTATGTATAAAGCAAACTACAAAATTGGGTGCTTAGAACCAACGGGATGTTGCCAAACCACCGCATGAATGTTCCTAAAATTACACTTTCAAAGAACAGCACTATGCAATTTCACTATGTCAACTCCTACTTTCGAATTTGTTTTGAACCCTTTATGGATATAAATGATGAGAACCTCCAATTTATCAAGGACGAAAAACATCAGGATTGTTCCCTAAACTCAATTCTGCTTAGGCTAAAATATTTTGTTTAATCACACAGCTTGTAAGGGAAAATTCTTACAGAGTCATCCTCGCATATGTCATGTCAATTAAAGACCCACCTCCGCTATAGCCCAAGAGCATTATGGGTAACTTTTCTCTGCAATTCTTTAACCTATTTGAGTTACTTGAAAATTTTATATCCATTTTCTGCAAGTCTTTAGCCTATTAGTTTCACCATGAATATGGGATGGTGTAGTTGAATGAAGCTACAGGACAATAGAAAAGAGGTAACGACAAGCTTAAATAAACAGCAGGCCATTGTAAAATCCTCCGGTGCATTATGAAACAAAAAAGACTTACTTTTAGCCCATTGTAATATGCTTCAACCGAAGGAAATGAAAGTGGGATTTTGCGAGCTTGTATCAGGTCCCATATGTAATTGGCAGTAGTATATCCACCTTTCTGAAATTTTATCATAAAATGATGAGATATACAGCTCAACAGCATATAAACATTCCTAGCTGACTATTAATGATGCCTTGTGAAAAATAAAGTGTAGCATAATTATTACCTTATCACCAGCTGCTATGAGGAGTAGATCATTTGCATTTTTTGGAAACAAGAAGAAGCTTCTCTGCGTCATTTCTTCCTGCATTGTTCAAGAATCTATATGAAGGCACAATGCTGACACTATCGGACACATAGTATAGAACCATAAACTAACCATACCAGCTTGTCTAAAGCAATTTGCATTCCCCTTGGAGTATGCCCTACCATGGCTCCCTCAATAAGTACCTATGAGAAGTTCAAGCAGTTTCAGGCTTGTGCTGTTATGATCAGCTTAGTTGCACCAATATAGAAAATAAATAGATTCCCCACACCACAGTGTCAGATGTAAATAAATTAAAGTAGAAAATTCGAAACAAATGGCTGCTAGTCAGCAAAATAAGGAACAAAAGGAAAGAAGAAACAAATGCAAAGAAATAAGAGAATCTCCAAATAGCAAGTTTCTGGTAGCAACTAATATATTTTCACATTGTTCCCCGTAAACAAAGGTTAATTGTAAATTCAATTTATGATATTGCAAAAGTAAGGGAGCCCTTTTTGGATATGGTAAGAAAAAAAGTTAGGCATGCAAAAACGATGTAATGGAAAAGAGAAATTGTAAAACAAATCAAGTAAAATTTTGTATGTGCTCCTATAAAGAAGGGATAATAGGTGAGAACCCTCTCATTATCAGTGGCAGAAGTAACAAAGATTTTTGGTGGTGAACTGGCAGAGGAAGAAAAGAGAATAGATGCAGATCAAGTGGACGGTGAGGAGGAGATTGGGGAGAGGGGTCCATGTGTTCAGCAGGGAGAAAGCAAGAGTCATGTGTGGGGAAAATCGTGATTTTGTGAATGGATGAATATGCTTGCAGATTAATGCATTGAGAGGTAATCCAAGTCCAAATAGAAATGGGCTCTGCTCAAAGCTGACAAACAGAATAATGGCAAGTTAACAGCCCCTTGCAGTTAAGCAATGTGCCAACCTTCTTTTAGAAATAAAATAGCCTTGTTCTCTCATATTATAAAAATAGCAACCAGGGAAGATTTTGTTGTTTTAGTAAGTACAAAAAGATCTGCATCATCCCTCAAACAGATAAAGGCCCCTGCCTTTTCTCCCTCTTTTTATGCAATGAACTGTTAAGCACCATCAAAATTTCAAACTTCTCCATTTCACTAATAAGCAATATGTCAACACAGAAGTTCAAAGGTGAAGAGTTTATAGGTAATTTTCACTTCTTAAGAATTGTTTATAGATGATTGATACACAGAAATAGAGCTATAAGAAAGAGCATTAAATCCAGCACGGAGATTTTGAGAGAGAGGAAAGAGTGGACAGTGTTAAAGAACAGAGTTTTATGAACTGACATATACACCCCAGAAAAACTTTTGTAAAATAAATGTGCAGGTAAGCACATCTTTTTATATATAATATTGAGAATAATAAAGAATGCATATATTTTTCAAGTAAGGTCAATTCTGCTGCTGGAAGCAGAAGGACATTATCCTGAGATGGAAGATACATGTGACCAGAAATGTTCTAGAATTTCTGTTCTATACCTCTAGAACCTACTTCTTCATAAAGTCAGAAAAAAGAAAGCTGGTTTTTCCAACAGCAAAGTGACATGCAATACAAGGATTCAATATAACAGCCAACTGATATAAATACAAATCACAAATATGGCATTTGTTACAAAACTCACCGTGTATAGCTCTATAAAAGGAGGCTTCATGGAATTCATATAATCATTAAAAACTTGAAGACCACGATCAAGGTCTCCAGTAAGTAGATAGCACCTAGACAAAAAGGATTTAGAAGGACACTTCATAGTTTTTAATGTCAAATGAAATAACAAAATAAAAAAAAGGTTGCCATAATTATTCATTTAGAAGGACCTAGATAGCTTGTTTGTTTCTCCCATAATTATTCATTGCCATAGTCTTCCTTGAAGACAACATTACCAGCCTCTCAAAGATATAAATGTTCTCTAAGCAGCATACAAATGTTTTACCAGCAGCACATTTCATATCCAGATTGCTTTCATAGTACACATTTCTTTTATTTCATTAAAAATAAGATCAACACAGTAATCTGAGTTATGATGTAATTCTTATTGCATTGACATTTCATTATCTGATTCCTTTTTTTGTTTATAATGAAAAATAAGAAATGACCACCAAGGCAACACCCCATGCATTAGAAATTGTATTAAAAATAGTTAAAGCAAGCAGTGGTCCACATGATACTAGAATATAAGAAGAGAAAAATAATTAGTTATTTTCTTTGAAGACAGTAGAAAAGGACAATTGAGCTCTTTTTTCAATCAATTAAAATTAAAGTAAAAATAGAAGAATGTGATCTTTTTTATTTATTTTTTATCTTGGCTTTTATTATTCCCTTGATTTAGCAAGTCACCTTAATATTTCTCAAAAAAGAGACAAATTTATAGAAGTAAAAATAGAAAGGAAGAAAGCATCTTTAAAGAGGGGAAGGGGGGGGGGGGGTATAGCAAAAACTTTCATCCAACTTCAAACAGCAAGCCTAGTTAGAAGATGCGAGTTGCATTTTTTTCTCCTTTTTCTTTTTAGGCTTTTTTTCAGATTGATTTTCTTTAATGGAAAACAAATTTCACAAACTCAACCCAGACCAATGAAAAATTGCAAAGCAAATGATTTGAGATGGAACAATTAATAAACTTTATAGATCCGTTATAAAAGACATGCTATCAAAGATAGTTAACCATTAGCAATGCTACTCAATCCTAATTACAATAGTGGTGTGCATTTCTATCCACGAAAGCTTGCAATCATGCAGGCATCTCTTCAAGCCAAACGAACACATTTATTTTCAAATGAGTGTGTCACAAGTGTTTTCAATGTTTTATTTTGAATTTTCTTGTGATTGATTCTTGGAACAGAGCAAATACTTTTTATGTGGCCTCTCTATGGTATTAGGAAGTGATACTGCCCAAACCACATCATAATGATCAGAAACATGAAATATTCAGACCATTGGGATGATGGTTCGCGCAAGACTCATGCATTACATAACAGGCATAAATTTTGACAAAATTCAGAGCAACTAGAGATTTTTAGATAATAAGAAAATAAAATTTCTAAGAGCTAATTCATTAAAAGGAAAAATCTATAAGAAAATTCCACTGCCAAGTAACATGTTCTTCCATATAAACCCTGTCCCTAACCTAGCAGCATGACACTTGCAAGGAGTGTATAGCAGCTGTAAGAAAAATATAGATTATTAAAAAATGTGTATCACTGGGAAGGCAATTACAAGGGTTGGGTTAGCAGCCAGTTATATTAGTTAAAACTAAATTTTAAAGAAAGATTTCATATGAAGTGTTTATAAAAAAGGTGTATACAAGGAAGTCGATCACCAAATTCTAAGAAGGTACTCTCATAAATACACCATTCAATATAATATCCATGAACAACAGATAGTTAATTAAATCTAATACTCTTCCCAGTTACAAAATGAGAAACCAAGAAGAGAGTATACATGGACTCATTATTTGAAACCATGCATACAGTTTCATGACTGTTTAGGCAAATATCAATATGGTATGAAAGGAAAATAAATAAATCTATGCTCCATTGCTCTTGTACATAGCTCGATTAATTTGACGTCGAATGTTAAATAATGATCAACTAATATACCTCATTATTTGCAAGAGAATAAAGACATCAGGATCCTTCTTTTCACTCTTAAGCATCTCCACAAGAACTTCCATAGCCTATTGCAACCAAGAAAAAACAAGAAGAAGACTAATGATATATAAAAGCAACAGAAAAAATGAGGCAGCAATAGTGAGTGGTATAGTAGAAACTGGTTTTCATAAAGGCTAGCAAACCAAGAAATCACTAGGGATCTGAGAAAATCAACCTGAACATTTTTAAGCTCTGTAAAAGCATGAAAGGCCACATGGTAGACAGTTAGCTCCTTACGCAAAAATCCTCGACGCTTATGAGCATAGTCTGCGGTTGGTAAATTGTACAATTCCTCTTCAGAAACATTCATCATTACATTTTCAGCATTGTCTCCTGTTGATGCTTCAACTGATGACCAACCCTTTGACTGCTCAACAAACTCAATAATCTTCCAAAAATATAAAGTTATTAGAAAAGCTTCAAAATTCTGAAAGAACGAGATAATGATGTTCAAAAACAGGAAAGTTGTTTGTAGTTACTTTGGTGGCTACATCTTCTGCTATGGGTGTCTTGTTCTTATGCGCAGCTATTAGTCCTGCATAGCAGAACTTGTTCAAACCAACACCAGCTGAAGTCATATCACGAACAATTGCGTACCTGTAACATTTTAGACGATGCTGAGTAATTTAATTTTTCAGCAGGTCAACAAGACAATTTATGGGAAACATGACTTGTTAATGCTACACTGCTCAACATCAAGCCAATTGTTGGCTGAAGACATGGTCCATGAGTTCATTGGCAATAGAATCAGAGATTTTTTTGTTGTATATGGGCAGAATTGACTGTCATTGATGTCCTCAACAAACATTACAGTTAATGAATTTAAGTTGGGAGATGCATGAAGTAGTTTGTGAAGCTGCAACTTATTTCATTGCTAACCTTTCCTGGTCATACACTTACTACAAAGCAATGCAGCTAGATGAAAAGGGTCATCAGTTGAGGGATTGAGCATGGTGATCAAGATGGAAAAAGAGAGAAGATATAAACCAGGGAAGAGATAACATACACTGGATCTAACCGACCAGCAGCAGCACACGCATTAAGTAGACAGATATAGGTTTGTCCATTCGGCTTCACTCCAGAATTCTTCATCTCGTCCAAAATCTTCAGCAAAAGAGATCAAATTAGCAGAATCAAAATACAAAAAGCAATTCATCCCCGCCAGGAAAGAAAAAAAAGCATAGCTTTACCTTAATTGCCTGGTCAGAATTCTTGCATTTCCCGCAGGCTGATATCAAAAAGTTGTACAGCACAACCTATAATATAAAATAAAAATCACATTGCTTAAAAACAGTACTAATCTTTCAAAAAAGAAAAAGAAAAAAAGAAAAACATACATCAGGAAGCAAACCCATAGTTTTCATCTCATCTCTAAAATAGAAAGCATCTTGCAAACGCGAGCCTTTCATAGTTCCAGCAATCAATGAATGAAATGTATCTCTGCTCGGCTGCACTCCGTCTAACACCATATCATCGTATGCATCTCTCAACAGATAATGCCTAATTTCCAGCAACAACGATAATAAATTTAAGTATATTATATTTAATATAATAAAAAAAACATATATAAATAAATAAGTGAATAGTAAATACCTGCGTTTAGCAGTGAGAGAAGTGAAAACAGTGTTGTACTCTGATAAATTATTTGCATAATTTCGCTTGGCGTACTGTTCTGTTGAAGTAGCCAGGTATCGCCTTCCGAAGCCGCGGAGCAGTGATCTTTGAGCACCTGATAAATCATAAATATTGCATCTGTTTTTTTTTCTTAAAGAAACAGAAGGAATGGAGAGAGAGAAAAAAATAATAAAAAAGTAGCAGTTTGTGTTGTTTACCTTGAAGAAGAAACTTCATGGCTGAAGACTAAAGAAGACGACCCAGTCAGAACTCCGTCTGAAGAACACGACTCGGACAGCACTCAGTAGTGAGTAATGATGCTGTTGAGTAGGGTTTTAGTTGCAGAGTTTGTGTTTTTTATTATTATTTAAATTGATTTGATTTTCTTCAGTTGTTTTCTTGCCACGGGCAGACGAGAGTCGTCTTAGTGGGGATGGATGAACATGGGCTGCTTGGGGGTTGTGTGGGCCTTTTTATATTTGGGCTTTTAATGAATAAGACTACATTAACAAGGCTATTTTCTCCTGCTCGATTGTCTGGCCCAATAAACACAATGGCATACCATGTTTCTAAATAATAAATAAACAAACAACATTGCATACAGTGCAATTTACACCCCCATGTGTTTTTCATTATAATAAAGGTACAGTGTTCTATTTAATAGTGTGATCAGATTATTTCTGAAAGTATTTTTTATTTAAAAATATATTAAAATGATATTTTTTTATTTGTTTTTCATTATAATAAAGGTACAGTGTTCTATTTAATAGTGTGATTCAGATTGTTTTTGAAAGTATTTTTTATTTAAAAATATATTAAAATGATATTTTTTTATTTTAAAAAAAAAAATTTGACATCAACACATGAAAATGATCTAAAAATACCAAAATTTTTTAATTTAAAGTGAAAAAAAAATATAAAAAATTTTCAATTTTTTTCAAAAGTGTTTTTGAAACATAGTGTCAAACACCCTTATAATCTCGCATGGACTGCTAAATTAGATTAATGTTTTACTTTGGAGTGTAGAAAAAATGTGCCTTTATGATCAGGGTCATTTAATATTTTCTAGTAGTTTATTAATTATTAAAATATTGTTTAGGGTATTTTTTTAAAAAAATGCATAATTCAAACATGATTTTACCCTTAAAGTTAACAATTTCTAGAATTGTTGACCAAGGATAATTTAGTCTTTCTAAGAAAATTTAAAATAGTTAAATTACTTATTTACCCTTAAGGAAAAAATGAGTTGTTGACTAAAGGCTTTTTGCGGTTTTTTTATATTTTATAACATAGTAGAAATACAATTATACCCCTAAAAAGACAAAGATTAAGGCATGTGTCCATGGGCATTTGTGTACTTTCACTATGGGTTTTTTTTTTGTGATCTTAGGTTCATGAAGGGCATTGTAGTATTTTTCAGTTGAAAAATTATTTTTATTTGGAAACATTCTTGACGCTTTCTGTTCACGCGTTAGAGAGAATAAATTTCTGTATATTTAATTTTTTTATTGCATTTATAATTTAGCATTATCCCACATGGATACAATCAATCTAAATGGGTGAATTTATTAGTCTATATCATTGCATAGAAATAGAAGAATTAAGAGTTAGAAAGGTTGTGTAATACAAATGAATGTATCCTTCTAGATGTTGGGGATTCCATGCATCCTAGGTATTTATTACTTTTTTTAAAACATGTGGTCATTTGATCTGAATTTATTTTCATGTAGGTACTTGTTTAACCCTAAGAAAAAAAAGGTAAAAATGCATATTAAGGCTTTAATATGCGAGACATATTATTGAATTTTTTTTTAACATTTATCTTGTATTATTTTGAATCTGGCATGAGAATAATAATCAATTGCATTCTATGATATAATAATGGTGGCAAAGTGCTTTCAAGTGTGAAATTATTTAAGAAAACAATTTAGAGAAGATATTTGACAAACATTGAATTAAAATACTCACATAATTATATGCTATTTAACTATAATGAATTAAGATATTTTATTTAACAAGTCAAATTTACAAAATTCATAGCTTTAAATCATTTTCTCTTGTAATCTCAATTGGTTAAATTCTCAATAACTCCCATACATGTAACATCATCGGTTTTTATTATCCTAAAATCCATATCTTACTTAAGATTATTTTTTTCAATTATAAGATGAATAATTATTCATATGGATTAAAATATAAGTATATAATAATTTGTAACTCTAATAAAAATACATTTACTTAATTTTCTGAATTGATCGTTAATGGTTGTTATCTTTAACCATGTATACAACATAAGATGTAACACTAATAATTTAAAATTGCTATCTCTGGTTCCTAAAAAAAAAGATCAAATCTTACAACAAGTATGTTATCAATAATATGTTTTTCATACTACAAGTAGTATAAGGGTAGAGATACTTATAATAATGAGGCTTATTTTAGGGATAAACTTTCAATAAGTTTAAAGTCAAAAATTAGAAAGTATGATTTAATTTCAATATCATAAGATATAAAATACAATCTTTTATTTAAATGTAATAAGAATAATAATGATAAATAAATTAGAGGGAATCCTCATCATGGTTTAATAAAAAAGAATTAAAGAAAAGAATAAAATTGACAACATTAATGATGTTATTGTATTGGCTAAAATATCAACTATTATATTACACATACATTTTTCCATTAGAAATGATTGAAACATGGTTGATTGTTTATCCATTGTGAAAACTAAACCTAGGAGTTGTGTCCAAGTTGTTAAAGATTGTAAAGATAAAGTAACTGGATGAGAAGATGTATTTCAACTAGATGAGCTAGTTCATCTATATCAAGTTCTTTTATATACTTAGTTAGAGGAAAATTCAAGTTTATGTTACTAAAATTACCTATGTTAATGTTAACGAATTAAATGATATATTGAGTATCAATGGACATATAAAAGTTGATGAACCCGAAAGATCGATCAACTTCAATTCAACAAAGAAGAAGATGATAAACAAGATAATTACAAAAATAAAGATGACGAGGATTCAAATTAAAAAATGCAATTTTCGATTTAAAACATCATTGTGTAATCAAGATATTTATTGTCGTTTTATAATGTACCATATTTGTTTTATAATTATCTCATATTACTATTGTGGTTGTGGTTTTAATAAGTAACATGAATGTCACCATTGTTGTTGTTGTACAATTAGATTAGATAAAGGGTTATAACAAAAATATAAAAGAATAGTGATTTGTTTTGTTATATTTTTCTTATTTAATGAAGTCTTGAACTAGGTTGCAAATATTTTGGTATGATGCACACACATATTATATATATAAAAATAGTCAAGTCAGATAACTCTAAGATAAAGAAGAATTTTAGACCTCCCTAAATCACTGATAATAATTGGAAGAGACATCTAGTGTTTTTAACTTTGAATAGTTTCAAGATGTGGTCATGAAGTGAGCCCAAGACAAAACAAAAGGACTCGTGATTCTATTAGCAAGCATATTAGTATATCATTTCTTTTTATTAACCATGTTGATATATCATTTATTTTTATTGACTATGCAAAAATCTTAGTAATAACTTGTTTCATTTTTAAATATTTTTACCCAAATTAGTGATTATTTGCGAAAATCTTAACTAGCAAATTATTTTACAAGCTATATAACTTTGGAAATAGCTAACTTTGATAGAGTTATATATGGAAACAAATATATGAAAGGATGATAAATAATAATAAAAAAAGAGTGCAATAGTTCATGGACAACCAAGTTAAGACCTTGTAAGTAAACTAATAAACTTTTTGAATATTGTTTTATTCATGTGTTTGACTTGTTTTTTTATGTAAAAATAATAGCAATGAAGTGTTTGCTAAACATGAAGAAGACCTTTCAACCATTTAAAATATGATTTAGAGTTGTGGTACGAGATTAGAGCAACCAGTAAACCTGATAGAAATCAGGTTTATGATATCTCTACACTATGATATAATTAAGATATGAAGAATGAAGTCGGTAGCAATGAGAGCAGATGATGGTTTACCTATCAACTTATTATCCTCTTACTCATGGCCCGGCAATAAATTTTCTTCTCCACCTCAACTTGCAGCTCCAAGTTTTTTTAATATATTAAGATATTTGTAATGATTTTACAGTTAAATTAATAATAAGCAATGTATTATTTAATTTGATTGTTTATTGTCAAATTGTTTGACCCAAATAAACATGTATTGGAATCTTTTTTACTAAAATACCGACTAAATTATCGACAAACTATAAATCCCCGGCTAGTAATTTATATGCTAATGGGAATAGAGCTTAAACGCCAACAGAATGTATTGTCGATGGTGATTAATTTTCTGGTTGTTTAATTACAATTTATAAAATGAAGATTAATTGGACGAATTAATATTAATCATCATAAAAAAGTTAATAATTAAAAAGACCAAGTAAGTGAAATAACTAAGATCGATGATGTAGATTTTTGATTTATGTCCATATCCGGTGGTAGCTGTATAAAATGGCATTCGAAGGTAGAAAATATTTCATGATGGAACGTAGGTGGTGGGAGGATGTGCTAATACTCTATCGTGACCCATAAACTGTAATTTAGTTTGCAAATGATGCATTGCTTATGGATTAAGCATCTAAGAGGCACAGAAGACTTGCTCTTTCCCTCCGCAGACAGACCATTTGAGAGCAGGAGGGAGTTGAGGTTGCTACAGCGACAATTCCACGTGCAGTTCTGTGAGTGTAATTAAGATTATTCTACATGCATAATTAAAAATGACCATAATTTCCAACGTTTTTTTTTTTATTAACGTAGCTGTCTGAGGCAGTTATCGCTCACTTCGACTAATATCACGAGTCCTGAAGTTAACGACCATGTAAGCCTCCAACATATAGTTAATTTCTAACATTTTTATTGAGCCACCTTCGAGCTACACACGCGCGCACAGACAGAAATCCTGTTTGACATTGCACTTTAAAAGTGTTTTTGAAAATAAAAATAAAAATAAATCTTTACATTAAATAACTTTAAAAATACTTTAAAAAACAACTACAACTACACAATAAAAGAAAGAGTCACATAAACACAACACAGAGAAGTTTGGTGGTAGCTAGCTAGTTTATGTTTGCTTGAGGAGAAATTGCGTCAATTGAGGTTCCCGCCCAGCTATTCTTTCATCTCCATATCCATGACTTGTTACGTAATTGAAAAAAAAAAAAAAAAAAACAGACATCTACCCATGAAATGACTTCCATGAAAGAAACATCTCCCATACAACATATTTTCTTTACTGCAAAGCATCACTTCGAGAGTTAATGCACCTAAATTACTAAATGTTGTCTTCTTCTTTCTTCTGACGGCATTATTTTTTAAGTTGCAGTGTATCAATATTAGAAATCTCTTCCCATTAGGATTTCAAGTATACTATTTATATATATGAAAAAAAAGGTTTTTTTTCATTTTCGAAATCTTGTAAACTTAGAGCATATATAGCCATTTATAACCATGCCAGCTAAGCCTCCAAGATACTTGCATAATGTGATGTAGTTCTTAATTTACTAGATTACATGTGCTATGCTATGGACCGGATAAGATTTTTCTTGAATATTAAAATATATTCAAATGTTTCTAATATTTTTTTTAGAGAAAAAAATTAAACCCTTAAACTGATATAACCTAGTTGACTTTGTGGGTTTAAAAACAATTCATACATCCCACACATACATAGTTTGATTAGACAATACCAAAATGATTTCTTTTTAAAAATATTAAGATCTCTGATTGATTTGGGTCAACTCGGGCTAACATGTCAAATATGTGACACATGTCATGAGGCTATAATAATCTCACTGAAAACAAATCAAAATACATTATAAAATCTAATTCTCAATCAACTTAATATCAAAAGATGAATTTGAAAAAACAATCAATTAAAAAATAATCTGAGTTAACTTGTCAAACATGCGACTTGGGTCATAAGACCGAGCTAACCCTATAGAAAACAAATTAAAACAAATTTGAATTTCAATCCACAATTAGCCTAATGTTAAAGGATAAGATTAAAAAAGAACATAAAAATGAGTCGAATCAATATGTCAAACTAATGATCCAAGTCATTAGACCGAAATAACCTAATGAAAATAAAATAAAAATAATATAATTTGATTCAGATTAACTTGTTAAATTACAACTTTAATCATTGATTAAAAGAAAATAAAAGAAGAAGAAACAAATCACTATTCAAATACATAATGTTTTGTGAGGAGGGGTGAAATAAAACTCCTCATTTTTTTAGCTTATAGTTAATAAATACTCTCAATTAACTATACTATTATATAATCTATTATTGAGAAATTGCTTTTCGAAAATAATATTATTGATAAACTTACTAAATAAGTTATCTATTAATTTCTGCTGGACAACCAAGTTGCTTTTGAAAGATTTCTATATTTGTGCAATTTCAACCGACTGACAATGGAGTGATATGCATGTAACCGATTGAAAGTATGTATAATTGGCAATAATAATGGATGCATGTGAAGAGATTGGTTTCGTAAACTCTTCATTTGTGGCTGTTGCGAAGCATGGAAATTTATATTTTTTTATGGCAATTCAATGCATGCATGGTAGCTACCATATGAATTTGAGCTGGGAAAATTTTGCAGCAAGTTTTAAGATTTGACTTGAAATGAAAGAAGGTCAAAGAAATTGGCTTTGACTACACTCTAGGGTTGTTCTAACAACCGGTGCAACAAATCAAATGATTAACATGTTGATAGCCATGAAGCTTCGTTCTAGTTTACTCTTCATCTCTCTAAAGTTTATACTATACAATTGAATTTTACAACCTCAATCGTAAGCCAAACCCATCCTCTCTATATATACAACAATTTTCCAATCATTGATCAATGCAATACTCTTAAAAAACAAAGGGGACCTTCCTTGGAGTGCTCCGATCAGTCTTCTTAACCTTACAGGGAAGAAAATGGGGGCTTCTGTTCTTCCACCACCGTCATTTCAAGCTCTTCTCTTCTCATTTAGCATTTTCTGCCTCCTTCCTGGGCATGCTTTTGCCGCAACCAGGCACTATAAGTTTGATGTATGTATCATATATACTGTCTCGTTGATGAATCTAACCACCTTTTTTTCTTTTTTTCTTGGACAAGTCTTGACAGTTTGCTATATTTTTTTATAGATCAAGCTACAGAACGTTACACGTTTATGCCATACCAAGAGCATGGTGACAGTAAATGGAAAGTTTCCAGGGCCTCGAATAGTTGCTAGGGAGGGTGACAATCTTCTCATCAAAGTGGTTAATCATGTCCAAAACAATATCTCCATACATTGGTAAGTATGATTAAGATCTGTCCACATGCATGCATCATGCATCATGCATGGTGTTAATCATTATTATATATGCATATATAATTAACTTGAGGTGGTTCTCTATCTAAATTGTAACAGGCATGGGATTCGACAGCTTCGAAGTGGGTGGGCAGATGGACCAGCATACATAACCCAGTGCCCCATACAGACTGGCCACAGCTATGTGTATAACTATACCATTCTAGGTCAAAGAGGCACGCTTTGGTGGCATGCCCATATATCATGGCTAAGGTCAACTGTCTACGGTCCCATTATCATTCTTCCTAAGCCTGGTATTCAGTACCCATTTGCCAAACCTTACAAGGAAGTTCCCATCATCTTTGGTAATTAACAATCCCTATTTTTAACGAGTTATAAACAAATTGATGAGAGTTTATGGCTAGCTGTTTTTCTCCTAATATTTTGGTGATCAGATAAGAAAAATCGATCATTTGCTGCTTAAATATTGCAGGAGAGTGGTTTAATGTCGATACTGAGGCAGTCATTAGCCAGGCCCTGCAAACTGGTGGAGGTCCAAATGTTTCCGATGCCTACACCATCAACGGGCTCCCCGGGCCACTGTACAACTGTTCTGCCAATGGTATAGCTATAAAATATGGTATTTCTAGCTTTAGTATAGCGTATAAAGGCTCCATATCTTTAATATTTGACAGCACGGGCCGAGCATTCCTTGCAGAAAAAGTACGTGTATAGCTAGCTAGATCATATTCTCACTGTTGAAGGTATTTCAAAAGACTATCCTGTACAACACAAAATTTTTGGAGTGTAAAGAGTATATATAAGACTTATTATCCCATACATTGGAAAAAGAAGACTTTAATCAAGTATTTATAAAACTTGAGATGGAATAGTAACCAACAAAGGAATTAGAGTGAGCTCGCGCATACAAGGATAAGTCAAGTAAGAGGAAAACCTCTAATTCACCCCGCTGCGCGAGAGGCAATGCCTATACCTTTAACAATTAAATATTTTTTCATTTATTTTTTCTAGCTATAACTGTCATTAAATATGTAACAGTCATACAACCATTTTTATTTTATTAAACATGACTATTACATCATGGTAGCCTATAAATACCATGCAGTTTTTCAAGCAATACAATTTGAAAAATACTTTTCTCTTCTTTTCATTTGCTTGACTTTCTTCTTTTCATGCTGTTTCTATGTTGCCCTATTCTCTTGAGGAAGAATTTGTTGAATTTTGGAGAATACCCTATTATTGGAAAAATATCCTTAAAAACAGTGCACAAACACTCCTCAAGTTTTTGTTTCCATTCTTTACATTTCATCATTTATACAACACTCACTCTGCGGGGAAAACTTTGCAGATACATTTAAGCTGAAGGTGAAGCCTGGCAAGACTTACATGCTCCGCATAATCAACGCAGCACTCAATGACGAGCTGTTCTTTAGCATCGCAAACCACTCAGTTATCACTGTTGATGTGGATGCTGTTTATGTAAAACCTTTTGAAACTGAGACCCTCCTTATTGCTCCAGGGCAAACCACCAATGTTCTTCTTAAGACCAAACCCTATTTCCCTAACGCCACATTTTTCATGACTGCCAGACCATATGCAACTGGCCAGGGCACTTTCGACAATTCAACTGTCGCTGCCATTTTAGAATATGAAACGCCCAAAACCATTCACTCAAGCCAGATCTCTCTTAAAAATCTTCCACTCTTTAGACCAACTCTACCTCCTCTGAATGACACTGCCTTGGCTGCAAATTTTACACGCAAACTACGTAGCCTAGCAAGCTCACAATTCCCTGCCAAGGTGCCCCAAAAGGTTGATACGAGGTTTTTCTTCACGGTAGGCCTCGGGACAAATCCATGCCCTAAAAACCAAACTTGCCAGGGACCAAACGGGACAAAGTTTGCAGCCTCAGTTAATAATGTGTCTTTTTCGATGCCAACCACAGCTCTACTCCAGACACACTTTTTTGGTAAATCAAACGGCGTTTACTCTCCTGATTTTCCGATCACACCAACATCTCCATTTAACTATACTGGCAACCCACCAAATAATACTATGGTAAGCAATGGAACCAGGCTAGTAGTTCTACCTTTCAATACTAGCGTGGAGCTAATTATGCAGGACACTAGCATCCTCGGTGCTGAGAGTCACCCTCTTCACTTGCATGGCTACAACTTCTTTGTTGTCGGTCAAGGTTTCGGAAATTTTGATCCAAATAAAGACCCTGCAAAGTTCAATCTCGTTGACCCTGTTGAGAGGAACACGGTCGGTGTCCCCTCCGGTGGGTGGGCTGCTATCCGGTTCCTGGCAGACAATCCCGGTTAGTATATCTACACTTATATATATGCAAAACAACACATGAAATTAAGGAAGTTAATTCCTTGTAAATTATAATGACTATACTGATCATGTGAACAGGGGTATGGTTCATGCATTGCCATTTGGAAGTCCATACAAGCTGGGGGTTGAAGATGGCTTGGGTTGTCTTGGATGGAAAGCTTCCCAGCCAGAAGTTGATTCCACCACCAGCTGATCTTCCCAAGTGTTGACATTAATTTGAGCTTTCAGTCCACAAACTTCCTTCGAATTTTATTTTAAATAAGTCTTATTATTCGGCCCTTTTCAATATTTTCATTGAGAGGTTAATCTGCAATTATTATAAATTACATGAGTGGAGTTGAGGAATAAGAGATTAAACAATTTTCGTAATATTTTTCAGCTGTAATGAAATATATATATATCATTTCCTTGTGATGGCTAGTTTTTGGTATGTTTGCATATGGTTTAATCTTTTTTTTATGTATCATTCTTTTTTTATTTAAGGTTATCATGCATGATTTAAATTCTATAAAGCCTTGTCAAATACTTAATAACTAGTATTAAAAATGTTGTCTAGTAAATTATTTAAATTACTAAATAACTTTTCAAGTTCATAATCGTCTAAGGGAATAGAGACATGACAATAAATAAAGATTAAAAGGTATTATTAAATTGTGAGTTGTAATTAATATACATTGTGGTTCATGGAATGGATCTAGTGTCTGTTTGAAAGTATGATTGATGTTGCTTTCGAAAGTATTTTTCGTTCAGAAATGCATCAAAATGATATTTTTTTTATTTTTTAAAAATTATTTTTGGCATCAACATATGAAAATGATCTAAAAATATCATTTTTTTTAATTTAAAGTAAAAAAATAAAAATAAAAATTTTTCAATTTTTTCCAAATAACTTTAGAAACACAGTGTCAAACAGGATCCTGACCCTTATTTTTGACCTTTTTTTCATTTGAAACTTAAATACATTAATACTATTGGATGTGCTCTTTTCATGTAATATATTCTCTTTACAAAAAAAAAATTATTTTCTATAAAATACTTTCCTAGAAAATGAGTGATTTTTCATAAGTTGTATTAAGAAAAATATTTAACTAAAAAATGAGATTACAATTAGGGTAAAATACTTTTGATTTCCTATATTATATATTGGTCAAAGTGCAAGCAATTGTTTTTTATGCGAGTAAACCTGGAATAAATGTTTTAGTTGAGTACCTTATTATTTTTTTTTAGCAATTCCTAAATAAGCTATTCACTAAAACATTTCTTCCACAAAATTGAGGGTAAAATGGGGTCTTTTATTATTAGTTTATTAATCATGTTTTGTATGATCATTCTTCTAAAAAAAAAACATTAAGAATAAATAAAAAACTAAAAACTAAAACTCTCTAATAATCGATATGATAATTCTTCAGATAGAAAATCACCTTATTATTTCTTATTTGAATAGATTTCTTTAGCAAAACAAAAACCTTTCACAAGCTTAAAAAATTATGAAATGTTCATGTTTTTCTTTGTTAATAAAAAAGAGAATTAAAAAAAATAATGGAATGGTGTAATGAAATGTAATATATGATAGATAAACTGCTTGGTACTTTATTTTTCTATTTTTCACCTTCTTTTTTTTAAAAAAAAAACAAAATATATAAATAGGCTTTTTATTAAGTTACACCCTTTAAAATTATCAATCTTGAAAATTTATCTTGATATGTATTACAATATTCCAAGTATTATTAGTTTGCATTATATTTATACAAAAAATAAATATTCATTTTCATCCATATGATCAACAAGGAGATAAGATAGAGTTCAATTTTTATATTAAGATTCCTTCAATGTTATTTATCTTTTTCTATAGAGTTTCATTGCTTTCTTTTATTTATTTTATTTACTTTTTTCTTAATATATTTAAATTTATTGTTTTTATTTACTGCTTTTGAATATATTTCAATTCATGTAATTCATTTCTTCAAGTTCATGTCCTTTTCTACGAAAGGGTTCAGGAAGTAATTTTAGCCTGGTGGCAGGTTAAGTCCTAAGTAGAAATTAATTGGCAACAATAGTTATGAGTAATTTAAGAACTTTATTTCGTGTTATTTAAGTTTTTATGTAATTAATAAATAAGAAAAATAATATAGAAATAAGATTAGCCTATTTTTTAGGTTTTAATAATTTCCTAAATATTGTTTTCTTAATTAGAGGACAAGTAAAATTTATAAATTCCCCCTGCTCCACAAACATGGCGTTTTTACAAATTTTAATTGTCTCCAACGTTTCTTAGCATTTTGAAAGTCAATGTAAGAACTAAATTTTTTTAATTATATTCTTGAGTACGTTTTTATTTATGGGACAGAGGGAGTACTAGTAATGGAGTATGGTATGCTGTTATTATTATATTAAGGATATGATGACCAATTACATTTTTTTTTCAAAGAGTTTAGAGATAGAGTGTGTCTGATATTACTTTTGCTTTTGTGGTTAAGATTTTAAAAAATCAGTTTCTTGAAAAACATTTTCAGCTGCAGTTCAAAATAAGTAGTGAAGTGTTTGGTTAAAACTGTGGTTGAGTTTAAGGTTGATAAAAAACAGTTTCGTGTGTTTGATTATCATGTTTTTCATATTGTTGTCAACTTGTGAAATTACTTTAAAGGATACACGCGTGCACACACACACATATATAAATTGTTTTTAAAATTTTGTAGATTAATAATCATAACAATAAAATGTAATTAATAATTTTCTTATCAAACTACTTGTAGTTTCATCACGGACAGATATTTCCCTTTCATCAAGATTGATCTGTATCTACATTTTTTTTTATTTTTTTTCAAATATATATATATATTTTAAAAATCAAACTCGGCTGAGAGCAGGCCCAGCCAAATTGGGTCAACGCTTTTAAAAATCAAACTCGGCTGAGAGCAGCCCCATCCAAATTGGGTCAAAGCTTTAAGATTTAAAATTGCTGAGCTTCACAATATAATAATAAAATATAATCAAAGCTCCATATATAATAGGTAAGTATATCTTGATACCAAATATGATAATAATAATAATAGATAAGCTCATATATCAAAGCTAAATACCAAAAAGCTCTAGATATAAATAATTAATGGACACATATAACCTTAACATACCAAATCAAAAACAACATAAAATATCATTTATACTAGCTATATTGCCCGCGCGGTGCCGCGGGCATTCTGTGTATATAATTTAACATAAATAAATTCACAACAATAAATTTATATGATATAACTACATAAAAATTAAAGATTAAGAGATAAAATGTATAAATTTTTAAGTATAGTTTGTTGCATAAGCATAGAATACATCTTTTAGAATGTAGGTATTGTACCATAAAAGATAAAAAAAAGAGCGCGAACCAATATTAAAAAAATATATATATTTTTATAAGAAAAAAATAAAAAAGTAATAACTAAAATCATCATCATTATTGTGTAGATAGTAAAATTATAAAAATCATTTAATACAAAGAACAAATAAAAATAATAATAATGAAAAAAATAATGGGGAAAAGGAAGCAATATTAATTTAAAATATTATAACAATAGCAACATCGGAGTCTTAACATCTAAAATTATTATTGTTATTACTATCAAAACAATAAAAATTATCAAATTATATTGAGGGAAAAAAATAAAAAGCATGAATAAAATAGCAAGCAAGAAAAACAATTAAAATATTATTATTATTATGAAAGAATAAATGAATGAATGAAAGATTAAAAAAATTAAAAAAAGTACAAAAAATATCAAACAAAAAAACTACAATGAAAACTAAAAATTATCATTGTTATCGTTGTGAACACAATAAAAATTATCAAATTGTTCTGAGGGAAAAAACCCCTCAAAAACATTAATAAAAGAGTAAGCAAGAAAAACAATTAAATTATTATAATTATAATTATTATTATTATTATTATTTGTGTTAATAATGAAAGGGAAAAAATGAAAGAGAAAAAAATTCCAAAAAACTTGAACAAAAGATCAAACAAAAGAATAAAACAAAAACAAAAACTATCGTTGTTATCACTGCCAAAACAATAAAAATTATAAAATTATCCCGAGCAAGAAGAAACTAAAAAACATTAACAAAAGAGTAAGCAAGAAAAAAAATTAAATTATTCTTATTCTTATTCTTATTCTTATTATTATTGTTGTTGTGTTAATAATGAAAAAAATAAAATAAATGAAAGACTAAAAAAACCATGAAAACTAAAAATTATCATTGTTATCATTGTCAACTCAATAAAAATTATCAAATTATTCGGAGGAAAAAAAACCCTCAAAAACATTAACAAAAGATTAAGCAAGAAAAACAATTAAATTATTATTATTATTATCATTATTATTAAAGAACAAATAAATAAATGAAGGACCAAAAAAATCCTAAAAACTTTAATAGAAGAAAAAAAAAAAAAATTAAAATTATCATTGTTATTACTGTCAATGCAATAAAAATTATCAAATTATCCAGAGGAAAAAAACCAAAAAAAACATTAACAAAAGAGTAAGAAAGAAAAACAATATTATTATTATTATTATTATTATTATTATTATTATTATTATTATTATTATTATTATTATTATTATTATTATTATTATTATTATTATTATTATATTTGTGCTAATAATGAAAGAAAAAAATGAAAGATTTAAAAAACCCTAAAAACTTTAACAAAAGATCAAATTAGAAAATAAAATATAGGGATTAAAATCTAAAATTAAAAGTAAAAGGGACAAAATGAAAATCAATTATATAATCAATTTTAATCAAAGGACAAAATTGAAAAAATCACAACTTCCGTACCAAATATATTAAGGTTTTTAACTCAATCCGGAAATTAAAAGAAGGAGGACCGAAGTGAAACATTAACATTTCATTAATTTCAATCGAATGACTCAATTAAAATTTCAGGGACCGAAGTGAAAGTCCAAACCGGGGGCCTCTTCTCTACCAAACAGAAAATTAAAAGTCTAGGGACCGAAGTGAAAAGTCAACAAACCCGGGGGCCTCAACTGTACATTTGTATGCACGAGAGAGAACGGCTTTAACCGGCCAGCGACGCGTACACGGACATCGGATGATGAAACGCGCCGCACCGGGAGGAAGACCACGCGGAGGCGCATCGACTGAGACGCCGGTAGCCCATTTCCGGTGACTCTATCAGCCTGCACGCGCCACTTTAACAGGGCGTGAGTCGGAATACTGTCGGTCGCATGGACTACACGCGCCAACAGTATTCTGAGAAAAATAATAAAAAAATGAGTCAATTATCGTTCCACCATTGCGTCTTAGTCAGGGATTTTGTCTTATTGGGGGCTATTTCCGTATTTAGCCGTTTTAAAAAAAAAAAAGAGTTGCGGCGGACCGGGCGAAACGGACCGGTCCGTACGTGTGCAATTACACCCTTAACCCTGAGCGTATAACCCTATTTTGTCCCGCTTAAGGGTCAAAAACATCAATACACTGTTCATGACTGATTAAAATAAAAAAATGACAAAAACAGGAAAAACCGAAAATGCCCCCATTTTACCCGCACAATAAGCCGAGAATGCAAAGGCTAAAAAATGGCGCACACTGCCACAATCCACAGTGATTTTAGACACAATCTATAGTGATTTGAACAGGGAAATAGCCACGCCTTTTAGTTGTTAGGTAACAAGTATTGATATAACTTTCTTATAAACATAACTTTCTCTCCCTTTGTCATTAACAAACAATATAAATGAGTTCAACAACACAACATCTAAATACAAACATTATTACCTAACCAGATAAATAGAAAGTTCAAACACATTAAAAAAATATATGATGCATGATAAATTAAGCTAAAACGAATAGAAGCAAATGCACAAGCTTGCATCAACCATGTTAAGAACAAGATTGTAGATTCTTCTTTATATAGGTAAATATATCATTCATGGTCTTCTTAACTATACCAACTTTTCACAAATAAGATACTGAGGCCTTCAAATTATTTATTTAATTGTCTAATCTCCTCAAAAGTTTCATATATCTTACCACTATCTTCCCTATTAATATCTTCTATGTCTCTATATTCTTTATAGTTTATATCCTTTTCATCAATGACATCGATAAAAGATTCATTCACAAAATTCAATGACCTCTAATGATGTGCATCTTTAGTGACATCTCTTAAATCATCTGTTATGTGTTTATAATTCCTCAAATAATTGTCAAAGATCCATATGCCAAACACATTACTTATCCCTAGTATTTAAGGTTATCTTAACAAAAGACACCATACCTATACTTTATTACATTTATATCATGAAGTTTGATCCCTCATTTTCAAAGATAAGCAATAGACCAAGAAATTATAGGATAAAACATATTTTATTAAGACAACCTTATAATCAACATCAATTTCATGACCAAACATCAATAAAAACCTATATTTAGATGGAAACCCTTCGAGTTCAACCTAATATTTGGTCTTGTGAATTTGAGATATATTAAAGAATCCAGAAACAAGATAATCATTCATGATCTTAGGTGTAAGCATAATATAAATTCCATCAACTCTACTTGAAATAAACAAATCTTTGTCATCATTATAACCAAAAGTATGTTAACATATGATTATTTAACCAAAATAGGATTATTCGACAAAACAATTAACATAAAATCAATCAATCCTGCATGTTCAAATCATTTTTGAAAGCTAAGCCATCAAAGTCATGAAAACTTACCATTCCACACTGAACAACACTTTTTTTTTTGTAGCTTTCCTTGTGCTCATTACTCACAAATATCCTCTTTACACTTGAGTTAGTACTATTTTTTTTTTTAATTTGTCGATGACTTATTAGATATGGTGAAATCTTGAATTGCCTAAAATTTAATTAATACATGAGATTTGTATTTGAAGAGCACATGTAACATGCAAGCTAGGAAAGATGACCACGTATATATCTTAGGAGTATCATATAAGAATTGTATTTGTGACCAACTATATATTCTTAGAGTATCACATAAGAATTGTATTTGAAGAGCACATGCAAGCTAGAAAAGATGACCAAGTATATGTTATAAGACTATCCACTAGATACATCAAATTTAATATATAGTTTAAGTGTTTTATTAGGCTTGGTTACTTATAACTATTGAAAACTAACAATTTCTTATCCTAAAAAAATTCATGAACAAAATAAAGACCATAAAGAAAAACAAAAATCAACTAGAATCACTCCCCAACTAAAATATGGTATGCTGTCATAGACAACTAAATATAAAACCTATACTCCTAGAAATAGGTGTGCTATCATATATATATATATATATATATATATATATATAATTTTAAAACCTTTTATCAAGTGAAAATCTTGAACTATTACCCAAAATAACCTTTAGTTTAAAGTCATGTTTGCATGTTTGTTACCTTTGTTTTGAAACTAAAATAAAAAATAGGTTACCATATGAGTGTTTTTTCAGAGGTATTTAGGAGTATGATAACAATTGCTTTTTAAAATACCTTTTCACTCTAAGACAAAATCAAAATAATATATATATTTTTTTAATATTTTTAACACCCACACATAAAAAATAATTCAAAAATATAAAAAAATAAGTTTAAATAAAAAAATCCAAATTTTAAACACTCTCCATTTGAACTCAATAGCAAACCACTTATTTTCTTATCAAAGTTAGATTCAGACACGTGATTTGATAGTATTGTTTTTGAAAGTGTTTTTCGTTCATAAATGTATCAAAATTGTATTTTTTTAAAATTATTTTTATCATATGCACATGAAAATCATCTAAAAATACTAAAAAATTAAAATAAAAATATATATTTTTTTTTTTCAAAAATATTTTTGAAACACAATAATAAACAAGGTTAAAATAAAAATCTGAGTTGGGCACCCAAGGGTGGACAGAAATCCCGGCCCGACTGATCCTTCTTCCACCCGTATTTGTAGCGTGCCTTTTTTTATGTAAAAAAATGTTATTATCATATATATATATATATATATATAAAAGGAGCCCGTGTGTTAAAACCTCAAGCAGACCTGGCTGACTTATCTCAATACTTTTTGCGCCTAGGTCTGTAGTTCGACACCGAGAATAGGTCTTTTGTATTTTTTTTTTTCACCATCTCCAAAACCTCACTGACTGTAGCAGGCAGAACCCTAAAACCCTTGAGTTGTAGTTAGCTAAAACAATAAATAATCTATCTAGAGAAGCCCAGAAAATCACTTGCTGTGTGATAATTCTGTTCGGCTTGTAAGAGATGCAGCAAAGAGGTCAAGACATAATTTACACGAAGCAGCCTTACATCGAGGATGTCGGTCCAAGGAGAATGTAAAGTGTTCCTCTAATTTTCTGGATTTGTTGTTGTTGTTTTTTGTTTTGGTAATTAGTAATCTGGTTGGTTGGTATAATACGTACAGTAAAAGCATTCAATTCTCGACGATGTCTGCATCGGATATTCTGAAAGCCTCTGAATGCCAAGTCCATTTAGGCCAATACTATGACTCCAATAAAAAGGCTATCGTAGGTGGTCTGTTGGATACCCGCATGGTAATTTCTTTTTCTTTTGTTTTCCCTGTTAACAAAGAAGAAGAGGAAGGTGAATTTGTTCTTGTTTCATCAGGGAGCTCCAAATAAACATGGTACCTGCCAAACTTGTGGCGGATCCTTCACAGACTGTCCAGGACACTTTGGATACTTGAACCTTGTCTTGCCAGTTTATAATGTTGGATATTTAAGCACTATTTTGGACATTCTCAAGTGTATATGTAAGGTAATTGCACTCCACTGCTTTATCCATCTTCTTTACTGTTTGTTTCATTTATTCATTGCATATTTTCATCCCTTGATTTCTTCAGAGTGTCAGTCTCTCTCTCTATCCGGGGTAGGTTTATTGATTTATTTATGGATATATCTTCGGCAGCCATAGGTAATTTGAATGGTTAAGCCATATATCAAATGGGGTCAACAAATTTTCGCTTACATTGTTCATCTTGTTCTATCATATGAGTTTACGATTGAGTGTTGCTGCTTATATTGCTTTTGAATGCCTAATGTTTCTATGTAGTCTTGTTCCCGTGTACTTTTGGATGAGAAATTACATAAAAAATATTTGAAAAGGATGAGAAATCCTCGGACAGAGCCTCTGAAGAAGAATGAACTTATGAAGGAGATCGTAAAGAAATGCAGTAGCATGGCAAGCAGTAAAGCAGTGAAATGCTTGAGATGCGGATATATGAATGGTTTGCCTTCTGCCGTTTCTCATGTCTAATTATACCTGGATGTCTGGATGCTTTTAACATGAACATGAAGATATCTTGTTTTCAGCTGCACTTGTAGGCATATAAGGTTGTTATATTAGCATTATTATGTGACATACACCTACAGTCATTGTATCGGAAGATCCCATATATTAATCTATAAAAGGTGATCATATTAACTAAAAGAAAGGATATCACTTGACTCTGTTTGCTAGTACTGTGTAGGAACATGCTTTTCAAAGTGCATGTCTTTAATAAAAACATCTGAAAACACCCCCAAAAGCATCAATGTGATGCCTTCAGCCCAAACAGGCTTTTGCAAAATGTGCACCACATTGCCAAGCACACTTAGTCATCAAAGTTTTGTTTATTCACGGACCAGAATTAGTTGAGGATAATCAACCTTTCATCTTGATCGAAAAATACACGTAGCTATATTATATAGGGAATACCTTTATCTAATTTTCAATGGCATCACAAAACAAGGAGATTGGAGTGCACTTGCATGCTCAACAAAATTACAAAGAAGGCTGGAAAAATTCTTTATGATCCTTATTTTTTTCCCATTCTCGATTCATATCACATGTCTTTGCATTACAGAACAAGATACAAGATTGAATATATTCTTTTTTGCTTGAGATCACATTTTTCCAGGTGGTACACGACTCATAAAGTGAAATTTTTCTCAAGCCATTTTCTAATGCATCAAATGTGTTGCTTTGGGGCTTACTGCTTTCTGGAAATTCAGCTTATTAGATATTAATTTGACTTTCTGTAGTTTTCAGGTATGGTAAAAAAGGCTGGGTCTGTTGTGGGCATCATTCATGATCGTTCAAAACTTAGTGATGGATATTTGGAAGAATGTAAATCTGCAATTGGACACACAAGAGAGGCTAGGGCGCCTATTGGTCTGGCTACTTATATTCTCAACCCTGTCAAAGTGCTGTCTCTTTTTCAAAGGATGGTGGAAGAGGTATAGTTTACTACCACTGGGATTTTTTGTGTAAATTCACTTGTTGCTCTTATTCACCTTTGACTAATGTTTAATGCACTCAATTTCTTGTATCACAGGATTGTGAATTGCTTTACCTACAAGATAGACCTGAGAAGCTAATTATAACAACAGTTGCTGTGCCACCTATATCTATCCGACCTTCTGTTTTTACAGAAGGATCTCAGAGGTTTCCCCAATAATTATTTTTGCTGCATTCATTCTAAGTTGTTTGTGGGAGTGCTTCATCATAGAAGTTTAAATATTCTTCTGTTCTTATTTCAGCAATGAAAATGACATTACTGAGAGGTTGAAACAAATTATTCAATTCAATGCGAAACTTCGTCTTGAGTTACTGGAAGGAAGAAGGACTGGGATCAAATATCTGGTATCATAGAGGATCTTGAATTTGTTAGTGTAATACTTCCCACTGCATTTTGAATGTGTCGTTGAACTTTTGCATGATTATTATTTGACACTTGTAATTACAAGCCTCCACTCCCTTTCCCCTCACTTCCCTTTTATCACATCAAGAAGGGGAAAAAACATATGGCCATTCTTCAGTTCATCTGTTGGCCTTGTTTAGGGAGAACATCAGAATAGCAGAGTTAAGGCTAGAAACAATTAGGAAAGAAGTTGGAACTGAGAATGGAACTTAGGGTATAAGAAAACCTCTAGTTTCTGAAGTCCATTGATTAAAATAATAATACACTGGCTTTGAATCTGTTTCACAGCTTATTTATACCTAGGTTACGATAAAAACTTTAATCACAGCCAATATTAGACATAATTTTAGACATTCAAATATTTTAAAAATCACATGCTAGGGATATGACTACTATCTAATAAAATAAAACAGAATTACTGATTAATAAAATAATTATAATAAAGCTTGTAATTTAGGAGACGTGATGTGGGTTTTATATATTTAGAAAGATTACTTGCTTTATATATGTATGTTCAGCTGCCTGCATTTTGCTTTGTGACTTTTTTTCTTTCCACTCCTAAAATCTCCCGATACATTACCTTGATCCCAAAGTAACCTTTTCTAGGGCTACTTTAGAATCAGTACCCAAGCTTGCTTGCTTGTGGTTTGGCTATCCGGAAAAGCCATAGCAGTGAAGAGCGTCACTTTCTGACTCAGAGTCTTTAATGGAAAATTTAATGAATTGCTCTATATTTTGGAACTTTCAGATATTATTACGTTTCATCATTCTTCTTTGTTTGTTTGTTTTTGACTCAGAATTATTTTCTAAACTATTCTATATCTGTTGAGCTCATATAATGTATTGTTTTATGTTGTATATCTTGCAAAAGTGCCTTGTTTGGGGATGCATACATTAATTATTGCTATTAAATATAGTGCACCTTATCTATTTTTATTAATGAGAAAGCTAAAGAATTGATGGTGTCTTGTCTCATCTAAGGAGGGCAAAAAGATGAAAGTCAGTTTTTCTCTTTTGGCAACCTTTTGATAATAGAAGAAATGTTTTGTACGAGTATTATTTTTCTTCATCATCTTCACATCTGTCTACCACTATTTGTTATGATACTATTCTTATTTTGAAGATTTTTGTGTAGATTGGTTGGGATGAACTTCAAGCTGTAGTTACGCTATATATAAATAGTGATGTTCGCATACCATTGGACATGCAAGTTGGAAGGCCATTGAGTGGTTTTGTTCAACGCCTCACAGGGAAGCAAGGTCGATTTCGACAGAACTTAGCAGGAAAGCGTGTTGAGTTTACTGGAAGGACTGTTATATCACCAGACCCTAATCTTAAAATTACTGAGGTTAGGCATTATACTGAACTGAATGACTAACTAGTTGCTTATTTGTGTCAGTGGCTTTCTATACTTTTAACTCTCTACTGCTCTAGGTAGCAATTCCCATCCACATGGCTCGGATCTTGACTTATCCTGAACGTGTTACTCATCATAATATTGAGAAGTTGAGGCAATGTGTCAATAATGGATCTTACAAATACCCTGGTGCAAGGATGGTCACATATCCAGATGGCTCATCAAAGTCTGCTCTCTTATTCTCACTTATTAATGGATGACAATCTTCTTTTGTTAATGATATGAATATATACTTTATTCTGCAGGATGTTGACAGGTAATTACAGAAAACGCATTGCCGAGGAACTAAAATCTGGTTGCATAGTTCACCGTCATTTGGAAGATGGGGATGTGGTTCTCTTTAACAGACAACCAAGCTTGCATCGGATGTCTATCATGTGCCATAGGGTGATTACGATTAATTTCACACATGCAATGTAGTATTTTGTAATATTATTGAGTTATTTCAAGCAGCTTCTTTGCTTTCTCCTTGCAGGCAAGAATTATGCCTTGGAGGACATTGAGATTTAATGAATCTGTTTGCAACCCTTACAATGCTGATTTTGATGGTGATGAAATGAATTTGCATGTCCCGCAAACAGAAGAGGCTAGGACAGAGGCCTTTTTGCTTATGGGGGTGAGTTGCTTTAGATAAATAGACCTCAACGCCATTTATAGTTGTGCCTGTGGAAACCTATCAAGTAATTATGGCTGAACTTTAAATTTTAATTTTCACATTTAATCTACATCAATGTGACAACATTTTGGATCCCCGCACAACATGTTCGTTCCTTATGCTTTTATTTTCAGAGATTGCATTTTGTTCTATGAAATTTTGTATGTGCTCCTCAGGTCCAAAACAATTTGTGTACACCGAAAAATGGAGAGATCTTGGTGGCCTCAACCCAAGATTTTTTAACATCTTCCTTTCTCATTACAAGGAAGGACACTTTTTATGATCGTGCAGCTTTCTCCCTTATGTGTTCTTACATGAATGATGGCATGGATCTTGTTGATTTGCCAACACCTTCAGTACTTAAGGTTAGATACAAAAATTTGCCTACATATCTGTTGTAAAATACTTATTTAGTGTCAATCCCATGACTGGCCAAAGTGTAGGTTCCTCTCATCTTCATCTTCTGTTTCAATTTTGGGTTTTATGTTAATAATTCTTTTGCAGTACTATGATGCGGAGTTTTAGTGCCAAAGGCTGTTATTGTAGTTTACGCTAGTTGTCAATCTTTGCAAACTTCTAGGCTTGGGTCTGGAGAAAGGCTTCATGCTAGTAGAGTGGAGTTACGTAAAATGATTTTTATGCTAAACTTGACCATGAGGAACCAAACATCCTAGTGCAAGAAGAATTTCACTCTTTTGTGATTCTATGTTAATGTCATGGGTTATTGGAAACTTTGGTCTGTGGTGATCATGACATAAATATTGTCTATTTATATTTTTTCATGCATATTTTTGTGCATACAGCTGGACTTATAAAATTAGTTTCAATATGAACTATTGATGAAAATGTATATTTTGGCAAAATAGTCAAATATTTACTGCCTATATTTTGGCAAAATACACTAATCTAGGTAATGGATGTGGACGGTTAGTAAGGAACCCAATTGAGGAATTTTTTTAGACCACACTCTAGTACAGCAGTTTGATTCAAAAGTAATGTTTATTTTTCTTTTTATATCTATACTAGTTTGTTTGGTTATGGTTTAGAAAATGGATTTAAGTGTTGGGATTGGATGGAATAATTGGTTGTCCTTCTTTTATTCCTTGCTAGTCTATATTCTAGACTATCCTTTTGTTTACACTTTGAGACTGATGCAGCTATTGTTATGCAGCCAATAGAGCTATGGACTGGGAAACAACTGTTTAGTGTTCTATTGCGTCCGCACGCTAATGTGAGAGTCTATGTAAATCTTAATGTTAAGGAGAAAAGCTATTCAAAGCCCAACAAGGAACACAAAAAAGAGCGAGAAACAATGTGTCCTAATGATGGTTATGTTTACTTCCGTAATAGCGAGTTAATTTCTGGACAACTTGGGAAGGCTACTCTAGGTGAGTTTTTTTGGTACATTTTAGATGTTAAACAAAGGTTCATGCTTTTAACTGATAATCTTGTGCACTTTTTATTATGTTTCCATGCAATTATGTTTTCTCTTGTACCTGAGTTTCATGCTGATGTCTGTTGAACTATTCTTTATTTTTAGAAAAATAAACCATCTGTCACATGTACTAAGGGTTTCATGTTTTTTTTTTTTTTTTTTTTATCCCATTCAAATAATAAAAATGGAAGCACAAATGGATCTGGTACTCTATCAAAAGAGACATTGACATTAGGATTCATCTGCTGTGCAATCTCTAAGATGAGAAAAGAAATAAAGAAAAGACGAGTTTGATGGATATTCTATTGGTATGAGTAAACTAAGTGAATAGATAGTAGTTATAAATATAGTTGGTGTGGTTCGTTATAAAATAAGGTTTGGTTCATTTATTTTTAGTTGACATGTGCAAGGTGGCACTTGTTGGTCCATAAAAGTAAAAACATTTCTGATATTTTAATAAAACATCTTGAAATATTGAGACAAAGTTTATCATCATCAATATTTTGTAGCAAGAACAAAGAACTAGATAATCTCTAAATGGCTGCAATGGAAACACAAAATTTATTAACTAATTTTTTTTTTTACCTACATTACTTTACCTGCATATGAATTGTAATATAAGAAGTTGAAAAACTCTTCAACAACAAAAAATTGTCCACAAAATTTGTGTATGCCAAAACAGTGTAGTCTATGTAAAAAAGGTTAATAGACTGGTCCTGCAAAGAATCCTCTGTTCCTTATTCCACAAAACCCAGAATATGGCTAAAGATATTAAACTTTGTCTATTATCTTTGCCTGTTCAAAAACTTCATGTCTCCAAGCGTCTACATTGACCAACTGAGATTTTTATAGTTCATTGAAAACCCTCAATACCATACAACACTAGTGTCTATAGTCTTCCAGTTGAAAGCACAATGTAGAAGTAAATAACTAATAGATATTTTGGCTTCTTTGGAAAAAAAAAGCTAGTCAACTACTTGGCAGATTTCTCCCAAGCTCAGGCTCTTGCCAAAAGTTATATTTCTTGAGCAACACCCATTTCCCTGCATGGAAAGAAAGGAGCAAAGATCAAATAAAAGTTCAAACGATTTAGTGCTGTATCATTTGTCATTACAACCCAGGTCAACATACTTCTAACTTTCCAGGGAGTAAGATCATATTCTTAATAAGCCTCTTTTACATGTAAAATGCTTACTTAGCACATGGCAAAGCTAGTCTAGTATGATGGAACACTGGCAAACCTACATAGTGGAACAAATGAACATAATGCATGCTCAGTAGAATGTGCCACATGGAGAAAGGTGAGCCTCAAAACAAGTTGGTGTAAAATTGGTCATAAGACCATATATGTTTTTCTCAATTTGTTGTCTTTTCACTTGGGATTCTGACATGCACCTTGATATTTCTCTCTCATATTTCAGTTCTGATCACAAGAAGTGTTCTCACACTTGAATGAACCTGTTTTAGCATTTTAAGTTCTATGAGGACCATGTAGAGCTCTGTTTGATGATGGAAATAGGCACTAATTTGGAGTCTATTTCTCACTTCACAACTTTTTCATGGGAGAACTGTTACAAGTCATTGAATTTTATATCAACAAGACATGTGCTTGTTCAACCATTAGCTTTAATACTTGTTGGAGAGATGAATATTAGGGAGTTTCCTTTGGTGATACTTTCCACAACCTTTTTATGCAACAGAATCCATTTTTCCAATTAAAACCAACAAAAGCGGAATATTGCTCCCGTCCCTCTCAAATAGATTTGAAAATCATAAGTGTCCCTTTGATAAAGCATGAATTGTTGATCAAATAACAGGAAAAGTGGCTATAATGATTCAAACAAAAAAATGATTTGTTTCTAAAATTTGTCAGTTAGGAGCTTTATTATGGTTTAAGGAACACCGTGACTGAAACTATGCTTGTGTCGCTAATTTACCAAAATTATTCAATTCATTCAATGTGGATTTATGGGTATATGGCCAATGGATACGCTTCTCTTGAATGTTGATTAATGTAGATTTGTTATTGGCATAGCTAATGAATCATTTAGAAACCCTTACCCATCTAGGCTTGATGTGCTATTTCCACCTCAAATTCAAGTGGAACTTGCTTTTACTATGCAAAATGCTGTTAGTATTATTTATGGGTTATCTTTGAATTTGTGCTTTATTGTTCTTGAAAATGATAAGCTATTTTACTTGAGTTGTTTTTTTTTAATTAAAAAAAATGTGATAGTGATGCTTTTTATATTTAATTATTTGCTTCTGGCATACATGCTCTTATAATTGAGATGCTACTCCAGGTAACGGCAACAAGGATGGATTATATTCTATTCTTCTTAGAGACTACAATGCATTTGCTGCTGCTACTTGCATGAATCGACTAGCTAAATTGAGGTAACTACTTGCAAGTTCTCTTATTAGCAAATTCTTTTTGCAATGATATTTGATTTTTTGTTGTTCAGCTGGATTCCTTATCATTTTAGTTGATGTATATCTTTATTTGGCCTTGATGTATTTCTCATGTTCACACCTGAGAATTGGTATGTGCTTGGTGTTGTCATATGGGCAAATTGAATGTTTTTACCTTGTTATTTATTTCCTGACTGGAAATTTTGCTTAACTTGATATTTTATAATTGTTGTCCTATTGGTGTTCTAATGAACTTGTACTGCTCTTAAGTTAATATAAACCTTTGATGTCGGATAGTTTCAAGGAATTTTCCAACCGAAAGTTAGCCTGGACTAAGGTTTGAAAAAAATATGAATATATAAGTTTGAAATTAAGAAAGTTTTATTGGTTTTGATCTTTTACTAATCTGGCTTACCACCTAAGCATTATTGGAGACACAAAAATAGTAAGATTTGTGGAAATATGCAATGCCTTCGAAAATTGTTCTGGGTTGGAAATGAAGTCTGAGAGTATTAGAAACTGATTGATGCGGGACAAGTAAGATTTGAAGAGAAGAAAAAGAAAGAAGAGAAAGAAAAGCTAAAGAAGAGGAGAAAAGCAGCGGAAAAGACAGAAAAGTAGAAGAGAAATTAAAAGTCAAATTAATTTCAAATAAAAGTACAATAATATGGGCTGGGGCATGCTTAGTCTTCAAATCATAGAGTGATGGGTTGGCCTATTCTCCTGCTTTTCTATCCATATACATGTGTGATCTGTGGCATAGGCTTGATGTCCTCACCATATATTTGTGATCAAAATTTGGAATAAGGAAGTTCTCTTGCCATGCTCATGCTCAAGGCGTTATGCTTTTATAGGTTTTAAATGAATTTCTTTGGTCCATAATCAATAAGATTGGAAAGTATTTTTGTCTTAGAGTTGTGTTTTTCAGTTTGATGGATGCCTTTCTATCTTTTTTTCCCTACTCCTTTCTTCTCCCTCTCTAAATTTTCTTCTTCCCATAAGAATAGCACTTTCCAGAAACATGCATAACGATCTTTAAAACTTCTAGAGATTGTATATTAAGACGGAGTAATCCTTTGAAGTAACCTTTAATAAAATGATGTTTAGTATGTAGGTTACATCAATGCAAGCATGTCTACTTAAAGAAACCTAATCCTGTTTTGAATTCTTGGTTGAATGTAGAATCACAAGATCATATTGCAAGTAGCTGCAAGATGTATTTCTATGGTTTCTATAGCCTTTTGATGTCCATTAGTATTGTACCCTTATGATTTTACTATCAGCTGATGCCAATTCTTATTTTAACATTGATAATTTCTAATGACAATGCATTTTTCTTTCATCTGTTAACGTAAATAACTCTGTATTTTAAAGTCCAGGAAGAAGTTGACTTTAAACCCTTAGTTTGATATGTGCTTTGTTGATTTTGTATAGTGGCGATTTCATGAGGTTCACTATATCAAAATCACTTTTGGTTGTGACTGGAACTTGGTTACGGTGTTTTTAATTTTGTTTAATATTCTCCAACTTCCTTAGAATATGAAGTTAGAGCTCTTGCTACCGCTGGTTGTTTCCTATGTAATGACTGCAATCTTGATTTTTCTCATCTCAGTTATTAGTGGTTGCTAGTATGATAAAAAAATACACCTTTTTCCCCTACTATTTCTTCGGGCAATGATATCTATGCTTGTTGTTTCCCCGCCTATTTTACAGATGATTCCCTGTGCCTTTATAATTTGTGTTCAAAAGAAAAATGAAATTGTAAGCAAAATATGCTTATCATCTCATCTACTTTGTTGGTGCCTTTATATTTAGCTATTTGTTTGGCTAATTACATTGTATCTTCTGGAATGTAGTGCTCGCTGGATAGGAAATCATGGCTTCTCAATTGGGATTGATGATGTCCAACCAGGAAAAAAATTGATTGATGAGAAAGGAAAAACTATTTCAAATGGTTATCGACATTGCAATAAATTAATAGCTGATTACAATGGAGGCAGGCTTGCGCTTAAATCTGGTTGTGATGCAACTCAAACACTGGAAGCTGAAATAACTGAGAGATTAAATAAGCTTCGAGAGGAAGCTGGGGATGTAAGGATTTGACATTAGGTTAAATTTTAGTATATTTATGTGAATGAGTTCAATGCTTCATTGGTAGGGCATTTTAATTGCTTTGATTACTCTAGTATGTACTCTAATATAGTATTGTTAACTGATGACAAGGTATTGGCTTTGAAATGTAGTCAATGAAAGATTCTGCTGCTGATGTTTTATTCTTAAAGTCAAATCTTGGATGATGCAAGTCATTGAGTTAACCTTTTTGTTCATTGATGAAGTACTTTGTGGAACTAACTTGATTTTATCTAAACAGGTATGCATGAAAGAATTACATTGGAGAAATAGTCCATTGATTATGTCACAGTGTGGATCCAAGGGTTCCCCTATCAATATTAGCCAGATGATTGCATGTGTTGGTCAACAATCAGTTGGAGGTTCCCGTGCTCCTGATGGATTCATAGATCGAAGTCTCCCTCATTTCCCTAGGAAATCCAAGACTCCAGCTGTAAGTAGAGTATTTCCTTTTGTTTTTCATTCTGGTTCAAAAACTTAATCTCATAGAGGCATAATCACCATCTACCAAACATTAGTGCACAACAATAGAGTTGCTACTTGCAGTGATGGATACTATGCCTTGGGATTTCTAAACTGTATAAATTGAGCTATTTTTTGAAAACGGGAATTCATATGCTTTTATGATCACATATATCTTCAAATGCCTAAAATGTCTGGACATGAGTGTGGTAAAGCACATGTGCTGTAGACTACTTTGTTCAGATTTGTCATTCTGCCTAAAATACTTATGTTGAGTGACATGACAAAGAAATGGGAGTAAAATCTGAGTGACATGGCTAGATATTTTTGGACATACCAGCTTTAGGAACATATTCCTTATTGAGAGAGCTTTGTTTCTCTGTCTTCTTTATCTGTAACAGTCACAAAATAGTTTGCTTTGTCCAGAGTAGTTGAGCCCCCCCCCCCCCCCCCCTCCTCCTGGCTTTTGTGTATTGTGCTCAGTAAATGCATTTGAATTTTTTTGGTTTGTTAGCTTTTCTTTTTTATTATGTCATGTTATTGTTTGTAATTCATGGTATAAAGTCAATTCAAACTCAATCATACCCAACTCCCGGGCACATATCTAGATGTTTTGTGTTTTGTATTTTTGGCAAGTTAGATCCTTGGCCATATTGCATGGATTAGGTACGAATACCATGTCCATGTTATAGTTCATAAGAGTTTGAACATGGTTTCTATTATCCAAAGGGATCTTAGTTTGCCATGCTATTGCCATTTCAGTGGGCTCTCACTTAATTTATGGTTGAATGTAAAAGCCTCTAGTATTATTGGCTGGGTAACATCATACTCATGTAAGACATGCTTAGGTTTACTCTTGAGATTCCCATAAATTTATGGGTATGCTAGTCCAACTACAACAAAGCCAACTAAGAAATAACTTGTATTTATACTAGATGATATGCATGCTATTAGGTTCTTTCTTTGGGAAGAAGAACCCGGTTATTTCTATGAGCGATTTGTACTTGTAGCCAATATCTGATCTAATGTTGGAAGATTCTGTATTGCTGTTTTGTGTCTGGATTAAGCTGGAGATTGCAGTAGGTTGACTACCTGTCTAAACATGTTTTGTCCTTCTCTTTTATATGTAATTTAAGGGGAAAAAAAGATCCATGCAGCCAATGCCTACTAGCTTGGAATAAAAATTTAGTTGGGTTGATTTGAGAAAAGCATGTGTACTTGTATTTTTATGACCATATGCCATCCGTGTTCTCAGAAAATCATATGGGTTTAATATTATGTATCTTAAAAGAATCTTTCTTATTTGTTTATGTTATGTAGTCTATGAATGATATGATGCTGGGAGATTCAGCATTGTTGGTTTTGAGCCTGCATGAGTTGGAAGGCTGCAGTAGGTTGAAAACTTGTCTAAACTGCCATGTCATTTTCTTTTACATGTATTTTGAAGGAAAAAGAACTATCTATGAAGCCAACCCCTTCTAGCCTGGAATTGAGATTTTTGTTTTTCTGAATTGAGGCAAGCATAATGTGTATTCATAATATTTTTATGCCCCTATTCCATCTGGATTTTGATGAATTACGTGTTAATATTGCTATCTTTGAAAGGGATCTCTCTCTTTTTTTTTATATAGTTTCTTTGCAGGGAAGTCAAATTAAGTTATTATCACTGATTATTGTGATTTCATAAGTAATTTGAATGAAATTATTGACTAGTAATTGTGATTGATGAAGCCAGTGGAATTATTTACTCTGTAGTAGAATAATAGACCCTAAGAGAATTTTGTGTCAACTCTATTAATGCCTTTGATTGAAATTGTTTGGGATTTTTTTTTTGAAATTTGTCAAATGGAAGATCTTGTTAGTATTTCTATTTGTAATTGTTACTAACATATTTGAGTGTGTGCTAGACTTAGATCCCAAATCTCTAACTAGCATCTTAAAGAAAAGCTTCATCATCTGGTTCATATCATAAACAATACCTGAGAGTTTATTTATTTATTTTGGAAGCATGAACTTCTAATGCAAATGGGATATTGTAATCTTTTGTGTAGGCTAAAGGCTTTGTTGCTAATTCCTTTTATAGTGGTTTGTCGGCAACTGAGTTTTTCTTCCATACCATGGGCGGGAGAGAAGGTCTGGTGGATACTGCGGTATGGATAATCCTTTTTTTTTCTTTTATTAGTTATGAATTTAAGATTGAAATATGTTTAATATCTTATCTTATTGTTTCATTACTTGTTATAAACCCCTCATAGTTAGTGGCTCATAGAAAGTCGATGTCATGCGTATATATTAATTCGAAACTCAATTTGATGCCCTTTTTAATCAAAATTGCTGGTAAAAGTTAGGTCTTTTTTTCTTTTCTTTTGCCTTGGAAAAAAGAAGAAGAATGTTTGTCCTTGATTAATGCAAGATCTTCCATAATATTTGTTACAAGAAAATTAGAGATTTTAGTTTATTGGGAATCTTTTTATGTTTGGTTACTGTGAAAATATTCAGTTATTTTGGGCCCCTATTTTGGTTTAAGCTTTTATTGAAGAGCACATTCTTATTCTTATTCTTATGATAGTGGTTGAATGATTAGTGACAACAGATTTCTATCGTCCCCATCCTTCTCTCTGGTGCTTGTGTTACCCTTTATCTTCTCTATTTTTGTTCTCTTTCTTCCCTCGTCTCCTCTTCAATTGCTTCCATTTAATTAGTATCAGTATCAAAGACCAACCTTGATAGCCTAAACACCAATCTTCCCTTCAATCTACCATGGGTAATCTTTTAGATCTTAAATCTTTATTTTCATAAAAGAAAATAAAAAAGTTGCTACCACATCACTAATGATGATACCAAGGGCAAATATTTTTCTATTTTCACTAAAGCTAATTTTTCTTGATGCTTTCCCAAAGCTTTCCTAAAGGTGGAAGCTTTTTTAGCACACACCCCCCCCCCCCCCCCCCCCCTCTATTCTTCTTGAAATCAATGAGTCACAGTTATTGTGAAAAAGTTGTAGCCAATTAGCTTAAACTAGAAGTATAAATATCGTTTGAAGTCCATCACTAATCTTCTTCTTTTTATTAATTTTTATTATGTGCTCGACTTGAAGTGTAGTTTCTTAATGATGTTCCTAATTTTGTTCTTATTTCTATTGATTGTTCATTTTCCTTTTCGTTGTTTTGTGATATGGTTTCTGGGGTCACCTAGTTAACTAGAATCAAAGTTTTGAGTAAAATTTAGTTCCTTTGAAAATCTCTCTCTTGGTTATTTGATTACGAGTTTTGCTTTAATTTTCTTCCAAAAATATTCTTTTATGTTAAGGCATTAACAACCTTTGTGAAAATGGCCCATCTCATATCAATGAGAAATGTAAAATAAAAATCCATATGGTAGTTAATAAGGCCTTGTAGTTCTGACTAGTTAATGTGAATCCTGACGCCTTATCGATTGCCATATGTCAATGGCCAATAATATGGAAGAGTGAGTTGGAGGTTTGGGACCAGAGGAAAGATGAGTTTATCTTGAGATTTTGAACATGTTTTTATGTAATTTTTCATTCAGGTGAAAACAGCTGACACTGGATACATGGCTCGTAGACTGAGCAAAGGATTGGAAGACTTGTGTGTTCAATATGATAACACTGTGCAAGATGCAAGTGGAGGTATAGTTCAATTTCTTTATGGAGATGATGGCTTGGATCCTGCTATGATGGAAGGAAAAGCAGGGTTTCCTTTGAATTTTGATAGATTATTCATGAAAGTTAAGGTTTGTTGCCGTGCTTATTTTCTGTGAATTTCCCATGATTTCTGTGAAACTTGATAAAACTATGTATTGATTAATTCCCATGTGCAGGCCACCTGTGGTGCTGAAGAAGATGAATACCTTTCCCCTTTAGATATCTCAAACTTTGTGCAAAGTTTGCTACTTAAGCATGATGGGACTCTTGATGGAATTTGTTCAGAATCCTTCAGAAAAAGTCTTAGTTCTTTCCTTGGGGATAAAGCTAAGAGACTGGAATGCTTGATGAAATTGGTTGATGGTGTTGAGAATATAAAAAATGTTAAAGGGCTCACAGGAATTTCTAAAAATACAGAAAAGATTGCTCAGAAGGTCTCTGGTATTACTGAAAAGCAATTGGAGGTAAGTATCACTTCACCACCATTCAAATGAACTGGTCGATACCTCTGCCTTCATGGTTTGAATTTATCATTGCTATTTCCTTTGTGTCAATGGCCTCTTTTCTTTTGGTGTTGTGATGCTATGACATCATATGAGTTGGTAGAAGCTGAAGGGATCTAAATTAAATTGTTGAGAGTGTTTTATGTTTTCTAATGCTTTATTAATTTTAGTTAACAGGGGTAAAAAATCAGGCAAATCTCCACTATTAGGGTAATGTGCTAGATGTGGGACCAATTTAGGATTGGGAGCTTGAATATGCAGTGGACAAATGGGAGCTTGATGAACTTTCCATGCTACAAATGCATTTTTTTTTATCTAAGAAATTTCATAATTTAAACTTTGTTGTCCTCATTGTTTTTGATAAATAAGTGAATTTTAACACATAAATGAATAATAAAGTTGAGAATTTCTGGTTGCTTAGTGGGCAAGTATAAAAGGTCATTTGTCAGATGATGGTTGTGGGTGTTGAGAATAAAAAAAAGAAGACATGTGTGCTAGAAGATGCTTGCTGATTAGAAACATGAACTACTAGAGGAAACTGGTATTTCACATCTTTGGACAACAAGTGGTTATGATTCTTTATTCCACTAAATAAGAAGTTGGAGCTCTAAAATTTGTTGGTGCTAGTACTACCTTTCAAAAACAAATTTGGTATAGTCATTCATTAACTACAACGGCCTAGGATCTCACTTTATTCTCAAACCTGGTAGTTCAATTGATTGGTAATCTTGATCTCACAAGCCTTCATTGACACACCATTTCTTTACTTGGGCATCGTTATGTCTCCCAATGTATTGTGAAAGACATCTTCTCTTAATCGTCTTCCTTAAACTCAATATGATTAGTAGCAAAAAGAAACCATATATAACAGAGAGCATGTAATGAACCAAAACATGTATGGCATTTGACAGTGGAAAATTTTTCTTTTAAGGTGATGGCTTCTTTCTAGAGTTAGCTGAAATTGAAGCAAACACTATCCTTAAAAAAAGAGATGTTTAACTAGTTGATTGGTCCAATGCCATGTGCAAATTAAATGCACTTACCATTTTTTACTGTTCCCTGAAAGAATGACTAAAAGGGTGTTAAATTGTATGACCCATACTCTATATGGATTCCATAGAGGTAGGTAGGTATATAAAATGGATGTTGTCACTGCTAAAACAGCCTATGGTAGTTCATTTGGATGCTCCAATAAGTGCATTGATCAACATATAAAGCATATATTTTTTAATTGAGATGAGATCTGTGATTATTTCTAATGTGATGGCATCATAAATGTGTAGTGAAATGCAAGAAACAAGAATGTCACCAAAGCTTCAAGAACAGTGTCCAACCCCTAAAGCTGGCATACTAAATTAAACACTTCTACTAGTTCATGGGCATTGTGAACAACAGGAAAAAATGTATAGAAATTATTTATTAATCTTAATGTTCTTGGCAGATTACCAGTAGATTGGACATATTTTGTAGCTCTTCAGCTTCAGTTCAATGGGCATAAGGATTGAGAAGTAATGAATCTAGGTTTAGATTTTAGCAATAAAAACCCTTATCATGTGTTTTATTTTTTATGGAAGCTTAGGACCAGCAGAGCTAGAAAGAAACAGTGGGTGAAAAGTATGCAGAACTAGTTGGACTTTTTTGCTTCTCTCATTTAGTTTCATATCATTGAAAGGCGGTTAACCCCAATTATAAATTCACCAAACATATGATTAATATCTATACATGATAAACACTAGTTTTGTAGAAGTGGAATACTCTACGAGTTAACCAATCATTTTATTATTCAATGAAATGACTTGATTTAGAAATGTTAGTTTTTTCTATACAATTTGCTTACAAGGATTTTTTTACCCTGCATTGTATATCTAATACTAGAACAGGTCTTTATTGTTTCTCTTATAATTTCTAGTGAACTGTCTTTAATGAGTGTTGATGTAAAATAATCTTAGGTTTTTCTGAAAACTTGCCTTGATCGCTATCTCTGGAAAAGAATTGAACCTGGAACTGCAATCGGAGCAATTGGAGCTCAAAGTATCGGAGAACCAGGAACACAAATGACATTAAAGACCTTTCACTTTGCTGGAGTTGCGAGCATGAGTATCCTTCTAATTTCACTTTTTTTTATTGTCGATTGACACTTAATCTTGTTCGACACTTTATCTTGTGAGTACTTTGGCTATCATTATGTCTCAAGTTGATTTCTTAGCATTATTTTAGATATAACACAGGGAGTTCCTCGTATTAAAGAAATAATAAATGGTGCCAAAAGGATCAGCACACCTATCATTACAGTAGAACTTGAGCATAATAGTAATGTAAATGCTGCTCGAATCATAAAGGGCCGCATCCAGAAAACTGTTCTAGGCCAGGTATGCAATCAATTCATTGTCGAAATTTAATAACTACCTTCTTGTTGGGTTTAAATATTTGATATAATTTTCAATAGTTTGTACTTTCTTTTGTCCTCATTAATTACACCCTTATTCATCCATTTTTTACTGAACCTAGAACCCTTTTGCACCATTGCTCTTTGCACCATCACTCTCTCCTCAACTCAGCAAATTCTTGTAAAAATATTCATTGTTTATTAGTTATTTAGATTTCTAATTAAGCTTGTCATCCAGTTTCTTTTTGTCAAAGAACCAATTCAACTCAATAGTTCAAGCTGTAGGTGAAGTCTTAATATATGATTTATATATTTTTCTAATACATTCCCTCAAGTGAAAGCTCGGCCCACAATACCTTGTGCTATCAATTAATTTTAATTAGAAGAGAGAGTGTAGGTTGTGAGATTTAAACTCGTGACCATTTGGTTATTAAGACTTTGATACCATATCAAAGAATCAATTCAACCCAATAGCTTAAGTTATTAGGTAAGGTCTCAAGATATGATTTATATAATTTTCTAAAGCTATTAAGTTCAATTTTGTTTTGCAGGTCGCAAAAAGCATAAAAATTGTAATGACTTCAAGATCAGCATCAGTAAAGGTTACACTTGACATGAAAACAATTCGCGAGGCACAATTATCCTTGGATGCTAATATTGTGAGAGAATTGATTTTAGAAACTCCAAAGATTAAACGGAAGCTGCAGGTGAGAACTTTTCACGTGGTAGTTTTTAGCATTTGCAAAATTATAAATGTTGCTAATCACATGGCAATGTTAACCTGCAGCGTATCAATGTGTTAGAAGATGGAAAGTTGGAAGTTTTTCCAGGTGGTGACAGAAATAAACTTCATTTTGAACTCCATTCTCTTAAAAATATGCTTCCAACAGTTGTAGTAAAGGTGAGATTTATAGAATTGTTGGATATTACTGATCTAGAGAATTCCGCATTTTTTTCCCCACATGGTCATAATTTTCTAGGTGTAGATGTGTAATTACCATGTTGCCTTTGGATGGTAGGGCATAAAAACAGTTGAACGTGTTGTTATTGCCCAAAAGAAGCTTGATGATGCAGAGAATGATCAAGGTGGCCCGAAATACAACATGTTTGTAGAAGGGTGAGTTTGCTATAACTACTGTTTTTTCCAATCATTTACTTAAGTTGTAACATCTTTTTGTGGTAAAATCCTTTTGTGCCACTCTATCTTAGTGCAATCAAATACAACATACTCTTACAAGGGTGTAAAATATGTTTCAGCTATTTAGATTGGGGTTATTAGTGCTTCCAACCTAAAAGTCTAAGCTACATGGAAGAGACTCACACATGCCTTAACTAAGATGGTATATATCAAAGTTATATTTTGAAGAACATTTTACGCACCATTAATATGTAGTAGTCATGCTTCTGCTTGTACTTTATATTTTTGTATGTATCTTAATAGTTCTGTGATGAGAAAGAAAGCGCTGCTGCAAATCACATCATGTGAATTCAAGTAACCCAAGGGTGGGACTTCAGGAAATACAAAGAATGATTTTGGAAAAAAAATGATGCTGATGAGGAAAATGTAGAAATCCTTTTCCGCAGCGGTTCCTTGAATTAACAATGAGACTTTCAATCTTACTAGATGAATCACTCAAAATGGACTATCCACTTTTTTTTTCTTACAGAAAATAGAAAATAATAATCCCACTCCTATTTATTTTCTTAAACAAAACAGTGAAGAAGAATTCAAATATTACACAATTCCTACATGATGGTGAAATTACTCATCAATAAACTGCACAGATTCAGAATAAGTATAGAGTCGTTGCCCACGACTGCATTGTTCTCCCTCATTTGTAAGTGCTGCAATTTTGGAGCTAAACATGCTCATCCTTGACCATGAGCGAGCCTCAACTGCACCTGGAAGCAGGATAACACAATGCATTTTGGTCATATTTAGAGCAATCTTGGGTACAATAAGATTAACCATTAGCATAGTTGCCCTAGGTTCTCAAAAGTGGTACCAAGTAGATTATCCTCCCAAGTCTCCATTCTGCTCATCTCATTGACTCCTTATCTTAATTGCACCATTTAGATTGTCATTTGACTTTAGGAGTTAAGACGACACATTATGTCAACCTTAATTAAGTTGTTGTCTACGATTTGCACTAATTTGTTTATGGAACTGATGTGCAATTGTGAAGCATACTTTGTAATAGGTGCCCTAGATGGAAATATCCTGAGTTTCCAATCTCAATAGCCATAACAAGTGTGGTGGGCCCCTGTGGAACTGCATCAATTTCCTCCCAACTACTATTATTTTAAACTCCATTTGCAATATAACTTTATAAGGGTTGGCTACTAAAGATCTCAAAAAATCATTTGAATACATCCATGACTGAGGAATCACAAACAAAATTCAAAAATGGTTGATCTTAGTTGAGACTCTTCATCTTGCTTCACAGTATTTAGCAACTCATATTGTTGATTGTGAAAATGTAAGTTCCTGGATATTTACAAGTGATTAGTCCAAAAGAAATTAAGAAAATTTTTAATCTATGTGATGGCAGCGAGCAAGAAAGTAAAATGTTTTATGATATGCGGCATAACATTCTGATTGTGATCTATGAATTGATTGTTCTTGAATCAATCGTGACTCTTAACATACTGCATAATTTGGAAGTGGGATCTTATATATTTGACAGATTGTTAGAAGATTTCCGTTCATAATGTTTTGTGAATCTGTTTAGCACGGGTCTTCAAGCTGTTATGGGGACTGAGGGTGTTGATGGTCGGAAAACAAAAAGCAATCATATCATAGAAGTTCAAGAAACTCTTGGAATTGAGGCTGCCAGAAAGTGCATCATTGATGAGATAAAAGGGACCATGGAAAGTCATGGAATGAGCATAGACATACGTCATATGATGCTTTTAGCAGATGTGATGACTTCCAAGGTGAGTAATTCATTATCATTTTGTTATCTTTAATTTTTATTTGAACCAAAAGTGGTTCCAACAGATATGGATTCTGTTTTACTTTTCTGAATATTCATTTTAAGGGGAACAAAATGTGGATGATGTTATAACAGGGTGTTGTTCTTGGAATCACAAGATTTGGTATTCAAAAGATGGACAAAAGTGTGTTGATGTTGGCTTCATTTGAAAAAACATCAGATCACCTCTTTAATGCTTCTGTAAAAGGAAAGGATGACAAGATTGAGGGAGTAAGTGAATGCATCATAATGGGCATCCCAGTTGCAATAGGCACCGGTGTACTCAAAATTCAGCAAAGGTAAGAATACAATATTATATAATTTAATATTGTTGAATACCATGTTTTTGTGCTACTTATGTTCTAGCCATTAATTTGCAGTTATTGATGTTATGTGCAAAGCTGATTGTTTGTATGTTATGTGCTTTGCTTATTGTTTCTATAAATTAAATCCTACTTATTTGTATAATGGAATCGAGGAAAATTGTCATTGTATGAGCTCCAAAGTGATGGTTTACTAAGACATAACTTTTTTAAATTGCTATTTTAGGAAGAAATAGAGTTCAATTTTTTATTAAATCAGGACTATCAAGTAGGTTTCTCCCATATATCTTTTGATTAGATTTTCTAGGTTTTGGCTTTCCTACTACTACTACTACTACTACTACTACTATTATTATTATGTACTGTTCCTATTTCAATTTTGTCTGGTGTCTAAAAATCTCACCATACCTAGGAGGAATTAGCTAATTTTGGGGTTGTCTCCACCATGTCCTTATAATTTTGGGGTTGGCTACACTATGTCCTTACTTATAATTTCGGGGTTGTCTCCACTATGTCCTTACATTCTAATTGCAGTCAATGTATCCTTGATTACGGACATAATTCCCTACAGATCCCTTGTTAAAAAATTTCATCCAAGCTATAACAGATTTTGGTACGTCACTTTATGCAATAGATAAATAACTAATTTATGACTGAACTAACCTTTCTAATTTGTGTCCAAATCAAAATGGAAAATAAGCCAAAAATATCACCAAGAGAAAACTTTACCTCCTCAACCATCACCACTATTCAAATCCTCAAGAACAAAATCCCCTTCATCACTACATCCCACTCCACCACCATTCAAATTCTCAAAAACCAGATCTGAACCTCTCCATCCACTGTCACTAACTGCCATGAAAACCAACCATAATTCATGGCCAAAAATAATGGCGTCCACAACTTAGTCCTGTGATTCCACCTCACCTGTTAACAAATTTAAAACCATCATATATGCAAACACCGGTTTGACTCATCTCAACATCCCAAATCCACCAGTCTCAACTAGTGATGAAATAGCATCCTCAACCATTGATGCATTTATTTTCCTGCTACTTCACTCTAGACACTGCAAAGAACAAGACCCAAATGGCTTGGACCTGGAGGAGTACTTGGCAAGTACTCCTTAACTTGGTGTGACTTGGTGAATTTTGATGTCTCTAACAAGATCTGAATGAGTATTGTGTGATATTTAGCTATTTGTTGGTTAGTTTCCATCTCTTTGTTACCTCGTTCTCCAAACACAACAAATCTTTTTTTTTCTTTTTTCCTTTTTAAAATTATTGAGTAATTATCTGATTTATTTACTGTTACATAATAATAACTGTGTAATGGAAGGAATTGGTTCTTTTATCGACTGGGGGATTCATTTGATTTTCTTTTCAAGTGTTTTGAGAGTTTAAACTTTAAATTGGTTTATTATAAAGTGGGTACACCTAAGTGTGGTTTAGTAAGTTCAAGAAAATTAAAACCATTTGTGAATGTTGACAGATAAAAGATTATTTTTTGGTTGACTAGCCATAGTAGTTTAGTCATAAATTAGTTATTCAGGGTCACATGCCAAAAAGGATCTTTTGGAGATTTTATCTATATTCAAGGGAGAATTAGGTGAATTTAGGCATGTTAGGGGATATTGGAGAGAACCCCTAAAATGTAAGGATATGCAAAGCTGATTCCCCCGTGTTTCAGAGAATTGGTTCTCTTGATTTCTGCTCATGTTGGTGGCTCTACATTAGACTCACAAAAGCTTTGATAGCTCGTGGTCAAATGGTGCTTGGTGAGTTTTATTAGTGGAATTGGTGTGTTTTCTGTTACATTTAGGGTCATGATGTATTTCCTCCAACATGGTCTCGTAGTTTCACTTTTCCATGTGCAATTACTGCTGTTAGTCTGGTTCCTTTATATTATTTTTTCAGCACCTAGCACATCAGATTTTTACTGGAAGTTACTACTTAATGGTGAAAACTCCAGCACTCCTATAGTATTGGAGTTGTCTGTATATTCCCACACCAAAAAAAGCCACATGTCCATTTCACCACAAGATGAAACAGCATGTTATCTCCTATTTCTCCTCCTGCAATAGACTCTCTGCCCTCTCCCTCTAAAGCCAGAACTATAGAATCGCTATCATATCTAAAAATCAGAGAAGTTGGCAGTCATAAAATAAAGTATAATTTGCTTGGGAATTGACCCAGGCTTAGTAGAATGTGGATTTATAAAACTTGAAACACTAAATATAAATCTATTTATAAAAGCTTGAATCAGGATGTGCCACAGGTACCAAAGTGATCTCTGAATTACATCATCAATGGTTTCTTCTTTGTTGTGTGGTTAATTAATTGATTATAAAGGCTGCCAACAAGACCATGAATTTGGTTATGGAGATGTTGGAAGTTTTGAAGTTCTCTTTGAGTGGGGGTGATATGATGTTAACAGAGGTTCACTTTTTAATTATCTGATTTGGCAAAATGGACATGGCATATTTTGGTATGGGGATGCACTGAAAACTCAGTACTACGGAAATACTGAGTTTTATCTCCACTTGTTGGTTCAATGTTTAGGAATCTAATTTCAACATTTAAATGAGCAAATAAGTTTGTTTTATTACTGAGCATACCGATGCTTTATTCCTTCAGCTGCCTTTACTATTTTCTTTTGAGTATTTTGCTGCCTTTACTATTTTCTTTTGAGTATTTTGCTGCCTTTACTATTTTCAGTCTTACCAATTTGTATTTTCTCTATGCAGAGTTGATCCGCTGCCGGTGTTGGATTATGGATTAGATCCTATCATCTCTTAAAAGTCCTCAACATGTTTATGGAGTTATATATGCATGCAAGTTTTCCAGTCGACTTGGTGCGCATGCCTCACTGTCACTTCTTGAGGTTAGAGATGTGCATGGAAACCTCACTGTGAATTGTTGGTTCACTTCTGTTCTAACCGCAGGATGAACTTCTAAAAGATGGTATTGAAACCAAACATCCTCGACCCCTCTTCCTATCTCGTTGGATTCTTAATACACACACACACACACACACACACACACACACACACGGCAGTACACCCACACTTTTATGTGATTATATTTTATGTTTTTTTAGTTTTGTTCTTATAAATCAACCATGCAAATATAATATTTGAGATGGAATTGAAAGATAAATTAAAATAATACTCTAGCCAATACACCCACACTTTTATGTGATTATATTTTATATGTTTTTAGTTTTGTTCTTATAAATCAACCATGAAAATATAATATTTGAGATGGGATTGAGAGATAAATTAAAATAATATTTTTGAAGTATTATAAAACTATATAAATAATCCAAAAGATCAATTAATATTGATATTGTTTTTTTTAAATGACTTATTTTAGAAAAAAAAAGAAGCTAGGTATTGATAGTCAGGCAAATGCCTAGCCTCTAACATAAAACCCGAGCATGATTAGATGTCTATTTGTGAATGTGTTTGGAAAGTGTTTGTGAAAATAATTGAAATTTTTTTATTTTAATTTAATTTTTTTGTGTTCTTAAATTATTTTAATGTGTTGATGTCAAAAATAATTTTTAAAAAATAAAAAATATTATTTTGATGTATTTCTGAATGAAAAATATTTTAAAAAACCACTTCAACAACACATAAACAAGCAAGGTCTAGAAGAGTAAGGTCCTGGATCTCACAATTTTTATTATATATTTTTAAAGAGTGGAAATGCCATATGATCTTTTGTTTTTTGTTTTTTTAAACAGATTATAATTTTTCACTTGTCGAGTCAAACATTAGGGAACGTGTATGATTAAGGATTTCAAGAATAAAATTGATTTATTTCACATTTTTTTGTGGAAATAGCTTAGTTTTTTTTATGAATTTGCCTTGTTTTTTCAACAAATTATAATTTGTAAAATAAATCTTTAATCCACGGTTAAAAATATGTTACTACATATTGAATATGTGGTAAGACATTAAATCATGAGAATATAATTTGAAAGAATAAAATATAAAAAAATTAAATGTCATGACCAAAAATTTACTATAAACATGAACAATAAAATGTGAGAGGGCTCCAAAGTTATCAAAAGTGAAAAAAGGGTGACTTTGTTTATTTGCTTATTAACATAAAATATATAGTTTGTGGGTTTTTTATTGTAGCATTAGATAATTTATTGTGAATTGTTATAGTAAAATTAGTATTTTATGCTCGGATGGAAAAATATGAGCTTTTAGTGGCGGGGATAATTTCGTCTTTTCTAGTGACTTATTGGTTATTAAAAGATTTTTCCAAATGTTTTGCACAATAAAATGAATTATTTACCTTCAAGATTAACAAAATCTAGAATTGTTATCCAAGAGTTATTTAGTCTTTTCAAAAACTTTAAAACAATTAAATTATTTATTTACCCCTGGGATTTTAAAAAAATTAGAGCTATTGACAAAGGTTTTTTGTTTTTCCTTTTTGGTTTATAGAATAAAGCAAAAACATGTTTTTTTCCTTGGAAAATATAGAAAACAAGGCATGCATCCAAGGGTATTTGTTTTTCCTTTCACAATATTTTTAAATTAAGCTCATGAAAGGCATTATAGTATTTTGTTTTAGTTTTTTATTCAAAAAAGATGTTGATGTGTTTTCGCTAGAGTGGGGTGACATTCACACTATTTGAGGGTTTTATGCGATGTCATGTTATGGCTAAATCTACCATTTTGTCATGTCTTTGGAAGTATGATCATGTTTTTCTTTCCTACTGTTGAAATGCGTGATAACGGATAATAGGTGGTTTGTCACCAATATTTTTTTCTTCTTTCTTTTATCTTCCAAAGAAAATACATGTTTATCCTTTTTTTTCTTCAATTTTAGTCTTGATGTTTTTGAATGTTTATTTTTAATTTAGTCATTAAATTACAATTTGTTATGTATTTTTTTTTAATATGTTCTTTATTCTTTTCATTTTTTATTTTTTTTCTTAGTTGTTTTGTTAAAATTTTATTGGTTTTCAATTTCATCTCTCAATCAAAGTTAATGTTTTATTTTTTTCAATTTAGCCCATTTTTTTGATCTCTTTTTTCTTTTGTTAAAGTTTTATTTTTTTCCATTTAACCCCCCCCTTAAATTTCTCAATGCCCTCTAATTTATTTTTTATTTTGATTCTCACTTTTATTTAGAATTTTGTGTGATTGATTTTTTTCGTGATTTCATCATTTGATGTTTGATTTGTTAAAAATTGAGCTTTGTAGTTTTTTTATTTGTGGTGCTTTTGATCTTATGATACATATCACGAGTTTAACAAGTTAATACGTGTTAATATTCTTTTTTCCTAATTTTCTCATTCTACATTAGTTTTTTAGAAAAAATATTGGTTTTGTTATATTCAATTTTTTTAGCTTCAAAATATATATTTTTTTATTTTTAAATCATTTTAATATGCTTATATAAAAATATTTTTTTAAAAAGTAATAATAAAAATATTATTTTGTTGCATTTAAACTTGAAAAACATTTTAAAAAATTACATCAATTACACTACCAAATGGGGTTGTAGTATGTATTTGTTTAGAGATGCTATGTAGAGTACACCTTGTAAAGAAACAATGTTTTAATACACACCAACTGTTTTTAATGAAAAGATAACAAAAGTAATTAATGAGAAAAAAAATTCAAACATTTTAATAATAACTAAATAAATATAGGTACTTAAACAGAAAAAAAACATCCTAATTTTGTAATTAACTCGGAGAAAAATATTACTTAAATAAATAACTCCAAAGACAATAATTTCAAGTGCGAGTACACATGGAACCGCTGAATGTTGCAATAAATAAATTAGCACTCACATCATTGCACAAGACCATATCAACAACCTTAATAATGAAGGAGGCAAAATAGCAATCAAATCATTCATTGATAAAGGAGAGGGGGGGGGGGGGGGGGAAAGGAGGTGGTCTTCAGGGCCAATCATCTTCTTCTCCTGGATACAATGGCATGAAAATTCTCCTCATCTCAGCTGAAAACAAGGTTTAAAGAGCTCGATTAGAAGAAGGGACATTATAAGACTCTTACTTTCTAGCAAGAAACATGTGTTTTACAGACATAGCAACCTCTTTAGAAGATGTTTGTCTGTAGATCCTGCATTCCAGGATCCACAACTCTGGCTTCCTTTTCTTCTCCAGACGCCAGAAATGGTGCCTCGAGCTCAGGAGGATTCTGGGAATCCATGAAGGACTTGTCAGCACCTAAACTCTGCTGCTCTAGCTTACGTAGTGATGCAAAGATAGGCTTAATGTTTTCTTACCTTGCAGCGAACCAGCGCCCATTCGACACCCTTGAAGAACGGATGGCGTTTAATATCATTCGCTCCTTCTCGCGAACCCAACCTGTTTTTGGGGTCCCGATGCAGCAAACGGTACATTAACTGCTTCGCACTGAGGCTAGCCTGCTCCATGAAAAAGTCAAGAATTTCATGTTATTTTCATTGTTTTAAGCACAGAGTAATGCTCCCATGAAGACATGGGCGCGCGCATAGACTCCACAAATGAGCTCACCGGAATACTTCCAGGATATTTGAGATCCTTGTGAAGAATATTGGCGAATGTCTTCTGCCTAGTCTTTCCCCTGAATGGAGTGTATCCATAAAGCATTTCGTATAGCAGAATTCCTGCGACGAAAAAGAGAATCAAACGACAGAAGTTACAGGGGGGAGATATGGAAGTCCTGAAGGCTACAATCTTGTAAAATCCGATGTCTAATTGATCGAAGCATGATGATGCAAATGGCTTCAAACATTCAAGACATTTCAAAGATTAAAGTGGTAGATGATTTACCTAGAGCCCACCAGTCCACGGCACTACTATGGCCTGCCCCAGTTATGATTTCCTGCAATGGCAGCAGACAGTTCAAATTCATACGCGTGAAAAGAAGTAATAAAACCTACATGCAACTTAAAAAGAACAGGAAAACTGTCCAATGGGAGGACATCAGAAGACAGAAAATGAAAATCTCTATTTTTAAGAATTCAGTGACCGATCCACAACCAAACCAAGGTACTCTAGGATACATATGTTTTCTGTTCACATGAAAAAAGTTTTGGCTTTCAGCATGACTGAGATATCAAATTGAATCATTAAGCTGGAAGTCATTGTTCAGCTTATACTTATTGATTGAAAAGGGAATTGAGATCAAGGTTCATGCTGGTGACATTGGACAAGTTATGAATGCAGTGTTGAAAGAAACAATAATAGTAAAAAAAAATAAAAAAAAATGCTGCACATTGTTGCTTGCCCTCTCACTCCCTAAGGAATGAAAGTCCATACTACCTCTGTCCAAAAAAACTAAAACACGAATAAGATCAAATATGTGTATGTCTATATATATATGAAAAACAAGTTCAAGTAGGATAACAAACCGGAGCTATATACTCTTCAGTTCCAACAAAAGAATTTGAAGCTCTCATTGGTTCAGCCAGAAAGACTGGCGCCTGCTGATGTTTACGGTGCCTTTTCTTTTCATTTGTACTTTGAATCAAGAGCTGAAGAGAGCATAACAAATTTATTATGTTGATGTCAGTATTGAGTTACAGGTCAGAAAAAAAACCAGAACTGGGTACATACATGCTCCTAGTACCCAGAAAGAAAATTCTTAAATATAGGAGAAAGGATGCCGAGTGGGAAAAAGAAGGAAGTGCAGCTAGGATACCTGGGGTTTGCAGGATGTTAAACATGATAGATCAAAATCTGTCAAGGACACATGCCCATTGCTCTGAAGCAGAACATTCTCAGGCTTTAAGTCTCTGTAAATTATCCCTGCAAGAGAAACAGCAGAATTCAGTAAGGAATGAAACTAAGGGAAGAAGTTAATAGACTCGTAAATCCTTTCATTTATTGGATTATAGTTTTCGAAATTATGTGACTCCAATATTCACTGGAAAGTTACTAGCAGAAGACACTGCTTTCACTAGACTCTTTGGTCTTCTTTTTTTATGCGAGGATACCCACTATCTGGAAAACGCACTTTATGGTCCAGGTGAGCGAGTAAAACCCCGGTTGTCCTAGGTTTTTACAAGGGATGCACGGCATGACTCGAACTTGAGACCTGCTATGCAGATCACAAACTTTTTATCATCATGTCATGCCTACTGGGACTAGACTCTTTAGTCACCTAAGTTAAAATCACACTTCTGAGTTTACTAGGAAAAAAACTAACAGAGCCAGCGGGCAAATATAGTTTAATATAACTGCTGATCAAGCAAGCCACATAGAAGAAGGGATATCCAGGGAGAAGCAAATCAGAATAATACAAAAAGAAAACCCTATGCAACTCAAATTAGAAATCACGTCCGTACACCAGAACCTCCAAATATATATATTAGGGATAACGTAGGAGAAATATCTACCTTGACAATGAAGGTACTCCAATGCAACGACTACCTCTGCAGCATAAAATCTAAAAAATCATACAGAATATGTCAGGTTTTTCATAGTTATGATTCCCAAAAGTGACTAGGCCACACATTTTCAAAATGATCTATCCTCCTTTGGGAGTAAAATCTGCATTTTATTGAACTAAATTGAGAGCAGTGAATATCCAAGTTTCTTGCTTCATTTATTGTGATTTTTTTTTTTACCATCATGAAACTATTCTTTGTTTTTACCTCACAGCATCTTCCTTCAGCACCTTCATTGGCTGTCTGTCCAAAAGCAGGAAGAGCTCGCCACCAGGGCAGTAATCAGTTATCAGACAGATGTGTGTTTTGGTCTGAAACATTATCATTAGAACTTTAATAATCTACATATGACTCAAGCCAATGAGTTTTGAATCCAGATTCAAATACAATCACATGACAAACACCTAAACTTTAACGTTCACCATTGCAAAGATTAGGCATTCTAAAAAAAACTATCAGTTCAACCCAAGCTCATTGTCTAACCTGAAATGAAGCATACAACGCAGGAAGAAAAGGGTGGTCCAACATGTCAAGAATTTCTCTCTCTGCACAGGCTCTATGCACCTGCATTGAAAGACAGCATGAATGGACATCAGAGAATAACCATGAGCAGAGGAGCTACATAAGCAACAAAACTCTCAGGACATTCAACTTTTCCAAAAATACTCAAAACTTTATATTCACTAAATGTCATAATCTAATTTTAGTGAAAAAAGTGTAAACTGTAACATGAATTGCTGAACGTTAATGAAAGTTAGCTAGTTGACCAGCAAGAATCGAAAAATTATAGACGTCAAACGTCAACATGAAAGATACTTGATAGTTACCTTATTGCGGTTGAGCATAACAGCCTTGTCCATAGCCTTCATGGCAAAAAATTGACCAGTTCCATGCAATTCTACCAAATGCACGCTGCATGCCGATTGACAAGTCAGAAAAAACGATTTTCAAGATTAATTCGGCGCGAGTATAACAAGTGAAAGGAAAATGATCTTGGGCAACTAAAGACAGATTAAATTGAAAAAGCAAACTCTCAGCAACACCTTTGTATGATTTCATGCTACAGGTTTTGGAGATAAACCAAGGGAATAAAATTCCTCTGCTGTGAAGTACACAAGTTCAATGATCTGTGGATTCAGAAAAAACATGGAAAGACAAACCTGCCAGTGTCACCGGATCCCAAGGGCTTTACTGGCCTAAAATGCTTTAGGCCTAATTGTTCTCCACTTTCTAGAATCTGCAGATAGGTGAGCAAAAAAAAAAAGAAGGATAAAACATGTGCACCGTGAAGAAAAATTGAAGTCCGACAAGTTGCAGAAATCCTACATATCATCTTTTGACAGATTCTAGCTATTCAGAAGGAAAAAACCACCGAAGTTCATGCATAAATTACGCATTTCCTGTGAGTAACAATTCATGTGGATATATAGTTTCGGAGATGAGCACTCTTACACTGACGCAAATGTATTTATAGGTAGGACTCCTCTACTCTAGGTTCAATGAAGAATCCATAATTCAATGCAATCAGATGAGAAAATGATTTGTATATCATACCATAAAATCAACTTTGGGTCACTTGATAATGAATTGTTATCTATTTTCAATATTATACATGTTCAAGGATAATACCTTTTGAATCGCTTTCCATGATGGGCTGTCCTTTCTGTGAGGCTTTGGATAAACCACTTTTGAATGATTTGCCCACAAATCTTCTGGTTTCTGCAGATAGGAGAATTTTTTGCTAGAATCAAATCACAGAAGGACTATTTAAAGATAGGACTACTTTTTTCCGTTTAGGGAGTTACCAAATTGGCATCCGGAAGTTCTCTCACTGCGTCATCAACATTTTCTGCAGTTTGTTTCACCTGATAGTGGACATCAGTCTAGCTCGTTAGGGGTAAACGTCTAACTCCAGAGAGACATTGTTAACAATGTAGATGAAATAAATGATTGTGACAATATTAAACCAATACTTTGAAGTTTCAGAGAGCTAATTTATCATGTAAATTAGCAGTAATGTTTTGAATCTTAGCTTTACAGAGATTTAAACAGAGACAAGAAAAGAATTCAGACCAGTTGTTCACTATCTGTAGCTGTTGCCTCTGGGATACTATTGGTACGTGGTTCAACATGCTCACTGCCATCTAACTGTACTCCAATAAAATACTGCACTTCTCCCTGTTCACAAAACGATAAAGCTCGTGAAGAAATTTTCATTTTGGATTTCTATGAGAATTCATTTCACGCAAATAGTGAATAACGAGATACAATATCACATTTTGTGGTTTGAAGATGGAGGTGATGTACCTTTTGGTCACGCATAGGCTGCAGATGGAACAGGTTCCAGAACTTCTTACCTGGATCAAGTGTGGAAGGCCATATAAATATTACCATGAGAATGTAAGAAGTAATCTAACGCTACGTACTTTTGAGTTAGCTATATATCCATTTTGAAATGTCACAGAGAATTGAGACCGCAAAAGTCAGCTTACCACTCTTGGTATAGTTAATCAGCTGCACTGTGACATCTGTCTGGTTATCAATCGCGTCCCTTATTTTCCTCACAGTCGCTGGATCAGTTTCAGGCCCTTGCAAGAATCTACAGAACCGAAGCATGGAATAGATTGCAATAAATTCATTTGCATTTCATTTTACTTGTAGACTTTAAGAATCTTTACTGCAGAAGTCTTCTTTTAATCTCTTAAAAACAATCCAGGGCACTGATGTGGTGCCCACCTGGCAGTTTTAATGTCTACTATGAGCATAAGGCAAAGGAGGAAGTTAAGATTAGCATTTAGTTTTAGTGAAAAGAAAGTCATGTTCGGTTTTCTCTGGTTACGAAACTTCTAGATCTATAAAGAATCATCTCACCTAAAAATTTAAGCTGTAAAGTGAGGTTTCAGAATATCATTTATATTATTCTCTAACATGTCCTTTCAAGTGAAAAAAATTTGGGTTTGAAACTTGCACATAGGTCTACACTATCTTGTGCTTTATTTTTATCAAATAGAATGAGGATGGTGAAATTTGAAGTCGTGATCATTGGATCAATAAGGCTCTGATACCATGTTAAAGAACAATCTTACCTAAAAATTTAAGTTATTAGATGAGATCTCAAAATATAATTTATATTATTCTCTAACATAGATAAATATCAGTGATATAATGACTGATTTAGGTGGAAAGGTCTGAGAATTTTGGGAATTCGGACAGGGTTAGTGTTGAGATCCAACAGTCTAACTGATGCTTACAGTTAAGAATTAATCTAATGTTTTCAGATACATTCAAACTGACCACACAATTTCAGAACTGCATCAAGTCCGAAGCGTACCTGCAATTTCTTCCCAAGATTTCTTCACGACTGTACTCTGTCAGCTCTAAGAAGCTATCAGAGGCAAATATCTGAAAAATTCAAACAGTTAGGAAAATTATACATATCAGTTTCCTGCTACTAAATCATGCAGAATGAATAGCATAAACGCAGAATAGATGTATCTTGAGAATCTTACAATGGGATTATCAGGCAGCCTTGGATCAGTGATGACAAAGTTTTTCTCTATACGTTCAAGTGTGGTGGCGAGATCAATACCCTTTCTCATTTCCTTCTTCCTAACCTTGTCGTCAAGGCTATCAGGCCTTGCGTCATCGTCCTCATCACTCTCAAAATCATCGTCTAGAGTAATTCCAACATCGAAGCTCTCGTCATTGGAATGAGTACTTTTTCTCATGAGACTAAATCAAATTACCAAACAATACATGTCAAATAGTAGAATAGGATGAGATGCCAGCATAAAAAAATAAAAAAAAGGAGAAGAAGAACGAATCGCATGCTGATGTATACTGCTACAATGGCCATGAAAAAGAAGCTATACCCCATTAAAGAACGGCGGCCGGATTTTCTTGGTATCTTTTCCGGCAACTCACTGATACGTTGCATTGAGCTTCGAGTACCCCCGAGAGAATCCCGTCTATTTGGAGCCACATTCTCCGAGTTTCGCCTTCCTAAAGCTCCTTTTCTTTCCTCTTCTCCACCACCTTCTGATTTTCTCATCAACGGACGATTGCTAGATTCACTGAGTGCACGGGGTCTGCTCACTGCTTGGACAAGTTCCGTAACGGAACTTGTAGCAATTTCTTTTTGACGTGCTGCAATGCAAGATATCGGTGCAGCTCAAATGTAAGAAACATAAATCGAGTTATCAAAAATCCAATGAAAAGAAAAGTTAATATATACATTTAAGCTATCTCTGCTTATTTGCGTACAGGTTTATACTCTCAAATGCCATTTGTTAAGGAGCCAACAGCTTTGTTTCATTTGCGCAACTCAACCATTTTTTTTCTTCTGATACTTCATCAAATATTCAAAATGAACAGGCTTAATTCGTTATCATGTGGAGAATAGTAAGTCTGCCGAGCTGCTCCAGCAGTAGCAGCAAATTTACTTGTGTTGGAAGGTTCACTAACGAGCTCAGGAAATAAACAGAATTGATTGCGATCAGGGACTACTCTATTTTTTACTCATGCACGTAGCAGCAGGAGCAGCATCCTATCAGTTTGATAGCAGCGAACATCAAAACCATGTAAGAACATGAGGATGTCTTGTTTTTATTTGATTTTTCACAAATTTGCATGTCTTTAGTTGTTGAGACTTAAATGTAATGCTAAAATTTTTCATAATCTTCTAAATCTTTTGCTTCTATCTCAGTCCTCATGCATGGTATCTACTGTCATATTTCTAGATTTGAGGTAACAAGTTTTTGTTATAAGCTCGATGGTTAATTGACTGCAAAAGTAACCCCCCCTGTAAGAAAAGAAAAGAGTTGCTTTCGCAGTCAATTAACCATCAAGCTGTATAACAAGAAGGTAGGATTGGTGGTGGCCGCACAGTGGTAAGAACTTGAAATTAAAAGCTTGTTAATTTATGGTCTCAAGTTCGAGCCATGTGTTTATTAATATAATAACTACTGAAAATTTACATAATCGTTAACTTTAAAATTCAATAATATTAATTGAGGTACACACAATCTAGTCCGAATACTCATGCTAATAAAAAAGAAAAGGTAGGATTGGCCCCTCATGACACCCCAACAAAACCAGCTAGTGGTATGCTTTAGGGAAGTTAGATAGTCTATGGATGTCAGCTAAAACACAGAATGTGTGCTTTTCAATCTCTTTTCTTTAGGGTTTCAACCTTCCTTTCAATCAAAAAGGAATAAAAAAAAAGAAAACTATGAATCCAATTCCATGTCTTGTTCAGTACATGTGCTCTGTAATATCCTTTCATTCCCAAGAAAAAAGGGCAAAAAGAGAGAGAGTTCATTGTCATTATCTGAAAGAGGCTACGAATCCAATTCCATGTCATGTGCCCACCACAACTATATAAATAGTATATACTACGTTTCCAGTAAGAATAATTGAGTGACATAGTCGACTGAATAGTGGTGGTAATAATTGAAGGGAGATAAAAAGCATAGAATACCATCATATCGGATCAAGGATTCCGGCAATCCATTGGGACGCAAGGTCTTATCCTTGGACCCCTCAGTATGCTTGCTAACCTCCACTTGCATTCTGTCAGATAAGCAGACATAAGAACATGTAAACCAGGAAAAAGATGAACAAGATTCATAGATTTATCTCCCATTTTAATCCATTTTCATTTTCAGACCATGCTCCTCCTCCTATCAAAGGGGTCCACAGCCCATCACTGTCAAGTGTTGAATCTCGGCAGCAGGAGACCATCATGAATATGGCCTAGCTAAAACCCCAGTTGGCACATCAAAAAAAAGTTTGAATTATTTGCCTGATTTTTTTTCCCGGTTAACGTATGTGTTTATCAACTTATATATATCTCAAATTCTACGAGTTTTAAAATTAATGATAATATAAATTTTTAATAATTATTATATTAGTAATTATATAAAAAATTTAATCTCAAGTTTTTACATATTAGTAATTATTATATTAGTAATTATTATATTTAAAATTAGTAATATGATATACATATATCACCTATTCGTGGGGTCTCGGTGACGATCAATGTATAATTATTCAATCGATGCCGACTTTTTTTAAAAAGAAAAAACACATAACCCTCCTATTTCGTAGTACTCTTACTTTTCACTCATGTGGTGCTCACAAAAACTTGTTAAAAAAATCTAATGCACATGGGATGTCAACTTTGACAGCCCACCTCTTATGATTACTGTAAGTACACTTTTCTAAAAATAAAAGATAATCTTTTTAAAAAAAATAAAAGAGAAAGTAATTACCCAATGAATTTGAGGACTTCGCCGGAATCGTCCTTGATGGGTGCAATTGTAAGAAGGTTCCAAAAGGGAGTACCATCTTTCTTATAATTCAACACTCTCCCACAGTAAGGACTCCCTCCTCGTAAAGCCTCCCTAATTTTTGCTACTTCTTCTGGGTCAGTACCCGCACCCTGTAAGAACCGACTGGTCCAACCCACCCACAAAAACCATATTCATACATACATACATACATACATACATACACTCACACACACACATATATATATATATAAACACATGATATATATTAATATATATATATATATATATGCTTACCAATTCCTGCCGATGACCTCCTTAGAGGTATATCCAGTCATATTAAAGAAGCCAGCACTTGCATACAAGATTGGATAGTCTGGTTTTGTGGCATCTGATACCACAAATGTCTGTTGGAACGTGGACAGTGCATTTCTTATGTCTTCAGAAACTCTTGGAATATTACTGTTGTTGCTACTCCCTCCATCATCTGATACCTCACCAGAATTTCTCACCGAGTTACTCGAGTTCCTTCTTGATGAACCCGGTTTTGCGTTCGGGTCATCCCCACCCGAAGTTCTTACACTAACCCCTTGTGGTTTGCCTGTCTCGTTGTCTGTTTTTAGCACCAGACCCCACTCAGCCGCTCTTTTCGCTGCCACCCCAATTTCACCCGACAGTTGTTTCGATTTTTTGTCGTTTTGCAGGGATTGTTGCTGGGGTGGTGGTGGGGTAGGGACCGGGTCCTTGAGGGCCATCCACGAGGTGGTGATGGGTGCTTCTTCGGGTTCCGGTTCATTTTTAGCATTCGAATCAACCCAGCTTTTCCAGGTGGGGTTTGGTGAACGAAATGCGGGGTTAGTGGGTCGGATCGAGTAGGCATCGGAGGGGTTGAATACTTCAAGTGATCCCCGAGAGTTTCTTGGCAGTGGTGGTACGTTACCAGAAGATTTCTTAGATGACTTGTCCGTTGCTTCCATTTTATGATGATGACCTGCATGATGTATTAATTAATGAAACAAGCTATCACACACATATATATATAATTCTCGATGTATTTAATATTTTTCATAGAACCCTAATTTTCACTATGCTAAAAGATAGATATGAATGTAGCATGTGGATCTAAATCCACCATGTACAGGGTATGAACTGGATTGAGGACGACATGGAGTGCGATATATATCTAGAAACGCAGAAGTAATCTAAAATAAAACATCTAAAACATGAGGCGAGGAACAAGTGTAGAGTCAATTGGGGAGAGAAGGTCATGCATGTTCATCTACTTGAGTCGTTTATGTCAGCAAGCTGTAGTCTATGAAGGAGAAGCTTCATCTTTTTGGATTATTTTTTTACTTCCTCAACAACAACACGACACAGATAAACACAATACATCAATTTTTCTTCTGACGAGTTAATACGATCTGGTCCATCACGAAAATTATGGGAAAATAAAATTGAATTTGGTGTCCGAAAAAACCAAATAATGTTCTGGTAATTTGATAATTAAAGTTGTCTGTCTCCAGCAGTTGTTTTCGTTTGCTGGCCCGTGAGAGTGAGAGGGTAGCAGAAATGGTACAATATTCATGACAGAACTCAAAAGTTTTTCAGTTTGTGCGCACTGAGCTTAGAAACTTACAGCCAAAAAATCTTACTGATTACAGTATTTCTATCAGAAAACGAAAAGAAAATTACCATGCAAAATTGCCACAAACACTAAGCATTGAACTAAAACCCGCTGGTAAATCAGCAGGCACTCGTGACCATGTCAGTAATTGGACGTTGCTCAGAAAACTGGATCAGCTAGCTAGCAAACTGATTCAGACAAAAAACAAGAAAAGAAAAGAAAAGAATTGGATTCTGAATTGATCGAGCAAAACCAAGGAAAAGTCCCAATATTCAAAATCAGGAATCATAGTATTAGCTTTTTTCTGATGAAAATGGATCGCTTGCTGCAGAAAAGAGTAGTGATGTACTTGCAGTAAAAGCAATGAAAATTCTTGAACAGAAGATCGTGTAATTAGTGCGCACCTGGAGCTGATGATTCAAGTCTTTCTTTCTTCAATGTCTCGAAACTAACAAAAACTGCTGAACCTGGAGGTTGTATTTGTATATATAGCAACGATCATAGACAATGTATACAGCAGTACTGTGAGAGAAATTAACGACGAAAAGACAATTTAACAGAGAGGATGGACTTTTAATGCAAAAAGGCCATGAAAACACAAGCAATGATTGTCGAAAAAGCTTGGCTAGCTCTCCCCCATCCCTCGACAGTACCTATAATTCACATGGCACTTGCTCGCATCCCTAGAGTTTTATTTTTTCCGCAAGAAACAGATCCTGCATGGACCCTATGATATTGTGAAACTCGCTGCTTCTGTTTCTATACAGCTAATCACTCGCAATATCACCGATTTCGGCTACTGCTATATGTTTTTGTTTTTAAGGGAGGAAATGGGTTGGCAAAGGAAGCAGAAGCAGAATAGATGAGATGGCCATGGTCAGAGATCTATATATCTGATTGCACGTTGGGGGGCTGCAGCTTCTACGGACCGGGCTTTCCTGGGACAGTACTGCCTCTTCTGTCTTCGTGTCTCACCAATGAATAGTTAAGACCACGATGAAGTCATTATTCTTGTATATATAGTAGCTATATATTATTTTTGTTGTGAATTTTACCAAATAATTTGGGATTATATCTTAGAGACGTGTCCTAGTTTCACTTTTGTATGCGTATCGACGATCACAGAAAAAAAGAAAAGAAAAGAAAAGGCATGCCCTCTTAGCTACGGATATTAATCAGAGGAGGACATCTGCCCAGCTAGGCTTTGCCCCCACTAACCAGTAGATATTTTTGTCACAAGTATCTCAATTCATTGATAGTTATACAAACCAGTTGCTCTCATCCAACGGCCAATAGCTCTTAAAGAAGTGCTGTAGTGTTAACGGCTTTATATTACTTTTTTCTGTACTATATATTTCATATTACAAGAGAATTATAAATTTTTTAAAAACCTTGGGTATATATATAGGTCCACAGTATGATTGAATTGACCAACTACTCCTTCAATTCTCATGACCAATCGTATTTCTCGAAATATGCTAACGCACTAGGTAGTCTCATTACATCTAAAAGACTAGAATTTGACAATAAAATTCAATATATAAGATATTAAACCAATAGGCCTATCAATCTGAATAAAACAAATAGCAAATGAAATGTGTATTAATGTCCCCCATCATATGATTAAAAAAACCAAGAGACCAATAAAGTATGGATAGTTTGTGCTAACATTAACATCTATAGTCTCTTGATTAACTATCATAATTACAGTTTAAGGTTCATGGATTGAAAGTATAGAGTAAAATATATATGAGTAAGGAGGTAAAATTAGTTCTATATTGCAAAATACTATTTAAAGTTTATATTTTTTTACTCGATGAATATTTTGAATGAAAACATTTCTAATTTTAGCATTGATGAATATCGCATCAAAAAGATATTTATGACTTTGGCGTCAGAGAATATCATCGTAATGTTTTCAATTTTGACATTGTGAATATTGTTTAAAATTAATATTTTTTACTCTACATCAATGAATATTACAAGTAATATTCTCAATTCTGCCATTAGGAATATAAAAAAAATGATATTTTGGCTCTAGCATTAGTGAATATTTCTAAATTTATTTAAGGTTCAAAAACTATATGATTTTTTTTATAATTGAGGTAACAACTCATTGTGAGTCAATCTACCTCAAATAATTTTTTAATTTGATTTTTAAAAAATGGGTTTTGGACCCAAAAGAAATAGAAAAATGGACTTCGGTATTTTTATTCAAAAATCTTTTCATTTATCAATTAAAAATTATCATCATTGTTTGTTTTTTTAAAAGAAATGGATTCTGTTATAAATTCATATTTATGTATATTGAATGTCCATGACTCTTGAGTTTAGTCTCTTGGATTTCCATAGCCCTTGAGTTCATTTCCTTCTCCTATAAATAGACCACTTGTCTTGTATTCTTTATACTTTTGGAATGTAAAAGAATTCATAATAAGAAAGGTATTTCTCTCTTGTCTCTTTTGATTATGTTTTGATGTCTATGTTTTTATATGTGAGTTATATATTCTTTTTATAACACGTTATCAGCACGATGTTCTAACCAACTTATATCAATTTTAATATTTTCGCTTTTCATTACTGTAATTTATTTTTTGTAAATTTTCTTTCACTATTATTCATAGAAATTGATTTATAGTTCCTGAAGAACGAGTATTATAAGCTCTTGAATAATTAAATAAATTAAAAATAGTTCCTGAAGAACTAGTATTAGAAATTCCTGAAGAAATACATAAATTAAAAACAGTTCCTAAAGAACCAGTATAACAAGTTCCTGAAGAATTAAATAAATTAAATACAGTTCTTGATAAACTAGTATTTTTAAAACTAAACAAATAACACCCTTAAAGGACTGATTTTCCTGAAGAATTAAATAAATTAAAATAGTTCTTGAAGAACTGGTTCTTGAAGAATTACATAAATTAAAAATAGTTCCTAAAGAACTAGTATTATAAGTTTTTGAAGAATTAAATAAATTAAATACAGTTCCTGAAGAACTAGTATTTCTAATGCTGAATAAATAACAGTCTTAAAGGACTGATTTTTCTTCTTCTTTTATCTTCATGATTTTATTTAATAAGTTATTTCTTGTTTTTCTAGATAAAAATAATATCAAATCTGACAAAACTTGAATTTATCGCTTTTGATATTTTTAGAAATAATTATTTGTCATGAAATATTGACGTCAAGATTCATCTAGAAGCTATGAATCTTTAAGAGACCATCAAAGAAGGAAATAATATGAGGCAAAACTAAATAAAAGATATGACCACTAAAGTTTATCATACTTCCTCAAGGTCGTTATGATTGGTTACACCTGAAGTTGCAAGATTTTGAATCGATTAGTGAATATAATTCTAGTCCTTTTAAAATTACATCATAGCTGAAATTATATGGTAAAGATATCACATAAGACCAAATGTTAGAGAAAGCATTCTCTACTTTTCATGCCTTAAACATTATCCTGCAACAACAATATAGAGTGCATTATTTCAAAAGGTTCTAAACTATTCCCTGAAGTGAATGAAATCTTTGTCTAGAAGACAAGAAATAACCAAGGATATAAGTATGAAAGAAAAAATGGAAAATGAGAAAAGATAATCCTTCTTAAAGTAAACCATCATACCACCATAAGTGAAGACATAATGAATAGTGGTATGACTTTTTATGATGGAGATTTATGTCTGGCAGACAATGCAACAATGCACACAATTCTTAAGGAAAATAAATACTTTGAGTATTTGACATTAACCAAAGCTAATGTCACTACAATATCAGGTCCAGCAGACATAATTAAAAGCTCTAGAAAAGTCAATATTGTGTTACCAAATAACACAAGATTGAGCATCAAATATGCATTTTATTCACCTGAGTTCAGAAGAAATTTACTCAGTTTTAAGGATATATGTGCTAATGGTTATCATATTGAAATAACAGATGAAGATAAAAAAGAATATATTTATATTATTGCACGTATTTCAGGCCTGAAGCTTGTACTTGAGAAACTACCTGCTTTCTCTTTCGAAATTTATCATACGATCATAAAATCTATCGAATCAAACATTGTGATACACCAGAAGTGTTCCGACCCAAAACAATTTATGTTTTGGCATGATCGACTTGGACATCCAGGATCAATAATGATGAGATGAATTATTGAGAATTCTTATGGGCATCCTTTATAAAACCTGAAGATTCTTTTACCAAGTGAAAATCCATATGCTGCATGTTCTTAAGGTAAATTAATTATCAAACCATCTCCATCAAAGATTCTTATAGAATCACCATCTCTTCTTGAAAGAATTCAAGGAGATATATGTGGGCTTATTCATCCACCATGTGGACCTTTTAGATATTTTATGGTATTGATTGATGCATGAAGTAAATGGTCACATGTTTGTTTGCTTTCGAGTCAAAATATTGCATTTGCTAGATTAATAACTCAGATTATCAGACTACAAGCGCAATTTCCTAATTATTTTATCAAGAAAATTCAACTAGACAATGCTGATGAGTTCACTTCCCAAGCATTTGATAGTTTTTGCACTTCTATTGGAATTGATGTTGAACATCTTGTTGCTCATGTACATACTCAAAATGGTCTAGCAAAATCATTTATAAAGCAACTTTAATTAATTGCAAGACCATTACTTATGAAATTAAAATTATCTATATCTGTCTGTGGACATGCTATATTACATGTTGCATCGTTAGTTAGAATTAGACCAAGTGCTTACCATAATTATTCTCCTTTACAACTTGTTTATGGTATACCACCAAATATATTTGATCCATGAACTTTTGGTTGTGCGATATATGTGCTTGTAGCACCCCCACAAAGGACTAAAATGGGTCCACAAAGAAGAATAGAAATGTATGTTGGTTTTTATTCTCCATCTATTATTAGATTCCTTGAACCTTTGACTGATGATATTTTTAAGGCATGTTTTGAAGACTGACATTTTGATGAAAACATTTTCCCATCACTAGGGAAAGCAAATTCAGTGCCTAAAGCACGAGAATAAATTACTTGGAATAACCTGAAGTTATCTCATTTTGATCCAAGAACAAATCAATGTGAGTTTTAAGTTCAAAGGATAATTCATTTACAAAATATTGCAAATCAATTACCGGATGTTTTCACCAGTAGTGAAAAGGTAGTTAAATATCATATTCCTGCTGCAAATGCTCCATTTAGAATTGAAATTCCTGAAGAAAATAAGGTCAACATAGCAGCAAATGAATCTATATCACGTCTGAAGCGCGGAAGACCTATTGGAGCCAAAGACAAAAATCTTATAAAACAAAAAATTCAACGAATAGATGATGGTACTCTTGAAGAGTCCTTATCCATAAAACAAACATCAAATTTTGTGTCCAAATTATCTCCTAATACTGATCCCCCTGAAGAGGGACCTCTTGAAGAAAACCAGAAACCTGGAAATAATGAGATCTCCATAAACTATGTTCATACAAGAGAGATTTTGGAATGAGATAAAATTATCATAGATGATGTATTTGCATTTAAGGTTGCTTTTGGCATCACTAGAAGTGATGATGAATTTGAACCACAAACTGTTGAAGAATGTTAACATAGAAATGATTGGTCAATGTGGAAAGAAGCAATCCAAACAGAGTTGAACTCACTTGCAAAACATGAAGTATTTGGACATGTAGTCCATACACCTAAAGGCATTATACCCGTTGGATATAAGTGGGCTTTTGATAAAAAAAAAATGCAATGAGAACAATGAAATTGTACGATATAAAGCACGACTTGTTGCCCAAGGTTTCTCGTTGAGACCCGGTATTGATTATGAGAAAAATTATTCTTCAGTGATGGATGCAATCAGTTTCAAATTTTTAATTGGTTTAGTGTTCATAGAAACATTAGATATGTGTTTAATGGATGTAGTTGCAGCATATCTATATGGATCATTAGATAAAGACATCCATATGAAAATCCCTGAAGGATTTACAATGCCTGAAGCCTTTTGTAATGAACCCAGAAGTGTTTATTCTATTAAATTACAAAAAAATATTATATGGGTTAAAGCAATCTGGTCTGATGTAGTATAATCGTCTTAATGAATACCTCTTAAAAAGAGGGTTTGAGAATGACGAGATTTGTCCGTGCATTTTTATTAAGAAAACAATATCTAGATTTGCTATTATTGCAACATATATTGATGATTTAAATATTATTGGTACTCCTGAAGAGCTCACATAAACTGTAACCTATTTGAAAAATGAATTTGAGATGAAAGATCTCGGAAAGACAAAATTTTGTAATGGTTTACAAATTGAACATTTTTCAAATGGAATATTTGTACATCAATTGATGTATACAGAAAAAGTCCTAAAATATTTTTATATGGACAATGCTCATCCTTTTAGTACACCTATGGTTATTCGATCACTTGATGCGAAAAAAGATCTTTTTTGACCTCCAGAAAAGGATGAAGAAATTATTGGTCCTGAAGTGCCATATCTTAGTGCTATTAGAGCACTTATGTATCTTACAAATTATACAAGACCAAATATATCTTTTGCAGTAAATTTATTGACAAGATATAGTTCAACTCCCACAAAAAGATATTGGAATGGAGTCAAACATATATTTCGCTATCTCCGCGGAACAACCAAAATGGGGTTATTTTATTGTGGAACAAATTCATAATTGATTAGATATGCAGATGCAGGTTATCTCTTTGATCCCCACAAAGGGAGATCACAAACATGTTATCTATTTACCTATAACGGTACTATAATTTCTTGGAGATCTGTCAAACAATCATTAGTGGCTACTTCATCAAATCATTCAGAGATTATCGTAATACATGAAGCAAGTCGAGAATGTATTTGGCTAAGATCAATTATCCAACACATTAAGAGAAAATATGGATTGTCAGCCATTGAAAATAGTCCCACAATATTGTTTGAAGATAATGTTGTTTGCATCACTCAACTCAAATGAGGCTATATTAAAGGAGACAAAACAAAGCATATCTCACCAAAGTTCTTTTATACTCACGAGCTCCAATAAAAGGGATAAATTGATATCAAACAAATCAGGTCAAGTGATAATTTAGCAGACTTATTTACAAAGTCTTTACCAGCCTCAACTTTCGAGAAACTTGTCCATAATGCGTGATCTTAAAGATTTGTCATAAGATATGTACTTTTGAAGGGAAATCAATGCAAATTGTACTCTTTTTCCTTCGCTTAGGTTTTTTCCCACTGGGTTTTCTTTTGTAAGGTTTCAATGAGACAATTTGACATTATTTTATTGAATCCTGAAGTATTCATATATAGATCTTGAAGTATCTATATAAAGTCGTCTATTGAATTTTAAAGTACATGGTCATTCAAGAGGAAGTGTTATAAATTCATATTTATGTATATTGAATGTCCATGAATCTTCAACATCTAGTGAGTGGAGTGCGCATGACAGCCAGGATCATGTAACTTCCATGCACCTCGTCATCCCTATGTAGGAAAGAGATCAGGTCCAAGGAATTTTGGTTCGTTAGGTTTTCTTCTTTTGACTCTCTCTCTCTTTTCATTTCTTCTTCTTCTTCTTCTTCTTCCCAGGTGGTTGCCGCTTCTATCGCAAGCGAAGGAGGAACTAGCTGGAGCTATGGCTAGTTGTGGCGTTGTTGGTGCTTCAGGTGGAGGCTGATCTGTGTTCTTTTTTATGTGGCTAATGGTTTCGGTTTTGGAGGGGGCTGCTTCCGCCGCGGCTTTATGAGTAACACTGAATATATACCTCGCTCAAAATATTAAGACTTTATGGGTAACTAAAATCAGTTCTTCAAATCAGTTGTTAATCTCATTCCGTAAATATTTTGTATCATTAAAATAATGAGATAAAATGGTGTAGTTTTTTTAAAAAACGAGATAAAACGGTTTAGTTTTTATCTCGTTTAAACCTGTTGTCGAAATTCCTGCCGAAACGTTCTAGTTTTGTTCCGTCTATTTTGTTTCGATTAAATAGTGTTTTTTTTAAATAATAAATAATTTTACAATATCAATCATATCTCTTAATCCGACCCTTTAGATTGTGTTGAAATTTTATGAAGAGTCTCTTGATATATTTATATATATTATATTAAAATTTCAGAGCAATCAAAATATGTAATGACCTTGCAATATTGATGATGTCATTCTCGTAATATTATACATATTCATTATTTTGTTCAGAAAAATCATTTTATTGTCTTTTTTTTAGATTAAATTTTTCTCGATTTCATTATTCAACAATGAGTTTATTATGAATTGAACTTTATAATTTGATTTGCTTTATTTAAGGTTATCATGGTTTTATAGCAGAGGTCACACATTTGAAAGTTAACCCAGGTTTACCCGAGCTGATTATTGTTGTTTTAATATTTTTTAAAGATGTTAACTTGATTTTTTTTAATTAAACTATATTTTATTAATTTTTAATGTTATCTTTGAACTTATCAAGTCGGACGAGTTATATCAGCTCAACTTTCTTTTCTTTTTTACTTATATTTGAAATTTATATTGCACAATTCTAAATAATTTTATTTTTGGATTTGAACTAAAACAAAATTGACTTAATATATTTAATTTTATATATATATAAAAAAAAACAGTACAACCTCAAAACGAAATGCCGAAACGTTTCAAAACCGAAACATTTTGTTCCAATTGAAAAAACAAAGCTACATATTTACTGGGAAAGATGCCAAATGAGGAAAATATATTATAGCTATGATTTTATATTTTAGAATTTTGATATTTTCAAAGAACTAAATATTCAATATCATATTGATTTCTTGGATGCATTAAAAATTAATTATTTCCCACATCATGAATTACAATTGAAAGTTAACACTCTTTTGAGAAATTTAAATCCTTGTGTAGGATCAAGATTAAAAATCCTAAAACCAGGTGCAAAAATTATGACAATTTGTTTTTTAGTGGGAATAAGATTTATATGCGACAAATTATTGTAGGAATAAAGAGACAGAAATGGCTATTTACATTAAAAATAAGTCGATTTTCAGTAAAAAAAAAAAGTTATGAAATGATTATTAACAAAAGTAAAAAATTAAAAAGAAAATTGGACTTTATATTTACCTCAATCAGTATTTTGGCATGGATAATGTATATGACTATATCAATAATTATATCTGCCGACGGAGTGAAAATCATGATTAAGGATAGTGACAATTATTTTAAATAATATAAAAAAAATGTGGATGAAGAAATTTCTGAAGATTTATAAAAATAATTATCAAAATCGAAAGATGACACCATGTGCAATGATGTATATTTTATATGGAAAAACATTGTTTGATAAAGAATGCAGAGATCAGTCAAAATGAACAATTATTTGGAATTTATAATTAATATTATTTATTTTATTTTCAAGTTCCATTTAAAAATAAGTATATAGTATTATATATTCCATTGACTATTTGCATATTAATCTGTATACAGGGGAGGAAAAGCTGTGTTGTTTGACCGTGGATATATAATGGATTAAATGAATAAAATATGCTAAGAAAATATGACAATATTCTTTATTGACATATTCGCATTAGCAAAAACAATTTCGCCTCAAGCTGGAATTAATTAATTTAGAATAAAATTCCTCAGACGATTTTAAAACATTTGACAAAGGGACCGAAAACGAGGGTGAAATACGAGATGATGCGAGTCTTAATTTTCTGTAAGCTGGAGCCGGGTCCAGAACCATCGGCGCATCTAGGGGCGGTCAGGCTCAGGCTAGGAAATCAGCCGGAGTAACCAGCCTGAACCCTGTCCGATACCATTAATTAACAGGTCTGTTTCGATCGAGTAACAATTATGTATATCTACATAAATGTATCCGGTGATTTGTTTAAACTTTGCTCAAAAAACATTTGATGAGAAAGCTTGTCTAAAGATATTCCAGTCATGAAAGACCAGTGAAATTGCAAGTTAATTGTAGAATCATAAGGGATTCATCGATCGAGAAAATAAATTCAGATTATTAAAATACCATCTCTACCTAAAAGCAACCTTCCAATGGATCATAGAAGCTAGCTAAGAACCGGACCCAGTGAGCAGTTCTTGGAAGAGAGTAGCCCGGATGAAAGCTGCAAAGGTCAAGAGAGTAGGATTGACCCGAATGAACAGATAATTCCCTGCAAAAAGATCACCAAAACGAGCCTGGCCCTCTCCTTCTTCAACAGTTTGGCACATGAAAGTCTAAACCTTTCCTCATCAAAAATCTTCTCAGGCTAGGAACCTTAAGCCCAAACCTCTTTATCAGATGCACCCTCCTGAACTTGTACCAGTTTATTGATTTGACAGCATTGATCAGTCTCTGCCCTTCTTCATATTCATCACATGAACCTTCACGTGAATTTAGATGGCAAGTTAATCTGCTAGTCTTCTAATCCAATGAAAGAGCAGTAGTATAAGTGATATGAATGAGATGGATGGCAGATTGATTTCAACAAGCTGTTGAGTACATTAAAATACAAAAGCAGAAGGTGCTGGAAATTGAGTGGCGCCATGCATGGTTGCTAGTGTACATCACGTACGTGCCAAAAGTCCCCGAGTGCTAATCTTTCACATTGATCTTGTTTGAAAGTCTTGGCTCACTGTCAAACCATACCGTTGCTTTTCAATTTGAGCTATACCATTTTGTCCGTCTCGTGACAGCCCAAATTTGGCTTCAAAACCTCTCGCCTTGTCACATCACACGGGTGTCATTCACGGATGAGTGCTCTTGAGCCAGCCGTTGAGATTTTCTTTAACGCCTTGTTCTTGTTTGTTTCAAGGAAAATGGTTTCCGAGAAACCACTTTTTAAACTTTCTTGTGTTTGTTTGTCTTTCGGAAAGTTGGTCAACAGAAAACACTTTCCAGTCAAAGAAAAATTTAGCTTGGTTTTTAGGAAAGTGTTTTCCAGAAAATTTGGGCGGAAAACACTTTCCGGAAGTTGTGAAAAATTTAGAAATGTCATTATTTGCTGATTATATCAAATTTGATCCTCAAATTTTGATTGTTATATATAATTTGTTTTGAATATTTATTTTTCAATTCCATCTCTTAAAATTTAATTTTTATATTAATTTTGGTCCTTATTTTTATAATTGCTATTTGCTTTTTTCTTATCATTTTTTTATTGAAATTTTTTATCTATCAAATTTGGTCCTCATTTTTTTTATTGTTACTTATTTTATTTGAAATAATTTATGAAATGTTAATTATTATTATTTTAATTTATTCACCTTTCATTTTTTTTTTAATTTTTTAGATTTGATCTCTATTATTTTGATTATTATTTATTTTATTTGAGATAATTTATGAAATTATATTTTTTTTCAATTTCATTCTCATTCAACTTTATAATTTGTAAGATTTGTTCCTCATTATTTTAATAAACTTGAAAAAAAAATTAATTTATTAATAAATTATTTTCCAGTTCATTTTCCATAACACAAACAAACACTGGAAAGTGTTTTCCAGTTCATTTTCTATAACACTGTCAAACATCGAAATTCACTTTCCAAAAGGAAACCACTTTCCAACAAACAAACGGGGCCTAAATTAAAAAAAATTGATTTTTTATATTATTTGCATTGGCTAATATTAAAAATAATTTAAAAAATATAAAATACATGCACCATAGCAGCAAAGCTTTCTCTAGCCTTTAGTATTTGGCCATTCTTCCAGAAAAAAAATCTCGACTGGCATGGTTAATATGAATAAAGCGAAGACGCATCTCACAGAAATTAGAAAACTCAGCCAAGAAGGAATCAACTATTTGGGAGAATGTGCGAGAATGTACAAACGGACAACAATTTCATTTTCTTTGTTACACGGCATACATCTGAATCTGAGGCCAGCTGACCAAACATTTGCAAGATTTAAATAACGAATCAAAAACGAAATAAAAAAATAATGACAATGAAAAAGACGAGTTAAGGCAGAATGCTGCTTAATAGAGCCTTATTCTTGTTTCAATCGAACTTCGACAGATTGGACATAACTGAAGGGTTTCTCCACAGTCGCAACATGTCTGATGAATAAAAGAAAAATTATGCATCAATTTCTTTCTGTCAACACATCTCCAAATATTTTACAAACTGAGAAAAATTCAGAGGATTGTATCTCTACCTGGTGCCCACAACCAAAGGCCATGTCCTTCGGATTACTGAGGCAAATAGGGCAAACCTGTACAGTAACGATGAAGTTAGTTTTGCAGTCAAATCAGCTGATAAAGTCGCCTGACTTTGCTGGAAAATTCATGGAAAAGGCAAGTTAACTTGAAGAAGACAAGGCTTCCAAATGCAGTTAAATCCTAGATAATAATGCGGTTCTTGACAGGGATGCTCTTGTGTGGCACCAAATGGGAATGGCACAAAAGAACATAGCACAGTGCAATATACAACATACTTAAGTGAAACCTAAAACCCTAATCAAATACAGTTGACTGGTTCTAAATGCAACAGTTTTATCTAGTGAAGAAAGTATACCACTGATCACAAAGCATTCCTAACATTTAAACTTACCTGATTATCATATGTTGAACTCGTCGCAGGTGGAGCTGAGCTGAAAGGTTGGCTGTCTCTTTGATAAGATGGAACACTTGGCTTAAAACTGGCAGGACGAGAAGGCTTAGAGCTGCTGAAAGATGCTGCACTGTACATAGGTGGAGGCAGGGGAACTCTCTCAGAAACAATTCCCTTGCTCTGACTGCCGGATAAAAGATGGCATAACAATTCAAATGACAAGAAAACAGATGCATCACTTCAAATAAAAAATAGAACAAAATAATTATAAAAAAAACTTTGAAACTAGCCAGAGGGAGAAGCGTGCATTACCCCAATAAATTAAGCTCTATAGTTGCCTTGTACTGCGAAGGAATTTCCATCAGAGCAGAAAGTGCAAATTCTGTCTCCTTTCTTGATGTGACCGCATTCTTTGACATTATTTCTGTGAAATTCACAAACTGGAGAGAAGCGACCATTGAAGAAGCATATATCAAAAAACACTGTTTCTAAAAACAAAAGAATAATTAAGATGGAAATCAATTAACACACCAAGTACTTACCTGGAAATTATCAAAGTCTCGATCGGGAATGTTATCATCAAACTCCCTCATCATATCCCAGGGCCCATCTCCCACCCCAACTAATATAATAGATAAGGGAAGCTTGCTGTAAGAAAACAAGTCTATGTTTAGGAAACAACCAGGAGGGGGGGGGAAAGGAACAACAGTAGAATACAAGTTACCCTGACTTTACCTTGCTCGTACAATGGCTTCCACAGTCTTCTGTTCCTGTGGACTTAGCTGGCCATGCTCAGTATCAACACTTCTAGTAACCTGAGACAACCATCAACAATAAATCAGTAAAGCCCTGGGAACAACACCTAGTTTGAATGAAAGCTTTCCTGGCCATCAGTGACCAAACCACCATTCACATGGAAGAAATGTTCACCAGTACAATGACAACAGGTTGTCAGCATTCTATAATTTCTTCCGTACATTGTTCAATTTCCCATATCTCATTCCACTCATTTTAATCACAAAAGCATTCTGCCCCTTATTTGTCTCTGAACTGAGATTATTACTGTAGAAAAGATAGCATACCTGTCCATCTGCAATTATCAATAGTACATGGTACTGGCCACCGCTCTTCTCAACAATGGTCATTGCCATTTCAATGACTGGTGCAAATGATGTAGGTCCTGCAACAAAATGATATGCATAAACTAAAAAAATCCAATTCTAGACTTCAACGAATACTATTATAAGATGAGAAGCAACAGTCTCAAAAAACAAGATTTAAACCTGCAAGTCGTAGATTGGGCACAATTTCCCTATACTGACTCAAGACTTCCTCAAATCCATTGCAAAACCTCTCATCAGGATAGAAACTGAAGACATCCTGATCATGTGTTGATGCTGCAAGAGAAAAGTGCTTGTTATTGGCAGTTGCATGAGTGAATGCTTATAACTAAGCAATCTTTGATCTATTGAATTCTCATATCCAAGTAATTTATCAATACATACCATCCCCAAATCCGAAACAGGGAATCAAGTTATCCTCATCAAAGGCAGCCAGTGTTTTCCCAATAATGGATATTGCTTGTTCATATGGATTGAAACCATCTCCAATATGATGCAAGCTTCGTCTGTTAAATGACTTGGCACCTATTATCAACTCAAATTTAATAGACTGTTCCGCAATAGGTCAGGCAACATACATTATAAGCAAAAAATAATAAAGGTTAACCTGTCCACTCATTGCTCTTTGTGAAATCAATACCAACAATGAGATTGGAAGATTCAAGACCAGCACGTGCAAGAGCCTCAGTCACCTGCGAGGAAAATAAGGATTCATTTTAATTCAAAATTCTGAAACTGACAAGAAGACCAGAGTCCATTTCAAGGAAAATGCATGACCACAGGTAGAAAATGGATGACGTTTTGGAAAAGAGAAAACACCACTGCCACCAAATCTGTTGTTTAAAGCATGATAAATCATCTAAAAATGGCACAGTTACATCTGACAAAGACAAAAAGGATAGTGCAGTTACATCTGATGAAAACAAACAGACATGGAATCTGAATGATATTAAGAAACTAGCAAGGAAATTAAGAAACTTCATTTCCAAAACGTGCTTGCCCACCCAACCCCTATTAATGCTACTTATCTGACAGAAAACTAAAATCAGCATAAAAACCACAGCATGTTAAATTACCTGTTGTAATGATTTGTAATCATCTGCAATCCTTGAATACCTCCTCTCAAGCCTCCTTCTGTCAATGGCACCCCCGTGGTCTTGAGAGGAAGTATAATGCTGATGCGACCCATATGATTGTTGTGATGTATAAGATTGCTGTGGTGGTGGTGTCAGTGGTGGTGGTGGATCGTGAATTTCTTGACTATATGATGGTTGTTGATAGGCATCCCATGAAGATGGATTCGAACTCCAGTTGGCTTCCCTTGAACTTTTGCCCCCCATCAACTTAATTTATCTACAACAAAAAACCCAATAATCAAGAGAGAAAAAAACTACGTGTCCTTTCCACAAATTATTAATAACCAAACACCAGAAGAAACCCAACTGTCAGGCTTGAATTCTTTATTCAAAACTCACTTCAGAAACGCGAATATAAACCCAAAGTAAAAACTGAAACACAAAACCCTTTAATATTTTCAGAATTCAGTTAAATAATGGCAGAAAAAAGTGGACGATAGATATTACCAAGAAGTTCCCAAATTTTGCTTTTTTAGCTATACAAACAAGTAATAGCCAAAAACAATGACTTCGCGCACACAACAGGCGGCGGCTGTAGAAGAAAGTGTCTTCCACGTAACTTCTATCTCCACCGCTTTAGACCATAAGCGGGACACAAGGAGAATACATGTTTATACATCAATTCCAGGTTAAGGAATTAAAACCAAATTGCATACAAGAAATAATCAAAACACGCCAACATTAATTAATTGATTAACTAATCGTCTACTATAATAAAACTAATTACAAGAAAATTAATAACAAAATATTAAAAAAAAGTCAACAACAATCTTAAAATGAAGTGCATTACCATGATCACTAAAGATCTAATTCAAATAAATTAAACGATTGGTAGAAAATTATTTGTTTAAAATAAATAAAAATTGGAGAGAGAAAAGGAGGAAGGAGATTTACTTACTAACTACTCTCAGCAGGATAGCAGTCTCTAAGCGTTGGGGGTGGTGGATCTGAATCTGTTATAGAGAGAGAGATGATTCTCTTCTCTTGAAAATTTTTGAAAGCAAAAGAAAGTGAATAGCCTCTCTTTTCTTTTTCTTTTTTTATTGATTTAACGGGAAAGGAAAAGAAAAGGGAATGTGAATCGAAAGATCTTGACATGAGTGTTTTCTTAAAGAAAAATATATTAAAATAATATTTTTTTAAATTTATTTTTGATACAATATATTAAAATAATATAAAAATATTTAATTTCAAATAAAATAAATATTTGTTTTCAAAAAAAAAACACATAAATAAAAAACTATTTTTCTTTCTTTTTCCTCTTCTCTAAAATAAATATGCGTTGAGATAAATTTTATTTAATCCTTCTATACGTAGCGAAAGTTTGATTTCCCACGTATTTTATATTTTTTTTACTTTTGATCTTTTTCCCTTTTCCTAATTGAAAAATATTGACCAAATACATTGAAAGTTGACTTCTCTCACTTTACGACCCAAACTCTTTAACTTTGAAAGTTGCGGATGCTAGAGGTGTTTTGAGGCCCGTTTTGTTATTTTGTTTGGGCTGTCAGCCCCTTTTTATCAAAAAAAAAGTTGTAGATCACATTTCTTTTTTAATATTTTTTATTTTCCATATTTGCTTTTATCTTTTATTTTATTTAATTTTCATGCAGATTTACCAAATTCTACATTTTTATCTTAATAAGATTTGAGATTTTTCCTAAGTTGGTTTGCCCAATTATCAAAATACTATAGTATTTATTTTTGTTTTTTTTCTTAGATTAGAAGGTTTGAATTTTTAATGAAACCATTTATCATCAAATAATGGTAGATTATATGGTCTAACCTATTTATCATGTGCACCGTTGACTTCCAATTTATTTACATCAACTATTATTGGTCTCTTATGATTATAAAATAGTATACACTCTTTCGATGTTTTAGTAATAGTTGTTTTTAAAGTATTTTTTATTTAAAAATATTTTAAAATAATTTTATTTTAAAATTTTATCTTTTATATTAGCAAATTAAAAAGATTTAAAAACACCAAAAAACTTAGGGGGTGCTTGACACCGCGTTTTAAAAGTATTTTTGAAATAAATTGATTTTTTTTATTTTTTACTTTAAATTAATTTTTTTTGATATTTTCATATTATTTTCATGTAGTGATGTTAAAAATAATTTAAAAAAAATATTTTGATGTATTTTTGAACGAAAAATACTATAAAAATAACATTAACCATACTTTTCAGACAATGAAATAAAAAAAATATTTTTAAAACATAAAAAAAAATATCTAGTGTAATTAGCTTTAAAAGTTGTGATGCATTTTATAAATCACGGGGCAAATTAACAACTGGCCTTTCATAATTTTCATTGCAAAAGCAGGATTCTTTTTATTTATTTATGAGTGGTTTAGTTTTGGATATGCGTAGGATAGAAGAGAGACGGATTTGATAAAGATGTTTCGACTTTCGATGTCTATCACGTTATTATACTTCTAGTATACGTCTTTGGCTGCTATTGGGTCACCACTGCAAAACTTGTTTCTTTCTTTCAGCTTCAACTATTGGGACATCGCTTGTATTTTCAAATTCTTTGCATATGAAACTATTATTTTATTTTTGAAGACTAACAGAAAGATAAGAAGAAATAGGGATATATTTGGCTTTTAATATATTTATGCACGGTAAAACTACGAATAAACTCCTATAAAAGACAAAAATGAAGGTCTGGATCAAGGGGTATTGTGGTACTTTCACACGTGTTTTTTTCATGGTAATCACTAAGTCCCGGGGTGTATATGTAATTTATCATTTTATATTATTTTTTTCGGAAACACTACAGGCGTGTCGTACGAACACGCCCACATTGTTTCACATCCACGTCATTCAGGCGGCGCGTGGCGAGTCGTTTGGTAGTGGAAACTACTCGTCCGCTGTGTCACCTACTGCGCCGTCATGTCCTCTACTTCCTGGTGCAGCGCGTGTCGGTTATCGGTGGTCAGTCTATCTTTGGTAAATGGTTTTTAGTTTTTCTCCCTTTTCTCTCTCATGCCGCCGGAAATTACATGTAAATCCTTATTGTTTGTGATTGTTTTATTTTAGTCCCTGATCTTTGATTTCGGTTTTATTCCTCATTTCTTCAATGCAAATTTTGATATTTTGATTATATATGTTAGTTTTCATTTCAGTCCTTATTCTTTTGATTTTTGGTTTGTTTTTTGTTCTTTTAATTTTTTCAGTATGCAGGTTTTAATTTATTTTAATTTTATCCTCCAATAGAAATTGGACATATATGCTACTTTTCATTTCGGTCTTTATTCTCTTAATTCTTTTAACAAAATTACACTGTATTTTTTATAAAAAAAAATGTCTTTATTTGTTTCCGTCCCAAGGTTTTTATTTGTTTCAATTTTATCATTCGATTCTAATTAATTATATTTTTTATTTTTTATTTTGGCTCTTATTCTTTGAATTTTTTATTTGGTATCAATTCCTTTTTTACACGTATTTATGCACCCATGCTTTTAGTTTTTGTTTTTAATTTTTTGTAGTTTAGTTTTTTATTGAGATTTTATTTTTATTCGGTTTAATCCTGAAATTTTAATTTATATTAAGTGTGATGTATTTTTTCAACACTAGGAAATCGATGCGGTCATGTTTCTAAAAATTAAGAGTTTTGTGCAATTATATAAAAATTTGTCTCCAAAAAAAATTATGTTGTTGGCCTAACAGACAGACTTTTTGTTATGCAAGGACACTCTACCCGTCAGAAATGTATTTTGTAGGCCTAGATAAGTGAGTAAAATTTTTGTTGTCTCAGACTCTTATAGGGAGTGGACGTCTTCACTCGAACTCAAGACATGTTATATAGATTACAAGTTATTTGTTATCACGTCAAACCTCTTGAATGGGGTCAAGAGAATATTTAACTATGTCATGCTAGAAGAGTGACTAAAATGGTCATAACAAAGAACAAACTTGGTCAAACTAATATTTCATAAATAAAATAAGGTTATAGGGTTCTTGGAATTTAAACCCTAATTTATTCCATTTTATGTCTTTTTGTACTTGTTGTCTTATTTTGCTCCTATCAACATCAAAAATTAAAAGATGAAGCAAATGTTTAATAAACTTAATTTAAAAATAAATAAATTGATAGATCATTAAAAAAATTATCAACGTTAATCGGAGATAAGTATTTGATCCCTTTTTTTTGTCAATTTTCCTTGATTTCTTGTGTTATTTTAGATTTTAAGTTATTTTCCTTTATGTTTAAGGATTTTGTTTCTCATTACCTAGTACGGGTCAATTCTTTAGCCTATAAACCTCCTAAGTTGATAAATCATTGGAATTTTATTAACGTTAAATAGAGATACAAATGTAAAGTTGACTTCTAAAATATTTAAAATATAATGCAAGAATTAAATAAAGGAAGCTTGATCATCTCTAATATATACACTTTTGATTTGATTAAGTAATAAGCTAAATGAGATCTTTGTTTCACTATGGCACAATTATTGTAGCAATAGACACAGACTACAATAGATTATAATAGTAAAAATATTATTTTACTTCTCGGTGCACAATAATTTTAGTTTTAGACTCAAATGTATTTTTAATTTTTTTGCATTTTCCTGCATAGTAAAATAACTATAATACTCTCAAATAAAACAGAAATTAAGAGTTGTCGTCGGGGGTGTCATTGTAATTTTACATTTTCATTGCACAGCAAAATAACTCTTTTACACTCAAATAAGACAAAACACAAGTGTTGCCTATGGGGGTGTTTCAGGCATTTCACATTTTTAAAATGTATAAATACGAATATGCCCCATATAAGACAAAATCCAAGAGTTGGTTGTAGGGGTGTTTTGGTAATTTACTACTTTTATATTATTATTTTTTGTCGAATATTGTGGGCGCGTCTTCCAGAACGTGCTAATGTTATTCGAACTCATGCCCTTTTCGAGTAGCGCGTGCGGTGTCGTACGATGGTGAAAAATATCCATTCAGTGTCTCCACGGATTTGCCTTCTTGTCCTCTCCCTTATGGTGAGGCGTGTGGCGGACAAAGATGTCCAGTGACATGACAGTGGTTGGTTGATCATTTTTTCTCCTTTTCTCTCTTTTGCATGCTAAATTACACAGCTGAACCCTTTGTTTATGGTTATTTCATTTCAGTCCGTGAGCTTTTGATTGTTTTGTATTGTCCTTCTTTTTGTTATATAAGTTTTGAATTGTTTCAATTGTGTCCTTCTATTGAAACTGATTATATATTTTTGTTTCATTTCAGTCCTTATTCTTTTAATTTTGGGATTGATTTGAAATCCCTTAATACTTTTGGCATACAAGTTTGGATTTTTTATTTTTTTTTCTTCAATTGAAATTGATTATATATTTTGGTTTCATTTCGGTCCTTAATCTTTTAATTTTAGGATTGGTTTTAAATCCCTTCATATTTTTGGTATAAAAGTTTGGATTTTTTTTCAATTTTGTCCTTTGATTGAAATTCATTATATTTTTTTTCATTTATGTTCTTATACTTTGAATTTTTTATTATATTTAATTCTTTTATTCTCTTATTTCTTTTTTATATATTTCTCAAATAGTCCCTATTTGTTTCCATGTTTATATATATATGCTCTTAGTTTTTTTATATTACTATTATTTTCTATTTTATTGAGGTTTTATGTTTTTTCTTTAATTTAGTCCTTAAATTTTAATTTGTGTTTTTGATCATTTGAAAATTGATCTGTCTTATTTTTTCCCTTTGAGTTTTTTTATTTATTCTTCAAATGAAATGTTTTTTTAAGGTTAATAATATTTATTTTTGTTTTGTCATTTATTTTTTTTTTTGTTTTTTTTTTTGTTGTTTTGTTTAAAATTGACTTTTGCAGATTTTTATCTATGACATTTCAGATCTAATATCACGTAAACAGAAAAAATATGAAGCCACGCGTAGACAAGATTGGTGGAAAATATGTACTAAATTATCTACAATGAAAAATATGCTAGCAACTTGCCCTGCGTTTCACTACAGCCAGAACCAAAATTTTTAACATTTTAAAAAAATATTAATGATCCTAGATTTTTTTCAAAAGTACATGGAATTTTTGAAAAATCTAACTCTTTAACATTGTTTTATATAGATTCAATATTTATCCTCGTGAAGCTCTTTCTTTTAATCGAATCTTAACTGTCTATGTAACAACCTGAAACACTCTCGTATTTTTTATACGTGTTTATGTAATTCCAATGAATAAGTAAATGAAAAAATAAGATATTTTTTATGTAAAAAAGTCTGAACCACCTTTCAATACTCTTAATACATACAATTTTAATTATACTATATAATAAAGTTACATCCATATAAACTATTTATAAGTTTTTCTTTTCCTGAGAATACATGTATTCTTCTTGTATAAAACTGGTAGCTCGGTGACTTGAAGAAATTAACATCCTTAAAGTAGTTCGCCTAGGACATACATAAATTTCAAAATAAAAAATCTTAAGCATTTGCACCATCTCAATTGCTAATGATTAATAAGTTTATTATCAAAACCCATTTAATACATTTTTCCATGGATCTTATATTAATTTTCAATATTTATGTGTTTTTTATCATTCCCAAATAAATTTTCTTCTAATCTTTTTAATGCATCACATTATCATTTTTACTTCGTAATGATTATTTCAACTTAATTTAACTTGTTCATTTACAAATCATTCCTTCCATCTTTAAAATCGATTAGTCGTATACAAACACTTTCATATAGTGTTCATTTGATATCCAATTTATCTCATAACTTTTTCCACTTCATGGATATATATTCAATTTATATTAACATTTTTGTTTCTCGACCCATGGAATTTACCCCCACAATTTATTTTCTCAACACATATATACCAAGAATTGACATACTTATCACTACCTCAATCTAATATTAAATCATGACTCAACCATCTTGCATCTCAATTCTTGTCAATTATATTTAACAAATCATCCATACGGTAATATACAACATAGATCATAAAACATCAAAGAAAGGAGTGAAAGGTGGGATTCCATATTTATTGGAGTCAGTCTCTTTGTCCATGGTAACACTTTATCAAGGTCACTTCTAATATGAGTACGAGGAACCTAGAAAAATGCAACATTTCAATGTAAATATCAAAATAACCTATAACAATGGTAATGAGAGAATTACTAACTTTTCTCTCTTTTTATATAAATCAAGCATCAAGACTCATTTCTAACATTCATTCATTTCTTTCATAACTTTCCACCTTGACATCATAATACCCTTTATTATCCATCAATTTAACGATATTCATAATGTCATTATCAATTCATATTTAGTATCATCATCCATTAATTAAGGATGTTTTCTCAAAGAAAGTCGATACCAACCCACTAGTATCAATGATTGTTATTTCGCCAAATAGCAAATTAAAAAACTTAATGGTGTCCATTAGCTTTTCCCTTTTCTCGTGGAAATAACTAATCAAATTTGATACAAAACATCTAGTGTTATTAAATAAGAATAAAAAGAGCATGTATAAGAACCAACTAATCATCATAAAATAAAACTGTAATAATGATAATATAATGAAGACCCAAGGATGTTAATGGGTACCCGAGGATTAGATTTCTTGAAATGCATGCTATATTAATTATATATCTAATAAAAAAAATAATTATTTATAAACTATTCATATGAGTTTCGAGTATTCATGTGAGTATTCATTATCTAACCATAATTTGTTGTTCAATAAAAACTAAAATAGTTAGCATGTTTGCGTGTGTAATAGATTATAAAACTACAAATATTATACATGTATGTGTGTTTTATGTTAATATTAATAAACACACACACATGCACACATGCACCGCTAAAAACAAAGGGGTTATTAGCAACTACCAACAATCTCATATGCAAATAATATATACTAATTTCCCAACAATGGATTATTCATTGTTCATTTGTCCAATAAGTATATTTTAAAATTGAGTTTTTAAAACTATTTATCCATTTATTTAATGTTTTTATAATAATTTATAGATATTTCAAAAATAGTAGAACGATATATAAAGAATATAAATTAATACTATAGCTTATTTTATCAACCATAACAAGTCAAAATAAAATTAATTTAATAATAAACTTCAAAATCTTGTTAGACTTGCACCCATATAGATAAGCCACAATTAAATAAAAATGTTCTAATCATGAAAATGGTGGTGGAAACGAACCAAGATAATATTTATATTATAAGGTAGACAAATATGTAATGCTCAAGGCAGATGATAAATGTTACATTTATTCCTAGCTAGCTATATTAAAGTGTTAAAAAGGCAATAAAACTAGCATTTCCTTTGTGAAAATGTAGCAAATTACTTTCTATGTTAATCTAATCTCGTAGAGCTAGATATGATCCTACAAGAGTTTAGTACAAATACAGAAGACAAGAAAAACCCATTTTTGTTTTATTGTAAATAAGTTTAATGTTGTGTAAGATCACTGAAAATACAAATAAAACTTAATCTTCAAGAAGAAATATGCATATAGATTTCTAATTTTACTTGTTTTCTTTACTACACCACATTTGTTCCATGCAACATGAAATCCTACAATATATTTATCATTATAAAATATATTTATTCTATTTTAGCAATAGGCTCTTCATTGCTAAATATGTTGCTAATATTAAAAAAAATATATACACACATAATTGTTTCTAATTAAATTAAATTTAATTATCGTTTTCTTATATCCTTTTCTTAATTTGTTTTTATTTATTTATCAAATTATTTCCTCATTTTTTTATTTATTTTATTTGAAATAATTTATAATTGTTTTTTTCTAATTCATTCTCTTCTAATTTTTTGATTTTTTTAGATTTAATCTTCATTTTTTAGATTATTATTTGTTTTATTTTAATTAAATTATAAAACTAATTGTTTTTAATTTCATCATTCTTTATTATTTTTATTATATTTAGTCCTTGGTTTTTTTTTTAATAAACTTGATAAAAAAATATTAATAAGTTATTTTTAAATTTATTCTTATAGCATATGAAAATTATTTTTTATCTTATTTTTTTTATTATACTATTAATTTTTTTTTAAAATGACTTTTCAATAGTTTATTTTACTTAAAAAATATTGTTTTCTTAAATAACTTTTCCGCAAATAAATGGGGCTAAAGAGGTAGAGCAGCAAAACGAGAATCTTTGAAGACCACACAACACAAGTTGAAGGTGTCAGTCAGTCACTCAGACAGTCAGTCCACTCTTATGTTCGGTTTTCTTGCTTTCCTTATACCCCGCGAAAATATTTCCTCTCCTTGACGAACTGAATTCGACGGCTCCGATATTTTTTATTCAGAAATGAAGCAAAAAAGCGAAAAGCCTTACACTGCCAAGCAAATAACCTCTGCTCTGATTGCCTTCATTTTTCTTCTGGGCGTGCTCTGTTTGTACTATGGATCTTCTTTTGCTCCTGCTCTCTCCAGATCTGACGGCGAACATGACGGCTCGGATCCTGTTCTCGGCGGGAATATTAGGGATTTTGATGATTTGTTTGAGGACCAAGAACATAACCCAGAAGTCCCCAAAAGCATTCCTGTACGTTTTCCATATTAATTACTAACAAATATGAACTAGGTTTTGATTTATTTTGTGTTTAAGCATTGTTTTGTTAGTATTAAATTGAGCCGGATTTTTTTTTTCTTTGTAGCATTTTGTTAATGTTTAATTGTGTCAAAGCATGCTTTTTTGTTTTTTTAAGTATGTGAAAGTAATGATTTTTAGTTCAACTTATTTGTTATTGCTGTGTGTTTTGGTTGGATGTTACAGATCTGTGATATAAAACACTCAGAGTTGATACCATGTTTGGATAGAAACCTTATCTACCAATTGAAATTGAAGCCAAATTTGACTTTAATGGAGCATTATGAAAGGCATTGTCCCCCTCCAGAGCGGCGTTTTAATTGTCTTATACCACCTCCTATTGGTTACAAGGTTTGTGAGTGTTCTTGCTGGTGTATGTGTTTGTTTAATTTATGCTTTGCAGTTAGTTTTGATTCGGACGAAATCAATCAATTTTTAGAATTCCAGATCCCTATAAGGTGGCCAGAGAGTAGAGATGAGGTTTGGAAAGCAAATATACCTCATACGCACCTCGCGCAAGAGAAGTCGGATCAGAATTGGATGGTGGTGAATGGGGAAAAGATAAATTTTCCTGGTGGAGGAACCCATTTTCATGATGGAGCTAATAAGTACATTGTTTCTCTTGCTAGGGTAATACAATATCTTGATCTTCTGTTTTGTTTGCTTAAATGTTTATAAAGTGAGTCAAACCAAGCCTCTTAATTTTTGCTGGTACAGATGCTTAAATTTCCCAATGATAAACTTCACAATGGTGGGAATATCCGGAATGTTCTTGATGTTGGTTGTGGAGTTGCAAGTTTTGGAGCTTATCTTCTTTCCCACAGCATTATAGCTATGTCCATCGCACCTAATGATGTACATGAGAATCAAATACAGTTTGCGCTGGAGAGAGGGATTCCTTCAACTCTTGGTGTCTTAGGCACTAAAAGACTTCCTTATCCAAGTAGATCATTTGAACTGGCTCACTGTTCTCGATGCCGTATTGATTGGCTCCAGAGAGATGGAATTCTCTTGTTAGAACTTGATAGATTACTAAGACCTGGAGGGTATTTTGCCTACTCTTCTCCTGAAGCCTATGCACTTGATCCAGAAAATCGAAGGATCTGGAATGCAATGCATGACCTTTTAAGAAGAATGTGTTGGAGGGTTGCTGTGAAGAAAGATCAGACTGTTATTTGGCAAAAACCATTGGGTAATGGCTGTTACTTGAAGAGGGGTCCTGGGACGCAGCCCCCGCTATGCAGCACTGGTGATGACCCAGATGCAACTTGGAATGTGCACATGAAGGCCTGCATAATCCCCTACTCAGCAAGTAAGTAGCAATAGAGTGTACATTTACAGAGCAGAAGACACTGGATTCTTTTTGCTGATACACTCATCTTCGGTGGAATTGCTATAACTTTGTTTGTATACTGGGAATTCAGATCAACATACACATAAAATTTAAAACACTATACTCTGAAACTGGGAGCAATTGTACATTGATGAAACTAAAACCCAAATTATATATGGATGAGATGGGGCTTTGTGGGCCATATGATGTAATATAACAAGATAAAGAAAGAAAAGTCATATCCTTGAAAGCATGGATGCTTTTCGAGAATAGACTCTTTGGTTTGCACCTAATACCTGAAAATGACTAAGAAATGCTGTTGATTGTTCTTTTTCTTTAATGACCTTGTTAGGAGTTTAATTTACTTGTCACTGTTTTTTAAGCCTTTTAAACATTTCAGCTAATCTTTTTTCCAGTTTCTTAAACTTGCTTGCCATTTATTAACAGAGATGCACAAGGAAAGAGGAAGCGGACTAGTTCCTTGGCCAAAGAGGCTTACTGCAGCACCCCCTCGGTTGGAAGACATTGGTGTCAGTCCTGAACAATTCCATGAAGACACTGTAGGTTTTTCAAGTTTATAGCATTGCAGAAAAATGATATATTCTCCCCTCTCGTTTTTACTATTATGATACCTTTCATCAAATACATATTCTTGTGGTGCAGAACATTTGGCAATTTAGAGTGAATGAGTACTGGAAACAGATGAAATCTGTTGTACGGAAGAATTACTTCAGAAATGTCATGGATATGAACTCAAACCTTGGAGGTTTTGGTGCTGCCCTCAAAGATACAGATGTCTGGGTGATGAATGTTGCTCCAGTCAACATGTCTGCTAGATTGAAGGTCATTTATGATCGTGGCTTAATTGGAACAGTTCATGACTGGTATGCATTTAACCACCCTTATATATCTCTCAAGGCTCACCTTGGTATTAGTATCAACAATTTTTACTGATATAGGATTTCTGGGTTCTCTATGCTGGTTGCTCTATATCAATAAACTAGAGCTTATTTTCTGTTCATGTGTCATGGATAAAATATTACTGATCTTGTCTGAAGAAACTTGATCCATTGACCAATAAATTGACTCATAAAATAAAGTATTCATGTAATGTTTGTGTTTTGGTGAAGTGCAAAATATTCGTTTCTAGCACAAGCTGTTTAAAGGCAAAGAATTTGAACTTTGTGTTTCACTTTTGGAATGATTTTATTGTGAAAACTCCAATCGCCTGTCCGGGTGATGATGTGAATTCTAATGGGACATACAGCTTAACTGAGACTCACTCTTAACTTTCTCCACTGTAACAAGGACTGCCTTAATTAGATTTGAAAAGGATTTTGCATTGATCATCCATATAACTATCTAGATACCATGGCAATCCATGATTGCTTTCTTCCTTTGAATTTCTCAATGCCGCACTTGAACAAATAAATAGTGTTTAACTACTGTATAGTGCTCCTCTTCTTCCAAGCTCTCATTTGTGCCACTCCTGTTTTCGAGTTTGTATATGATTTTCACATGATATAATTTATAGGTGTGAAGCATTTTCTACATACCCACGTACATACGATCTTCTTCATGCCTGGGGAGTATTTTCTGAGATTCAGGAGCATGGGTGTGGTGTAGAGGATCTATTAATTGAGATGGATCGGATTCTAAGGCCTGATGGGTTCGTCATAATAAGAGACAAGCCCTTAATTATAAACTATATCCGAAAATTTGTGACTGCGTTAAGGTGGGATCGCTGGTTATCAGAGGTTGAACCAAGGAGTGATGCTCTCTACTTGAGTGAAGAACGAGTTTTGATTGCAAGAAAGAAGTTATGGAGTGAAGGGGTTTCAGCAATGTGAGCATGATGATAAGGTGATACTCTTATCAACTCTTTTTCTCGAAGGACATGACAGTCAGCTAGGTCATGTTCATATCGTAGTCCTTGTAAAACTTGAATTTCAATGTCCAGTTAGCTTAAATATTGTGTAGAGGAGTATACTCAAGACTAACTAATTGCTCTTCATTTGCGTTGTAAAAGATAACAGGGAATCTTCTCTCTGCAAATTTGGTTTTCTTATCAAATTGATCAATATGGGAAGCCAGGCCCTGTGTTCTGGCATCACTTTTACAGTAGGATCCTCTATCGGCTGCAAAGAAGATGAAACCACGAAGAGGCAGATGATACATTGGTAGAGTATCGGAGCACACAGGAGTCGACACAGCTTTGGAGTAGTTCCAAACTCCCATCGGTGAAAAAGGAGAAACCACAACCTCTCATTAACTATTAAAACTAGGAGATGTTGTTTTGTATTTATTCAAATGTTACCACTAAACATCAATGCTAACCTTTTCAACTTTTATCCCTCAATATTTGCATCAACTCTTCTCTTTAAACCTTCATAGTTTGGTGACTAACCTCTGTGTGCTAAGCATGTCGCATAGAAAAATAGTAGCCCACAAATTACATGATCGTTCCTTGCCCTGATTTGAGGGGTTGGCACACCCAATTTTCTCTTACATGCTGGTCTGATAAAAGAAAAATCTGAGAAAAAAATTTAATGATCTATTGATTGATGATTTTGATTGAGGAAAACTAATATTGAATAATGAAAATAAATAAATAAAGATATTTAAACTCGTGTGAACTTATAAAACTTGTATTTTGGTCCATTTGATCTAAAACATCAAACATGAAAAAACCGATCAATTCCTAATAGATTAAATATTGAAATATGAAATAAAAAATAAATCAATCAAGGGATATGAAAGAAAAGAGAATAATTACAACTCAAAAAAACTAATCTCACTTAGGTTAATCTATTAAACTCATGAGTTAAGTCATGAGATCAGAATAACTAAAAAAACAAACAAATAAAACCATAAAGTCTAATCTAAAAATAGAAAAAAATAAAAGAATATCGACAAAAATTCATCCATCAAAACCAAACATGTGTCACTTGTTGAGGAAAACGATGTCGTGAAGAGTCGAATAACACAGTGGAAGAAAATCCTTACCCTCTATATAATGACACATGTCCGGCTGAAGAGTCATGACTTCTTATACACCTGACATGTTTTGTTTTTATTATTATTTTGAAAGACTAATTTATCCACGTGAAATCTAAGTGTTAGGTTTCAAGTTTTTAGATCTCAAAACCCTATATTTTAATCATTTTTTTTTACTTAGAAACATGAAAACAAATTTTATAACCCTCTAATCTCTCATTTTTAACAACAAAACATATTATTTATCTAAACAAAATTAAAATGAAATTTAATAGAAAATTCTAAACTTCTATCTACTTTTTTTAGCATCATTGAAGGTGAAAACCACCTCCTTGAAGTCCCTCTCTCAAAGAGTTAATGCATAGACACCAAAATTGCAATTATTGATAGTTGGAATCTAGCCACTTAAAATATTTCTCTCCTCGAAATGTTTTGCTAACTTTCTCTCAAGATCTAATAACTCAGAAACAAGAAAAATAAGTTTGAGATCAACAAAAAAAATCAAAAATCATAGGGACTAAATCTGGGAAATAAATTAAATTGATGGATAAAAGAGTAGATTTACACTCCTTTTGAATAGTAGATAGAAAAAAGCAGTGCCAATTATTTTTTTAATTGAAATTTAGTTTATGGTTTTTTAATCTTATCCATTACAACAATTCTAAACTTTCAAATGCAAAAGTGCAATGCTACTAGATTCTAAAACAATCTCTATGTTAAGGCTCAAGTTTTAAGCTTATAGAATTAACAAAAGGTAAGAGAGAATAAATAAGGAATTATAGGCACAAAAAATAATAATATAGAAAGTATTGTTTTATTGATTTCTTCTCTTTTAAGCTACAAATTCCTATTTTATATATTAGTATTTTCTTAAACTACTAGCAAGAATTAACTAATTTCCAACAAATTCATATGGAATTTAGTCAAGTAGTTAACTACTTAGTTTCACTTATAACACATACGGAATTTTCTTATTTATCATGTTACAAATTTTATAACTCTTCCTCTTATTCAACTAGAGTTCTACTTCTATTACTACTTTTATTGCTTCTGGAATTGTATGTTAATCATTGTTTGTTTATTGGAATTGGCTATAACAATACCCCCTATAGAGAGCATTGTTATCATAAAAATAAACATTAAAATCTAGAAATTATCTTTGCAAGTCTTCATGTGGAGTGGAATCCTTTTCAAATAAATTGGACCACTACACTAACACCATAGTAATAAATTGGTTGCCAACTTATATTATTTTTATCCAAAATGGTAGTAGAAAAGACCTTAATATTTTCATGTTCATCAACAATTGGTAGGGTAGAAAAGATTACTTCTTGATATCCAACATTTTTCTTAAGCAATGTGACATGAAATACAGTACGTATTAAGGCCTTTTCTGGCAGCAATAATTTATAGGCTATTCTTCCCATCCTTTTTTCTATCTTATAAGGGCCAAAGAGTCTAAGAAGCTCTTTCTCTTAGATACATTAGCTTGTTTATAGGGTTGAATAATTAGATAAACTTAATTTCCCATCTATACCTATCCTTGTCAATAACATGTTTCATTATGTTTCTGGCTATCTTTAAATATTTATAAAAAAAAATGAGTCCATATTGGTTCTAACCTGCAACTTCTCTTATATAACTGCTACTAAAGATAAATATTGTAGAACCATCTTTTTATTTAATAGGGCATAACCATACAATGCTTGAAAATAAGATACTTTAATTGAGAATGGTTGTTGGTATTATACCACCATTATGCCAAAGACAACCATAAACATCACTTCATTGGACTGAACATAATCATGCATCTTATATAGGTTTTTAAGCATTGAATTACCCTCTCTGGTCCTAATCTTTTAAATAGACCTCTCTAGAAAATGCTTGTGAATATTTAGTTCCTATTTGTCACAATTAAAGTTGGTAAACCATGAAACTTGTAAACATGATTAAAAAAATGTTTGTGTTATATATTGAGGTGAAAATGGATGTGCAAGAGCAATAAATTGGGCATATTTGATTAGTATATAAATTATCACCATAATAATGTCCGTTCCCTGAGAGTTTAGAAGTGCTTCAATATAATCCATTGTAATATGCTTTCATGTTCCTTTTAGTAGTGAAAAAAGTTGCAGCAAACCTAAACCATTCTTTATAGTTTGGACCTTTTACATGTATCACATTCTTCAATTAGTTACTTGATTGTTTTTTCATTGATGACCTGTAAAAGAAAGGCTTGAGTCTTTTATATGATTTTTAAATACCTAAATAGCCCTTAACACAAGAATTATATGCAATTTTAAGTTTAATTGGTCTTTTTCTTAGACTCTCTTCACTGCCAATAATAATTTTATTCTTATATTTTAGGATTCTATCTAATAAAGTAATGGTTAGTTGGTGGCATTAGGTAACTTCACAACTATAATATGTTTTAACTTGGAATCTTACTTATAAGATTTATTGATTTTCTCATACCAAGTTGGGAATATTGCTATAATAACATGATTGCTACTAGAATTGCATCTTATATTTCATCATTTACCAATAAACTATCCTACCAATTCCTTTTTCTAGATTAATCATCTATCATTAAATTATCTATTTCTTTTCTATATTGAATTGTATACTTTAATCCCAATAGTTTGGTCACACTTTTTCATTATATAGAAGTATGAATTTTCTAATCTAATAGGTATTTCAAACTTTTACGATCAATTTTGATAATGAAATAATCATGCTCCAAATAAGGTCACCATCTATTTATTATTGTTAGTATAACCATGAACTCCTTCTCATATATTGATAATCTCATGCACTAAGGACTTAAAGTTATGCTAACAAATGTTAAAGGCCTTATATCTTGGTTAAGCATTACCCTCAATCTCGATGCATATACATCACTTTTAAGTATAAAAATCTTATAAAAATATAGTACAACTAATATTGGCGCTTCATATAATGCCTTTTATGTTGATCAAATAATTATTGACCTACTGGATTCTATTTGAAATGGTTTTTCTTTAATAGTTCAGTGAGACATTTGATCAGAACTCCAAGTCCTTTAATAAACTTCATGTAATAGCTAGTTAACCCTAAAAAAACCCTTAGTTCTTTAATATTTTATGTAATAAGCTGGTTTTTTGATATAGTTAATCTTTTTAAGGTTAAATACAACTCTCTATTTCAAATCAATGTGCCCAAGATACTATGTTTTGTTTTTACGAAAGATGCACTTTGACAATTTGACAAACCATTGATTATCTCTCAAAGCTTTCATTGACAACTTGAGATGTTTAACACGCAATTCTAAAGAGTAACTATATATCAAGATATCATTAAAAAAAATCTAGTGCACATCTCATGAGGTAAGGTTTCAATACATGGTTCATTAAAGTTTGAAAAGGTTGTGGGGATATTAGTAAGGCCGAATGACATTACTTTAAACTCATAATGTCTCTAATATGTTCAAAACATAATTTTAGGTATATCTTCATCCTTCATTTATACCTAATGATGTTTTGACCACAGGTCCAACTTTGAAAAGAATTTGGACCCATTAAGCTTATCCATCAGTTCATTTATAAGTGGTATTGGAATGGAATTCTATAGAGTAACTACATATCAAGATATCATAAAAAACAAACTAGCACACACCTCATGAGGTAAGGTTTCAATACATGGTTCATTAAAGTTTGAAAAGGCTGTGGGGATATTAGTAAGGCCGGATGACATAACTTTAAACTCATAATGTCTCTAATATGTTCAAAACATAATTTTAGGTATATCTTCATCCTTCATTTATACCTGATGATATTTTGATCATAAGTCCAACTTAGAAAAGAATTTGGACCCATTAAGCTTATCCATCAATTCATTTATAAGTGGTATTGGAAATTTATTCTTGATAGTAAGTTGTTTTAATTGCATGTAATCAACATAAAATCACTATATGTTATCCTTCTTCTTAACCAAAAGTATTGGTGAAGTAAAAGGTCTAGTCTGTTGTATAATTCCATTAGTTAAATCTCAATTACTATTCTTAAACCTTTTTATTTATAACTATAAGAGTTTATGTAAGGCCTAACATTAATTTGTTTTGCTTCTGAAAATCAGATCTGATTTGATAGATTCCTAACTAGTGGAATTTGTTTTGGTTCTTCAAAGACAATCTAGAATTCCTTCAATAATGCCTTGACTTCCTCACTCACAATGTGATCATCTAATACTTTAGAAATACTTATAGAAAATAGTTGTCCTACAAAGCCAAAAATAGCTTATTTTAGGCTCTTATAAACCTTGGTGGCTGCTATAATTTGTAGCTTTGTTTGCTCTCTAATTCTCTTGAGGTCTATAATTCTACCCTTGTTCTTGAAGGAAATCTTTATTTTAATAAAATAAAATAAAACCAAAGAATATCTTCTTAACCAATCTACATCAAGAACCATATTATATTTGTCCAATTTAAGGATTCTCAAATAAGCATAGAACTTATATCCTTGCATTAACCAAATGAGTTTTGGGCAGTAGGTATTATACTTGATGATGCTTCCATTAGCTATTGTCACTGCCAAAATAAAGTCTTTTGAATCACAACCTGAATGTTTTCATCAATGAAGTCATAGGTACCACTACTATCAATCAACACTATCAACTCATTTCCCTGACAATCTTAGTGAATCTTTAAAGTATTATATGCATATATATTTTTTATAGCATTAAAAGAGAGACCATATTCTTTTTATTATTCCAAGCTTTGCCTTAATACCATTGGTATATTTTTTTTTTCTACCTCCTTAAATTCTTCCACTTTTTCATCCACACCTTCAATTAAATGTAGCCCTTTACTATTGCATTTATGCCCTACTTTATATTGTTCCTCACTCGTATAACATTGTCCAAGACATCTTCTCTTTTCATACAATGATTATGGAGGTTATTTTGTTTTTGAATATCACTTTTTAGTTGATTGGAATTCTTTAGAGGTAAGTTCTTTCCCTATTTATTGATTCCAATACTAAAAATTAGTTTGACCATCATTTCATTTCTATTTAACACAATTGCATTTGATTTCTCTTGCCATTTTGTTTGCTCAAATGCTTGCATTAACTACGAGGACTTGAAAATCTTCAACATAGGTTTCATATCCTCCTTCAATCCACTAGTGAAACTGGATATGTAATAAGATTCTAGAAGAACATGATTCATGGTTAGCATTAAATATCTAAGTTCCTCAAAAAAAGTTATAGTCTTCTGCTTCTCTTTCCCGGGAGAGTCTTAATTAACCAATTTTTTGTTACACTCTTAAACCATATTTTCCTGACCCCAAATCACATGTAAATTTCTTTAGTAAAATCCTCTTAATTAACCATATCTCTACAACCAACTATGAACCCTTCAGACCATATTTATGCCTTCCATTCTAGATACATGAAAGTCATTTGCACCTACTAGCTTACTAGAATAAGGTGCAACTTGAGTATTTTTGCATTTTCTAAACCAACTATTTGGATTTTCCTTATAAAAAATTTGACAGTTCCATCCTTGGCAAAGGAATATTGTGATTTTGTAGGAACATAAGATAATAGTATGGAAAGTACTGTTTTGTTGATTTCTTCTCTTTCCGGCTACAAATTCTTCTCTTATATACAAGTATTATTATTGTCTTAACTAACTACTAACTAGAACTAACTAACTTCCAACAGGTTCACATGGAATTCAGTCAAGTAGTTGGCTACTCAGTTGCCCTTATTACACGTGGAGTTTGCCTATTTATCACTTTGTAAATTCTGCAACTATTCCCAACTGGAATTCTGCCTCTGCTTCCTTTGCTTTTGGAATTGTGTGCTAATCCTTGTTTGGTTATAGGAATTGGTTGTCAAAACTATAGACAGAAGTTTCAATCTTTCCAACAGCTTGACCAAGTCTGTGAAGTTCCTTGATTGCCTGAGATTTCTGTTGCTAGGTTCAATCCAACTTCCACAATCATTGCTAAATGAAGCCCCTTGGTCATTCCGGCTTGAAATAAGCTTTTAGCAGTTCTCAGAAGACTCCATGCTGTTTTTTTCATTCATTAGATGTTGATGTTTTGCATTTCGAGTCATGCAATTGCTATTCCACCAGTTCGAGGGAAGGAGGATTATCTGTGGAGGTCAGATTATCAGAATTATCTGTCGGGGGCATGCACACACTCGTACGTGTTGTCAAAACAATGAAGCATGACTTTGTCTTTTATGCAGAATGAATAAAGAGAAATTTCAGAGATGTAACTGTTTGTTTTTCTATGTACGTCTCAGGTTGGGAAGCATGGTCTGGATCATCTTCCGATTACTGGGAAACAGATCACAGCTCCGACAGGTAACTTTGGCGGCGTCATTTGCTCCAAATTGTTGTCAGGCATATGCATACCAGCAGCCATCTGTGATTTTACGATCCCGTGTATGAAATTTGAAATCCATTCATGCAGCGTATACTTCTAGCCTGTACTTCATGCAGAAGATTTCAGATTCCTCTAAACGAGTACAGCTTTGAGATTGGGTGTATTTTTGACATCTCCAGTCTCCATGTTTTATTGCCAAGACCCAATTCTGGCTTCAGGTTTGGGACACAAACCTGTTGCAGTTCCCCATTAATAGCAGTGCTGCTGTCTCACATCTATGCATAATCCACTTTTTTATATAAACTATTTCAATATCTTCAGGTTTGTATTATCAGAGAGTGATGTAACATTGGATGAGAATTTAAATGTTATCCCAGGGACGAGAGGGTTTGGGGATCGTTATTTTGGCACAAATAAATAGGCATTAATAAAAGAACCTTCATCAATCTAGCTACCACCCTTTCCCCACTCCCTTTTTCTGTTTTTATGGTATCAAATATGTGATACTTGTTGAGAGAAACTGTATGAGATAAGGAGGTCTTGTTTCATTGATAGATATGATAGATAATAAACCTCTTCAAGTTAGAAAGATACAAGAATATATTATTATGAATACAGCAACATTGATGCTAGATTTGAGGATTATTAAAAAGATTTGGTTGTGTGTTCCTCAAGTGCAGTTGTTTAAGAATTGGTATCTAGTAAAAAAACTTAATTACAATCCTCAAAAATCTTGAGGCCAGGAAAAAAGTGAGAGAGCACTACAGCAGTTGCTAGATGAATTCAAGCCCTTGTAAAACATGCACCAGTGGAATTTACTGTGCACTGGACAAATATGAAAGCTATTGGGAACGAAACAGTACAGCAGTTGCTAGATCAGGGGAAGAATACTCCACAACTAAAGTAATTTGATGCAGTATTTTTCATTAGGTGGTGTTTACATGCAAAATGCATCCTCTTTCTCTTCAGAGGAGAAATGTTTGGTTTTCGTGAAACAGATAAAAACACAAACACACCCCTAAGTCAGTAGAATGTTCATCATTGCTAGATTTAAATGAAACAGCAATCAAACAAAACTTTAAAGTGATTTTCATATAATTTACAAGACAAAAAAAACAATCGCATGAAAAAAACTTCAAATTGCATACCAATTTGGAGACATCTAGTTCCTAAAATTGACTTTCCTTTTGACATTGAAAATGGGTAAGAGACCAAATACCTTGTTTTACAATCTCTCAGAAGTGCAGACACAAGTATCTCAGCTGATCAAATTGCAGGGTCATTCTTACTCTTCTTCTTCCTAGAAGCAGAGCTGCTGGGTCCAATTTCAATTGACATTCTCTTAGTCCTGCAAAACAGAGCAAACAACAAATGTTCTCTAAAAAAAGCCAACATGGAGAAGAAAATGAAGTTCCAAGAAAGTACAGGAACATAACAACATACCCCTTGGAGAGCTCTTCTGATTCCTTGCCACTATCTTCGACTGCATCATCTATGAAAACATAATTAAATTAAACAGAATACAAGTAAGTTTGCTAACTCAACATCGAGGCAGAACTGAAATGTTGTTTCACAACCATTTAAATTAAGATTATTTGGCTTCCCTCAAAAAGAAGTATTCAAACAATATTTCTTTCAAAAGAATACGCAGAAGGAAAAGAGGCAAAAGAATACGCAGAAGGAATAGAGGCAAAAGACATCATTATCAAAGTAAACTTTGATGACGCTACCTTGCAAATTCCCAAGGTTAAGCAAAATAATTTGACAGCATAAAATCAAGCTAATGCCATCACTTGAACACATCTCACCTTGTAAGAAATCACTACTGTACTATATATGTTGTGTGGTCAGAGTATGAAGCTAGTCTGAGTTTGTGCTAAGCTAGGAACTAAGGTTATACCATCAGGATCTCGTCATTGTCTGGAAAAAATTATTTCCTAAGACTAGGTGTGTTCACCATCATTCTGATCTTTGACATTTCTGTCCCAAAAATTGCCTCGTTGCTTGCATAAAAATCATAGAAAACAGAATCATAACACAAACACTAATACTTTTTTTGCAACACACCTGCTACATTTTCTTCCTGGCTTTCGTGCCCCGACTCCGCATCAGAACCCCACCGATCTCCTCCATCATCAAAGTCCCAGCGTTCTCCAGCAGGTGGAATCCAGAAATCAATTTCTTCCAAATCACTGTCCTTATCAGAAGAATCCCTCACTTGAGAAATAATTTCCTCAACTTTGTTTTGGTTCTTATTCTTCTTCTTTTTCTTAGCACCATTCTGGCTCGACTTCAATTCTTCCTCAACTTCCTCCACCACCAGTCCATTGGGTTCCAATTTTTCCATTTCCTTTTGCTCTGTGCACAACAATCATTTCTTCAAATCTTAAAAAGAAACACAACCCAATACTTACGTAAATTACAGTACAAAAAAACAAACAAACCTAATTTGTTAAGAAACCTCCTCCCATTGATATGCTTCCAAATATGTTCCTCAGACTTGTTGACAGTATCCCCAGTTAATTTACATAATAACTTTGAACTAAAAAAACAAACGTAAAAACAAAATTTTATTACATTAATTAACGTTAAATAACCCAAAAACCCAGAAAATAAAAGGTGTGGTTAAGATTGGAAAAGTACCGAGAGAGAGGGTCTTGCTTGAACATGTTGAGAGGGGGTTTGTTGTTGGCTAAAGCAAAGTCTATCAGACCCAGACGACAGCGTTTACTCTGTGAATAGGAGTCTTTGTCTTTGGCTAACATTTCGTGTCCAGTCTCTAGGCACCTGAACCTGCCATTTTCAAGCTGTGTGAAGGTAGGTGAGCCTAGCAAGTTGCTCCCTTCCTTCGTCTCCATCTTCGTGCTCTCTTCACTCATCGCCGCCTTTCAACAGAAATATCAAAAACAAGTCAGGCTGTTTTCTTTTCTCTTGCTTTTAAATCTGATAGCTGACAAGTCGTTTTGTATTTATTGCTACAGAAAGAAAACCGGCATGTCGTATGCCCTCCATCCTTCAAACATTAGACCTACTATTTCCTAAATTAATTAAATCAAATTATTAATAGGCCCTCGCGATGCACCGTGGAATGTAAAAGAGCGTTGTAAGTTTTCTTTTGCTTTTTCTTTGTTTTTTCTTTTATTTTTATATATTAGTGGTTGATTAAAAGTGCTGTTATTTTTTAAAATATTTTTTACTTGAAAATATATTAAAATAATATTTTTACTTTTAAAATTAATATATTAAAATAATCTAAAAATGCTATCAAAAATTAATTTAAAAATAATAAAATTCAAAAACTCTAAAAAATATGGTCGAACCACAATATCAAACCTGACCTAAGTTAATTTATAATTGAATTTGATGGTTTATTTGTTGAGTTTGATATGAATCCTTGTGTTGTTGGGAAACATATCTACCTCTCGGATAATTTGACAAAAATAAAATTCAATTTTGCTAATTCAAAATAATCTATAATTTAAGGGCCTAATTGAAATTTAAAAATCTTAAGTTTTTTTTAGCAAGCTTAGGGACTAAAAGGAAGAAATCAGTGGCATGTGCAACCAATACACCAGTGTGTGTGAAGAAGATCATTATGTTATGGTGTCTCGTGTAACTTCATTTGAGCTTCTAAAGTAGTCTTCATCGATGCTATTGGAATTGTCTTGGTGGTGGCATCCTTACAAGGTTAAATAGTACTAAATTTTTAATTAACTCAATATTAAAATATGAAATAAAAAAATACTAAGAAAACAAATAATTAGTGTTAACTTGTTAAACATGTAACATGTGTAATGAGATTAGGGTAATTTCATAAAAATAAAATAAAAAAATATATCCGACGTTTCACTTCCAACAAACCCATTGAATATTGAAATTAAGAAAAAAAATTATAAGATTGAAATAACTCCATACAAAACCCAATATCCAAACAATGTAATATTAAATGATAAAATTAAATAATATATAAGATTAAGACAGCTCCATATAAAGCTCAATCCCTAAACAACGTAATAATAAAGAATATAATTAAACAAAAAACAAATGAAAAATAGGTTGTTGGAGGGTGAAATTGAAGAAAAACATAATTAAAAGAGGACCCCGAAAATGTCCTAGGTCAATCTATTAAACTTGTAAAATTAGTCTTAAGATTGAGATAACTTCAAAAAAAATTAAAATCAATAAATATATAAAATTAATTTCTAATCAACCCAATGTTAAAAGTTCAAATAAAAAATCAATTAAAAAGGGACCACATGACTCAAGTCAACACCAAGTTAACCATGTTAAATGAGTGACAAACTTTATAAGATTATGATAAATTCATGGAAATAAAAAAATCTCACAGATCTAAAATTGAATGTCAAAATTAAGAAAAAAAATATAAATACACAAGATCAATATATAATTCAATATAAAAAAATGATAAGTCAATATAAAAAAAAAATGATTTCAAAAGGAGAAAAAAAATAAGATTTAACATGCATGCTAATTTAATTTTCCGTGAAACAAACAATCAACTTGTGAATATCTAATGTGTAAAATTTATCATCCACAATATATATGCTCTAAAATAATGTATTTTGAAGGATCTAACGTGTGAAATACATATTGTTATCTTTAATTACAATATTTTTAATTTTGATATATACTTTTAATATTAAGTGATTAAATCATAAAATAAGTACTGAATTATCAGTACTAATTTATGATTTATAGTCTATAATCTTTGGTACACAAAATAACTTAGGGTCTGTTTGGGAGAGCGGTTGCGGTTGCTTTTGAAAGTGCTTTTCATTTAGAAATACATCAAAATAATATTATTTCATTATTTAAAAATTATTTTTGACATCAGCACATCAAAATGATTTAAAAACACCAAAAAAAATTCATTTAAAATAAATAAATAAATTCAAATTTTGGGGAAACGGCAGTACACCCGCCCTCCCAAGCTCTTAGTATCATGATTTATTGAGTTTCTTATTCATAAAATTTGCGATATCTATTGACTCAGGTTTTTATGAGAAAACAATATTTTATGTAACTTGTATTTTTGAAAAATAAAATTTTAAATGATATAATCTACTATTTTCTTGTATTATTGTTTTGACCTTTAACATTTTTATTAAAAAACAAATTTTTTTTTTGGGTGTCAACAATACAATAAAAATCTGCATGAAAAGAAAATAAAATAAAAATAGAGTGGGAATAACAGCTTATTTATTTATTTTCTTCTTCTTCTTTTGTTACTTCGTTAATTTTCAACTAAAAAAATAACCCTAATTGCGAAAAACAAACACGTGCATTAAGGAAAAATTGACAGTAGTAGATGTGTTTGGAGTTGGTGAACCACGTTTTAGCAAAATTTATTTTTAAAAATTTATTTTCCTATAGTATTTTTAAATTATTTTAATGTTTGATATAAAAAACATTTTATTAAAAAAATAAATATTATAATGCATTTTCAAATAAAAAAGAATTTAAAAATAACATGTAATCAAAAATCTATTTTTTGTTTTAAAAACAATTAGTACACCACTTGTCATTTGTTTATTGATACTCGTAAATCCTCAACTTTTGTCATTGATTCATCTTATTTTTATTTTTTATAAAAGAAACCAAACTATACCTAATTTAATAGAAGGACTAAAATGTTAATTTTAATTATTTGTTTTTTCCGTTTCTATTTCGCTTCGAATCTATTTAGAAAATTGGATCATCCAAAAAGAAAAGAAAAAAAAATCCTAAGATTTCAATTCCCATTTCCATGGTTTGCAACAAAGAGAGGAAAATGGCCAAAACTAAAAATAGAGCACCAATATATGTATTCGTGTTTTTCATCTTTTGTTAACGGGATCCAATCTAAACTTATATTAAACTATAAGGACTAAAATGAGACCTGTAAACTTTCTCTCTCTTTTCAGCCCTCTTCGGCCCAGTCCAATAACAAATTAGCCCATTAAAAAAAACCCTAGGGTTTCATTTCCCATATATACATCACCAGCCACCCCGTATCAGTGCTTCTAGGGTTTGCAAGCAGCAACAGAGACACAGAGCGGCAAGAGCAGCGAAAATGGTGAAGTTCTTGAAGACAAACAAGGCCGTGATAATCCTGCAGGGAAAATACGCTGGTCGCAAAGCAGTGATCGTCAGGTCCTTCGACGATGGTACACGTGATCGCGCGTACGGACACTGTTTGGTTGCAGGGATAAAGAAGTACCCAAGCAAGGTTATCAAGAAGGATTCAGCCAAAAAGACTGCCAAGAAATCCCGGGTCAAGTGCTTCATCAAGCTAGTGAACTACCAGCACCTGATGCCCACGCGTTACACTCTGGATGTGGACTTGAAAGATGTTGTGACCGCTGATTGTTTATCTACCAAGGATAAGAAGGTTACTGCTTGCAAGGAGACAAAGGCTAAGTTCGAGGAGCGGTTTAAGACAGGCAAGAACAGGTGGTTTTTTACAAAGCTGAGGTTTTGATTTGAAAATGGTCTGTCAGCTGTTGAGCTTTTTCAAAGCTTTATTATTACAATGGATTTTAGCAGTTTTGTTGATTTTGGATCTATCTGGAATCTTTTTTTAAGGCAAACTCATTGCCTGGTTTGTCGTCTCTATCGATGCTTTTAATGTTCAATCCTTAAGATTAGTTTGCGAGTTACATTGCTGTTCTTGTATTGTTGCCCAAGTTCTGTGTTTCTAGCATCTATCTATCACTACAAAAAATAAATAAATTAGGATTTTAAACTTTTTTGTTGAATGAAACTGGCAAAAAAACAATGATATGCTATGCTTAAAATAAGCAAATTTGTTTGTTTTACGGTGCTTGTTTGTTTCTCTTAGGTTAGCAACTGTTGTTAGTTAGGCCGAAACTGCCTTTTGAATTAATAAAACTTTATGGATTTATTTTAATTCCTCCCATGAAATTACTGGTCCTAATGTTCGGTTTTGGAGCTTATCCATTAGCTGTGCGTAAGGAGCTAGAGGTCGGCAGTAGTGTTATGGTCCATTACTTATGGATGCTGGATATGTTTGAGCAAGAGGGATTTTGGGGGTGGTTAGAGATAAGGCTGTCATAAGGGAAAGATTTAGTAAAGCTTGCATATATTTCCATCTGAGTTCTGACACATCTAGGAAAGACCTGCTCAGATTTGATTTGTTCTGGCCACCCAAACTGATAGATGTGCAAGACCCAATTTGAGAAAGGAGAAGAGATTATTTAGTCATAGAGGAAGGGATGGCATCTCTCATTTCATTCTTTAGTTTTGTTGGGAATCCTCATTCATGACATGGATGTTTGCCTAATCTAGCATCTGATATAATGAGTTGATGGAATCTACACATGGATCAATGCATTTGGTCTCGAGTTGTAATTTGCCACCATATACCCTTTTAAAGTAGATGGATTTAGGAATCTAGTTATCCATTATTCATAATCCAGTTGATGTGCATCTGATATTCTGTTAGCTGCTGTGGTCAGCTTTCTTATTTATTGGTTTTCTAGGTGGTCCTCTTTAGGCTGGGTAATTTCATATGTTCTGACGTTCTTATTCATCTAAATGCAGTTTGTAGGTTGAAATTGAACTTTACTACTCTAGTGTTAACCCCACGTCGCCTTTCTTTCTTCCGTCCGTTTCCTTGAGTTTGCTTTCAAATGTGTGTAGGGTGTTTCCTTGGATAGATCACCCCTCTCCTTTCACGTGAGCTTGCTTTCCATTTTAGCCTTCTGTTTAGAGAAATCTCTATCCTTTCAAGTGTCTGGTTGTGTTTCCTTGGAAGAAAATTTGATTAGATTCACCTCCACCAAATTTTATTAGATTCACCGACACCTTTCCCTTGTCTGTAACTTGCTTCCCATTTGGGCTTCTGTTTACACAACTCTTCGCATCGGTGGTGATCAGGTTTGTTTTAAAGAAGTGGTCTCCTTGGAGGCCTAGTTCATTTACTCGAGAACAAGCTGTCTATAAATTATCTTGTGACGTTCAATTGAGTTTGATACGATGATTGGTCTGTATTTAGCCTTTGCATGATCTTCTTGTTGAACTTGTTAGGAGACTTGCATGCTCTTTCTGTAAGGTAGTTGATTGGGTTGCAAACGCTCCTCGAGCAGCCTATTGTCCGCTTGATTTCGCTTGGAGCTTAGAAAAATCTTTGAGGTGTTTTACATTGTGTTTTAAAAGTATTTTTTTTTATTTTTATGGGTTTTTTCATAGCAAAACTCGTGTAAGTTTATTAATATAGATATAGTAGAAAAAAATAGCTGTATAACATATGAATTTATCAAAACAAACACACACACACATATATATATATATTACTAGCTATTTGTGTTTGTATTTTATTTTTCAAAAAAGTAGTAATTTGTGTTTATAAGTTTATTTTGAAAAGAAAACACTTTTCAATGTATTTCTTTACTTGAATAAATTTAAAGTCTAAATTAAAAAATCTATAAAAATATTTAATTAAATAATCAATAATTCTTTATGTAAATCAAACATAAATAAAATAATTTTTCTTTTAAAAAAACTTTTATTCTAAAAAGGAAAATTAAGAATTAAATTGAATAAAGATGGAAATGTAAAACATAACATGTGAAATCTTTATAAAATGAATATGAGCGGGGAAAAAAGGAAAAAATTAGAGATGATAATTGTGCACTTTCTATAATAGTAGAGAAAAAATGATCATCAACGAACAATTTAACTATCATATATTATCACATGTCATATCATATGTAAGAGTACATGGTGGACTATCTAAGAACACATTACAAGGTGAGGCTTCTTGACCACCAAGTGATGTCACTCCTACTGCCTAAAATGCATGAAGAACACGCATTCGTCAGAACATGCTCACCATATGCCAACAACTTTTCTGATTAAGAAATTCAAAAGTCAACATAAAAATATCAAAATACCCCTCATGACCCTAGTAACTACTACAAACCCTGTGAAAGTACACAAATACCCTTAAATGCAAACTTGATTTCTTGTTTAATCTAAGACCAAAAGCATACTTTAACTATACATGAGTGATGAAAAAACCATAAACACCCTTCACTAGCCTAATAGTCATTTGATTTCAGGGTAAAAAAATATTTTTATTACTTAAAAGTTTATAAAAAGTCAAAAACAACTAAGTCTTGTTGACTCCTTAGAGTAAAATAATATTTATTGAGCAAAAAATGATAAAGACCCTGACACTCCTGAACAATCTTTTAATGAACAATGAATTAATAGAAAAAGACCAAAACACCCCAATCTCATAGGCTATTTTTCCACTCAAGGGGAAATGTGTTATTTCATTATAACAACACCAATCCACGATAAATTATATGTATTGCTATAGTGAAAGATCCACATGCTATAATATCTTAATTAATAAATGTAATGATAAAGGTTAGTTGGAAGTAAAACTTATTCAAATACAAGACATGTTTTCTTTTTTAATTAGGAACAATATGAACTTCCTGTTTTAACAAAGGTTTGGGAAAAAATATATTTTCATTATAAACAACAATATTTTTAAATAATAGGATTTTTTTTCTATTTATTCTTGTGAAACCATGTTATAAGCAATATTTTTTATATCATTGTTAATGGTTCGATTCATTTTGTTTTAATCTCTTTTAGAAGGCGTAAACCGAAATCCAACCAATTTTTTTTTGTTTTCTTATTTTTTCTTGATTTGATTTTTTTGCTTATATGTTTTAAACTTTTTTGGCTTTTTCTCACCCTAGATAAAGACATCATGTTGTTCTAGTTGTCATCTTACTGTCACCATTCTTTTAAGAATGTATGACATGATGTTTTGAACATTGTTTGCAAAAAATTGATTGTTTTCCTTGCTTAAATTTATTCATTCTATAGCATAATGAAAAAATTATTTTATAGTGATTAAACTTTTGAACTAGGAATTGAAGGCAAGATGATCTTTTCACCCTAACACTATTTTTAATAAAAAATTCATGAGGTTGAATTAATTAGTTTGTTTATTAGTGAACAGTAAAATTACTCATTTAACCCTGGAATAAAAAAATGAAGCGATGTATATTATTAAGGGGTATGTTTTTTTTGCTTTTTTTTTTCCAAAATAGTATAGTTACTTTTATGCCATTAAAATATTACTAAGGGGAACATTTTTATAGATGACATGCATTAAATAATATTGAGAAAACTAGTTGGGGCATGTTGGGCCTTTTAGCACAACATTTAAAAGTCTCGGCGTCCCCTACAAAGTGACATGGTACATGGAATAAATGAGTCTCTGATTTTTTTTTCTTTCTTCTTTTTGTTATCCTCTTCAAATTCAACATCAATCTCTTTAAAATTTCAAAGCAGTCACATTAATTTCTTTTTCCTTTATATTTGGTCCTTATCCTTTTCATTACTATTTTTTTTTAGTATGCAATAAATTATTGTAGTTCTTGCAATTTATTTTTTTATTATAATCATATGGGATTATAAATTTTAAAACTTATTAGACAAAAAAAAAAACATAAAGGTCCTAATTGGCTTTCATCCTACTTTGAAGGCTAACCAAGATACTGTGGATTCAAATATTATTTTTTTTCTTTTGAATTGAATAGATTCTTGACTCCCTTTACTTAGAGTTAAATTTATCCTTTCCTTAGACATGATATGCTTCCATGGACTATTCGAGTTTAGTTTGTTAAGGTGTGTCTGACTACAATCCACCAAGTTATGGGCAATTTTGGAGTTTCGAACCTCTCTACATGGTAGTCTCAATCTCTTTTGGGTTTAAAGTTGGATGATTATTTACAGCGTAACATCTTCTCAACTTAATCAGTGGTGCTCCTACCTATGAGATTGGTGGTTTCTTCTTTATGTTAGCATTCTTTATCCTCTCTTTTTTCCTCTTGTTATGGTTTAGACTTTGAATACATTATTAGTATGCATTATATTTCAAGGTAGATTAATTTTATAATTTATATAAGATTAATATGAGTGATATTACTTTAATTAGGAGAATCTTTCTTCCTTTTTGTTATAAACCCATTAACCATGCTAGGAGGGATATTTTGGAAACTTTGATTTTTATTCTCATTTTCTCTAAATTCTCTCAATTTTATGTACCATGAGAGTGTGATGAAGTGTTTTCTACATTTAAACTACTAAATCCAAAACAAAGATGGAGAATTTAAAAGTTGTTTTTAGAGACAACAGGAGTTCAAAATGAAGAGAAATTGAAAGTTCTTAGAGATTGTTGAAAGAGGCTTGCTAAATAGAGTTGTTTGGTAATGGTAAGGTATTTTTTTGCTTAAATAAATTTATTTTGTTGTATTTGGATGGGTGATAGATAAATCCTAATTTTAAAAAATATTAGAGTTTATATGAATTTTGATTTATATGTCAAATGGTGTAATTGTTAGTTAAATTGAATTTAGATTATATAACTTAGGATAAAGCGAATAAATCATAAACCAATTTTGAGAAATCATGACCCTAAATGGCCGACCATGTTGGGAATTTTAGAGGATTTTATCAAATTAGGACTATTTTGATGTTTTAAATAGTGTTTTGAAATGCTTGAGTTTGTGTATGATGTTGAAATGTGAAATTATGAAAAGTTATTTAATGTTTTTATATGTTGGAAAGAGGAAAATGAGAAAAAACTTTTAAGATTAGATAACTTGAGTGTTTTAATAAGATTTTTATGTTTAAATTCGATTAATATTATAATGAGAATTGTAACCTAAGAAGAAATATTGAAAAACATTATAGGGTAATTACTATATTTAGGGTTAATCATGAGGGAAATTTAGTAGAATGGAAAGAATTATTAAAATTTGGTGAAATTATATGTGGATTGGATGTGAAATAAGTTCTAGGCTTGATTTCATAAAGTTCAAGTGATATATATATATATATATATATATGTAAGGAATATGATTTTCATATTATAGAAGTAGAAATAAGTGCTTTAATTATATGCACAATTGTTAAAAAGAATATCGATTACGTTCTAACATTGAGGGAAAGAGATATATAATATGAATTATGAATATCTTGTTAAAATTAAGATTTTTTTATTGAGATTGATCGAATAGGTGCTCCTCATCTCATATTTTTATTTATAGTCATGTCAATCTGAATTTTTTCATCATTTGAAATGCATTGTTAAAAATAATTACATGAATTATCACTTAAAAAATATTTTAATTGGCTTCTTGAACGACGATTATTGATAAAAATATTTTAGGTCAATTATATAAGTATGAGCTATTGATAAAAATACTTGAAAATGATCATGGAACATGGCTATTGTTTAAAATTAAAATTATGTTAATTGTGCATATAGGGTAGGAACTTAATGTTATGTTTATTATGCTTATGGAATGGAAACATTACTGTTTAAAATGAGTGTTATGTGAAATACACCTATAAGGTAAGGGGGATGATATGAAAAGAAATATAATTTTCTTGGTAGAGATTTAATTGTTAAAATTAAATGGAATTGTAATGACATAATTTAATTGTATGAATTGGATGGGACCATAATGATATGATCTAATTGTAAGCATTTAATGAGACTACAACAATAAGATTAATATAATAAAATTAAGTGGGACCACAATGATAGACTTATTTATGAGAAAATAGGATCGTAATTGCAAAATATAATGTGTGAGAGTTAAATGGACAACTACAATAAAATTTACCATACGAGAATTGAGTCAAAATCATTGGTGGGATTTACACGTGAAATTTGAATTGATCGTAATGGGAAAATTCAATATGTAAAATTTATATCAGTCACAACAACAAGCCTATTATACTAATTGCAAAATCCAATCATAACAATAAGGGTTATTATGTTTAAAGTATTGGTTACATGTATTTAAAAGATGTTTTTATTATGAATAACGTAGAATATGAACTATAACTATTGAAATGGAATAACAAAAGTGTTGTCCACGGATTAAGGCAACTATGCACCTAAGGGGGGGGATTAGGTGTAAATACAATAACTAATGCAATCTTAAAATTAATTACTTTAAAGTAAAGAGATAAGAGAGAGAGATTGCTAACTCGGTTTTTAACGTGGTTCGGCAAGCCTACATCCACGACCCAAGTACCAACCCGTACTTGAGTATTGTATTCTCTTACTAGTCCAAGTAACAAGATTACAATTCTCGCTTGATGAATCCACACCAAGACTTTTACACCACTTGAAGATATGCCCTCTTCAAGATTTTCCTTTTCCCACTTGAAGATGTACCCTCTTCAAGATTTTCCTTGGTGATGTTCCCTCACCAATACCAAGAGTTTTATACTCAACTCTCAAGAGTATTACAATGATTATTTTTGTAAAGCAACAATACACTCTTAATAGTGTGGATAATACAAATGAAGATCTATGATCTCTTTATCTCACTCAATAGCACTTAGAATGTTTGAAGGTGTTTAAGTGTAGTGAGAATGAGAAATACTCTTTGTGTTAGGATATGAAGATTTAAACACAAATATGAGTATTAATGAGGATTGATGATATGAAGGTGTTTAAGCACTATTAATTGCCTCACTATCAGATATAGAAGTTGTGTGTTACTAATTTTGCAATTAAGAGGCCTATTTATAAGTTTCTAAAAGAAACTAGCCGTTTATAGCCGTTTTAGTGCAACTGTCATATCAAACGGTCGACCGGTTCACAACGGATAAATCAAGTGGTCGACCGGTTCATTTAAAAGCCAGAAAATCAATCTTTTTGACCAAGCGGTCGACCGGTTCAACTTGGTAAAAACCAAGCGGTCGACCGGTTCATGCAGACACCTCAAGCGGTCGACCGGTTCATGCAGAAATTCTATTTTGACAAATTATCTTTTCTGAATTTCTTGAACCGATTGATTATGACTTAAACCTATAATCATCAAACCCTTTTAATGCATGCAATGTGAAGTGTGTGAGTTCATTTTAATTTGTGCTATCAAGTTAGAAATTGAGATTTACATAAAGCACTAAAATGAAAACTTATTCTAAGTCTTCACTTGCTTGCATCTTGGACTTCCTGGAGTGATTTCTTCGTGTACTCCATTATGCTTGTTGATGTATTCTTTGTATAATACTTGTTTATAACTTAATCTCATCCAAGCATATTATTAGTCCATTTTCTTTTTATTGTTATCATCAAAATATATAAAGCATACAATTATGACATTATATGTCAACAATCTCCCCCTTTTTGATGATGACAATAAACAAAAGAACTTAGATAAAAAATTGAGTCTCCCCCTATATTTTGTGATGCAATATATAAGAGACATTAAACATTTTTAGCAATTTAATCTAAGTACAAATATCATATGCAATTTCAAGAAAAATTCATTGTTCTCCCCCTAAATATATGCATATAATTTTTTTCATATTCTCATATCTTTCTCCCCCATTATAGATGCATTTGATATTTTCATATTCTCTCCCCCTTTGGCATCAACAAAAAGAAAATTAACATTTTAGATAAATAAGAACACAATATTCAATATCATTGTACATATATCCAAAATGAAAGGCATAAACACAATAAAATGAGATGCATGATACAAAATCTCTAAGGAGGTGGGTATCGTGAGAGAAGCGAAGCCATCATCTCCTTCATCTCTTGTATATCAGCCCGCATCTCTGTCTGAGAATCTCTCATGGATCGCATATCTGTCTCAATGTGCGTGAGACGACTCTCTATCCTATGCGACCAGCCACTCGCAGATGGCTCATCTGGTGAGGAAGCTGGAGGTGGTGACTCAAATAAATTTGTGAACTCATCCTCACCTTGATCCGCAGCCACATTCTCCTCCTCTTCATGGTCTTCCTCAACATGTGCACCTTCTTGGTGCCCTTGAATCCACTCACCATGCTCATTAAGCATATATTTCATTCTAGTGAGAGTGGTGTTATTTATCTCCGTCTTATCTGAGTACGGTTTCTTATCCGTACCCGTCAGCAGGATCTCAAAATGCTCAAAAATAGTGGTAAACACTTGACCATAAGGTAGAGCCTTTTGTTTTTGATCGTATGCTAAGATCATATTCCTAATCAAGATGTATGGAAGGTTTATTGGCCTTCTCTGAATCATACAATCAATTAAGCATAACTCCATAAATGTAACTTCATCATAATGCCCCTTTTTGGGCAAGATGTTGTGAGCAATAATCCTATGGAGTAGTCTAGGTCTCAATAGAAGATCCTGACTCTTTATTTTAGCACCTGGAGCAAATCCAGTATTTCCAGTGTGCAATGCAACAGCATAATCATAGCTAAAACCCTCAATGGTCGGAATTACTTTAATATCGAAAACTCTTGGACCATCATTAGATATACCCAATATATCGGCTAATTCAGCACAATTAAATTCAATGGGATTTCCTTGAAGAGTACTCATTATCCTTGGTTCTACATTAACCCTCATGTTAGCAAAGAACATCCTCATCAACTTAGGGTATGTAGGTTTCCTATATTCATACAATGAGTACCAACCCATTTCAGCAAATAGAGTATCTATACCTAAAGTAGACAAATCATTGCCTAAACCTCTTTCTACACTAATAGCTCTATTTGAGAAATTACTCAAAAATCTTTGAACATTATCACCTGATGAGGAAGCTGGATCATTGGCTCGTTTGCTCCTTGATTCAGTCCTCCTTAAGCGTTTCTGGGGTGCCATTTTAATTAGGCTTTGGGTGTTTTGATTTGGAGTGGTTTTTGAGAGGATTTGGGGTTAGGGTTTCGGAATTTTGAATTTTTTCGTTTAATGGGTTTTCTGAAAACCTGGATAGAATTTATACTATCGCTCAACCGGTCGCCCGGTTGCCTTGGGATAATTTCAACCGGTCGACCGGTTGACTCCCAAGATGAGAATTTTCCAAATTTCTCTTTTGAACTTTTCTTTGCACTCAAAATTTAGCCTTTTCATGTAAAAATTATGTCCAAAAGGCAAAGAAATCAAGGGGCTAAAAGTGCTAATTTTCGGCAGTAGTCAAAGCTACTGTTCCTCTGGCTCAACCGGTCGACCGGTTGATCCAGATGCATGAACCGGTCGACCGGTACATGCAAAAATGGAAATCTTTTGCACTTTGACTTTAAAATCTTGATTTAAACTTCAAAATACCCTTTATGTCCAAAAATCATTTTCAGAAACATTTTCCTTCCGAAATTTCAAAAAGTTCCAGTAGCCATCCTCTGTTTTTCTGCCTAAACCGGTTGACCGGTTGGGCTTGCTCTTGATGAACCGGTCGACCGGTTCATCCCAGAATTTTTAAGCTCCCTAAAATTTGTTTTGAGCAAATTTCTTATGCTTCAAGTGTATACATTTTAACATCAAATAAATCCAACTTATAACCATTGATGTATACATAATTCAAACATCATTTGCATGGATAAACCCTAGGTTCCTTCTTATTTCGCAAAAGCGATCTTTTCCTAAGGGTTTTGTAAAAATATCTGCAAGTTGATGTTCTGTACCTATAAACTCAAGTACAATATCTCCTTTTGCAATATGATCCCTTAAGAAGTGATGTCTTACTTCTATGTGTTTTGTACGAGAGTGTTGAATAGGATTTTTAGATAGGCAAATTGCACTTGTATTGTCACATTTAATCGGAGTATTTTCAAACCTAAGTCTATAATCCTCCAGAGTTTGTTTCATCCATAATACTTGTGCACAACAACTACCTGCCGCAATATATTCTGCTTCAGTTGTTGATAGGGCTACCGAGTTTTGTTTCTTACTCGCCCATGATACTAGTGATGATCCTAGAAAATGACAAGTTCCACTAGTACTTTTCCTATCAATTTTACAACCCGCAAAATCTGCATCCGAATAACTGATTAAACTCATTTCACTTCCCTTCGGATACCACAACCCTAAATCAATTGTACCATGCAAGTAACGAAAAATTCTTTTTACAGCACTAACATGGGATTCTTTTGGACATGCTTGAAATCGTGCACATAAACATACACTAAACATAATATCGGGTCTACTTGCGGTTAAATATAAAAGAGAACCGATCATACCTCGATATTTGGTGATGTCTACGGTTTTACCTTTTTCATCCATATCAACCTTAATAGATGTCCCCATGGGTGTGTCGGCATCTTTGACATGTTCCATCCCAAATCTTTTCAGAAGATCCTTGGTGTACTTGCTTTGGTTGATGAAGATGCCATCTCTTGTTTGCTTAATTTGCAATCCAAGGAAGAAATTTAATTCTCCCATCATGCTCATTTCAAATTCCTCTTGCATGCATTTTGCAAATTCCTTACACAGAGATTCGTTAGTAGCACCAAAAATTATATCATCAACATAGATTTGTACAATAAGGATATCTTTTCCTTTTCTTTTCGTAAAAAGGGTGGTGTCAATTTTGCCAATGTTAAAATCATTTTCAATAAGAAATGTTTTTAATCTATCATACCATGCCCTAGGTGCTTGTTTTAAACCATACAAGGCCTTTTTGAGTTTAAAAACATGATTAGGAAATTCAAAATTTTCAAAGCCTTGAGGTTGTTCAACATATACTTCTTCCATTATAAAGCCATTTAAAAATGCACTTTTAACATCCATTTGGAAGAGCGTAAAATTGGCATGACATGCATAGGCTAATAGCATTCTTATAGATTTAAGTCTAGCCACTGGTGCAAAGGTTTCTTCATAATCTATTCCTTCTTCTTGATTATAACCTTTAGCAACTAGTCTTGCTTTGTTTCTAACAATAGTCCCATGTTCATCAATTTTGTTTCTAAAGACCCATTTAGTACCAATTATTGATAAATCTTTTGGCCTAGGGACTAGTTCCCAAACATCATTTCTCTCAAACTGATTTAGCTCATCTTGCATGGCTAAAATCCATTTTTCATCATTTTCGGCTTCAAGAAAGGTTTTAGGTTCTATTTGAGAAACAAATGCATAATGCCCACTAATATTTCTAAGGGATGCTCTAGTTTTAGTCCCCTCAAAAGGATTACCAATAATTAAATCTGGAGGATGAGAACTTACATACCTTAGCTCCTTTGGCTTCTCAAAGGAGTTACTTACCAACTCTTGTTGATTGCTTGAGCTTGGTTGGTCCTTGTTCATGTCTTCATTTGATGACTCCTTTGGGTTTATATCATTAAGATTCAAATTTTGAACACTTTCATTTAAGTCATCTAGAATCTCAACATTTTTGTCATTTTGAGTTTCCTCAAAAGCGACATGCATGGATTCCTCAAGACAAAGTGTTCTATTATTGTATACTCTGTAAGCCTTGCTAGAGGAGGATTATCCAAGAAAAAATCCAACATCGGATTTTGAATCAAATTTATCAAGGTTGTCTTTAGTGTTTAGAATAAAACATTTTGAACCAAAGACTTTAAAATAAGAGATGTTGGGCTTCCTCCCTTTCCAAAGCTCATAAGGAGTCTTTTTCAACTCAGGTCTCAAAGTAACACGGTTTAAAACATAGCAAGAAGTGTTTACGGCTTCCGCCCAAAAATATTTCGGGGTGTTGAATTCATTTATCATTGTTCTTGCCATTTCTTGAAGAGACCGATTTTTCCTTTCCACAACCCCATTTTGTTGGGGAGTTCTAGGCGTTGAAAAATTGTGGTGGTATCCTTTTTCTTCACAAAACGTTTCAAATAAATCACTTATGAATTCACCACCATGATCGCTCCTTATGTTTATTATAGAAAATCCTTTCTCGTTTTCGATTTTCTTTGAAAACTTTACAAATTCATAAACGGTTTCATCTTTTGATTTCAAAAATATAACCCATGTATACCTAGTAAAGTCATCAACGATTACAAACACATATCTATTACCACTTAAACTTCTTGTTCTAGTTGGTCCAAATAGATCTATATGAAGTAATTCTAAAGGTCTTTCGGTTGATATGTGATTCTTACTTTTAAAAGACGTTTTAACTTGTTTGCCCATTTGGCAAGCGTCACATAGCTTTTCCTTTTTATATGCAATATGAGGAAGACCTTTAACTAAATCATTTTTAGCTAATTTTGAAAGGATGTCCATGCTTATGTGACCTAGTCTTCTATGCCATAGAAACTATCATTTATACTAGCAACAAGACAATTTTCAATAATCATACATGTATCTATTTTGATTTTATAGATGTTTCCAATTCTATTACCGATAAAGATAATTTTATCATTTTCAAGTATTAAGCAACATGTATGGTCAAAAATGATTTTATAGCCTTTGTCACATAATTGACTTATACTAAGCAAGTTATGTTTAAGACTATCAACAAGAAATACATTTTCAATGGAGGGTGAAGACATACCTCCAATGTTACCAATTCCAACAATTTTCCCTTTTGAGTTGTCCCCAAAAGTTACTTTTCCTCCTTTAGTTTTGGTAAGGCTTGAAAAAAGAGTGCCGTCTCCGGTCATGTGTCTTGAACAAGCACTATCCAAAAACCACTCCCCATGTTCCCTTGGTTCCTACAAAACAGAATCAAGATGAGGATTTTGGTACCCATACCTTCTTGGGTCCTTTTTGGTTAGGGGTGGATCCTTTTGGAACCCAAATCATTTCAACAGTCTTATTTTTCTTCATAGGACATGCATAAATCAAATGTCCTGATTTTCTACAGTAATTGCATGTATGACTTGGATCATAAGACTGTTTAGCTTTAACAAAGTAGTTCTTTAAGTATTTTTGGTTTTTATTAGGTTTATAACCTAATCCACTTTTGTTAAACATACTTCTCTGGCTCGAAAGCATTTTCTCAAAAAAATTTGAGCCTTGTGTGAATTTTGCGATAATTACATTCAACTCATCAACTTTTTCTTTTAAGAATTTATTATCTTCTTCAAGTTGATTAGTCTTACTACTCTTGTCATTCAAATCACATACTTTCTTTTCTAGTAATTCTTTTTCTTCAATTATGCATACATGATTTCTTTTTAGGGTACTATATTTTGAACCTAATTTCTTATATTCTACAAACAAATTTTCAAGTTGTTCATGTAATTCAATATAAGAAGGATCAGATTCATCATCCGAAGATAGTACCTCATTTTCACTTTCGATTGCCATGAAACACATGTTAGCCACATGTTCTTCTTCATCACTGGAGCTTGAGTCCGAGTCATCGCTCCATGTTGCTTTCAAAGCTTTCTTTTGAAAGCGATTTTTCTTCTTTGCTTGAAGAAGGGGACAATCGGTTTTGATATGTCCCAACTTGTTGCATTTGTAGCATCTTGGAGTTTCTTTACTTGATTCTCCTTTGTTTCCCTCCTTTTTGAAGTTCGAGAACTTTCTCTTGTCATTTTTCTTTCTAAGGAAGTTCCGAAACTGTCTTGTGATCAATGCTACATCTTCTTCAAGATCATCGTGACTGTCTTCATCATCATCATTATCATCGTTTTCAATTTGATGAACAGTTTTAAATGCCAAGTTTTTCTTTGGCCTTTCTTCTTGATCTTGTTTATCCATAGTTATCTCGTGAGTCATTAGAGAACCGATGAGCTCCTCTAATGGTAATTTTGTGAGATCTTTGGCTTCTCGTATTGCCGTCACTTTAGCTTCCCAAGCTTTCGGTAGAGATCTGAGAATCTTACTTACAATATCTGCATTTGTGTAAGTTCTACCAAGAGCATGTAAACTATTTGTAATGCTAGTCATACGAGTAAACATACTTGTTATGGATTCATTTTGCAACATTTTGAATAACTCATACTGATGAACTAACATATCAATTTTTGATTCTTTGACTTGATTAGTTCCTTCGTGAGTTACTTCTAAAGCATGCCATATATCCCTAGCATTTTTACAAGAAGATATTCTATTAAATTCACTTCTATTTAATGCACAATATAAAGTGTTTATTGCTTTAGCATCCATAGAAAGTAATCTTTTATCTAGGTCAGTATATTCTATCATGCTTTTCGGAATCTCAATACCATTTTCGGTTTTAGTTGGTCTATGAGGTCAATTTTCAATAGAAAGCCATAAATCGAAATCTATAGATTGAAGATATATTTTCATTCTAGCTTTCCAATAGGCATAGTCATTACCATCAAAAAATGGTGGTCTAGATGTTGAAGCACCTTCATTTTGGAGATTATAGCTTGTAGTTGCCATTCTACTCAAAGTTTAAGCAAACTTAATAACTGAGAACTAGGCTCTGATACCAATTGTTGTCCACGGATTAAGGCAACTATGCACCTAAGGGGGGGGATTAGGTGTAAATACAATAACTAATGCAATCTTAAAATTAATTACTTTAAAGTAAAGAGATAAGAGAGAGAGATTGCTAACTCGGTTTTTAACGTGGTTCGGCAAGCCTACATCCACGACCCAAGTACCAACCCGTACTTGAGTATTGTATTCTCTTACTAGTCCAAGTAACAAGATTACAATTCTCGCTTGATGAATCCACACCAAGGCTTTTACACCACTTGAAGATATGCCCTCTTCAAGATTTTCCTTTTCCCACTTGAAGATGTACCCTCTTCAAGATTTTCCTTGGTGATGTTCCCTCACCAATACCAAGAGTTTTATACTCAACTCTCAAGAGTATTACAATGATTGTTTTTGTAAAGCAACAATACACTCTTAATAGTGTGGATAATACAAATGAAGATCTATGATCTCTTTATCTCACTCAATAGCACTTAGAATGTTTGAAGGTGTTTAAGTGTAGTGAGAATGAGAAATACTCTTTGTGTTAGGATATGAAGATTTAAACACAAATATGAGTATTAATGAGGATTGATGATATGAAGGTGTTTAAGCACTATTAATTGCCTCACTATCAGATATAGAAGTTGTGTGTTACTAATTTTGCAATTAAGAAGCCTATTTATAAGTTTCTAAAAGAAACTAGCCGTTTTAGTGCAACTGTCATATCAAACGGTCGACCGGTTCACAACGGATAAATCAAGTGGTCGACCGGTTCATTTAAAAGCCAGAAAATCAATCTTTTTGACCAAGCGGTCGACCGGTTCAACTTGGTAAAAACCAAGCGGTCGACCGGTTCATGCAGAAATTCTATTTTGACAAATTATCTTTTCTGAATTTCTTGAACCGATTGATTATGACTTAAACCTATAATCATCAAACCCTTTTAATGCATGCAATGTGAAGTGTGTGAGTTCATTTTAATTTGTGCTATCAAGTTAGAAATTGAGATTTACATAAAGCACTAAAATGAAAACTTATTCTAAGTCTTCACTTGCTTGCATCTTGGACTTCCTGGAGTGATTTCTTCGTGTACTCCATTATGCTTGTTGATGTATTCTTTGTATAATACCTGTTTATAACTTGATCTCATCCAAGCATATTATTAGTCCATTTTCTTTTTATTGTTATCATCAAAATATATAAAGCATACAAGTATGACATTATATGTCAACAAAAAGTATATTGGAAACAAAGTACTAGATGTGAATATAGAAATGGTAAAGGAACATGGTTGACGTAAATTTTTAACAATGAAAAAGATCAACATATGTATAATTGACATACAAAACCCCACTAAAGTGATGAATATGGTGGTTGTAAAACATGAGTTTTAAGTACAAGAATAAAGTAAATGAACCCAAAAGTTGATTAAAGCATTAACTAAATGTATGGACAAGATTGATGAATCTCAAAATATGATAAATTTATGAGTTAAGTGGATAAAGTGATTGGATAAACCCGTGAATTTTCTTTAAGTATTGAACCAAGTATAAGAATGAGATTAAAGAACCTAGGTATGTAAGTAAAACAAGAGCCATGAATATTGATGAATCTAATTATAAAATTATATTAAATCATGAAGATTGAGTAGAAAAGAAGATGACATTGACATTCTTGAGTATTGAGACATGATTATTGAAAGAAATAAATGAATATGGTTGTTTAAATAATACTTTAGGACCTGAAAAATGAATTCATGTTATAAAGGTTTATAATTTTGGATGGCAAAAACAAATGTGTTAGAAAAGGTGTTTAGATTGATTGGTAACTATGTTGTAAATATAATTATTATTACAGAAAGATATAATTATGGTATTGCATGTCTTGAGATGCTAGATAAATGTAATAAACATATAGTTATAAATATAAATTGAAAGAGTAATTATTGATACATGTAATCAATAAGACCTATACTTTGGAGTAAAGCTTTCAAGACTCCACCAAAAAATATCATGGTGAAGAATATGAAGACTTTGATGGTGTATAATAGATATGGAAAGAAGGAAGGGGTAACTTTGAAATGAAAAAAAAGTCAATGTAAACATCACATGATGAAAATATCCTCAACATAGAGTATTAGTGTTAAGGTTTATTCCTTTGAGTTGTTATAAGTAATGTGGTAACGTGTGTGGTTGTGTGTGTGTGTGTGTGTAGTTATAATTATAAGTATGGTCAATGCTATCTCTTATAGATTTTTACAAATACATCTTATATAACACCTTAATCATTATACTAGACCTTTCGTTCATTTAATTTTTGTAAGTAGACCTTTGTATAAGCTAAATGATGATGTCATATGGATACAAATTAAATTTATTAATGTGTTTGGATTGATACTTCAATTGGAAAGAAAAAAATAGAAATATTTTATAAGATGAATAATTATGCAAAACATATTGAAAATTGCATCATAATACTTAAAAAAAATTGTGAGAATTTATAAGTATTGACGAGTAAACAATACCATATTTTTATAATTGGAATTTGTCATTGTAATATTTTGTTTAGTAAGAGTATTTATAACGTGTTTGTTTTGAATCTTTGTAATTATCATTTTATTAAAAGAAAAAAAATAGATTAGGTCATATCAAATGGCTAGGGTCGGACTTTGGTCACCGTTAATTTCGCGAATACAAGAAAACGAAACCGTGGGCCTAGCCCGAACCCATATGATCCATACCTAAGTTACAGGTTTTAGTGGCTGTTTGTCCCCCCGAACGAACCATGTGGGCCAGCAAGAGACTTCCGTGTTTGCTGTATGCTTAATGCATTATCACAGATTTAAAGCACTCTGAGGATATTTACAATCACAGCCACGTGATTGTCCATTTTAGCCGATCAATCAGAAGATGGGGAGCCCTACCCAGTGAGTGTAGTGGGTCCCTAAGCATTTAATCCCCTAGGCCCTAGTCCTTCCTTTCGACACCAATACCTTTTAACTTAGCTTCCCGCAGCTTATTGTTGTGTTACCGTGGGAATCAATTTAGACAAAAACAAATATATATATATAAGTATTGGTAACATGTTTTTTTTTTAATATATTTTAATCATGAATGATATTTTGATTTAATTCTGAGATGAAAATATGTTTAATTTATTTGGGTTGAAATGTGAAACTAGTGAGGATAATCTTAAAAAATAAATTTGAAAAGTTCAATATTGAAAAATAAAATCAATAAAACAAATAGCATTTTTTTTTATAAATAATTTTTAAAAAATAAACTTCATTCAACCAAGCAAACTTGAAATTAAAGTCATGCACGTCGTCATCGGATTCATTTTTTTATTATAGAAACTATTTTTCATTTAATTATATGACAATAAAATATATGATATGTTTTTTGTATGATAAAAGTAAGAAAACCCTGATATGCATGTTAGGCTGAGATAGCAAAGGTAGATCGTCGAAAATAAATAATAATAAATTGTATTTTTTTTAAATTAAAGTTAAAAATAATAGCAAACGATGTGTCAACTACTTTTTGCAGATTTCAGAGACAGGAGATCAGAGGGAAATCAAAAGTTGTTTTTCAATTAAAAACTCATTTTCACCTCATTTTGACCCAAAACCCATAAAAAAACTTCTTAAGCCTGCGATCTAGGTTATAAGTGAGATAAATTCATACAAAATAAATACATATTATGAAAATTTACTTTCAACATATCCAATGTTGAAAATTAAAAAAAATAAAAAAAATAAATTTATGATACTATATATAACCTAACATAAATAAAAAAAATACAAAGCATAATTTTCAACACAACCTAAATTTAAAGAACAAAGTTGAATAAATAGATATACAGAAGATGATAAATAGTGTTTTGGCTATAATATTTTAGCCACCCTTTAGTATTTTGTTAGTATAAATACAATATAATTGATGAATATGGTATAAATACTTTTTTTTTTGTCCATTCTACTCCACAAGCCTCTTAAATATAAACATATTCATGTGATAATAACATGAATAACCCAAGTTAACTTGACAAATACGTGAAATATGAGATTGAGATATCCTACAAAAAAAAAAAAAAAAAAAAACAGGAGGCTCAAGGCCTAAAACCTAATTTCAAAAGATAAAATAAAAAATCAAAGAAAAATCTCAAGTCAACCTAAATGTACTCTACTAACCCACCATCCGTGACATGAAATCATGATTATTTTTTTAAAAAAAAATAACCTAGAAAAAATATTGAATTTAAATAAATAAATAAAATATCAAAATAAAACTTGAATCACCGTAAATTAACTTTATTAATTCACAATATGCATATATAATTAAAAAACATAAAATTTTTAGAAAGATCTAAAACTAATAACCTTGGTTAACTTGACTAACTAACCTCCTAAGATAACGTCATAAAATAATAAAATAATAAAACAATAATTAAAAAATAAAAACATTGTGGGATAAAATTTAAAAGAGATAAAAAATAATTAAAAAACAATTTTTTTGAAAATACTATTTTATACCCGTTAATTTCATAATATTAAATGAGTTTTCTGAGAAAAAACCTATTTTACCCTCGTAAAAAAGGCTATTTGATTTTTATAATAAAAGGAAAAGACAGGTGTCTTGCACGGTAGCAATAAGAATGCAATGTGTCAGTCCTGTAGCAAGAGCCTGACAGTTTTTTTTTTAATATAAATTCTTCACTCAATAAATACTAAAAACAATATAAATGTAAAAAAACCTGACCGTGGATAGCAATACCATCACCCCTTTGTATCAGCTCAACGGTGTGAAACTACGTAGTGCTTGCTTGCTAATAAAAACAGAACGCAGAGATGGTGGATGAGGATGACAGCACCAAAAACAGCAGGTCTTGCATGTGGAAAACAGGAGAGACCAAAATTAACAAGAGATAGGGATAAGTAGATTTTAACTTCAGATCCAAAAAAAGAAAAAGAAAAAGAAAAAGGTGATATACTTTTGTCCTTGTGCCATTGGGTGTCCTTAAAACACTAAAAGTTGTTCCCAGAGAGCCAGAGTGAGCATAGATAGAGACAAAGAAAAATGGGGTTCCGGAGCTTGGTTGTGGCAACTTGGTTTCTTCTTGTGGTTTTGTGTTTTTTGAGTTCTGCTGCTGATCCCATGCCACCCTGTGAATTTCGTGCAATTTACAACTTTGGTGACTCGAATTCAGACACTGGTGGTATATCAGCTGCATTCGTGCCCATCTCTGCCCCATATGGCGAGGCTTTCTTTCACAGACCTGCCGGTAGAGACTCTGATGGCCGCCTTATTCTTGACTTCATAGGTACAGAAAATAAAAACATCCCAGCAATGTATTACTATCACTTTCTTTACTGGGTGTTTGTTAATTGGCTCAACTATTTATTTATTTATGCAGCCGAGCGCTTGAGATTACCCTACCTGAGTGCGTACCTGAATTCAATCGGAGCAAATTATAGGCATGGTGCAAATTTTGCCACAGGAGGATCAACCATCAGGAGGCAGAATGAGACCATATTTGAGTATGGGATCAGCCCATTTGCTCTTGATATGCAGATTGTTCAGTTTGATCAGTTCAAGGCTAGGACCACTGATCTCTACAGTCAAGGTTACTGGTTTGAATCAAAATTTCCTCTTTAGACAGCCTATCATTTCACTGATACTGACTTGTTTTTTCTCTTCTTTATACAGTGAAAAGTACCCCGGATGCAGAGAAACTTCCCAGGGCTGAGGACTTCTCAAAGGCTCTTTACACTTTTGATTTGGGCCAAAATGACCTCTCTGTTGGTTTTAGAAAGATGAGTTTTGATCAACTTCGTGCAGCAATGCCAGACATCGTTAACCAGTTGGCATCAGCTGTCCAAGTAAGTGGTTCTGCTGCATATGTTACGATGATTCTTCGTTTACCCACATGTTTTTCCACTCTTTTGCAGCATTTATATGAACAAGGAGGGAGGGCATTCTGGATACACAACACGGGTCCAATCGGGTGCTTGCCTGTGAATCTATTCTATGTATCAAACCCAGCACCTGGTTATCTTGATGAGCATGGCTGTGTCCAGGCTCAGAATGAAATGGCGATCGAGTTTAACAGCAAACTCAAGGATAGAGTTGCCAGACTCAGAGCTGAGCTCCCAGAAGCAGCAATAACATATGTGGATGTCTACTCTGCCAAGTATGGACTTATTAGCAACGCAAAGAATCTAGGTAATGGTCACCATCGTTTTTTAACTAGGGTTCATCAGGCAAACCTCCTGTCAAGATTCACCATTAATGAATGTTGGGCGGGCTTCAACTTGCAGGACTTGCTGATCCTCTGAAGGTCTGCTGTGGGTACCACGTGAATTTTGACCATATATGGTGTGGAAACAAAGGAAAAGTCAACAACACTGAGGTCTATGGTGCCTCCTGTAAGGATCCGTCAGTCTTCATAAGCTGGGACGGCGTTCACTATTCTCAGGCTGCGAATCAATGGGTTGCTGATCATACACAGAATGGTTCTTTGACAGACCCGCCAATTCCTATCACCCAAGCATGTCGTAGGAAGTGAGAAAAGTTGATGAAGACCTGGAGAACTTTTATCTCAACTTGGGAGAGCAAATGAAAGGAAAATAAACAATTATTTCCCTACTCATAGTTTTCTTCTTATGGATGATGACTTGTTCAGTTATGGACGAGACTCTGGAGTGAAATGCTTGATTATATGTTAAATAACTTTTTTTATTTCGACATGGAAGGAGCGTAGCTTGTAATCCTTTCTTTTCAAATCTTTCATGGCTCTTCTTGGTTGCCCAGTGAGCTAGGCCCCTCCTGCCCCAGCCTTTCAACGCACGGACAAAAAAATACAAATCGAATTCATCCATGTAAATGTTCTGTTGCACCACTGACAAATTCACGATAAAAAACAGAGAACGGTATGAGGAAAAGCCACTTCACTTCACTAAACAACCAAACAAATAAATATGGTACGTATTACGTTATTTTGTTTAAAATAAATATGACTCAGTGAACGCTATTTTGTTTTCAAGACATTGCCCCCTTATGTCTAAGAAAGAAGTGAGGTAAGAGGATGCATGGTCTGTATTACGCTGCTACACAGGAGGAGCTTTATTTACACGCAGCTATGAACAAGGACTCACTGACGATGCCCTTCTGGTAAGGGAACCACCTTATGGAAGGGAACAGTCCTCTGCGGCAAGGCTCCGTCTTCTTCATCGTCGTCAAATTCCAGCAAATAACTGTCCAGCCAGAACAATAGCAGCTATGAGAGCATGATAAAAGGAAAATAGCAGCCAAAGTCCTCTACAATGTTCATCTCAAACAGGTCATAGCATTTGGAAACCACATGCGCATTACATATCTTGTTCCTGACTAATTCCAAGGGCAAACCATTTACAGGCCGCAAAAGTTTTGTTTCTTAAATATGTCAAGATAGACTACCAAATTAACCCTCCTATTTTATTATATATAACCATCTTGGAGATTGTTTGGATAAATCAATTAAGAGAATTTTGGAATAATCATTTTTGTTCATCTATCTATCAAAACAATTGAAGAAAAAGGACAAAAGAAAACCATCTGCAAAGAAACGAAGAAAAGGAAAGCAGGGAGAATGGCATGGAACATTGCAATCATTATCGTGTCACTTAATGTAAATACCAGAATAATATCAGCAAACTAGGGATAGAAAATGAGAGAAATATTACTTACTCATCTATTTTCCTCTGAAAAACACACAGTGATTTGTTGATGGCATCCCATGGCATGAACAATACAATTAATTGTCAGTCCAAAGTCAGTCACCAGACATATTCAAAACTGGGAAACAAAACTACTGAAGAGCAGGATTCCCAAGGAAAATTGCAGTTACTTTAGTTTGGATTCAAATCTATCTAAGGATGGATTGGTTACCTTCCGAAGAGGGCTCACAACAGTTGCCTTATAAAGTGCTGTTGTTCCTGGATAGACAGCCAAAACATGTCTCCCAGGAGGAAAATCTGGGACACAAGAAAGATCGTTTCGCTTGGGGAAAGGTATAATACACGACATGGGCAGCTTGTACTTTCTGAAGCAAGTGTCAAAAAAAAAAAAAAACCATTCATGTGAGTAAACCAGCATGCTTGGTTAAGGCATTTCATATAACAAATCACAAGATACTAATGTACAATCTCTAGGAAACAAATGCTGCAAATAAGAAATTCAGTGCTGGATAATATGAGTGTATCAAAAGACAAGCCAACCTTTGGCCACCACTATCTTCATCATCTCCCGGCTCCTCATCAAGTACTTCGAATCTGCACATCCAGTTACTAATTATAGACAGAGTAACAGAAGATTACACATTGTAATAAAAGAGCTGGTGGAGTGGCATTCATTTTTAAGATTATGTACATTTAGCATTTATTTGACAATAGAACGCATGTATAATATATTTAAGCTGATTTAGCATTCACAATAACTTGTGAGAATTTTTGGCTCAAAATAGAAAAAAAAAATGAGGAAAAAGCATACAAGTAACTGACTCCAAATAGTTCAGGGTGATGAAGCACAGATAGGGATACGGAAACAGGCAAAACAATATAGATATGTGATATGTCAATTCTTGAAATTTTAGGATATGATATGTTACAAATAAATTTTAATATTTATTCCCAATTCCTCTATTATTTTTTAAAAGTAAGCTATAGCTATCAAAAATATATATAAAAAATGCAAATAAAAATGTATATTCTATTAATGTGCTTGTATTAGTGTTAATACAACAATAACAAGAATGTAAAGTCATATTTTTTATTTTCTTTAATGATATTCACCGATTATTATCCATGTAAGCTTTGAATGATATTATAAAATTATAAACTACAATCTTCTCAAAATATTTTTTTTTTGTGTCCTCAAGTATCCAAAATAATATTCTTTTACTTATTAATTTTGGACATGTTTGATAAGTGTTCCCCATGTATCGTGAAGTATTGGGTCAAGTTTTGTATCAGATATGATCTGATAGGAGCACATCAGAGATTACAAGTATCTGTGCTTCATAGTGGTTGGAGGTGCAATCAAAATACAGTCCATATACATGACAACATTCTTATGTAGCTAACCCCAAACAAATACCTATGCCTTCACATCTATAAAATTACCATTAAAAATGAATTAATAATATGGTGTCACCAAATTATAATAGTCAACAAAACTCATCATAAGCAACCCAGCTATTAGGCAAGGAAATTATTTAAGTATTTCATGTAAACAGCTCAACTTACTCTTTTGTTTCTCTATCAAAATGAATCACTTTTACAACAAACCACTCATCCTTTTCAGCATTGTCACCTGTGACCCTAGCTGCTACCTGAATATAGCAACATGTCATTCGAACAGAATGAAATGGAACTCTACTTGCAAAATTAAAAAAAAAAAAATGAGAAAGAAAAGGAGATATAAATATATTATGATCTTTAAAAGGAAATGCAAACCTGTTCACCCTTTAGACTAGCACATGCTTCAAGTTGACTTCTTACTGCAGGAGAGAGCCTTGAGATATCGGAATCAGCTTTGATTCTTTTCCTTTTCTGATCATTACCTTCTGCAATTTATTTAACATTTTCTCAAGATATATGGAGTTTCTCAAATAACAGTAGCAGCATCTAACTAAATCAAGATAGAGAAAATGAAATTCATTTTCCTTGGCACAAGTCATCTATTCTGCAGTTCAGCCATCCATGTTTGCAAGTCTAAATGCTATCCTGTGCTTAGCATTTATTTAGTTGTATAAGGTCTTGTATCATGCTCAATTGGTGCAATGTATCGTAACCAATAAACATGTCAATCTCTAGTTATTGAAAGTCCCAGGTAGTAAGCTGGCAAAAATTTTTGCACAGTACCAGAGACCTAAAGTTATCTTCAGAAAGAATGGTCTTATATTGAGACAACTGGTCTGGTCTTGTAGTCAGGCCATAGGACAACACATACACCAAGGACAGTAGTTAATAATATTCAAAGCTTCTATGAAGGAATTAATGTCTTGAGACAAGGGATGTCTACCAAAAGAACTTTATCCTTGGGGGTGTGAGGTGGTTCTTTTACAGTGAAATAGCTATATGCGCATTCTAGTTAAAAGAGTTACTTGATATATTCCTGGGGTACTTGATATCTAGCAGCTTGAACACTGATTTACAGTTTTTGGAATTGCATGTAGCCCATACCAGCTTCCTTATGTTCATATATGTATCCATATACTGCTGCAGAGTTTGCTTTCGCTTCAATACAAATGAATGATTTGAGTCACTAATACATCATGTAGTGATACACATGTGAACTTCCTTACAACATCTAAGTAGCACAAATATTTTCTATATGCAAATCTCAACTGTATGTAGCACACACCTATCCTTCTTCGTTGTTGACCTGGAGGTCCAGATGGTAACAGAGCATCCAATTGATTCAACAGGGTACCAGAAACACTGCATCCACAGAGAGGGAAAAAATATGGTTGGTCTAAACTATCGATTACATTCAAAACTAACATGTGTTAGGAGACAACCACTACAGCATATCATTAACGTGCTACACAATGGAATAATTCTATTGAGCAAGCACAAACAATCAGCTTTAGTCAGTAGGGAGAGAGGGGTTAACTTTATTAACGATTTATATACATGTACCTTACTTCACTCTCGGAAAGTTCTTTAGCCTGAGTATATAAATTTTTGAGCTTTGCCAACGAAGTATCACCAGGCTTCTCAACCACCTCAGGAGCTGCATTAAAAAGCAAGAATTCAAAGTTAATAGGACAGTTGAAGAGGAATGCTATAAACACAATTAAATCTTACAAACAATTATTACCAGTTATTGCTGTGGTTACTCTAGTTCATGGCAAACCAATCAAATTATTTTTCTACAAACCATTCATTACTTGCCACATCTATATGAAAGCACTTTTTGTATGATTTGTTCCATGTGAAATCTTTCATTAGTATAAATCAGAAGTAATAGTTAAAAATGTGGATTAAATAAAAAAAATCCAGAAGCTGTAAGAAAAATAATTATCATATCCTAAAGTTTTATGTAGATCCAATCACTATCTGCTGAAAATGAAAAAAGGGGAGGAAAATCTTGACATGCTTGACTCTGAGAGGAAATTAATGGTACACACATTTACAACTATACAGAAGATGCAAAGGGGATGAAACTGCAAAAAGAATCACCTACCACATTATGTTTGCAAGAAATCTAACATAGAATCATGAGCACGAAAAAATATCTCTAATATTCTTTAATATAGCTGCTTAGTTTACGAAATCAAGTCTCTAAAAGGTAGAAATTTAAACCAACATACGTTATTTATGACTAGAGGTGTATATGGTATATTATAAAAAAAATGCAGGCTGGAGAAGAAAGCCAGTCTTGGTTCTGCAAAGACAGGTTCCACTTTTTCCTATTCATTAGCTTCTGCACTGTGTTGTTAAAAGTGCTATATGCAGTTGAGCAACAACAGATCTTGGATGGTAGTTGAAGGCCTAAGAAATGGTGTAAACATAAGGAAATAAAACACATGGCTTTGAAATGTAATAAATCATTTACATGATAATGATTCATAAGAACATAACCAGAAAAAAAAGGCTGAAATAATTAATAACTTTACCCTATTAAGTCTATTTAGCGTGTCCTTTAGAGTAAGACATGTATCTTGCAAATAAATTATGCCACAATTCTTACAAGAAAGATATTGCACAATTGTGAAACATCATACAAGGAAAAATAAATAAATAAACTAATTGGTTCAGCATACTATGCCATCAACTACAAAAAATTAACAAATTTCATCGATTTGATGGCTCATATTTGAGGTACAAACCTCAGGCATACATGCATGCCCAATTAAGGCAACTTACCTCCACTTTAAAAAAAAAACGTTTTAGTCTCGGAACCCTATTCCTTGCATCAACAGCATGCATAAGGCACAGTTTTAACAAAGCAGCTTTTGTGTAGAGCTAACACATGGACTACTCAATAACAGCTCATATATAATTCTTTCTTTTTTTCATTATTATTTACACAAATAAGCAAAAGATGAGTAGCAAAAAAGAAGATCGCACAATAACAACTTATTACCTAAGATGCATTAAATCCCATCCAAATCTATAATAACCTCCAAATAAAGCATTATAAGCACATATAACAACATAATGAGGCAAGCATATATTTCCCTTATTCCAAAGAAACATATCAAATGACAAATTTTGTTAAGACTCTTTCCCCCATCCCACTTTCTTTACCCAAGCAGCTGGCGATCACAACATTTAAGGAAAAAAATCCTAATGATACCAAACATTTTCAATCTTTTTAAGCTTTACAAATCAATTAGACATGAGATACGTTCATTTCCTAGCATAACAAAAACCGTGTAAATATCATCGCCATGCCCCATCAAATTACTACAAACTAAATTCAATCAACTCATGCCACGGCCGTATTAAACTTCAATGACTCATAACATCAAGTTAACTCAATGAGTCATCGCTAGATGTTACCACGGTTGCATAAAAAATGACCACCAGAAAGCAGCCTACATACTACATTGCATTACGAATTGAGAAAAAACCCAGTTATCATTACTTGCAATTAACCTGTACAAAACAAACCTATTAAGCATAACCTAAAATTTAACCCGACCTTAACTTTATTCAAGCTAAAAAGGGAAAACTCTCACTAACATAAAAACCTCAATAATCTAACAAGAACCCATTAATCTATAAGACTAATAATAATTTATTTTATTTAAAAAAATGGAAAATAGAAGAGAAACTTAACTAATTTGAAGCTTCTTGTGCATTTTGTTAATCTCTAAAAGAATATCCTCTTGCTCTTTCCTTAACCGATCAAGCTCTCTCGAGTTCTCCAAGATTAACCCAATGTCCTGTGACGACATCGTTTTCTTGGAAGAACCAGAATACCAATGCTGTTGTTATCTATTTATTTAGTTTCAGAAAGAAGAAAAAACACAAACTAAAGTTAGAGTTCGCTCGATCATGTCTTACGTTGTTGTCGAAGATCGGATAAAGATGAACAGAAAAGAACACGAGGGTGTTTGTTTAGTAATATCTTAGATGTTTTCTTAATTTCTCGGAAATTAGTGGACAATAAAGTATTTTAAAATGATTTTGTGCTGTGTAATCGTGTATTCGTGCTATTTAACGGTTAGGATGAGGACTTGACACGTGGGAGAGAGGATAGGATAATTGGAGCGGAGTGGATCTTAGCTCCTTAAAATGTTAACGGCCTCTGTGTTCATTTAATCCGAGCCTTTCTTTCAAAATAAATGGATGGTTAGGATATTAATAGCTAATATTTCTTTAATAAATCATTGAAATTAAATATGATTATTTCCTAAGTGCCTCTAAATAATTTATTTATGATTTTTTATAGTGGGTGTTTGGCTCTGCGGTGCGTTATGCGATTGAGGCTCACCGCAGAGCCAAAGTGTTTGGTAAGCATTTGTGCAGGTTTTTAATTGTGGGTCCCGCATGAAAACTGTGTTTCACACCCAGTTTTGAAAAGCATCACAAAGATGCTTTTCTTCAACCTCAGCTGCAGCATGGATCATGTTTTTTCTACTACATACATGAAAATCAAATTAAATCATTTCTTGTAATTCAAGCACATACCTCGTCGCTCAATGGCTGGCAAGAAATGGGAATAAAGAAGAGATGAGCCTCCTGAGGATTTTTAGTAAAAAAACGGACTATCTATCAAATTCATGAAGAAGTGTTATTTGTTGAGTTATAACATGTTCCTGGGTTTCCACCGGGGTACATGAAGACCTTAAAATCCTTCTTCATTGCTTCATGATTTAGCAAGAGAAATGCTCAAGTGATAGATGTCACCACTAGAATCTTGAACTGTATATTGAATGAGATCGCCCTTCAAAAAGACACAGAAAAAGATAGATGAAGCAGGGAACAAAAATTGATTAAAACAAGAGCTGAAATTGGCATTTAAAACCCATGAACTGCACCAAAAAAGAAGAGAGGAAGAACTGCATGCAAGAAAGCATAAACAAAGAATCTTGGGAAGCCCTGTCGTAGAGAGCACCAACGAAAGCAGCATCAGCTGCAAACTTCAGGCCCTCCTCCCCGCCACCACACAGCACCATTTCCGACGCCACCACTACAGGAAGAATCATCTCGGCCTTCTTTACCCGTCGGTATCGATCGTTAACCCTCTCGTCATAGTCGGCCGTGTTATTGTTCACGTGTTATGTGAACAGTAACTTCATGAATAATTGACGAAGAACACTGCGCACTGTTTTGTGTTTTATGTTTTTTTTACCCTCTTAACTATTGGGCTGGGCTGCTCTCGGCCCAACCCAAGTCCGTCAGGGGTGGGCCTTTTGGCCCATCGTGGCTGGGGCGGCCCAATTTGATTTTTTTAATATATATTTAAAAAAAATATGTAGATAGACATTAGTTCTGATGAAAGAAAAAGGCACGTGACTTCGTTTCACTCCACAACCTTGTTGTTTTTCGATTAATTATGAATTAGAAACTTGTAACTGGATTTGGCCTTAGAATTATATCTCTACTATTGGATCGCAGATGTTTATACTAATGATATTGTTGCCAGATGTTGTTCATCCATCAAATAGCAAGGATCACAGAGGCATTAACGTATCGATTTAGTTCGTGATGAAATTGTGTGTGTGTGTGTCCTTTAAAATAATTTCACAAGTTGACATCAATATGAAAAACATGGTAACCAAACACACAAAACTGTTTTTCATTAAACCTCAAACTCAACCACAATTTTAACCAAACACTTCAATTTCAGTTATGAACCGTAGCTAAAAGTGCTTTTCATGAAACTGTTGTTTTTCAACCTCAACCATAACAACAACAGTCATGCCAAACAGGCTTTTAATATTCACTTGCTTTTCAAGATTTTCTAAAAGCGTATATTAAGGTAAGTATGAATATAAAATGACTTAATATAGTTGATTTATTAAGAAAAGATTAGTATAAATATAAAGGCTGATATTTCTTGGTGTTCATCCATATTCAATGGTACTTCACTGGATATAGTTTTTTCTTTCCCTTAAGAAATCATTGAATTGGATGTCAAGATATTCAAAACTCTTCTCACAAAGCCGATCATTAACTGAGTATAATTTGGCCTTTTTTAAATATTTAAATTACCATTTACAGCAAAAAAAAAAAATTGGCATGGAAAGGTTGTTTTCTTATTTTTATAATATCTTTTCATATTATTATAATTAAATTGGCTTAGGGGTAATTTGATGTTTAAATAAATATAAAATATAATTAAAAAAATATTGACATACGCAAAGTATAGGAAAAGCATCTCTTTCCTTTAATTAATGCATGTGACGCCTCGTCACAACTAAAAACTCCATTATGTTGCGTCATTGAGCATCATGTCGTTCCTTTTCTATTGAGGTGGTGCAAGATAGCATTATTGTGGGCATGCAACGTTGATGATGTTTTCCTTTGTTCTTATATTTTCTCTCTCCTTGAAATTCATGATGGTCATGTAAAACTTTAGAGTTGCCCATTTATTTATTAAGATTTCAATTTTGGTCTATATTTTTTTAATTTTTATTTTTTGTTGTGGACTCTCTTGTACAATTTTGATTTGTTTTCAATTTTATCATTTAATTTTGATTTGTGATATGTTATTTTTTCAATTTGGTTCTTATTCTTTTAATTATTTTTTATTTTTATTTTTACCTTTTAATAAAAAAAATTGTAGTTGTTCTCTAATTTATCTTTTCAATTTTGATCATCAATATTGAATTGTTCTCTAATAAAATAAAGGCCTTAAAATTGAAGAGTCCAAAAACATTTGTAGATAGAAAACCAAAACCGTCACTTGAAAATAAAATAAAATAAAGTAGTATGATTATAGTTACTACATACTTAACGTAAGGTGTAGGTTTTCTACCGTTGATCACTATAAGTAGAAGTGGACTATTCATCAATATTAGTCAACGAGATCATCACATCATTGGTAGATATGGGTCTAATGAAAAGCATGTTAAAGTCATTAATCCAACAAATACGGAAGAACATATCAATAAAAAACAATTAACTACACAAAAAGATCTAAAATAAAAATAATAAGGGTAAATCAATATAAGAAATAAATTAGAGGGCATGCTAGGTTTTTCAATTGGAAGTTTAATTGAAAAGAAAAATAACTCAAGAAAAAAGAAAAAAAATAATGAGAAAAGAGTTAAAAACAGTAACACCATAAATCTAAATTTAAAGATGAATTAAAAAAAATATATAAAAAAATAAAAATTAAATGAAAATCCCATATAATAAGGACCCAATAAAAAAAAGACTAAATGGAAAATTAAACTTGAAATGGTAAATAAAAAAGGAATACCACTTATCCTAAAAGACAATGGAAAAAAAATATATAAAAAGGACAAAAAATTTCGGTGAAAGAGTTGAATTGAGGTATATTTTAATTATTTAATTATATAAATAAATAAATAAAAATACTTCCAAAAAACCCAATAATATTACCTAACAAATAAAACGCGTGAGGTTTTTACTGTTTGAAACACTGTGGATTGTGAGTAAATGTCCTGTGGATTGCGGCAATGTGAGCCCGTTCTGCCCTTTGTATTGTCGGCTCTTTGTGGGGGTGACATGGGGGCTTTTTCGTTTTTTTATGTTGTGGTCTTTTTTTTTTAAAACCCGGTCATGAACAGTGTTTTTACGGTCTTGCCCCTGTAATAGGACAAAAAACGGTTCTGAGCTCAAGGTCACGGATGTAATTGCACGCGTATAGACCGGTCCGGTTAGGCCTGGTCCACCGCAACTCTTTTTTTTTAATACTTTTTACAATGGCTAAATACGAATTTAGCCCCTAATAAGACAAAATTGATGACTTAGGCACAGGGGTGGAACGGTAATTGACCAATATTTTTTATTATTTTTTTCAAAATACTATCGGCGCATGTGGGACACGTGACCGACAGTATTGCGCCCCACGCCCTGTTAAAGTGGCGCGTGAGGGATGATATCTTCGCCGGAAATGGTCTACCGGCATCTATGTCGATGCGCCTCTGCATTCTATTCCTCTCGGTGCGGCGCGTTTCATCATCCGATGTCCGTGTACGCGGCGGTGGCCGGTTAAACCCGTTTATTCCGTTTCTCTCTCTCCTGCATACAAAAGTATAAGAGAGGCCCCCAGGTTTGTTGACCTTTCACTTCGGTCCCTATACTTTTAATTTTCTTTATGGTAGAGAAGAGGCCCCCAGTTTGGACTTTGCACTTCGGTCCCTGCACTTTTAATTGAGTCCTTCCATTGATATTGATTAAATGTTAATGTTTCACTTCGGTCCTCCTTCTTTTAATTTCCGGATTGGGTTTAAAAACCTTAATATATTCGGTACAGAAGTTTTGATTTTTTCAATTTTGTCCTTTGATTAAAATTGATAATATATTTGATTTTTATTTCGGGCCTTATATTTTTAATTTTTGATTTTAATCCCTATATTTTTTATATTTCTAGAATAGTCTTTATTTTTTTCAATATATATATAAATATGCCCTTAGCTTTGGTTTTTAATTTTATTTTGTGTTTATAATTATTTGAGGATTGATATTTCTGTTGTTGTTTTTACCTTTGCTCTTGAATATTTGTCACCTGATAATTTTTTTTTTATCTTTTGTTAAAGTTTTTAGGATTTTTTTAGTCTTTCATTTTTTCTCTCTCTCATTATTAACATAATTATAATAATGATGACAATAATAATAATAATAATAATAATTTAATTATTTTTCTTGCTTACTCTTATGTTAATGCTTTTTTAGTTAATAATAACAATGATAATAATTTAGTTGTTTTTCTTGCTTACTCTTTTGTTAATGTTTTTTAGTTTTTTCTTCTCTGGATAATTTAAGAATTTTTATTTTGTTGGCAGTAATAGCAATCATAATTTATTTTTTTAATTTAAGTTTTTTTTTTATCTTTTGTTAAAGTTTTTAAGATTTTTTTAGTCTGTCATTTAGTTTTTTTTCTTTCATTATTAACACAATGATAATAATGATAATAAAAATAATAATAGTAATTTAATTATTTCTCTTGCTTACTCTTATGTTAATGTTTTTTAGTTAATAATAATAATAATAATAATTTAATTGTTTTTCTTGCTTACTCTTTTGTTAATGTTTTTTAGTTAATAATAATAATAATAATAATTTAATTGTTTTTCTTGCTTACTCTTAATTATAATAATGATGACAATAATAATAATAATAATAATTTAATTATTTTTCTTGCTTACTCTTATGTTAATGCTTTTTTAGTTAATAATAACAATGATAATAATTTAGTTGTTTTTCTTGCTTACTCTTTTGTTAATGTTTTTTAGTTTTTTCTTCTCTGGATAATTTAAGAATTTTTATTTTGTTGGCAGTAATAGCAATCATAATTTATTTTTTTAATTTAAGTTTTTTTTTTATCTTTTGTTAAAGTTTTTAAGATTTTTTTAGTCTGTCATTTAGTTTTTTTTCTTTCATTATTAACACAATGATAATAATGATAATAAAAATAATAATAGTAATTTAATTATTTCTCTTGCTTACTCTTATGTTAATGTTTTTTAGTTAATAATAATAATAATAATAATAATTTAATTGTTTTTCTTGCTTACTCTTTTGTTAATGTTTTTGAGTGTTTTTTTTTTCTAGGATAATTTGATAATTTCTATTGTTTTAATAGTAATAGCAATGATAATTTTAGATTTTAAGACTATGATGTTGCTATTGTTATAATAAAGTGTGTTTATCTATTTTATTATATTAAATTTTGCATATATAAATATTATATTTTAATTTTGATCCAGCAAATCCTATAAAAATTGTTTGCTGAGCCCGCAACGTAGGACATATTTTTTTTTTTAATTTTCAAATTAAATGATTTTTTTCAGCTAATAATTTTTATTTTTGTTTTATCATCTATTATATTTTTTTTCTTTGCTCTTTCTTTTAGTTTTTTATTGTTTTTTATTTATTTTCAAATTAGATTAATTTTTTTTACTTGATATTTTTGATTTTATTTTTTTCTGTGATCTTTTATTAAAGTTATTAGGATTTTTTTAGTCTTTCATTTATTTCTGTTTTTTCATTATTAACACAATAATAATAATAATAATAATAATAATAATAATAATAATAATAATAATAATAAATTTAATTATTTTTCTTGCTAACTCTTTTGTTAATGTTTTTAAGTGTTTTTTCTCTCAGGATAATTTGATAATTTTAATTTTTTTGGTAGTAATAGCAAATGTTAAAACTTCGATGTTACTATTTTTATAATAGGGTGTGCTAATCTGTTTTATTATATTAAATTTTGCATATATAGATATTATATTTTAATTTTGGACCAACAAATCCTATTAATTTATTTAATCCCAACAATCATAAAAATTGTTTGCTCAGCCTGCAACGTAGTGCGGTCAATTTTTTTAATTTTCAAATCAAATAATTTTTTTTCCAGGTAAGAATTTTTATTTTTGTTTTATCATTTATTTTATTTTTTTATTTTCTCTTTTGTTAATGTTTTTAAACTTCTTTTAGTCTTTGATTTAATTTTGTTTTTTTGGTTATTAACGCAATAATGATATTAATATTAAGAATAATAATAATAATTTTAGTTTTTGTTCTTACTTACTTTTTTTTTAAATTTTTTTGGTGTTTTTTTCTCGAGATAGTTTAATAATTTTTATTGTTTTAACAGTAACAGTGATGATAATTTTAGAAGTTAACACTTCGATGTTACTATTTTATGATCGGGTATTTTGATCTCTTTCATTATACCAAACTTTACATGTTGAAATATTATATTTTAATTTTAACAATTGTAAAAAATTTATTATTGTGGATTTAATTATGTTAAATTATATACACAAGAATGCCCGCGGCAACGCGCGGGCAATATAGCTAGTAACTAATATGCCATGTAAAAGATCAAAATACTCTTAAATAAAAGATAAGCAAATTTGTTTATTAAGGCTACAGTAATTCTAGCATCCATTTTAGGATACTGTTAATATATGTGAAAAAGGAGGCCTCTCTCATCTACCCACAAAGCCACCTAGTTCCTCCCAGTTCCAATTACATTACACTTCTTCTCTTCTTTCTGTGCCCTGTTTTCCCCCCTCCTTTACTCTTATAACAACGGCGTCGCTTGACATGGCAGGGAAGCTGATGCATGCTGTTCAGTATAGCAGCTATGGTGGAGGCGCCGCAGGTTTAAAGGTTAATAGTTCTTTAACCAATTTTCACTTTTTGTTAGTGAAATTATATATCCCTTCTATTTGATGAAATATGGAGATGAAATATAGGTTGTTGCCCCCATTTGTTTTTGTTACTGAATATGATGATGATTATGATACTGGGTTGGATGTGATGTGAGGTTTGCTAAAATTTTTGGTGAAGGCATTGAGGTAACTGCTGTGAGTTACTGCTATTATATATGTAGTTTTGCTTGTTGCAGCATGTTGAGGTTCCAGTCCCTTGTGCCAAGGGAGACGAGATCTTACTCAAGTTAGAAGCAACTAGTCTAAACCCAGTCGATTGGAAGATGCAGAAAGGGATGTTGCGCCCCTTTCTCCCTCGTAGATTCCCTTACATCCCCGGTAATTCACTTCTTTCTCAATGTAAATTTTTTTATAATAAAAATAGTGATTTTCATAAATAAATGACATTTTTTTTTATAGTGGGTATGTAGTGATGATAAATCTATAATTTTTTTTTTTTTTTTTTTAGAAAACTGAAGATTATAGATTTATCACTTATATAAGTACATTCTACAATAAAAAAATAACAAAAAATTTCAACTGTGAAATACCATTTTCATTTCGTATATCTATAACAAGATTTTCTTAAACTTTTTTTCTTTTATACTTGATGTATTTATACATTTTTTCTTTATTTTTTTCTCAAACTTTTCAATGTAGCAATTGCAACATTGCTCATTTTTTATACTACATTAAAAATGAGTTTGAGATCTTACAAGTTTTTATTAACATATATGATCTTTACTGTATTTTATTATATGTAAACATCGGTGTATTGATATACAATTATATTTTTATTCGCTGTAAAAAAACATGTTACTAACATCTACACATTAATTCATCTGCATTAAAAAAATATATTCAACATGCAGCTAACGAGTTGAATAGACATGTTAATATTTGCCTTTTGTATTTATTGGCACTAATAATTCTCAGTTTATTTAATTAAATGCATGCATAGACTTTTAAATTTATAATTAGGATTTTTGTTATAGAAAAATTCATTTGAAAAGCTTGCATATTTATTTTTTGGCTAAAAAAATATTTGACCAGTGTTTCACACGTAGGTCCAATAACTAGTACAATTCAATTCAAACACTATCTTATTGCTCGTTAGGGATTTTGATTATAAATAAGTTTCTCCATAAAGCGTAATCCACAAGGAAACTGTTCTTTGTGATGTTGGTTAATTGATTGATTTTTTTAGGTGCTTAATCATGATTTTGATTTAAGTTTGTGACAGTGTGGTTTTGCATCTAAGAAACTTTTGAAATGAGTTTTGTGTTAGTGTGGACTATCTCATTAGAATTAATAGGTTCTTATAAATATTAGCGAATAGTTATCAATATTTATGTAATTAAAGTGTAAATAAATTTATATGATTAGTGCGACATTATAGTTAATAGTAGTTGGTTTTGTGGGATATAAATCAAAATTATTTCTATTTAATGAAAATGACTCTCATGGAGAAGTCACCTAGACAATTTGATATGATATTAGAGCTTCACTTTTGAATATGCACTTCATTGTCATGTCTCAGGATTTCTTGATTGGGTAATTAGTCCCTTGGATTTTCTTTGATTCTTGGTTGTTTTTTTTTTGGTTTTGTTGTGTTTGATGAAAAGATTACATCAAACAATTGTAAGTTGCTTATTGTTTGATTCATGGAAAAAAAACATTCAGCCTGAGAACCTTAGTTTCAATTATTTGTCACAAGAAAATAATTATGGGGTCATATGGATGAGAGTGATTCAACTCCAATGATTCTACAAAGTTACTTCAATGAAAGGCTGAAAATGCTTAGGTAATGTCCTAGAGTTTAGAGTTCATTGGCCCACTTATTCTTCTCAATTTAAGGCCATATAACGTGGAAATATCTAGAAAACATTTACTATCAAGAAAGCATCGCTAGGTGTTTTCAATTAGAAAATGATATTTCTAATTATTCTTAAGAAATCCTTTCCATCTAGCATTGCTACTCTGCCTTTCAAAACTTATGAGCAAAATGTACCACTGATATTTTTTTTACGTCAAAGTGCTCGCTAAATCTCTCGCCATTGTTTAACATGTTCATGAGGAAAGTAAATATTACCAGTTCTTAATGAAACTACAATCTGAATTTGATATTTTCACTCAAACTTGATGAAAGAGATCCTTTGTTCTCCATATATGTTTGTTTTGGGGAATTGCTTTGCGAAGAGCAATGTCTCCTTAAACAAAGCATTGTCAAACAAGAAAATTATGAATAGTTGCTTTCACGACTCAAGGAAAAGGAAACGGTCGGAATACGAGCAATATACAATGATATAACTATAAAAAAAGTATGGACTTGTTGCTAAAAACTGTAGAAAGAAGTTCTGTATTATTGCAAACATGGACATGTTATCAAGGAGTGTCCCACTCGTCCTCAAAACTGTAAAACCAATGCTTTTCAAGTAATGAAGTTTGACAACCCATCTATGATGGCTGCAAATATTATTTTTACTCTTGAAATGATGCAACAAATGATTATTTCAACCTTTTAGCCTTAGGGCTACAAGGTAATAATACTAATTTCTCATTTTTAGCTTGTTGATCATGTCCTTTTAGCCTTAGGGCTACAAGGTAATAATACTAATTCTCAATTTTAGCTTGTTGATAGTGTCCTTTTAGCCTTAGGGCTACAAGTTAAGAATACTGAAATTTTAGCTTGTTGATCATGTTGCTTCAATTCATATGATCAACCCATCCAGGATGCATAAATATCATGGTTTATCATAAATTCATATTGCTAAAAGAGATTATATATCTATTAATAAGGTTAGGGATATTAATCAAACTTTCAAGAATATGCTTGTATCACCCAAATTCTTCACTAGCTTATTTCAGCTAGTCAATTGGTGGAGAATAATTGTGATGTGCATGTTTCTTGTAAAGGTTGTCTTATGTAGGATCATGTGCAGGCGACATTAATTGCGAAGGGCCAGAAGTTGGAATTCTATTTCCATTATATTTTCCCACCATTTTCTATATCTTGTCTGTGTTACTATTTAAAATAAGAGTGAAGTATGCCATCTAAATTCAATTGTTTTGTCTTGTTTTTTAAACTCTGGTTTGCTGGGAATAAATATCTATTTTTTTCTTATAATGCTGTTTTTGATTGTTCCACATGCAAATTGAGCAAGAGTAAAACCCTTCCAATCCATTTTCCTTGGCAATCATGCTACAAAGTGTTTTGATATTATGAATAGTGATATTTTGGGTATTAGTCCAATTATTTCTCATGCTCATATCAAATACTATGAAATATTAATTAATGATAACAATTAGTTTACCTAGTTGTATTTTTTTTGTTCAAAGTTTGAGGTCTTAAATGTTTTTAAGATATTTTTTTGCTTATATTGAGATTCAATTCTCAATTTATATTAAGGTATTAAGATCTAACGCGGGTGGGGAATTTATGTCTTATGAATTTCATGATTTTTTACACCAAAAAGGTATTGCCTCACATCGCTCATGTTCTTATACGCCACAACAAAATAGAGTTGTTGAGGGTAAGAACCATTAGTTTTAGATATCACCAGGACCATTGATTAAGTTTTTTGTACCATTTAAATTTTGAATTGAAGCTTTGTCTACTATAATTTATTTAATAAATAGACTATCATCTCAAGTATTAGATTTTGATTTCTTGTGCTATCATTTATATAATAAGTTTTTTTAGCAATAATGATTTGCATACTATTGGTTGTGTTTGCTTTGTCTATTTGCCTTCTTATGAACGGCACAAACTTTCTATCTAGTCTATTAAATCTGTTTTTTTTTTAGTTATGGTGTTTCTTGTAAAGATTCTGTTTGTTATCATCTAAACTGTCATAAATTTTCTATTTTTAAAAATATTGTTTTCTTTGAAAATCAATATTTCTTCCCTATTTATGTTGAATCTTTCTTTGTTGCTCCAATTCTTTCTAATTTTAAGGATGTTATCTTTTGAACGATTTAGCTAAAAATTATGGATGAAAGACACCAACCAACTTTACTCATTCTCGAGGCTGCTTTATCACCTGAGACTGCTTTTGCGCCTCTTTCTTGCGAGTCTTCTCTCTAGTGTTCTACGAGAGTATCTTGTCCCTTCGATCAATATGGTTTTGCTATCCACTATTAATGTTTCTTCATGATAATCATAAGTTGTCAAACATGAGTGTTGATAAAAAGCAATACAGGAGGATCTTTAGGCTCTTCAGGATAATAATACATAGAAAATTGTGTTTTGTCCTCCAACTTTTAAGCTTACCAGGTTTAAATGGATGCACTCAATTAAGCTTTGCTTTGATGAAACTCTAGATTGATATAAAGCAGGATTATAGAGTGGAATATGAGGAGACTTTTTTTCTTATAGCAAAAATGACTACAATACATACTATTATTGCCGTTGCTACTTCTCAGTGTTGGCCACTTCATTAAATGGATGTGGAAAATTATTTTCTCCATAGTGATCTCAAAGAAGATATTTATATGGCACTTCCACCTGTTTTGTTTTCCTCTGTAAGTTGAAGAGGGTTTTTTATGGTTTGAAATGGGCTTGCTGAGCGTGGTTTGACAAGTTCTTATCTACCTTGCTACGCTTCTTTATTGTGCAAAGCAAATATGATTACTCACTATTTCTCTACAAGTCATGTACTTGTTTTGTTCTTTTTCTTGTTTATATAGATGATACTATCATTACAGGAAATGGTTCTTAACAACCTTCAATAACATCAGGATTGTTTTCACATGAAGAACCTCAATTCTCTTACCTTTTGGGATTGGAAGTTCATTCTACTTCTTTTGGTGTGTTTTCACATTAACATAAATATACTAAGGACTCAATTGCTTTGGCTAGTCTTCAAGATTCTTCTCCATTGGATATTCCTTTAAAGGTGAGTGTTAAGCTTCAACGTGGAGGGGAGATCTTTTTCTTGATCCTACTTTATTTCATAAATTAGTTGGTAGCTTAAATTATCTTTATTATTTCTCAGTTTGATATCTCTTTTGCAGTTCAACAAGTCAATAATATATGTAGTCTCCACATCACTTACATTCGGTAGTTGTTCGCCAAATCATTTGATATCTCCTTGGTTTTTCTAGCCATGACATATTCTTCTCAATTGACTCATTTATTCGTCTTATTGCCTTTAGTGATGCTGACGGAATATGATGTTTTAATACATCGCACTATCACGAGTTAGTGTATGTTTTTTGATGATTCCTTCATATCTTGAAAAAATAAGAAACAAGATCAAGTTTCCCGAGTCTAAATATAGAGCCATGTCGAATGCTTTCTTATAGATTGTTTAACTTCATGGGCTATTTGCAGAAATTGGATATCTCATGCTAATATTACTTCTTTTCATGCTGCCAACACGAGTACTATTCATATTATTACCAATCCTGTTTTCCATGAGCGTCCCAAACATGTCGAAGTGGGTTGTCATTCTATTCAATAACCTGTGTATACTCAAGTTATTTCTTTTCCATATATCTCCTCTGACCTTCAAATCACTGATGCGTTTATAAAATCAATGACTAGCCAATACTATCAATTTCTAGTTGGAAAATTGATGCTTCTTAATTACTCAACATCAACTTGAGGAGATGTTAGTGTGGACCATCTCATTATAATCAATAGTTTTGATATAAATATTAACTAATAGTTGTTAATATTTATATAATTATAGTATAAATAGCTTTAGGGTGATATTATAGTTAATAGTTTCTGATTTTATGGGATATAAATTAAAATTATTTCTATTTAATCAATGAAAGGGAAGAGAGTCACTCGGCCAATTTCGTACTTTACTGCTCCTTCGTTTAACTTTCAGTATGGGGAACTTGGAAACTGAAATACATTTGTCCTTTTTTTTATGGTATATGACTTTGCAAATGCAATAATCTATGCTTACCATTTCAAACGTTTGCCTTCAGTACAGTGATGGCAAAGTATTGGGAATTTGTGTTTGGGTGCTGTAGTCACTGCTCTAGGACTTGCACCATTCTCTCTGTTCAATGAATTGCCCCTAATCTCAATAAAGATCTACAATTTTGAAAACGAGTTACAAATGGAGAAACAACTGATCTAAACTTTATTTCCAGCACCCTTCTGAAAGATAGCTTGTAATCCATGTGGTTAACATTCTTTCAATCTCATGCTGATATATTAATTTCATTGTTTTAGCAATAATGTGTGTTTGCCAAGCATGCATTCACACACACACACACAACGCATTTACTTTTTGGCTGAAGAAACTTTTGTCACAACAGGCACTGATGTGGCAGGAGAGGTTGTAGAGGTTGGACCAGGAGTAACAAATTTCAAAACCGGTGACAAAGTTGTAGCTATTCTTAGCCACCTTGTAAGTGCTCATTCAATATTTTGGTGTTTTTATATTTCCTTATCCTCGTAATTTTTCAAATGATTTACATTGGTGAGGTGACCTCTAGATTATATGTTTTTGGTTTAATGACTATGTACACAATTTGGGACAACCTTACCCTCACTTGGTCCTTAGATAATGTTATATCAAATAAGCCAGCTTGCATCAACACGGCCTGAAGGTTACACGACATGGATGACTGGTTATAAGTTAAAAAAATCAGCATATTGAACCTGGGTTGGGGGTGATTAGAAGAGTGATATAATAAAATTGTTGCATTCATCATATTAGATAAAGCACAGGTAGAAGATTGTTTCCAGTTATTGACAAAGGCACGAGTCAATAACAAAGTGAATAATTTATAGCTAAATCTGTCTTTAGTGTGAACAGCCAACCTTCATGCTCTCAATATCTTTCATGAAAGTGACCGGTGAAATACAACTTTCATAAAGGACTACCTGTTAGTAGAAAAAAATTCATAAGCATCTGACCTGTTTGCTTTCCAGAAAAGTACCTACAATGATGACATTAAGGTATCGCTTTTGTGTTTTCATTGAAGCTGAGCAAATGTACAAAATATAGTTATCTGATTTTACTTTTTAGGGGTGGCAACGTAGTTTCCACCCCTAAAAAGTAAAATCAGATAACTATATTTTGTACATTTGCTCAGCTTCAATGAAAACACAAAAGCGATACCTTAATGTCATCATTGTAGGTACTTTTCTGGAAAGCAAACAGGTCAGATGCTTATGAATTTTTTTCTACTAGTTTGTAATATTGTCAGCTCGAGGCACATTATAGAGGTTATTTTGCTTAGATTCCTTGCTCATGGATCTTGTATACCATTAAGTGTTACATAGGATTATGGAGCTGGGACTTGGCACATGCTATCCACTTTGTTGCATACATATGAAATTTTAGCATATGGCAATCTTGTGTGGAGGAATTTTACCGTTGTTCTCTGAATCTTGTTTCTTTCTGTTTCTTTGATTGATTGTTATATGTTCAACAAACAACAGAGTGGAGGTGGACTAGCTGAATTTGCAGTGGCTAAGAAGAGCTTGTCAGTTGCAAGGCCACCTGAAGTTTCAGCAGCTGAAGGTGCAGGCTTGCCTGTCGCTGGGCTCACAGCTCACCAGGCTCTCACTCAACCTGCTGGGGTCAAGCTTGATGGAAGTGGTAACCAGAAGAATATTCTGATCACTGCTGCCTCAGGTGGTGTAGGTCACTATGCAGTTCAGCTTGCAAAGCTTGGAAACACACATGTGACTGCCACTTGTGGGGCTCGTAACATCGAGTTTGTGCGGAACTTAGGTGCTGATGAGGTTCTGGATTACAAAACCCCAGATGGAGCAGCTCTGAAGAGCCCATCTGGCAAGAAATATGATGCTGTGATCCACTGCGCAACTGGCATTCCTTGGAGCACTTTTGAGCCAAATCTGAGTGAAAATGGGAAGGTTATAGATATCACTCCCGACGCCAGTTCCTTCGCGACTTTTGTCGCGAAGAAACTTACCTTCTCCAAGAAGCAGCTGGTGCCGCTGCTTATGATTCCCAAGGGTGAGAACCTGAATTATCTTGTTAATCTGGTAAGGGAAGGGAAGCTTAAAACAGTGGTCGACTCAAAGCATGCATTAAGCAAGGTTGAAGATGCTTGGGCAAAGATTATCGATGGTCATGCTACTGGGAAGATCTTTGTGGGGCCGTGAATGAAAATAATGTGCTTGAATTGCCAAAATTAATTAATCCGTCAAGGAAAGGGGTATATTAAATCAAAGAATAAATTACAATCACCTTATGGATAAATTGCTTTGTATTTGTTTTAAAGATAAAAGATATGATTGTTTAAGCTGATGCGTGTTCATTACTGTGAGTAAAAACTGGAATTAAGTCCCCAAGAGGTGTAGAGTAATGACAAATAACTTATGATTTGCACAACAAGTCTCGAGTTTGAGTTAGGACGTGTACCTCTTGTAAAAACCTGGGACAGCCGGGATTATACTCACTCACTTGAGCTTATAAATTGCGTTTTCTATAAGTGGGTTTCATTGAATTCAAAAAAAAATTTAATAATTAGAATTAAACTAAAAAAATAGTAATTTGAGACTTCGATTCATTCATCTTAGGAAATATGACGGCCTCCATGCTTGATGATGAAGCAAACATGAGAAATTAAACAAATAGATGCATCCAATTGTCATCATCAACCACTACCTTCCAAGATTTATTTTATTGTACATGATTATTTTTTCTTACAAAAAAATATAGCAAAAAGCATTAAACAAAACAATAAGCAAAGTTGGATAAAAACAAGACATGACAAGTAAAGTAAAACAAAGACTTTGAGATAAATTTTATTACAAATCAAAAAATATTATTGCGAAAATTCATTTATTGAATGATTATACGCAAACAAACCACAATAATAATTCTACTACACAATTTCAAATAAACGTGATTTTTTAAGAAAAATGAAAATCATAGCAATATCAAGCATGCCAATAAATTGAAACTCAAACAAACACTATTATGAATAACACATCGATTTATTGTACACAACAACACAGAAAAAAAAAAAAAAAAACTTGTAACAACATTTCAAACATAATTTAAAAAAAACAAACATATTTTCTGTGTAAAAAACAAAAAGAACAAATTACTACATCTTAAATAAACAATCATATCAATTTGTAAATTTCCATTATCCTAACGTGACATGGGGTATTAATCATTGAACTTGTATCTCGTCAATGTTTTTCTCCCCGGAAACATCATACCCTTAGAGGTGTCATGCAATGACTTTGGCCCTAACACATCAATTAATATGCAAAATATATATTTAAAAGCATCATAATCTAAATAAAAACTATAAACTATTAATACAAAACTACAAATACAAAAATGTGAATATCAATATGAATTCATTTGAAATATAAATGATACGAAGACATGAAATAAAAATACAACGAAAACTAAAAAACTAATGAAATAAGATTTAAATGACTTAAAATGACAATAACACCTTTAATTTATCTTTTAAAAAATATGGTGGCCAAAACTTAAAAAAAGACTGATATAAAAACTACCTCTAATTTTAAGAAACCTAACTAGGCCCCCCCCCCCCCCCCCCCCCCCACAAAGAATTGTTTTTTTTCCTTGCGTTTTTAATCAAGATTTGCTTAAAGAACTTGGCAACAATGAATTATGCAAAATCTTTGAAGATAGAATGATTTACATCCTTGCTATGATCACTGTTTCGACTATTATTATGTATACATGCAATAAATCATGACTATTACTATAACTAACAGTTATGCAGTTTCGACGATGACTAGGTTTTTTCTTTGTATTGCCAATTCTATTTATATATTATTTCCCTTGATGAATGAGAACGATTCATTCTTTTGTGGATATCACATGATTTCATTCTCCACAGTATACCAGATGCTAAATCAAACATTGATCCCCATGATAACTCGACAATCACTCAGCCAATTGGCATGCCTGATACATTTTCTATGTCATTTCATTGTTCTTTTCAGTTCCAGAATCGAATTAAGGTTTTTATTACACATCAATAAAGGCCCTAAAAATTCTGAGGGAATTTCTTCAATCATACTGTCGCTCCAGAACTTTTGGGAGTCTGATATGAACTGCCATAAGCAGTTACAAATAACTTATTGCTTCTTCCAGGTCTTTGAAGACAGATAAGCTGATCATAGCTTCAGTATCACATTTAATAAGTCTCTTCCACCCCCTTGCAAGAGTAGCCAACCATGGCTTAGTACCACATTTTCCATTGCGACAGGGAGAAATGGTGTAGACTTTAGAAAACGTTTGTCCTCTCCTGATCACACTGTTCGTCCAGAACTTTAGTGATGCGCAACAGATTGCAATCAGCAGTTAGAAATAATTTTTAGTTATTGCCTCTTCCAGTTCTTTGAATTCCCATGCATCTTCTGCTGAATATTCACCTGCCAGAGAGAAAAAGCTTGTCACCGAAATCTCTCTCTCAATTTTTTTATTTTTCTTTTCCTTTTTTCCCCTGATGTCTAAACGATATGATGAGAATTTAAATGCAGATTACATGCTTGATCATCAATTTAAGCTTCAAGAAAAAAAAGGAAGACTCTTACCTATTGAATCTCTTCGAAGAGCAATTAAATGAGCACAACTGCAAGTGAAAGGTTAAGTTAGAAACATACTTAAGAAAGAGGATGCTAGCACCATATCTCATAATGCTATTTCTTTTCCCTTTTTCTTTGTCTAAGAAAGAGGATGGAGAACTCTGATTATCTTCAGTTGAGAGCTCAAATGGTGTACAACAATTTTAGAAATTAGGGTGAAAATACAGTTTCTGATTTTGTAGGCGTTATCAATTTAGATATTTCACCAACCATGTGCTTCGAGGTATCCAGAACCTGTTCTCATGGGGCAATAAAATCTTGGAGCTTAGATTCTCAACCTTGAGGTTCTAGGTTAAAATCCCACAAAGGGAGGACAGTTTTTGGGATGTAGAAGGGCTTCAAGCCATTTTGTAGTTCAAGGCAGCCCTCATAAGCCACCAAAATGGAGCTATTGAGATTGTCCTTGTTCAGGCCACTTTGGATGATTCTGGATGCTCAAAGGTGTTTTCTTGTATTTGAAACGTCAAAGAATAAGCCAGGTTGCGATTTGAAACAATAGGGTTTCTTATTATAATATAGTTTCATCAATGACAAACTGTCAAAGCCAGCTGATTTGGAATTTCTTCTGGAAGTTGGAAGCCAAAGACTACAAGATTTCAGAACCCCTGAAACTACTGACCATAGGATAAATTGATTAAAGAGACAATTGACCAACAAAAACAAGGAGAGATGAACCCATCAGCAAGTCATACCTTCCAAGAGTCTTTCCAAAATCTGCACAGAGTGACCGAATGTATGTTCCTTTAGAGCATGTCACTCGGAAGATCAAATTTTGCCTGCAATAACCACACAAAGTCAGTTCAGGTCATAATACCAAGAAACATGGTTGAACCTAGTTCTCTTAGATATTGCCAAATCAAATCCTCCATTAGTTTGTCGGAAGCTCTCCCGTCATGAAATTTATCATCCAATGCACAAACTCATAAACCCAATATTTTCAAAGAATATAGTATAAAAGCATTTCTTGAAAGTGAAATTTTGGAAATTAAATTCTATGCTAGCTGTCATCAATTTGTTAATCATATGACCTACCCTATTGAGCCTCAAAACAAGCTTGAGCTTTAGTATTTAACCCAATATTTTCAAATAATAGAAAATAAAAGCATTTCTTGAAAGTAAAATTTTGGAAATGAAATTTTACGCTAGAGACCATCAGATTTTTTTAATCATGAAAAGATTAATTGCGCATTGCAATTCATTTAGTTCAATCATATGACCTACCATATTGAGCCTCAATAAGCTGATGGTATCTAGATGTCATAATAGTTTAGTCATATAACCCAATATTTTCAAATAATAGAAAATAAAAGCATTTCTTGAAAGTCAAATTTTGGAAGTGAAATTTTGCGCTACCATCAGATTTTTTTAATTGTGAAAAGATTGACTAAATTGCGCATTGCGATTCATTTAGTTTAATCATATGACCTACCATATTGACCCTCAAAAAGCTTTAATTTCTAGAATTTAACCTCTGGTAGTTTCAAAGCCCTAGATATTGTTAAGCCACGGCTCATTGATCAAGTGACTTTTAGGTTGACTCATGAATGAGTAAAGCCATAGGTCCAAGGAATGGTTTCATAAGGAATCAACAAAAAAATAAATTGATTATGAAGGGACTGACTTGCAAGTGGGTGTGTGCCTACTTTCATGCATATACAACAAGATCTATTACCTGTCCTCTAAGCTTCGCTCTATGTCAAATTGAAAAATTGAAATTTTTCTAGGCGCGAGCTCAAGGCTTTCTCCTTTCCTTGCTTTCTCATACATCCTTTCACCTCCAACCTATCACAATACAGCAGAACTCTTAGGAAATAAACTGAAGGCCAGTAAAAAAAAAATTCTTTAATTTGAGTACATACTTACAAGTTACTACAAAATCTTCAGGTAAAAAATCTCATCATTCTAGAGTTTCTAAAGGAATATGCGACCTTAAATTCCCACGATCATGGTTCAAGCAAATAGGCCAAAATGAACTTGACCATTACCACTCACCACAATTGAGGAGAAATTTAAGAATCTTAGGTGCTCATACTAGATAACTCAATCACCATTTGTTCCCTTAACAATGATACATTTTCAATTTCTAAGGTGTAATTGATTACAGAAGCAGCCAGTATATGATGAATTATGTGAACAAAATCTAGGAGCATAACTAAGATGACAATAGCCATATTTTGTCCTGGAATGTAGATATATGACACTGTATTATGCCTATTGTGCATTGGCTGATATTATTGTCAAAATTGTATTGAATAGGAACTGAATGCCCTCTCTTCTTGAGAGTCTTGTCTCTTAAATAGACAATAAACCTAGCTACAAATTAGGGCTAAGTATGAAAGCATAAGTGTTCTACTAAAACACTACTATCTATAACTTATAATTAGTTTCCTAATTAGTACATAATTAATTCCCTTGACATCCCCCCTCAAATTGATGCTAGTCGATCAAGAAGCATCAATTTGTCAACTAAATAGTAATATCAGTCCGGCTAAGGTAGCCCAAAGGAAGCAAGCCCAAAAAAAAAACAAAGGAGAGAGCCGAAGGTGCCACTGCAAACCAGAAACAGAGCAATAAACACCACTCAGCCACCACGACAACCACCGAAACAAAAAACCCACGAAGTCGATGACCACCGACAGTGCCAACACACCAAAAAAAATTGTCCTGCCACACAAGGATTAAAAAAAATCTTCGTATGTCAACAGACCCAGCCACAACCAAGCCATAACCAAGAATCACGCCAGAACAGAAGAGAACTGACGCTACAATCACACGAGAGCCTTGTTTCTAAAAAATACAGCCCAGAAACCAAGACGATGCCGAGGGGCTGTTCTCCGACCAAGCCACAACCAAGAATCACGCCAGAACAAAATAGAACCGACGCTACAATCACACGAGAGCCTTGTTTCTAAAAAATACAGCCCAGAAACCAAGACGATGCCGAGGGGCTGTTCTCCGACCAAGCCACAACCAAAGAATACACCATAAGCGTTGAAACAGATGTATTTAGGAAAAATACAGTCAAAGATACCGAGAGCCATGGACAGCACGGGGAGGGGGCTGCAGCTGCCAAGGGGGCTGGCTGCTGCAGCCCCTTAAACAAAAAAAATTAGGGTTTCCTTTGTGTTTAGGATTTTGGTTCTGATACCATGTCAAAATTGTATTGAATAGGAACTGAATGCCCTCTCTTCTTGAGAGTCTTGTCTCTTAAATAGACAATAAACCTAGCTACAAATTAGGGCTAAGTATGAAAGCATAAGTGTTCTACTAAAACACTACTATCTATAACTTATAATTAGTTTCCTAATTAGTACATAATTAATTCCCTTGACAATTATAACATGCATATATCTAACATGATCTTAGCCTCTATGTGCCTAAGCCTCATTGTGTTGACCCTTCAAGCTAGCTCTAAGAATCTTATTCCTGCATTAATATAATGACAGGGGGCTATTTCTTTATTATTTTTGGCATAATAATGTCTATTGTATTACTTTCTTAATTGTTATGATTTTCTAGGTTTTAAGGTGTTTGAAAAGAGTTCAAGATGCAGTTTGGTAAAACGAGCATAACTTCTAATTCAACCATTGAATCAAACTAAAATTTTGAGAGAAGATTTTGAATACCCTTATTAAGTTAAAATTTCATGACGATCAAAGATCAAGAAAGCCTTAAAATAAAGAACAAAAGTTGTGCGAGATTATCTTATTACCTTGTTGTATTTGGATTCTTTTTTCTATTTAGATTAGAACTCTTAATTTAATTAAAATTTTACCAGTTAGGAATCTTAATGTTAGATAGATTCTATTAGTTAAGTAAATTTTAATTAGGAATTATTTTCATATAATGATCTAAGTTTGGAACTAATTACTCAAACTTTTTATAAAATATTGGAGATTTTCTCTATTCCTCTATAGTGTAAACTTTGTGCTTGAGAACCCTAGTTTTATCTAGCTTATTTGTCATGTCATTTGTATCAAAGAAGGTTGACCTCTTTGATGGGGTAGTAACGCCCTCTGCAATGCAGGAGTGGAGACCATTTGAAGCACTGTGAAGGCTCAGGTGGCAATGCAAAGTGCACAATCGCATAGGTTGAATTGTTTGAAGCAAATCTAGCTCAATTGATAAGAGGTGCAAACAAAGATCATGAAGATGAAAGGAGCTTACCTATGGACTTACCTCGGGGTAGGCATAATAACCCCATACTTATTCCTAAATTCAATGAGATATTTTTCTATGAGAAGATTTTTGTAGAAAAGATTTATTAACTGGTTGACGGAGTTGAAAGCATACTTTTCTTTCAACAAGATTAATTGTTATACAAAAAGTACGGCCTGTACAAAGTTTTGTGTGGTGCCTAAGAATGGTGGTTTGAAGTTTTAGAATATAGAGCTCGTACAAGTAAACCTTTAACTCCATCATAGAAAGATTTGAGACAACAAATAAATTGTTATTATTTCAACCTTCTCAAATTGCAAGGAAGAAAAATATGCAGGAGGTGTCATCTTTTTAAGGTAGATAGTTTTAACATCACCTCAGTGATAACAACACTGCTGCAAATAATACTCTACTTTTCAATGTTTCATCTACTAATAGTGAAGAAAAAAAATCAAAGAAGCTCTTAAATTTGTATCATTTAGTGATTTTCAAGGTCTTAAGGCACTAAAAGAAAGTTAGACAAGTTCTTGGAATTGCTCAGGAGGCTAAGGTTGACATTAAAGAGGACTTACATGTGAACGTGTCGTCTAAACCAAGCTTATCCATGTTGGATCAATATTCTGAAATTATTAAATCAACTTATGGTTAAGACATTGTTGTTAGGGATGACCAAACACATTGACTAAAGATGCTATCATTTCAAAAGATGGATTTATATGAGATTGATTTTTTGGTCTTGAGAAGTTTTGCCTATATTAAAAAAATTTACATGAATATATATGTTGAAATTGAATTTAAGATATTTGCAACAAGCTATCTCATGCATATATTGGTGACAATGTTAAATTCAAAGTATTTATTTATTTGGAGTGATCGAGTTTAGTTTCTGACAATGAACATGAGGATGAGTTTTTCAAAAGTAGAGAAAACTGACGTAAGGCACTTTCTTTATTATTCTTAGCACAATAATGTCTATTGTATTATTTCCTTAATTGTTAAGATTCTCTAGGGTTTTAAGAGTTTGAGAAGAGTCCAATATACAATTTGGTAAAAAATAAGCATAATTTTTAATTCAACCGTTAGTTTGGATTGATTTAAAATTATGACAAAAGATTCTGAAGACCCTATTCCTATAGGATTAAAATTTCATGATTATTAAAGATTGGGTAGGCCTTAAAATAAAAGACAAAAGTTATTATGCGGGATTATCTTTATTTACCTTACTGCATTCGAATCCTTTTTTTCTATTTAGATTAGGACTTTCAATTAATTAGATTTTACAAGTTAGGAATCCTAATGCCAGATGAATTCTATTAGTTAAGTTTTAATTAATAATCACTTTCCTATAGGATTTTATATCTAAAACTAATATAAATAGAGATATCTAGTTTATTTTTAGAACATTCAAATTCAGATTATCATTCAGATTTTAAAAAAAATATCAGAGATTTGTTCTATTTCTCTACCGTGTTTGGGTTGTAACTGTAGACTTGAGAATCCTAGTTTTATCCACGCTACTCTCTGCGTCATATACCCTGCCTAGTAGTTTAATTACCTTCAATTTCCATTTTAGCTGCACCATATATGATTTTTCAGCTTTTTGCACATATTTTAAGATAGATATGGATTTATGTATTTAAATAAATAATGAAAGAATGATCTGTCTACAAAGATTCTTATCTCAGGCTACTGATCTAGTTCAGATTATCAAGAACTTCAACACAAATTCTTACTTTGATTGCAGAGAACATTGGTGGAACTTGCCATATCTCCCCACGAAATGATGCGACAGCTTTCTTAATGTCAGCATCTTTAATGTGCTCCCAAGGCTCACGTTGAATAACCTGCATAAGATGATAGATTAAAGATTCACACGATGCAGGAACATAAATCGGAAATTGACCAATCACAATCAAATGTTTAAAAAAATTAAGAATGGTCACCACCACGCCAAATGATGTCAATGAAGCAAGAGTCTAGAAAAGTTCAAGAGAAATTATCCAGTATAGGAACCATGGAAATTATTGGCATGTCTACTGGAACTGGAAGATAAAAATGCAATGTCTTCTACTGTTTACCATGACTTCAACTTCTTAATGGATATATGCACATGTATAATTCTATCTGCAAAATAACCATTTCTATTAGGTACTAATCCATGTTGAACATATTTTGAATGCCCAGCCAGTGCCATAGTTAATGTGAACTCATACTCATCCATTATACCTCTCCCCAATTCCTTTCACTAACACCAGTAGTTGAACAACATAAGGAGTGAACAAGTTGGTTATCAAATCATTGAGCAACCATCTCCAAGAATTCACTGTATATTTCACAATTGATGTTGAATGAAAAGTATAAAGGTGGATTAGGAATGCTCTTTTTTCTTGACAGGAGAAGACATGGTAATATAAAGCAAAAGATGCCTAAATTTTCAGGGCTTCAGAAAAAGAACATGCATATTTCAATTGGCATTAGACAGGAAAATAAAAGCACAAGCTGCCTTTGAAAGTGCATACCGGTGAATCAGCATCCCACGTAGAAGTAGCCTCCCCTAAACGGAACACTCCACTATAACCCTTAACCATACCTTGATATCTGTATAAAAAAAGGCCATGAGGGGAATTCATGTTCAAAAAAGAAAAAAGGTCGCCCTTTGAGGTTGTGGGTGAAAAAAGGGAGGCAACAAAAAGGGCACTGGTCAAAGCCATATAGACTGTGCATAAAACCTACATAGAAAAGTATGTATGATGCTTAATGAAGAAATTCTATTTCAAGCTTACCTCTCTACCAACTTTGTAGCTTTACCAACACACACAATCAATAAACCAGTTGCCATAGGATCAAGCGTTCCAGCATGCCCCACCTTCAATTCAAAATGAAAATAATTAGAGAGCTCAGTGATTAAATGCAGATGCAATGGTGTCAAAAAGTTACACCTTTTTCACTTTGACCAGGCGACGCAGCTTTCCACAAACTGTAAATGAAGTCCATCCTGTTTTACAATCAGAACATGACTATTTTTAAAAAAAAAATAAAGCTTATGTGATTCACAATTTGGCATTACAGGTTTAAGTGTTAAATTAGAGAAAAAATTAACCACAGTCGGGCAGGCATGTGGGGATAATAAAGAAATTTAATGAAAGAACGCAGCCAACTCAAAAACAAATAACCAAGGGACAAATAAGGATTGCTGGGTTTTGCAATAAGGATGTAATTACCCTTAGCCATATCATGCTCTACATAATGGTATACCCAATTGCAACACATTACAAAACAAGTATCAGATGAGGTTTGTCAAATTAACAGTCCACCTTTTCTGGTGCAAAAAAAGGATCAGAACTGTTTTGGATTATGGGGAAATAGATAGATGCCATATGTTTTCAACATGCCACCTCTTCTACAGAGGAAAAAATACTCCTAGATTTTCATTCTTGACACATAAAAACTTTCTTAATAACCTAGGAGGTTAGCTGCAAAAATGACATACTGTCAAAGCCTGGTATAACCATCTTCGGATCAGCGGACAAAGCATTTTCTTTTTACCTAAATGTTAGGTACACAGATTCCACTATATTTCTCTTTTCTGTTCTAATCATTGGCAAATATGTGCAGTATCAGCAAAGGGGAAACGTAGATCCTCTCTCTTTTACCTACATCTTCAGCCTCCAATATAACCCCAAATAGTTTGTAGCTGTTTAGTTTATGACTGGTGCTCAAAGCATAGAAATAATGGTGCTGCTCAGATTCTCCGGGAGTGAATTCCAATTTAACTCTATCCTTGTTCACGTTCTTTTGACATGATATTAAAACAAAATGCAACTTCCCCTTTGAACTAAATCCTTTTGTTCAGATAGTGTGCCGATATTGAGAAGGAATGGCCATCATGGCCGCAGTGAACAAATTCGTTTGGTTTTCCACAATTGTGCGCTGAAACCGATGTTTCATTCTTTACTGGTTTACTTTCCTAAATTCCAAAATGTTAATTCAAACCTTCCTTCATTTATTACAAAAAATGCATAACCATGAAACCAAATAACAAAAATAAGCTTTTAACTCACCTTTAGGCTTATTAACCAAAACCACAGTCCCATAAGGACCATCCCACCCTGGTGGAAGAGCATTCCTTGTAGAAAGATAAGGATCTCCAGTATCCACTTCATTATCCTTATTGGGCACTTTTTTCAAACACTGAAAGAATTCCTCCACTTTCCTCTCTGTAACATCCTTCTTATCATTCAAATTAGTCCCTCCCTCACCCTTCTCCTCTTCGTCAAAAAAAACCAACCTTTTATCTTCCTCTCCCCCTCCAACCCCACTATGATCTATCTCCTGCTCTCCTCTCTTAACCCCACTTTTGGTCTTCTTTGGTTTCCCACTTTGATTTACATTATTTGAGTCTTCAGGATCAAGAAATGCCTTGTCAAGGCATTGGTCAGGGAAATATTTCTTCTCCAGTTGATAAACCATCTTATAATGCTTATCTTTCTCCCATGGATAAGCAAAAGCATCATAAAAATATAACTCCTCCTCTCTCTTATGTAACCTATGAAATTCTACAACTTCAGGCTTCAACTCTACAAAACCCCCTTCATTTTTCTTATTTTCCTCATCAGAATCTGACCCATACATTCTTTTCCTCCTCTTTCTATAATACTTTCTTTTAGACTTATCCATGTCATCTTGAGACAGTTTTTGATCAACCCATGAACCAAGACCAGGTTCTGCATCTGGGTTTTGAGTCGAGTCGGAGTCCGAGTCGGATTCCGAGTCCGGTCTAGTGCCTCGAGCAGGTTGTGGACGAGATTGGAGTCGTTGGGGCTGAACTGGGCGGTTAATGATCATCTCATATTGAAGAGGGTATCTAGTAGAAGTGGTGGAGAAGAGATTTTGATGTAGTAAGAAGATAGGTTTGTTTAAGAGAGTGGATCTTTTTGAGGGAAAGAGAGAAAGATAGAATGCTGCTTTCGTTGTTGTTGAAAAGGCCATTGGTTTTGGAAGGAAGCAGAACAGAGGAAGTGATTTAGCCATTGATGATTAGTTCAGTTTCTTCTTCTTGTTGCCGCCGCTGCTGTTAGTTTCGGTGGTGTTTAGCATGGTTTTAGGATTTCGCAGTTGCTCTAAGATGTGTGTCTGTCTTCTGTTTTAAAGTCATGGTTGTTAAAATCGGTAAGACCCGAGTTAGGGTTCATGCATGCTACCATCGAAAAAATTAATTAAAAGTCAAATCGCATTTTTTTTTACTCTATGTTAGAGCATCTCCAGCAGTAGAGGCAAATTGGAGAGCCAAATATTTAAAATGGATGTTTGAATAGTGTAAAAATGGCTTTGGCTTTAGTGTGCACTTTAGCAGTAGGAGGCATTTTGGAGAGCCATTTTTTTATATTATTATTTTAATGTAATGCAATTATTTTGTATATAATTTAATTATACAATTAATAGGAGTAAGTTATATAATTAAATAATTAGTTTTAAAAAACACTCCAACAATATAATTATTAATTTTTCAGATTTAATATGAAATTAAAAAAATTAATTTAAAATTAAAAACCCCGCAATAATTTAAATTTGAAATTCTAAAATATTGAAAAATTCTCCCAAAATTTGATTTCATCTAATGCTACGTATTGTTGTTGAGTGTTATAAGTACTTTAAGAAACAAACTAAATTGCTATCAATTTCATAACACGATACAAAATATTTAAAGAAAATTACAAATAATTAATTAAACATACATTCCATTACAAATAATTCAATCAAATCAATTACAAATTAAAACCTCTTTTTGCCATAATTACCCGTTGTCTATTTTCAAAATAGGCTGCAGACATTGGATTCATACCAGAAGTATCCACCTTCATGATTTCATCCTCTTGTCTCTCATCATTTTGTTCTATTAATTTAGCTTGTTGCTCTAACATTTTTTCTCTATGGTGATATTTTTTATCCTCAATTTTTTCGATACTATTCGTGAATTTGTCTAAGAGATTTTGTACATAAATCTCGCCAACCTTTTCTTTTCCTTGTCTCCGTGCAAGTCGTTCCTTTGCAGCTTTCTGACCAATTGGTCTATTTTGGTAAATAAATGCGTCACTGTCTTCTTCTAAACTAACAGAATCAGCGGTTGATGGATTTGAAGACGCTGGACTTGCATTTCCATGATTTTTTTGTTTCTTGTTTGACTTCTGATGAAGACATGCACGTTCAAATTGCCACTTGGGTTCATTTTTTAAGATAACCCAACAATGCTCCAGTTGAAATCGTTTGCCAACGATTGAAGCATACATTTGCCGAGCATCATTAATCTGGTAAATCAATTTCAATAAATAAAACTATGTTATATAATAAATATGTTAAACAAATAATTTAATATGGAAATGATAAACAAAAAACATTACCCTTGATTCTTCAGTCGTTCCACTTTGTTGACGGTTTTCAATTTGGGTAACAAAACCAACAAATTTTCCAACTTCTCTATTTATTTCTTGCCATCTATTTGAGAGGCTTATCTGAGAACGATTATTTAGGTTTGCTCTATTCTCGACAAAGTAAGCATGTACTCGAGCCCAAAATTGTCTTGTTTGTTGATCAACTCCCGTGATTGGATCTTTGCTAGTATTTAACCACGCAGATACAAGTAAACAATCTTCTTCTGGCGAGAAGTTTTTACTTCTTTGGGATTTTTTAGTTGTATGAACAATATGATCACTTTGTTGAGTAACATTCTGTTCAGACTCACTTATAAGAAAGTCAGTGAATGAATTTGGCAAATCTGAGTCCATCTGCATAAAAAATACATTGTATAAATTAAGCTAATTGATCAACAACATCGTAAATTTCCAATTTCGCATAATTATTTTTTAACTAAATATTATTATTAATTACTCTTTTTTTTTCTCCTAAATATTATTATTAATCACCTCCACAACAGTTCAAAAAACTACATTTACATAGTTCTTAAATCTAACTGTAAATTTAAACATGTAATTAAGCTAATTGATCAACAAAATCATAAATTTTCAATTTCTCATAATTATTTTTCCTCCTAAATATTATTATTATTTATTCCTAAATATTACCCCCCCGAAACTTTCATTTTTTTCATTTGCGCCGCCCCCCCACAAAATGCAGCTCACTCTCCAAACCCTTCCTCTTCCTCTTTCACTTCTCATTTGCGCAGCCCCTCCCCTCACGCCTCTCCAAACCCTTCCTCTTTCACTTCTCCAACCCTTCCTCTCCTTCTCCGTCCCTCACTGCTCCGAGCTCACCTCACGCCTCTCCCATGGCGCTCCCCCCTCTCACTCTACTCTTTTTATTGCAGATCAGCGGTCGACCGGTTCACCTCAAGCGGTCGACCGGTTAACCTCAAGCGGTCGACCGGTTCAGCTTTACTGTAAATCAATAAGAATCGTGAACAAGTTTTTCACTCTCAAATTCTTCACTTTTCCTCCTCTCCCTCGACTCCCTCTCACTCTGCTCTCCCCCCTCTGTCAAGTTTCTAATTGTACAGACAAAAATATATCAAGTTAAGAAAACAAACCGAAGATTCTGGGGCAGAAGGTTTGACAGGAACCGAAGATGCAATCTGCTCGTTGGATTTTGAACTTTGATGAAGGTATTTTCTCGCCAATTCTTCTTCGGATTGGATGCAAAATATTCTGTTTTTTCAATTTTTGAATTCTGTGGGAAGCTGTGATGATGGGTGTTCAATATTCTGTTTTTTCAATTTTCAATTGTTCAATTGTTGCTGTGGATTCTGTGGATTGTTCAATTCTGTGGATTGCTGTGTTTGCTGGGTGTTTTATTTGTAGCATTGGCCAACGGTAACATTAACGGTCATATTTCTAATTTGCCTCTGCAGCTGCAATCTGTAGGAATGGCTCCTGGATTGCTCCCGAAGATGAAGAAGCCATTTTGGCTCCCGGGATGGCTCCTCTGCTGGAGACAAAAATTAACACAAAAAAGCCAAAAATTTAAAATTATGCCTTTGGCTCCCGGGATGGCTCCTCTGCTGGAGATGCCCTTAGGATTTAATCCGTCAAGTCAACCTATTACCATTAAAATATGGATAGAGGCTTATAAGTGTGTGGGTGTACTTAGCCTTCGTTTTTTTCAAGGAAAAATATATGAATTTTTTTATTAAAAAAATCAATCCATAAAAAACCCTGAAATAATTGATTTTAAATAATAATAAAAACAAATATTTAGGTATCAACGCGCTCTCAAAAAGGGACTTATTTAAAAATTTATCAAAATTTTAATATCAATTTAATCTTTTATCGGGTTTTATTTGATTTATTTTTATATTATTCTTAAAAATAGATTTTTATAAAGAAAAATCAATATAAGACTTCATAAAAAGTACTTAATTAAATTTAATTTTGAGGATTAACAAGATAAAAAAAATATTGCACCCGTTTGGGTAACCATTTCGTTTGCCGTTTGCCATCTGGGATGAAGGTTTAGAGCCGTTATGGTGTTTGGTAACATCCAAACGCCATTTTAAAGCATGTGGGGCCCACCAAAAAATTGATCAAAACGCCATTTTGGAGAAGCTGGAATTCCGAGCTTTTGCCATCGCGTTTCAGTTTTATAATTCTCCGTTTTCATGCAAAAATTTGACAATGCAAAAATTACAGTTCTCTCCCGCGCGCTCTCTCTCTCTCTCTCTCTCTCTCTACCCAAACAGACAACGGGTGCATGGTGGCCGGAGCTTCCAACGCTGACTCCGGCCACCACAGGCCACCATTTACGATGAAACCACCACAGGAAGAACCACCTCGGCCTCCTCTACCCGTCGGTATCCTCCGTTTAAGCTCTCGTCGTGGTCGGTGAACAGTACCGCCACCTTCCAAGGCTGTTTCCGGCCACCACAGGCCACCATTTCAGACACCACCACCACAGGAAGAACCACCTCGGACTCCTCTACCCGTAGGTATCCTCCGTTGAAGCTCTCGTCGTGGTCGGTCGGAAGGCACTAATAACGTTAATTACGTGTGCTGCACTGTCGCGAAGAAGACGCACAGTGCAGCGCACCGTTTTGCCTGTGGTGCAGCTGGGCTTGGGCTGGGCTGCACTCGGCCCAGCCCAAGTCCAGCAAAGTTGGGCTTAGGCCCAATTTGGTTGGGCTGTCCTCGGCCCACCAAAAAATTGAAAATATATATTTTTTTTAAAAAATGTGTAGATACAGATCAGTCTTAATGGAAGGAAAATATATGTTCGTGATGAAATTGCAAATAGTTTGATGTGAGAATAAAAAATAATATTTGTTTTTTCATGAATTATTAATTTCATAATATTATTATCATTATTAAATTTACAATATTTAAAAAAATTATATATATATATAAGGGTATATATATATATATATATATACTCTTTTAAGTAATTTCACATATATATATATATATACCCTTTTAAGTAATTTCACAAGTTAAAAGCAGTTTGGAAAGTTTGGAAACCAAACACCAAAACTCCTTTTTCTTCAACCTTCAACTCAACCACAGTTTTAACCAAACACTTTCCATTTTTTAAAACTCCATTTTAAAAACTCCATTTTCAAAACTTCATTTTTTCAACCACAACCGCAACCGCTACCGCTCTCCCAAACAGGCCCATTGTATAGGAACGTAAATGACACTTAAAATGTAGTTGGTGGACTAATTTGAGGTATGCCCAAATCCTAATAGCAAGCTAAAATTTGACACCCCGCGCTCAATTTCCTCTCTCTTGCAATTGCATCCTCCTTAGTCCCACAGACCCCTTCCTTTTTGCGAAATTTTGGTAATTCGCGCTCCAACAAAATGGACTCGGCTTGGGCTCCACAAGATGGAGAAGAGTGGGAGCTCCGCCACGACGACGACGGTTTCACCTACAAAATCCTCAAGCGCCAACGCCTCACCGACCCATCTGCCGCTGTTTCACAACTTCCACTCGCAGATCCAAAAGCTGAAGCGAAGCGAAGGAGAGAACGCAAAAGAAACACGCTCTTGAAACTCAAAAATCAGTACCAAAGTGAGATCCACAAGTGGGAAGTTTTATCGAATACCTTGCGTTCAATGCAAGAAAAGAACAAAGAAGTGAACCAAGCTGCCTCGTATTTGGGTTCCAGTAATTCTTCCGTGGTAAAAAAGAGCGAGGATTCTTCTGGGTCGTTAGTTGATGAGTTTCTCTTGCAGGTAAAAGAAATGGGTTGCTCTGGTTTTAGGGTTTTATTTTTCTTTCTTTCTTTACCCTGTTTGGTTTTGAATATTTCAGGCAGAGACTCAAGAGGCAATAATCAGTGACATATCAAATTTATGCGATGTAGCCGAAGCAATGTGTGATGCCCAGCAAGAACAGTTAGTTCAATCATTTATTGATCTGCCAGTCTGGTCTTCGCCACGTGAGCTCATGAAATCCCTCTGCGACGATTAAGTCTTATCTTGTGGTGGTTAAAAGAATATTCTTGTGAAGTTGATGCTCACGTAGTGAAATATTTGTCTTGTAGATCTTTTGGTTCTCAATGTAAGTTTTCTTGGTGCTTTTCTAATGTTATGTGATCATGTAAATTAGTAGAAATTGTGTCTTAGAGAAATTTCTGTGAGAGAAGGATTTTTAGCTAGTATTGTGGTATATTCGAGTTAGTGAAATGTTTATTCGTTGACCTTGAGCACTGGTTTACTTTCCACCAGTGTAGAAAGATGTCAAAAATTCTCTCACTATGGTTGCAATGATTAGAGATGGTGAAAGAATGTGGCCGGATCTCATGCCTGTATTTTTCCATGCACAATGAAAATTTCAGTGCAGATTGGTTTCGAATTAATTGTGTGATACTCCTGGTTTCCAAGCATCTCATTTCATTAGTTCGTATGGATGAATTTTGGTTCTATGACTTGTTGGTGAACTTAAGGTCCGTGGTCTGTAGACATGTTGTGTTTTAATTTCAGGAGTGCTTGTTCTTATCCCCGACTTTGCCATGATTTGATGATTATTTTGGTGAGAAATGGCATTAAAATGTTATTAACTGATATGCCTGGAACTAATTAGCTGTTGATACTTCTGGATCCAGAAACTCAAAACACCTTTTCATGCAAGATCATGTTTCTGAAAATCACTTGCATTGAACCTTGGATGCGCTATTACTTAACTGTTTTTCTTCACGAATGATTTATATCGTGGACGTGAAGGTGAAGGTAATCGGTGCTTGGAACTCAATTTATGAGCTTCAGATTAATTTAGCCTTTTTTTGAGCCTGCATATTACGGCAACAAAACTTGATAACAGTTTGATTTCACAAAGTCTCCCCAGGAGAATTGTATGGTGGATCAAAGTACATTCATATTTTTCTTGTCAGAATCTCCTCACTTCATGCTTTCTTGCTCATTTGGATTTCAATGGGAAGATGCCATTGTGAAGTAGGTGTGTGTCTCACAAGAGACCAGATACCAAAATTGATCATAGAGTTACCATGAATCATGCGCAGCTGGGGCATAGAGATAAATGATTCACAGGCGAGGTGGGCAAGGGCTTTCTGATCTGGGATGGAACAATCCATGGCTGTGCCCTCCTGGAGTAAGACAAGTGATCAGAATAGTTCCCATGTTATTAAGAATTCACCTGAGTTTATATTGAGAGCTGCATATCCCATGGATCTGATCCTATTGCGTTCAATTTGTTTCTCGTAACACTAAATTAAAGAAGGCTATTTTTCAAAACTTAAATCCAAGGTTCTGGTAAGATAACGTGATCTCATTATGGGAAGCTTCAAACTAAGGTTGTCAATTCTGTTTTTGGTAGGTGCTTTATTTTTTTTCAATTAAAATAAAATATTTTGGTTTCAGAGCGTTTTGGCGCACCTTTTCGGAGTTGTATTGTTTGTGTTTGTGTATGTGTATTAATTCAAAAACAAGTTTAAATCCAAAAATAAAATTATTTAGAATTGTGCAATTTAATCTAAAAAAAGATAATAAAATGATTTTTCTGAACAAAATTATGAACATGTATAATATTACTAGAATATCATCATTATTCTCGCAAGGTCATTATATTTTTTGATTGCTCTGAAATTTTAACATAATATGTATAAATATGTCAAGACTCTTCGTAAAATTTCATCTCAATCTAACAATCGGACTAAGAGATATGATTGATATTATAAATATTATAAAATTATTCATTATTTAAATTAAAAAAAAAAACTATTTGGCCGAAATGAAATGGGCAAAACGAAACCGGAACGTTTCTGCCGATATTAGGCCGAAAAATCCGGAATAGACCAGAATTTAAACCAAGATAAAAACGACATAATTTTTTTTTTTTTAACTGGTACAAAACATTTCGATCGCCAAAACAGAATAAAACTGACAAACGTGCTTCAAACCATTATCGGTCTCATTAATTACTGAGCTCTATAGCATTACGGTGATTGGAAGAGGAAGATGACAAAAGACAAGGGAGGCAGGCAGGCATTCCAAAAGCCTTGATGCGTCAATAACAAATCTTTCACAAGAGAGTTGTGCGTCACTGACCGTTAGCCTTCTGTCAAACTAGTGGATAGAATTTACTGTTGTAGATGAAGCTGGATTAGTATCATCCATGTTGTCATAATTCCACAGAGAACACGAAGTTTGACGACCTACTACAACAAGATGTGATTTTGGCATAAAATCAGAGCAACATTGGGCAAGTAACTTGGATCAAAACTTTCAATAGGGTGAGAGGACGAGTTTTTATTTTTAAGTTCCATAAAAGCATGCTGAGGGGAGGTTTTCAAGAGCAAAATGACATGCCAGAAGAGTAACAGGGGGCTAAAAGATAAAACCAACACAGAAGAGACCTTCGAGCTCGGATTTTTTGGTTTGTTAGCCTGCATCTCGCCCATTAAAAGCAATTTTGATGATTTATGAAGCTACCAAGTTCAAGTTTTCTATTGGTTTTTGACAAATCCCAGCATCATTAGTGCAACGGATCAAGTAATTTGATTGATCAGATCAATCGTTCTCATGGACAAAGCATATGTAGCTATTGCTTCGGAGCCCAGGAAGAGATCCGGCAGGGTTGATGAATCCAGGATGTGATTTGTCAGCACACAATTACTTCATTTTGAGCTCAGACCCCACGATAGGGGGGCAGACTTTATGCTAAAGGATGGGTTGATGAAATTCGAGCTCTTAATTGTTTTGCTAACAAAGAAGGGTGATCATGGAAGGCATGCTTTAGAAAGAAAAAAAATGGAAGACGAGGGTTTTCCAGATGCAACTTGAGCACTGCATTTGAAGAGTTGCAGAAAACAAGAGCAGTAAAGCTTGGACTTGAAGAACAAGAACAGCACACAAGGTATTCGATGAATTGTCTGTATCTTTATTCATAGAATGCATGTCTTTAAATACATGAAAGAAACTAAACAAACTTCCTAGAAATCTGCCACTAATCGTAGCGGACAAGTGCTGCCACTAACTCAGCATCAACCCTCAACCATAGTGGACAAAGTGCTGCCACTAACTCAGCAACAAAATAAATAAGATAATATCTTCTCAACAAAAACTAGATTATTTTTTTTCATTATTCATCTTAATGAGAGAGCAAAGAACAATATCGCCAATACTGCTGGTGAATACTGAAATTTCTTAGCCTGACAGGGTTTTGAGATCATCTTCATTCAGATATGAAGGAACAACTTTCACAGGTTGAATAACAAAACCGGCTTCCTCACAAGCATCCTCCAGAAGTTTTACTTGTGAAGGCCCATCAGGGCAGAATACAACCACAGCTCCTCCACTACCTGTAAATTTTGAAGCAGCACCCACCCGTCTGGCCACCTCCACCATTTCAATGTTTAAAGAACCAAGAGCATCATCTCCGAACATGCTCCTGTAAAAAAATTTCGTATCAGCTAGGTTAGTATGGTTATAAAATGCCTGAATCATCTTACAAAAAACAGAGACACCAATTGTTCCGGAAAGTAGGAGGTAACAGCAAGAGCAATTAAAAATTATTGAGACAAAGATACCAATTATTTTCTTTGTTTCTTACTCCTAACAAATGACATTATTGAAACAAAGTTAATGTTACGGATATGGCCACAATAAGGAACTCCATTGCAACCACTTTAGCACAAGGACAAAAACAAAATCATGTTCTATGACATGAAAAGGAAGAAATGACAGGATTTGCTTGCATCTAACAATGTGAGTATTAACAATTTTAACAAGGAAGATTTTCCGGAGAGAAATCATCATCAGAACCCAATCAATTTAAATCTGCCAATTCAGAGTCATGGTCCACAAGGTTGTGAATCATTAGCAACCCTTATCAAACTTTTAGGATGAAATATTTTAAGTGATTGAAAAATAACAGCCAGGCACACATGATGACACAACTGTTCGTTGTGGAGTGAAACACTATTATCAACATTATATTAATGGTAACGGACTCTTCCTTTTCCATTAAAACTATGGTTGGCATAAACAAATGATGCTCATAAGAATAGCACTTTTGTTCCCAAAACTGTTTTCATTTTCAAAGTTTACGATAAACATGCAAATATTGTAACGTGAAAGCTTTAACGGTATTGAGACACAAAATCCCTGAAGAGCTCATTTCTCTTCAAATCTGATCTAAACCGATCAGAAGCAGAAATATATTACCTTCGAAGGTCGAAATTTCGATTCATCAGATCTGCAAGTTTGGAATAATCCTTTTCAAGTATTGCAGTTTGTCCTTGTAAAGCTAGATCTGCAACTTCCACCATTGATGATACAATAAACTCATCACCATCAAGCCACCTTTTCCGAACTGTGCTATGTACCTGTACTTCAAAACAGACAGAAGATAATATCAAGTTCAAAAAAATATAATCATTGAATGAAATATTAAAGCCATGCCATTAAATGAACATTAGACAAAATCACTCTCTTGCATAGAAGCTCCTGGTACAAGCTTGTTGTGCATGGCCTTTAAAAATGTCTGAAAGATATCTACATGTAGCCAGAACTTTAACAAAGAAAGGAGTTGCTACCACACGAGAGAGAAACAGAGGCGCTACTATTTAACACACAAAGCAGGCATGAAAGACACACATCTGTTAGAAATTGCTGGGGCCAATAACAATATTCATGAGAACCTCGTTGCACTTTCAAGACATGTTGTCCTTTCTATAGAAAAGAAACTACATTTGGGCACAAAACCAAAATCATTCATGACCACATCAGCAGGAATGATAATTCCATGCAGCCACCAATTCATGTATATTCCCTGTGAGTTAACGAAGAGAGTATCTAAGTCAAGGACAAGAAGAAAAGTAATCAAAATATGCTAACCTTCCCAGAATCACTTGGGTTCTCAGCATAGATGAGCTGGAGAGGTGGAAGAAGACTGATATCCATTGGTGTATAGACACCATGGCCAAACTTTTCCAGGTGATCTTTAGTAAAATCCTGCAGATAAGTGCGCAACACATGTGAATCATTATATTTTAACCAGTTTGTTTAACATGTTTGCATTAGCACCTACCATGTAAACAAGGCCCCCATAGACCTGGGCCACTCGATCTTGAAGACCAGCTATAATTCCAAGTTCTTTCTCTGCACTTAGTATAAGGTCAGGCCTGATTTCTACTTTGACCAAATGCCTGACTTTGTAGAAGTCAAGAAGGCAGTTTAAGGCTGCACATACAATTGCACTAGAACCTGAAAGTCCTGTCTGAAAGGTCAAAATTATAAGTTCAGCCCTGTTTTGCAAAGAATTTTGAGAAAAAAAGGAAAGAAAGAAAGAGCAAGGAAATTGCTTTCAGTACTACTCTACACGATCTGAAATACATATATGACTGCACCCCATTTTCATTCGAAACCAAAACAATGGATTAAAATATAGATCTCAAGAAAAGATCAGAGAATAAATAGGATGAAGAAAAGTGATTGTACCTGGCGAGGAATGTTGGTGTCATATGATAGAGTAAAGTTTTCCTTGCTAAGCTCAATATTATTCTCATTGCAATAGTTGTAGAAAATCTTACAAATTGACATCAGCAATCTTACACCTCCATAGTAACCCTCACTTTGCAACCGTTTCACCTAACAAATAAAATGACACGTACACATTGGTAAACAGCAAGATAAAGATGCAACAATCACAACACAACAAAAACAAAAACAAAAACAGCAAAAAGAGAGAGAGAGGAAAGAAACCAGGTGATCAAGGCCTGAGAATTGGACAAGATCATGAGTAGGATGTGGGGTGATGATGAGATGATGAGAGGGCTGTAGCTTGACAGTGGCCCAGAAATTGGCAAGGCTGAAAGAGATGGTACGGCCATAATAAACATCACTGGGATTACCTAAGAGACCCGCGCGTGCATACACTTTGTGTTCGATTTCATTCCCTTTTCTTGGTGATGGTGATGGAGACTCATCCATGGTGCCTTCCTTTTTCTTTTTTTTGCAGATTCACGGGGGGAGAGTTTTTTTTTGTTTGATGAAAGTGTTTCAGTTTGAGTTTGCGTGGGGTTCTGTCTGTTGCTGACTTGTTTGTCTTGAATGAAGTTTGGTTTCTTTTAATATATAATTTAATTTAATTTATGGTATTGATTAGGATTAGGATGTGACTCAGTCTTGACCAGATGACGAGACGGTTGGTGTGATTGATTTGAAAGTCTCTCTTGGAGGATTGCCAGCACCGCACACGCTTTCTTTCTTCTTATTTTTTTATACCAAAATAATACCTTTTCTTTTTCTACTTGTTGATTATATTTAGATAATTTTATCGTTTTTAAAATAGTGATAAAAATTAAATTTTAGAGTATTTTTCATTTAAAAACATATTGTAATTTTTTGTTACATCAACACATTAATTATGAAAATCCAAAATTATCAAAATAAACTAATTTAAAACAAAAAAAAAAAAGCAAACTAAACAAACACCACTTTCATGATGCAATACTATCTGTCATCTATTTCTTGCAAAGAAGAGGAAAACATTTTGTTACTTTCCCAAACGCTTAACGTTATATTCAATGTAAAGAATAAAATTGTTATGGGGTTCATTTTCCAGAAATGGCATGCATTGCGAGAGAGAGAATAAATAAATTACTTAAAAACTCAATTGCATGCATTGCGAGAAGAAAAGATTGATTAAAAATTCAATTGCATAAGACCAGTTTTTGATTCACAAATTCCTGCATCACAGACAATAATTTAGTTACCTGTACAATTCACCAGAAATGTACAAATTGAGTGTCAACAGAAAAGGAACTTGCCAGGATTTCAAATATTAAACAAGGAAACATCAGTCTTCCTCCTTTTCGCTGTCTTCAGGCAGCCCCATGTCATCTCCAACACCTTCAAGTAGTTTATCCACATCCTCTCCAAGCTCCAATAACCTTGCGCTCAGCTTTTCGACCCGGCTCTGTTCTTGCCCGAGGCACACTAGCAAATCATTCAGCTCTGCTTCGCTCTCCTTCTGGGCTTCTTCCCTGGCTTCCGCTTTTATCGCCTCAACGTCTGGAGGTGTTGAGGCTCCCCCACTCTTCAAAGCTTTCACTTCCTTCTCCAGATGGAAATTGGCCTGTTCAAGACTGTTGTAGGCATCAGATAGGCTCTTTAGATCGGACTCCATCTTTCCAGCTAGATTCTGGTACATGGATGCCTCTGATTCTATTTTGGCTTTCTCTGCCTTGAGCATCTCGATTCGTTGAGATGCTTCCTGAAGATCTCTCCGGAGTGTCTCTGCCTGGACTCTGTCGAAGCCCCCACTTGTCCTTTGCTCAGGTTGAGAAGAGACACTCCCGCCTGTCTTGGCCAGGTTCTCAGCCAAAGTTGCATTCCGACCAAGAAGATTCTAAAGAAACAAGAAAAATATAAATGACAAATCAAATACATTTCCCTGCAGCTCAAAAATTCTTTTTTTTTAAAAACAAACAGATAAATAAATAACAGTTGCAACTGTTATGAATCTCCCTGCAACACATAATGAATGACATAAATACCAACACAAATTAGAATGGCTTGAAGCAATCAATCAACAACAGCAACCATAATACAAAGACACTAATTCCCATGATAGTAATGTATGTGAGCAATAATTTAATTATAGGAACAGAGTGACGTTCTGATCCACAGGTTCTGATCTAAATAATAGGGATGGTCAGTTCTAGAAAGAAACCAAAAGCCTAAAACACTTTACGCGATAACATACAAGAGGTCAGTTAAGAATACTTGTATCAGTGGAGCAATTTTCTCTCCATCACATTTCTCCCTCATCACAGAATCAATCATCTTAGTTGTTCCCTTTTCCCACTTTTGGATAAAAAAATTTATGTTATAGCTTCACCATTTGATGCTCAGTTTACCAAGCAACATAACATTTTACCCATCCAGTAAAGCTGAGTACATCTAACATGCCCGTAATCTATCAAGAAAATTTTAAAAGGTCCAGGTCACTTCAAAGCCAATTAACTTTTCTCAAAGTTTTTTGGTGCCCATCATTGCATCTGAAGGATTAAGATAAGACTGCTGAGAACCTATGACAGGCTCCAACTTCATTTAAATGTAAGGAAAGATATAACTAAACAAGGTAGCTCATGCTAAGCCATTTCCTTTTGTCTTTCAGGATAATAAGCTGTATCCAGAAATGATTGAGTAGAAAAGGTAATGCAGCTCTAAGACATAAAAAGTACCTGTATCTCAGAGCATTGCTTCTGCACAAATGATTTCAGCCGTTCTATGTAGTCTTTGTCACTTTCTCCTCTCTTTAGCTCCAATTCTGCAGGTACAACAGCCACCTCACTCTTTGGACGACTATATACATCTACAATTGTTTCTCTGACATTTCCTTCCAAACTCTTGACAAAGTTGACAAAATGAGAATCAAATATTGATGAAAGAATAGGATGATCCTCGTTCTTATGGTCAGATGAATCCTGCTCATCGACATCTTCAATTTCTTCCATACTAGCAGCAGCAGATCTTGTCAATGGTTTATGAAGCTTTGTTGTCTTAACAGGAGAGAAAAGGAAGCTCTTCATCATTTCATCAAACTTAAGAAAGTACGATGTGAGTCCAATCTTCTGACTAATGGCATCAACTACTGTAAAAGCATCCTTTCCACTCTCACCAGACTTGTTGTAAATAACACACTCCCCCAAGAGAACTGCTGCCAACCCCCTTGTGCACGTGGTTGCAGATGGATTTGACACCAACTCAAGCAAATATGTTAGATGGGGACGTGAAGCTAGGAAGCACTGAGCTGCATTGGGGCAGTCAGCTAGCCAGGTCACCAGCAATTTCAAAATAATTGGTTGCACATATGAGTTCTCTTTTGTACTTGTTTTTCCATCTTTATTTTTCATGTTGGAAGCAAGGGCCAAGTATTTAACCATGCGGTGCATTAGTGGCTCTGAAGCTCCTAGGGATGGTGTGGGTGACTCAAGCTCAATGCGCAGAACCTGCAAGTGTTTTCTTGAAATCAGATAATCTCGAAAAAGATAGGAGGGGAAGGGGGTTCACAAATCCCTTGCAGAAAACTACACATGCGATGGGGGAAAACCACTTCCACTCTTGCTTCTCCCTTGTGGTGGTATATGGGAGAAAACTTTTACTAGTACATGTGCACACTTCACTTACCTAATTTATCCAAACCCATACTCGTGTTATCTCCCCGCATGGATTTTTGATCAATAGTTTCCATATATAATTGTTTTGGCTCAACAATCAATAAGGTGGTAAAAAGAACATTAAAAAAGCAGACCCTAAATTTTGGATGTATGTTGAAGGTGAAGTGCAACAGACAGAGTAGCTAAACTTTTAAGGACTTCATTTCCAGGTGCTTTTAAGCATCAATTTACCAACCCCGAATAAAAGGAATACGTTAAAGAGGACACTTGGAAAAAGAAATACAGCAGCAACCATAAAAAAAATGCAATTCTTGCATCCATGAAAGCAACAGCTTTCACATGTTATGTATCATTAAAGATGATGTTTGGGTTTTCACTTCAAAAGAAAAACATTTATCAGAATTCAAAACAGGAAAGGAATGTGGAGAACAGAAATTCAATCCATGGGTCAGATACAGGATAACATACTTTGAGATGCATGTGTCATGATAATTTTAAAAGAAACAGTCTAAATCCATGGAAACAAAACCTAAATTCATGAAAGACAGATGAAAAATTACAAACACATCCCCTTTATCCGTAATTGCACCCTTGATTTGTTTCAAAATCAACTCATTGACAAGCCTCAGTTTATAACACCAATACTTCTTGTGTCCATCTCTAGTCACTCCATTCCCACTTCTTAAATCCATTTCCAACCTCCAGTCTATCAGGTCAAACCTTTCTGAACTGTAGATTACAAACCAACTAAGAACTATTCTTAATCACCTTACAACACTGCTCATTAACAGATCAAATGCTAATGAGTGCAAAAGCGCATGCTATTCAAGTTGTTAGTGTTTGGCAGCATTATCTGATAACTCATCAAAAAGATCAACCAAAAGAAAGAAAATGAAACCACTTGGTCTAGTTGAATCTCTCTTCTAAAGATGATTCAGCTTTTAAAGCAGGAAATCTATTGTTCAGTTTTCCCTCAGTTTTTTCACTTTCTGAATAATTTCAGTAAACAATAGGTTTTTTTTTTCTTTGGGAAAAATTGTTTTTAAATCTATTGTTTGGGGCCTTTTCTTTCTAATGATTGTATCTTGTGACCGCAAATCTTTCCTAGGAGAATTAAAAGGTATGTGCAAGGTGGGTCTAAATATGAGCTAGAGAACAAGAGTTATAATGGTGATGGTGTTTGAAACGGGTTTGATTTTTTGTAGCAAATGGAGAGGGATGAGATACCAAAAGTCTGAAATATGAAAGAGAGAGACAGATCTGAGATCAAATGAAATAAAAGAGACAGAATTGAGATCAAATAAAATTAAAGAGATGTAGTGGTAAGTTTGACTAGCTTCGCATGGATGCAAGCTTCTAGCTGGTGGTTTTGAGAGCCTCGTTTTAATATCTTGAATATCATTTTTCAGTCCCCCATCCATGTTAAAACAGACGAAGAAAAATAAGAGATTGCATACCCTTTCCTTGCATTGGATATTGTCCCTGAGTACATGAGAAAGCACACTCGCAGCCCTGCAACAAGTCTGGAGTTCAAAAGATTAGATTGATGGTTAACATGCAGCAAGTACCAACAAGTATATTTAATGCTACATAACGTGCAAACAACATTTAGGAGTAGATGCAGATTTGATGAGACCATTTCAGGCATTTCTATTACTATTTCTTTTTCATTGGATATTATGCAATACCAAAACACTGTATTACCTCAAGATCACCATCACTTTCACCCAAAGTAAGACCATGTAACAGCATGCTGTGGAAAAAATTAAAGATAAGCCATAAAAAAATTATTTTTAAGTGTGGCAGTGGAGTTTAATTAAGGCAATAAAACTCAATACATATCCTGGTTCAAAATAAACTAATTTAAAAGTGTGCACTAGAAGTATACAAACCTTCCAAATGACATTCTCACATCCTCTTCAATGGGAGCATTAGTCATTGAATATGGTTGAGGTATTAATGTGGATGCTAACATTGTTTGACCATCAGAGTTTCTCTGAGAGAGAAAAATACAAAATAGTCAAATAAGATTTGGAGGCAGTAATGGATTACATTTTTAATAGCACACATATTAAGAATGTAAATAACTGATAGAATTAGCATAATCATCAACTACATTAACATAACCCAAAAAAAAAGGATTGTACACAGAAAACACATGAATTAACCTCACAAAAGCTCTTAAAAACATGGTCAGCTTCAATGAACTCTTGCGCACTGGATGTCCGCAAAATGATTCGAAGAATAGAGTTCAAAGCAGGTTCTACTTGTGGCTCCTCACCAAGAACTTTGCTTGAAAGAGTATCAAGATTCTTTGGGTGTCCCACAATCAAATCAGCAATGCACCGCAATGCCTGCCAAAGTGAATGATCTTTGAGTAAATGAACAAGACTGTTAGGAAATACTTAGAATAAATCACCATCTAGAAGAACCAACAAAGCTTTATACCATATGATAACCCAGTCTTTCACAAATTTTATTCATTTGAGATGACTATAGTGCCTTATTTTACAATGACAACAATTAGAAGGTCCAAAACTTACCGCACAGCGTACAGGAATAGGAGCCCATTGGCTTTCAACACCCAATAATAGAAGATAGTCAAACACTTTATTCTGCAATCAAATTGACATATTTAGGATGGAGTATTATTATACTATCAGGAATTATTGGTGCTGATAAGTGAGCTTGTAACAAACCTGAACCAGGACTGTTCTATTTGTCAGCTTATTCGTATCTTTTCCAGGATCAGATTCTGAACCTCCCATCAATAACAAATTAATTGTTTCCAAGGCACTGAGCAGATTAATTGTCTACTGGCAAGACATTTGTATCAGAAACAGAAAAAATCACCGGTAAGGCTTCCAAGACAACATGCCTGAACATCTAGAATGCTCAAACTACAGAAGAAATATTAGCATTATTGGCAGTCAACTGTCTAACCTTCTGTTGGGTAAAACTGTAAGAACTTCCACGTAGCTTCAAAATTGATATTATAGCATCAAAGCCCAATGTCTCCCTCAGGAGTACCTAAAAATCGCGCAAAATTTTAGTGGCTCAACTGGAACGCATGCATCAGAAACTATACCAGAGAATCTACAAACCTGATTGGAAGCATTTTTGCGAAGAAGATTGTTCAATAGTTCAAGACAGTCCTGTGTAAAGACCATTGTAAGATTACATTAGCAATGTGTTATGAGATTTTTTTTCAAAGCTTATAGAAATAAATTAGACTAGACTACAGATATAACAAGGGATGTTTTCATTTTATGCTCCAGACATGGAAAAAAAACAAAGTCACAATAATATGTTAGAGCATGTCTTCTGATAAAAGATTACCTGAAATTTGAACTTTTCCCATCCCCATACCCCATCCCAGATGGGAAAAACAAAAGAAACTAGATAATATGTATATATATATATATATATATATATAATATGGTATTCAATTTCAGCATCTAGTTAAAGAAAAATGAAACAATAATTTTTTTGTGTTCAGTTTTTCATCATTTACTGAATGCATTTCTCAAAATTCTCGCAATGGAAGCAAATACCCCAAATATCAGTGGGCAGCATCAACAGGAAACATGCTAAGACCAGTTCATGGTTACGAGAATCCTACCAGCCGGTTCAATTCAGGTCTCAAAACAAATGCATGTGAAAGTGGCCTCAGTAATCAATAGCTATGATCAGAATGTGATGAAGAAAATGAAAAGTTAAAGACATCAGAGTCTGAAAATGCACATAAAAAAAGGGGAAAAAAACTTGAGCTTTAGATGAGAGTTGTGCAAAAGAACTACATAATTTACAGTTAGAGCCAACAAAAAAAAGGGCTTATGTACAGGGACAAGTGATCTAGCAGCAAACAAAGCTAAACAAGTTAAAAGGACTAAATTAATATTGAGATGAATGAGAATCACCTGCACAACAACACCACCTTCTGAACCTCCCTCCTCTTTGATAATGCTAAATATTTTCTCAAATGCACCTTCAAAGACTAAAATTTTTTGAATCTCCTACATATTACGAAATAAATTAGTACGTAACATAACAATACGCAAACCAGCATGTGTTCGGTTATAAGAAAGTAAGAAAATGGGTGTAAGAGATGACAAAGAAAGAAAGGAAAACCCTCACCTCAGCTTCTCGAGTCAGGTGAGTAAGAAGCAGCAAGGCCTCATTTCTTATAACCTGAAAGCAGACTAGAAATTATTTCACAAAAAAGCACAATGGCATATATATATATATATATATATATATATATATATATATATATATATATAAAGAAGAAGAAATAAACAGAACAAAAACTAATTTCATTTTTAAAGTTTCATAAAGCAAAGAACATAGGGGGGGTTTTGTGTCAGGTCATCACCTTACTCTTTATATGAAAGTTCTACATTGAAATGAAACCCTAGGCAACTAAGAACTTCTTAACAAAGAAATAGCTGTTCGGTTAAGAGTTTTGAACCTCACGATCCATGAGCATATCCATGAGCCGAGTTATACCACGTGGAATGGTCAGAATCGCTTCCTGTAACCTGAAGAGGAACTCAGAAAAAGTCTTTCCAGCATAACTAGAAAAATGAAAAAGAAGATAATTGTTGTAAATCCATACCTATTTTGAGAATTTGTGAGAAGTGCAGTCAAAATTTGAAGGGTATAGTATCGCACATAGAAATCTTCTTCTGACTGCCAAAAGAAACAATCAATCAAACAGCAAAACAAACTGCAATTAGAAAAGTCTCATTTGAACTAGAAATGTTAGAAAATACATATACAGTACTCTCACCAATAAACTGAGAAGGAGAGAGATGTTTTCTGCTTCCCGTGAAAGCAAATCAGTATTCATTAAAGCTGGTTGGACCTCATTCTGTGGCCCTTTTGCATGATCAATAGGCGTCAAAGCACTAACAAGAGTTTCTAGGGCACCTCGAATCTGCTCGGAATAACATTCATTTTAGTACATAATGAATTTGGCAAAGCAAATTATAAGGTAAAAAAAATCCATAATAACCAATCAAAGAGGCAAAGAAATGACCATAATGGCATATTAGGAAACCAAAAACTTCAAAAAAAGAATGAATAAACTTCAGCTAGCGAAAGAGAACCATCAATCCCAAGACTTAATAACGATGCAGATCAGATTATTGGAAAATACAGGACTATCACAGCCAACCACTATACAATACAGTGGTCTAGCAAAACAGATCCTTCATTTTTATTTTTCCACCAACATATATGATAATAAATGCATTCTCAAGCAACATGTCAATCAAAAAGGGCAGAAGGCAAAAAGGAGAGAGAAAGGGCAAGAAAGAAAGAAATAGAAAAGGAAAGTAAAGGATAAGGAAGAGAAGATTGGAAACCATTTCAACATCATCTCGTTCCTCCTTTAAGACACCCATAAGTACAGGAAACCCTGCAAGAAAAGTAAACGACACAAATTACCATATGTCAAATATAATTCAAGCAAAAGGAGAGAGAGAAAGAAGCACATACCCATTGCTCCAAAAGCTAGCTGCGCACCACGACTTTCAGCAACAACAGACTGGAGCTCAGCCATAGCATTCCTCCTGTCGTCTGGTAGGACACCATTGCTTATCCGATCAAGTAACCTTTCAACATAGCTACGGACACAAACCATGTCAGAAAGACATCACCCGACAACCCCAACTAATAAAATAAAAGCAAAACCTAATGATCAAAATAATGGTAAACAAGATGCTACTCCATACAAGATAAATCAACAAGACCAAAGCAGATACAGCATGAAATTCTCCAGCATTAACTAAAAAAAAAAAACAGTTAATTTTGTTTACCTGTCTTCATTAGAACCAGAATTGTCGTTGCCGAAAACAAGCCCAACCATTCCCTTGATCATCAAAATAAAAAAAAAAGATTTATATATCAATTAAAGAGCATGCATTATAACAATTAAAAAAGCGTAAGTGTGGTGATAAAGATTAGAGGAAGAAATAAAGAGAGAGAAGGGCGATCATGACCTTGTAACCGGACACCAAATCCATGTCTCAGGCTTATTAGCTTGATATTAACCAGAGCAAAACCTCACTCTATTAATGATAATAAATCGAAATAGATATTTAAAAAAAAAAAGGAACCCTAGAACTCGGGCAAGGAGAGGGAGGGAGATCGAGTGAAGTTAAAAGACAAGAGAAGGTAAAGGGCAGAAAAGGATCTGGGCGTCGTTATTTAACCTGCACCCCTTTTTTTTCCTTTTTATCTGAGCGAGAAAGCTGAAAAAATGATCTAACTGATGTCACGTTGACCTTTGTGTCTTGAAGATGTGAATAAACAGCAAATTAAACTAGATTAAATTAAAACTTGGTTGTCCTATAATCAATTCTTTCTTTTCTTTTGAATTAGGATAAAAATCTCTAATCAAGCAACAATAAGTTTTTAAAAAAAAAAGTCTTTTAATTGTTTAAAAAAAAAATTATTTTCATTTAATCGGCTTCTTCCTCCTAATCGACAACTAATTGAAGACTCTTCAATTCAAGTTTGGATTATATTCATTTTCAATAAGTAACTTCTCTTTTTTTTTCTTCCCATTAATATTATGCAAGTTTTTTTAACATATATTTTACTTATAAATATATCAAAATATTTTTTTTATTTTAATATCATCATATTAAAATGATCTAAAAATATTAAAAAATATTAGATTTTGACAAGAAAAAAAAAAGATTCAACCACCCTACTAAACACACCCTTAATATTTTGTATAACAAAATTATGTAGCCAAACAAAAACAATTATCAACAAGGTATAGCACCATTGAAGTAGAATCTTCACAAAGAGTTTATAAAAAGTTTTGAGCTTTTGTATTTTTGTATGAGTTAGATTTTTTTGGCTTTGAATAGTGGAACCTATTGCAAGCTCATGACTTTAACTGTAAATTGTATTTAGCAATGGTTGTTGTTTGCATAACATGACTTGTGAATATATTTTTTTTAGCTAAAACACTTATGAAACTAAGAGGTGATCCTACATGAGGAAAAAAAATATTGGAGTACATCATGCTTCATGTTTTGATAAACTAATTAAAGTATAAGAGTTCATTTATTATGAATACCAGTATCCACATCAACATAATCTCAAAATATCTTCCTTCGTTAATATTTTTATGATAAAAATATATTTCTTGTTGAATTCTTAATTAGATAACTTTATATTTGAATACATTTAATACAAGACCTTAAAATATCTCAACCATTAGTTTCCATGTCAAATGGTATACAAGGAAAAGTAGATTCAACATGAGGTCATTGTAGATAAGCTCTTAAAGCTTATTGTGAGATGTAAGAAAATAATTGAATACTTATATTTCGCTAAAGTTTTTACAAGTAATGGTATCAAATGATTCAAACAACATTTAATTAGAAGTAAAAGAGAAATGGAACAATGCCACAAGGTCCTCCTAATATTTATCATTAAGTTCTTTTTAAATCTTTAAAGAAATGTTGGGGGGAAAAGAGAGCTACAGAAATGTAAACATATTTCAATTTATTTAGTGCACACTAAATGGAGCATGAAGAAGGGATGATTAGACGATTAGAAGATGATGATAATGGTGGTGGTGGTGGTGGTGGTGGTGGTGATAATGATGTCGATTCTAAAAAGTAATTGTTACCACAAAAAGGATACCAAAAAAGAGAAGAATAAAAGCACCAATAGCAGTTATAGAAAACATAAGGAAATTGCAACATTAAAAGCATATTTCATGTTCAAAACAACTCGGAGTGTTTAAAAATATCTCCAAAATTATTGGAAAAATAAAGTAACAGTTCATTTGTGTGATTTTTCTATATATAAAAAAAAGATGAATAATGTTGGCATGAGCTGTACAGCCGAGAGAGAATAGGAAATCACAGCTGTAATAGTAAATATTATCTCTCATTTATGCTAATCCCGATTGTCATGGGATCGTCGTTATAGTTTCCTTTCCAAATACAACTTATGTAGACTGTACATTGTCTTGTATAAATCCCCTCTTTCAGTAATAAGAAATACACTGAATTTGACAGAAACCCTACTCAAATTAACATGGTATCAGAGCATAGATCCATAAACTAATCTATTGCTACAATAAGAGTTGCTAGAATCAACAGCAACATACAACAATGGAGGGAATAGAAGAACTGGAAGCACTACGGTGAAACCAGAGCAACCGAATATGGTTGCAAACCTTGAAGACCTTATGGCAAGGATGACTCATGCCATAAATCAGAATCAAACACAGACCCCAACAGTGATGCATGATATTTCTGCAACACAGATTGGTATTAAACTCGACGGCACCAATTATGCCTTATGGTCCCAAATTGTTGAGATGTTCATCTCAGGAAAAGACAAGTTGGGATATATAAATGGTGATCTTCCATAACCAGAACAGAATGACCCTGCATTTAGGAGGTGGAGGACCGAAAACTCAGTGGTCAAAGGGTGGCTAATTGGCTCAATGAACCCATCCTTGGTCAGCAACTTCATTCGATTTCCTACAGCAAAACAGGTATGGGATTCAATTGCTGTAATTTATTTTGATGGGACTGATACATCCCAAGTATATGATCTGAAAAGGAGAGTGAATAAGATGAAACAATTAGGGGAACCAATTGAAAAATACTACAATGATCTCCAAGGTTTATGGAGGGAGATTGATTTTCGTCGTCCAAACCCGATGGACTGTGTTCATGACATACGAAAATATAATACTCTCTTACAAGAAGATCGGGTATACACCTTTCTTGATGGATTAGATGACAGGCTTGATAAAATTAGAAGTGATGTGTTGCAATTGAAACCATTTCCAACTGTAGAACAGGCATATGCCCATGTCCGGAGAGAAGACATAAGGCAGACCGTGATGCTATCAAACAGGGGAAGCATTCCAGATGCTGCTGCAATGATCTCTAGAGGTATGAGAACCGGTGCATAAAATAAATTTACACTGCAGATGGCAAAGACTGGAAACCCCTCTGTACACGGGGAGAAGGTTAACTTTGCAAAGACCAAAGGCCACGTGGAAGGAGGAAACAATGGATGCTCTCACTGTTGAAACCCAAAACACACCCGTGAGACATGTTTTAAAATACATGGCTATCCCGAATGGTGGACGGAACTCAAGGCACGAAAGCAAGGCACTGGTGGAGTTGGAAGAGCAGCCATGGTGAATTCAACCCCCATAAATCCAGAAGCCACTCTTTCACTCGTCCCTATTGTTGAGTCACAAGAGGCCACGGCAGTATTTCCAAATGAGTCAAGTAACGATACCAGCAATGACAGCAATGCATTACTTGTGTCTAACGCAGGAAAGAATGAAGACTGGATAGTGGACTCGGGAGCTACTGATCATATGACGTACTGTCAAGATGATCTTGTGGAAATTACAGAGCCAAGGCGGAATAATATATTCAATGCCAATGGGGTCATGTATCCGGTTACAGGAGCTGGAACCGTCGATTTATCATCTTCAATTTCATTGGCTAACACTATTTTAGTACCCTCTCTTTCCAGTAAATTATTATCAGTGGGGCAAGTTACCGAAGAACTCAATTGCTTAGTGCTAATGTATCCAAAATTTTGTCTTTTTCAGGATATTCTCACGAAGGAGATCATTGGGCGTGGTACTAAAAGAGAGGGGTTATACTACATGGACGATTTCAGTTTCGGCAAAGTCAATACCATGAGTCGCACATCTAGCGCAAGTGAGGAACTGATTTGGTTATGGCATGCTCGGTTGGGGCACCATTCATTTAGCTATATGAAACATTTATTTCCGCAATTATTTTCAACTATGAATTACTCAAATTTCAGATGTGAAACGTGCATATTGGCCAAGAGTCACCGTGTACCTTTTCCAACTAGCATGAATAAAAGTGATATTCCATTTACTCTAATTCACTCTGATGTGTGGGGACCTTCCCCTATTACAACTATCTCGGGTATACGATGGTTTGTGATTTTTGTAGACGATTGTACGCGGATGACTTGGCTATACTTGTTGAAACGCAAGGATGAAGTATTTGGTGTATTTAAAGCATTTCATGCCATGATTCAGAATCAATATTCAGCAAAGGTCCGTATTCTTCGGACGGACAATGGAGGAGAATATATGAATCGAGATTTTCATGAATATTTCCAAAGAACTGGTCTCCTCCATGAGTCATCGTGTAGTCAAACGCCACAGCAAAATGGAGTAGCTGAAAGAAAGAATCGGCACATCCTAGAAACGGCACGCGCCTTGTTGATTGGATCAAATACACCTGGTCGTCATTGGGATGACGCAGTTACTTCGGCGGTGTATCTAATGAACCGTATGCCCTCTAAGGTTTTGGATTTCAACACACCACTACAGGTTTTGTCAAAATATGTCACTCTACCATCGTTACTTCTCATTAAGCCTCGGGTATTTGGATGTGTTGCCTTTGTTCATTTGCATAAAAATCAAAGGACCAAGCTAGAGCCGTGTGCAGTTCGGTGCATTTTTTTAGGGTATGGCATCAACAAGAAAGGGTATCGCTGCTATGACCCGAATAAAAAACGGGTGTATACGACAATGGATGTCACATTTGTAGAATCGGACAAGTGGTATTCATCATATATATCAACTTCTTCTCTTCACCGGGAGACTTATGATGAAGAGTAGAAGTGGTGGACGGGACAAAGTGAAGAAACAATGGTGATAGCAGCCCCTCCGATGGTGACAGCAGCCCCTACCGTGGTGCCAGTTCCACCATCACAGGAGGAGGAAACCATGGCGACAGCAGCCCCCACCGTAGTGCCAGTGACACCATCGCAAGAGGAGACAGGGGCTGCTATCACACAAATGGGTGACAATACAGTAATAATAGAGGAAGAAGAAGTGACGGGAACATCATCACCAGCTACCGATAATGTCCTGCATGAAGACATCATGGTTATTGACAGCAGCGATGAATCTCCTAGTAGAAGAACCCCTCTTTTGGACGTATCCGACAGTGACAATCCTTCTCCTGAGAATATTCCTGAGGTAAGACCTTCTGCATCTCCTTCCAGTAATGTTTTGGATATTGCAACTGGTTATCACTTACCTTTCAGGAGTAACCGCGGCAAAGCTCCAGCTCGCTACTCTCCTGGAGAAACAGGGAAGAAATCCAAGTACCTAATTTCTAATCATATGACAACCAAAGGCTGGTCTGATCCTCTTATAAAATTTGCACAAAAGCTGTCTTCGGATCCCAATCCTTGCGGAGTCCATGAAGCCTTAGCAGATCACAAATGGTCAGCAGCAATACAAGAAGAAATGGAAGCTTTGAATCGGAATAAAACTTGGGAACTTGTCCATTTGCCGGCGGGAAAAAAGACAGTGGGGTGTAAGTGGGTATTCTCAATTAAACACAAAGCAGACGGATCCATTGAACGATACAAGGCAAGGTTAGTGGCTAAGGGATATACTCAGACATACGGCATAGACTATCAGGAGACATTCTCTCCGGTAGCAAAGCTAAGCACCGTAAGAGTTCTATTATCCGTGGCTGCAAATCGGGAGTGGCCCCTACACCAATTTGACGTGAAGAATGCCTTTCTTCACGGGGATCTTAAGGAAGAAGTATATATGGATATCCCACCGGGCTATATGTCATCCTCCACAGGAATTGTTTGCAGGTTACAAAGGGCATTATATGGACTGAAACAATCACCGCGTGCATGGTTTGGTCGTTTTAGCATGGCCATGAGAAAGTATGGGTTTCAACAAAGCAACTCAGACCATACTCTCTTCCTAAAACGGCGACAAAGCAAAATAACTGCTTTGATAATCTATGTTGATGACATGATAATCACAGGAGATGATTCAGAAGAAATTTGCAGACTGGAGAAGCATTTGGCCACGGAATTTGAAATGAAAAATTTGGGTGGACTCAAATATTTTCTGGGAATAGAAGTGGCTAGATCAAAACAAGGCATCTTTCTATCACAGCGAAAGTATGTACTTGACCTACTAGCAGAAGTTGGGATGCTCGACTGCAAGCCGGCAAATACTCCAACAATTCAAAATTAGAAACTTGGGGAGGATCCTGATCAAACCCCAACAGACAAGGAGAGGTATCAACGACTGGTGGGTAAGTTGATTTATTTATCCCATACTCGTCCGGATATTTCATACGCCGTAAGCGTGGTCAGTCAATTTATGCATCGCCCTAGCAAAGATCACATGGATGCAGTTGTTCTAATTCTTCGATACTTGAAATCAGCACCGGGGAAGGGGATTATGTTCTCTAAGAATGGTCACTTAGAGGTTGAAGGCTATACAAATGCAGACTGGGCAGGAAATGTGGTCGACAGAAAATCCACATCAGGATACTTTACATTCGTCGGAGGAAACTTGGTTACGTGGAGGAGCAAGAAACAAAAGGTGGTAGCTCTATCAAGTGCAGAAGCTGAATTTCGAGGTATGGCAAAGGGGCTTTGCGAGCTTTTATGGCTCAGACGACTGCTCTCAGAAATTGGCTTTGCACCAAGTTCAGAGATGAATTTATACTGTGATAATAAAGCTGCGATTGAAATATCTCAAAACCCAATCCAACATGATAGAACAAAGCATATTGAGATAGACCGGCACTTTATTAAACAGAACCTCGAAGAAAGGGTAATTTGTTTCCCGTTCGTCAGATCAGAGGACCAACTTGCAGACATGCTCACAAAAGCAGTCTCAAACAGGAACTTCCATAGCTCACTTGACAAGCTGGGTATCAAAGACATTTCTACACCAACTTGAGGAGGAGTGTTGGCATGAGCTGTACAGCCGAGAGAGAATAGGAAATCACAGCTGTAATAGTAAATATTATCTCTCATTTATGCTAATCCCGATTGTCATGGGATCGTCGTTATAGTTTCCTTTCCAAATACAACTTATGTAGACTGTACATTGTCTTGTATAAATCCCCTCTTTCAGTAATAAGAAATACACTGAATTTGACAGAAACCCTACTCAAATTAACAAATAATGCATGTGTGCTATTTAAAACTATTGATATTCTTTAATATTAGCATATCATAAACGTGAGAAATATGGGTTTGGGTTATATAAGACTTAGCATTTATACTTTTAGTGGTTATTTTTTGGCGAAGGTGGTTGATGAATTGAAGATATATGTTGAAAGCACTACTCAATAATTGAATATAACCCTTGTGGATGCCTTCCCCTTGTACTACACTTCAATCCTTCTCAAATGTTTTCACATCAAATCCTTTATGGTTTTATGCCAAAGTTAAACCCCCTACACCCCACTAACAATCAATATCCTAAACCTATTCTTTTCATCACTTTTTACATATGAATAATCTTATATATTATACCTTTCTTTTTCATATCTAAAAACTTACCTGCTACTTTTGAATCATAATTCAAGAAAACTAATGGCAATTTTGTATTGGTAATAGAACTAAGGCAATGATGTGCTGCTATTGGTTTTCATAAAAAAGTCAGTCGATTAGGCATGATTTGATAAATAAAAAATTAGTCAATTAGGCGTGATTTATTTGGCTTAGGGTTTTATATATTTATATTGTGTTATTGTAAATTTAAGGTGAAAGATATGGTTAGTTGCATTTCTTGAAGATTATGAGTAATGATGTCTACTAGAGTATAGAGCATAAAGTCATGGCTAATTGAAATAGAGATGCGAAAGGAACTATATCAAGACAATTTGATAAAAAAAAATATATTGGATATTGAATTTCTACAATTATAACATATGTTTATATTGACTCATCAAAAACTTAAACAAGAAAAAGACACACATACACTATATATTTTGGACTCGAGTAAGATTCCACCGGTTTGTACATAGATGTAGTTAAGCCTAAAAATATTGGTCATCATTGATTTTATTAGATATAGTTTCAAACTCAATAATCCATTTAGTAATTTGGCTTGGGTTAACCCAAGTCAACCTAACAAACTCGTTATCTATTTATTGCATTGATCGACCCTCGGGTTGGATTTCATAATTATTGTATATAAAAAGAGAATGTATTTTTCTCTTTTGAGTTAAAACTCATTTTGTTCTTTGTGTTTGTATATGCAAGACTTTGATCAACTTGTTGTGATCTAATATTTTAAATATAAAATGGTTTACTAGTTTTTACAACCTAGAACACATAAGACAAAATCTCAATCTTATTTATTTATCACTTGGTAGTCACATAAAAAATGACCATAATTATATGATATACCCGTCTAACCTTATGTATAAAACTAAAAAGCTATTTCTATGTGGTTATTTTTAGCCTATAAAGGCTTATATATCACTTTGGTGATGAAATCATAATCTTACTTATTGATGCTCGTTTTCTTACCATTAATTGCAATTTCATTGATTTCATTATACTACCTTTTTAAAGAGTTGTATTACATCTAATAAAAAAAATTAAGTTTTTATTTAAATATTTATTCTTGGAGTTAGTATTTATAAGCTTTAGACTTGCTCTTTTTTAAAAATGATATCATTGCAAGAATATGAGTGACATTTCAACCACTAGAGTGTTAGATAAATCTTGATTTCATGAAAAAGATTGCAAAGACTAGATATTGAGCTCATGAAAAATATTTTTTTTATATCCTCGCCTTGAAAAAAAGACTTGAGAGAATGTAGAATATTTAAGTTTAATGCTTGAGGACTGGAGTAGACAATTAATGTCAAACCATTATATATCAATTTGTCATTCTTTCTTTGTAATTGCTCAAGTGTTATATTAAAAAATAAGCTAAATCAAATCAATGTTTTATTGTAGCAAAATTATTGTGATAATAGACGCATAATACTGTGGATTGTAATAGTAAAATTATTATTTTACCCTTATGTTTGCCCCAGTTTTAGCCTTGGATTCAGAGATATTTTTGATTTTTTATATTTTTATGCATAGTAAAATAACCATAATACCCTCAAATAAAACCAAAATCAAGAGTTGCGGGCAGGGATGTTACTGAAATTTCATATTTTCTATGTACATTAAAATAATTATATTACCCTCAAATAATACAAAAACCAAGAGAGTGTAGGGGGGTGTTTCGGAATTTCATATTTTTTGAAATAGTATAAATACAGATATACCCTCATAAAAGACAAAATTAAATAGTTGGTTATAGGGGTGTTTAGGTAATTTTATAGTTTTTTCTTATTTTTTATGCAGAATACTATTAGAGTGTTGTCCAGACGCGTCAACAATTTTTTTCATGATGCTCTATTCAAGCGGTGCGTGCGATGTCTTCTAGTGGTTAAAAATATTCATTCGATGTCTCACGGATGCTTCGTCATGTCTTCTACCTCGTAGTGGTGCGCGTGGTGTCCCAAGGTGGTCGGAAACGTGACAGTGATTGGTTGCACATTTCCCCCCCTTTTCTCTCTCCTACAAGCCAAAGTTTATGGAAGTCCCCTTCATTTGTGGTGTTTTCATTGCAGTCCTTGATTTTTGGATTGTTTTGTATGGTCTGGATTACCATTATATAAATTTTATTTTTTTTCAATTTTGTCATTCGATTGAAATTGATTATATATTTCGTTTTCATTTCGGTCCTTATTCTTTTAATTTTGGGTTTGATTTTAAATCACATAATATTTTTGGTACAAATTTTTTGATTTTTTTCCATTATGTCCTTCGACTGAAATTGATTATATATTTTGTTTTTCATTTCATCTCTTATACTTCTAATTTTTTTTTATATTTCTGAAATAGTCCTCATTGTTGTCCATGTTTGTATATATATGCTCTTAGTTTTGAATTTTAATTTTTATTATTTTCTCTTTTGTTGAGATAATATTTTAAAGAAAAAATTGGCTCTTAAATGTTAGCTTTTTTTGTGATAATCTGAAAATTGATATTTCTTATTTTTTCCCTTTGTTCTTTCTTGTAGTTTTTTATTATTTTTATTTAATCTTCAAGTCAAATGATTTTTTTAGCTACTAATATTTATTTTTGTTTTATCATTTATTTTATTTTTTGTTTGCTCTTTTGTTAAAGTTTTTATGTTTTTTTATTCTTTGATTTAATTTTGTTTTTTCCATTATTTACACAACAATAATAGTAATTTTGGTTTGTTTTATCTTGCTCCCTCTTTTGTTAAAGTTTTTGAGTTTTTTTATTCATCGAGGTAATTTAATAATTTTTATTGTTTTAACAGTAATAGTAATGATAATTTTAGATGTTATAATCATGATAATAATAGTGATATTATGAATCATAATAATAGTAATAGCATTTGTAATTTATTGTAATGGTTATAGTGCTTATGGTGTTAATAATTATGACTTTGATGGTAATAATAACAATAACTCATAAAATAATAATAAAATATCAATAATGACAAAAAATTATTATAATAATGATAATGATACTAATTATAATTTTAATTACATTAATAAAAATAACAGTGATGATTGTCGTAATAATTATTGTTGTGATAATGACAACGATTATAACAATAAGGATGGTGACAACGATAATGTTGAATCAGAATATTGATTATTTAAAATAATAGTTATAATGATAGCTATAATAATTATGACATTTAACACTCATGATAGTAACAATGACATAATAATCGAAATAAATCATTAGTCAATGTTGTTTTTGTTAAAATATGACTTTTGTGACCTTTTATATATGATATTTTAGATTTAATATCACATTACAAAAAAATATATGAAATCAGACGTAGACAAAACAAGTGGAAAAATTATGTCAAATTATCTAAAATAAAAAATATATGAGTCACTTGCTCTACGCTTCACCGCGATCAGAACCAAAATGTTTAACATGTAAAAAATATTAACGATCCTATATTTTTTTTACAATACTATACATCTGAGCGAAATAATCAACCTACAAACTTTTGATTATTTAGTTTTTTTTATATATTCATTTTATTATGAATAAGGTGTTTAAAATCTTGATAACGATTATTTTAAAGGTGTTTTTTTCTTAAAATATATGAGACTAATTATATATTTGATATTTATTTAATATTAATGCCTTAAAATATATATAAAAAAAATGAACTAAGTTTTTTTTTTTAAATAATCTCAAATTAATTTAATTTCAATGTTCTGAAATACTTTTAATATTATGATATGAAGAATAAGTATGAAAACAAATAAAAACAAATAATTTAACGCTCTTTAAATAAAAATCATTGTAAACTAAAAATATGTCAAGTAACACATAGACAAAACAGATAGAAAAAAACACATATAATAAATCACTAATAACAAAAGATTCATTATACATACATAAAAAAGAATTTCATTCTCATTTCACGCTACCAAAACTAAACATACTCTTTTTTTTAACGCAAACTGCATTTAATAAAAAATAAAAAATTATAAGTCAAAAACTAAGAGTATAAATACAAAAAAAAAAAAAAAACTATCCCAAATGAATTGAAATAATAAAGGGATCAAAACTAAACTAAAAAATAAAATTTTAAGAATTAAAATACAAAACAAAAATTTACATATGAAAAAAGGCATAAAACTCTCTCTCTCTCTCTGGCAAAGCGCGAGCCATTGGCTCGTATGCTCTAAATTTGAATAAAAGTGAACATTAGTTACACAATAAATCCATCATTTTTTATGTGTATTGCCTTTCATATATTTTAATGTCAAGATTGTTTTCTTCAATGATTTTTGGTAGTGTTTGGTAAGGGGACATGAAATAGAGGAGGGTATTGTAAAGACAATATAGTAAGAGATAAGGCACAAGAGCATAAATAATTTGTGTTTGGTTTGATGGATAAGACATTTTTTTTTATCTTCAACTCCATTTAGTTGTTGAATATAAGATATAACAAAATATTATAAATAATTGTTTTACCTTTGCACTATATTGTCTACTATATGTTATACTTGTTATATCATATTAATATTTATAAAATATATAATTTTACAAAATACTTTCATCTAAAGGCAAGAACTTATTTACTATCCACAACCACATATTAGTTTTCATCATTCCATGACTCCTAAAGACTTTAATTATAGGTATATAAATCGAATTGATCTAAACTTTACAATGAATGTATGCACAAATTAAAATTTCAAATTAATAAACAATTTTTTTAGTTTTGATGATTAAGATTTTCTTGAACTAACTTTTCATACAACAAAATCCAAGAAACAAACCTATCCATATATACACATATTATTTAATAATTTTCTTTGTTAATTAATTAAGGAAAAATTTCCTTGACCTTCATTGATCATGATAATCATTTGCTTCCATCTTTTAAATAATTAAACTTTATATATTAGGCCAATGTTAGATCCAATTTTTTTGAAAAAGACTAAAATTTACCAAACTATTTTTCCATTTCTTTTTTTTCCTTCACCTTTTACTTTTTTCTCCTTATCTTTTCCTCCTTTCTCTTTATCTCTTCTTTCTTTTCACGTTTCTCTCGTGTACTTAAATTTAGGTCGATTTCTTATGAGGTTGAGTTATATATGTGTGTGTATATATATATATATATATATATACACTTGACATATGTGTAAGAATAAAATGCAATAATCTTTAATTATAATGAGTAAATGTCAAACCTTAATTTTAATCTAGGTGATGATTTTATGAAGTCATTATAGTTTTAGTTGACATGTCAAACCTGAATTTTATAGGCTCATTGTCACGAACCAAAGAGAAGAAGAAGGTGAAAGGCAATGAGAGGAAACCTGAAGCAAGATTTGAAATTCAAATACATGTAAATAATACGACTGTGTTCTGTGCAGTTCTTTTTAATTCTAGTAACTAAGCTAGTACAGCCATGTGGGTAGTGCCTAGCTGGCAAATGCAGAATTGCCTTTAAATTCCCTAATGTTGGTAACAGATAAACAACAAGAAATATAACAGAATTCCTAAACCTTTCCTCTGCTCTAGTTTTCTGTCCCACGCCACTGGCGTGATTCATCTTATTCTCTCTCTTACTCTCCCTCTTCTACAAATCTCTCTCTGTTTCCCTGAAGATTTTATCAACTCGCTGCAAATTGGTATCAGAGTCTCACGTCTTTGGACTCAATAGATGGCGCTAGAAACCAGGTCCCAAGACATCAGAAGAATGGATGAATCCCTAGAAGCTGCTAATCAGAGGATCAATGGAATAGAAGTTAAATTAAATGCTCAATCTGATGACCTAGCACAGCTTAAAGCCATGATGAAGGAGATAGCAACTCATCAAATCGCTATTCAACAAACTCTGCAAACCTTATCGGGTGAAGCAAGTTCGTCTCATAACACTCGCAATCTCCAGCACCCTGCTACTGCCATCGAACCAGACAGGGTAGGAGAAGGATCCCAACCTGTTTACAGGTCACGCAGACCCAGAAGGGATTTCCCTACATTTGAAGGAGAGGGAGTGCACAAATGGTTGTACAAATGCAACCAGTATTTCGACATAGAAGAGGTACCTGAATCTGACAAACTGAAACTGGTCTCATATTACCTGGATGGCATGGCACTCTATTGGCACCAGAACTATACCCGGAACTTAGAGGGGCATGAGGTAACTTGGGCAGAGTATGTGGATGCCTTATGCTTCCGTTTTGGGGGCAGAAGGATCCCTTAGAGGAGCTCACCGAGCACAAGCAGGAGGGGGAATTAGAAAGTTATATCAAGGACTTCGATGAATTGTGGAACGGAGCACAGATATCCGAGAAGTAAGCCTTGGTGTTCTTCCTGGGAGGAGGAGAATGGTTAAAAAGGGCAATATTGCCAAAACCCATTTTTTGGTTCTGTGGAAGAAAAAAAAACTTACCGTTGACAGAAGCAACTTGGGAGGAGGCAGAGGAGTTCAGCTGGAGGTTCCCTCCATTTCACCTTGAGGACAAGGTGGATGTCATGGAAGGGGCATTGTCACGAACCAAAGAGAAGAAGAAGGTGAAAGGCAACGAGAGGAAACCTGAAGCAAGATTTGAAATTCAAATACATGTAAATAATACGACTGTGTTCTGTGCAGTTCTTTTTAATTCTAGTAACTAAGCTAGTACAGCCACGTGGGTAGTGCCCAGCTGGCAAATGCAGAATTGCCTTTGAATTCCCTAATGTTGGTAACAGATAAACAACAAGAAATATAACAGAATTCCTAAACCTCTCCTCTGCTCTAGTTTTCTGTCCCACGCCAGTGGCGTGATTCATGTTATTCTCTCTCTTACTCTCCTTCTTCCCCAAATCTCTCTCTGTTTCCCTGAAGATTTTATCAACTCCCTGCACTCATCCAAAAAAGCTATAAAATATAAGGACATGTCTAAAGGAATTTTCTTCTCTTTTGATTTCAATGAGTAAATACATAACAATCTTTTTTGTGGTATAACTAATAATATTATGATTGAAGGATTTTCTAAAAGATATATGAGAGAATACATAATGAGTTATGAAACTATTTAGAAAACAATGCAATATATAATGAATATTTGTCGTATGGACGTTGATTTATTTATTTTTTTATCTTAATTCATTTTTGGAAAAGGTGAAAAAACTTTCATAAAGAACTTAGATGGCAAAGGGTTATTTCATACAGAAATGAGTGTCAAGGCTTTAAAATTAACCATGCAATTTTTTATATGGCTAAAATTAAAAAGCTCTAACAATACAACCATACATATATATAATCACGAATTTATTTATTTAAAAAAAAATGCATTTGGAAATGAATAGTAGATTTTTTAAGGATCCATCAAAGCTTTGCTATTAATTTTATAAACTTACGAGTCTGTCATTTGATACAAAACTCTCACGCTTAAAATGGTTTAATGAGAATTGATGAACTTACGAGACATAGTTAGCCCCCCCTGAAGAGTTGATTTATAAATGCATTAAACATCCACGTGGAGCTTGGATATTCATCAATGGATCAAACGACCTTATTATCATGTCGTTCAAGCCTTCACTTAATATAATTTGTTGAATTAATATTGGGCTGGGCTGGGATGGGCTGGGCTAGAGGAGTGGTTTCATGAACTCGGGGGCTAGCATAATTGATGCTCATTAGACTAGCCCAATTGCTTCTTGAACTGGGATTTGGCTCGGACCAGGCTCGATATGGGAAGCAGAAGAAGAGGCATAAATTCCCTCCAATTATTCGGTCCTTCAGTAGCATCGCCATTGATGTCTTTCTGTGATTTCCTTCACGGATTTGTAGGGGCATGAATCTAGATCGTCTTCAACATTGCTAGGGTTTCTTTGAGCTGGCGACAACTTTTCATGATTACTGGCAGAAGGGAGAAATATATACAATAATCAAGTCACGGTTACGCAGGTTCGATCCAGGTCAACTCGGGTTAATATTATCAATTTAGAGGTTTACTTGCCAAATAGTATTCTATTTAGCATATTTTTTATTTTTTGTTGTTTCATTGCCCCCTCGATTAGTGTTAGTGTATATCAATGTTATATAAATAAATCAATTTGTCACCCTCAAATGATAAATAATAATAATAATAAACTTTAAAGGTTCATTTATATTAGGAGTCATTCATGTTCATCTTATATATTGATTTTTAAAAATCAAAGTCTTTCTTTTTAATTTGATTTATTCTTTTAATATAAATAAATCAATTTGTCACCCTTAATGCTCATCATAACACGTAGCTATATGTATGCAGGTGTCATGTATGTGCATGGCAGCAGTTGACATTACTTTATAAAGAGAATATGCTTTGTGATTCGGTGTGAACTCCGAAGCAAGCCGGTCCCGTAGCCGAACTTTCCAGGAAGCTGCATGGAAACATCGATCGCTGTGGCGCCATTTGAAGCTTGGAAGCATGCTTGAGAGGCACCTTCCACTCCCGATTCTTTCTTTCAGATCTTCTATCTATCTCCAACTCTCACGCCACGCCCACCAAGCCGTGGCCCTTGCCACTTCCCACCATCCGATTATATATTCGACACTATGTAATGTTTATCATATAAATATTATTATAATTTTAAATGCAATGTGAAGAAGTTAATGGACCGATTCATTATCCTTTTTTCAGAAAATGTCGTAATGCGACGGAGTCTTTCCCTGCTTTTCATTTTACTCTGAAGTTTTTGAAAAAGTTATTTTAATATATACATGAAATCAATGAATCGATATATAGTTTCCGAGAAGTGTGATGTGATGACGAAGAGTTTGCAATCTGCATGACAAGTCTCGAGCTCGAGTCAAGGTGCATATTTCTTATAAAAATCTATGACAGTCAGAGTTTTACTCGCTTATCTAAACCTACAAAAAAAACTTTTTAAGAGATGAAATTTCATCACATCAAAAAAAAAAAAAAAAAAGGAATAGGTATATTATATATGCCCTGGCTGGTGTATAGAAAGGAAAGGAAAAGAAAAGAAAACATGGAAGGCAAAATGTTTCATAGTTTTCAAGTGGATCTCCAAGAAATTAAAAATAAATAAACATTAACTCGTCCATGTGCAGTAAATAAATATCTAAATATATAGAAAACAAAATTACGATTTTATTTTATTTTTGGTTGGGAAATGATTTCACTGTCGTGATGAAGCTCTTGTTTTCTTCCAACATATGCTGCCAAATTCTTTTTGCAACTAGACTTGCCATGCTCAGCATGGAGCCCCTCATTATACTACTTTTTTATACACAAAAGCTGGAGGCATGCCAATTATAATTCAAAAGAAATGATTTCCTCGAGACATTAGCTAACAACATTAAACCCTAGGCCTATATATCTATCTATCTATCTATCTATCTATCTATCTATATAGAACCTGCAGCTTATGGTGGCCGCAATAGAATGTTAGTAACGGATAAATAATGAAAATGTTTATCTCAAAATTAATAAGTATTTGGACCCGGTCTACTGCTCGACAAGCACAATAAATTCTTATTGAAAATAGAATAATGGAGGCCTCTTTGAATCTGTCAATAGAGGCAGCACTGTGTATTTAACTTTAACAACATTATATATGCCCTGGCACACCGTACTGCTCTGTCGAAGCGGGTGAAGGCCACTTTATTTTTTTAAATCATAATTAGGGAGAGCAGACGTGTCACTTATATAGACACGCACATGCAGACTTTTTTCCAGGAGCAACTGTGCTAGCTAGAGTATTGTTTTTCAGATAAAATGGCGAATAGTCAAAGCATATATCCATTATAAAAATATTATATTTTTCACGTCTTGAAAGGATCTTATTGCATCTAAAGTAGACGAGAGACATGACAGAGCGCTTGTGATCTGCACAACAGGTTTCGAGTTAAAATTAGGATGTGTATTTTTTGTAAGAATCAGAACAATAGGGGTTTTATTCGTTTATATAGACTCATAAAATATATTTATTGCATCTAAATTGATGCTACAACATGAGAACTAATTTTATGAACGAGAATATAAGAAGTATTCTTCTTCTGAAAAATTCTTAAACACAAATTTTTATTTGATTATTAAGTAATAAATATGTAGTATTATAAATTGTATTTGTTAAATAGATCGTTTTCCTAGCTATTCAACAAGTTTGTAAAGAATTTCGTCAAGTATAGTCAAATAATCACCCTACTACAAAATAATTAACTATATGAATTGATTTCATAGAAATATCCAAAATTGTTTATGAGAATTAAAGATATAATTTAAATACTAAATAAAGTACGCTCTCTTTTCCATTAAAAAAAAACCTTTTTGTAGAAAAATAATCCAAACTGTTAACCAAACACCAACCAGAAAAAAAAGGCAACCCCCTTTTCCCCATAACAAGGAAAAGATTTTTCCTACCAATTTCATTCCTAAACCCCCCTCCCCCAAATAATAATGATAATAATAATAATAAGACACAAATTCTGGCTTTAATTAATCAATCAATCAAAAGCGGAGCCGGAGAGGCTAAGTACCGGCTGTCATGCGTCTTGACCGCGTCATTTGACGCGTGCCTCTAATTCCTCCCACCATTAATGAGTTTACCATTTCTACCCTTCTTCCTCCGATATTTAAAAACCAAGTAAATCAACTTGCTACAAAGATTTTTAACCCTTTCTTACACCACCTTTGTTGTAAGGAAAATACGGTTTTATCCCCCAATATTTGTTTGTTTCAATTCCCCCCCTGGTCTATCACTGCAACCAAACATAAAACAGAGAAACATTAATTCTTTAGATTTTTTTATTCTTTGTTTCAAATTAATTTTTCTCGTGTTTTCATATTATTTTGATATGTTAATATTAAAAACATTATTTTAATATATTTTCAAAGAAAAAACACTTTGAAAAACAACATCCGCTGCATTCACAAACAAACTTAAATGTAAAAAAACTTTAAATGCATCAAATTTGATGTTATTTCAGTTTTAAAGTACTTTTATAAAAACATTTTTTTTATTAATAAACACACTTAGTGTTGTTTGGGAGTATGGTTGAGGTTGTTTTTGAAAGTATTTTCGTTCAGAAATGCATTAAAATGATTTTTTTTATTTTTTTAATTATTTTTTATATTAAGACAAGCAAAACAAATGATCTAAAAAAACTATTTTTTAATTAAAAATAAAAAATAAAAATATTTTCAAAAATGTTTTTAAACGCATTAACAAACATTGTTTTAATGTTTTAATGGTATAAGATCTGATGGAGCTTGGCATGATTAGGGGGCAACTTGGCGAACATGGAGGGGAAAAAAGGATTATTGTTATTATTAGTTCGTTAATGACAGCAGTAAAAAAAAAGGGGGGGTAAATAAAAAAAAAAAAAACGAACCCTTCCTCGTCGTTGTCATATGGGGAACATCAGAACTGATTTTATAAGGCCAGATCACTTCAAATCCTCCTAAAAACAAATATATAATAAGCTCAAGATCAAAATAATATCAACCGTCGGATGAAGAGGAAAAACAGTATATATGAGGGGACGGACAAGGGAGAAGGGGAGGGATTTTTGTTCATTTTTATTTTATTTATCTGGTGTAAGGGAGACCAACAAAAAAAAAAGGAAAAAATAAATAGAGCAAAATGAAAACCACCAAACGGCTATAATTATCACTGCAAGGCTTTGTTTGTTGCCCCATTAGAGAGAGAGAGAGAGAGGGATTTAAGGTTGTGGGATTTTACGGGATTGCTTTGGGAGATATTTGTCTGGGCAAATTTTGGCCACCAGTTTGTGTATCAGGAAGGAGGGAGAGGCTTAGTTTGATCTTGGTTTAAAAAGATCTCTCTCAAAGTCTGTCTTTGAGAGAAAAAGAGAAAGAGAGGGAGACAAAGAGAGGTTTTTAATTGAACTGTTCTTTTTTGTAAGTGCTGGGATTTTGATTGGTTGATTGGCTGATCGATTAATCATGTCTATTGGGTATTATAGTTCCAAGAAGACTGATGATATATGTGAGGATGTTTGTGGGCAGGTAATTTATTCTTCTCATCCTTCCATTGAAGTTTTGATTATTTTTGTTTTGGAGTAATGGATGTCCTGTTGCCTTTAGATAATATGATGAATTTGCAATCATCTTAAACTTCCGAAGTTGGCTGCTTTCTTTTGATATTTGAATTGTGGAATTTAAAATTTTGAATTTGTTTTCTGCTCTTCTTAACAAAATGAATTCCTTCTCTCCTTTTAATCCTCTTTCAGAGATTTGTGGTTTTTTATACTTCGGGGTGAAAATGCATTGGAATGAATATCAGAGTTGATGGTTTTGGTTTTTTTTTTTTACGTGGTATAATTTTTTTTCTGCTTCGATATGGTTTTCATGTATTATTGGAAGTGAAGGTACGTTGAGCAATGAAGATGAAAAATAATGATGTTTTTTATTTTTTATTTTTTATTTTTTTAATATATATAAATCAAAAGGTTTTAGATTTTGTAACTTTTTGTATCAGAGAGTATTTGACTGTTTTGTTACTTTTAGTGACAGCGACTCTTTTTTCTTTTTTTTTTAACTTTCAATGAACTGGTTCTGATCCGCCATGCACCTGCAATCGGTTAAACAACAACTACAGGTTCAAATGAAGTTCTTGCCACTTGAACTTCTTTTTTAATCTATGGTTGTTGTTTGCCTGTTCTTGCCGTGGATGATGTTCTATTATCACAGGCATGGTGGGTCGATGTTGCTATTTATGCTGCAAAATTTTGACATCTTAGTTTTACTTAGAAAGTTTTTGTTTTAATTTGCAGCAGTCGTCTCGAGCAGCTCTGAGCATGTCTAGACTGAAGTGTATCTTGCGAGGGTTGGATTTAAAGACCTATATAATCTTGTTGGTTCTTGTTCCATTAGGAATACTCGGTATGTATCTGCATGGCCCCAAGATCAGCTCTTTCCTGAGACCAATATGGGACTCTCCTCCGAAGCCCTTCCAGATAATTCCTCACTATTATCATCACAATGTATCAATGGAGAATCTTTGCAGGCTTCATGGTTGGGGCGGGGTTCGTGAATCTCCAAGACGAGTCTATGATGCAGTATTATTTAATAATGAAGTAGACATTCTCACGATTCGATGGAAGGAATTGTATCCTTACATAACACAGTTTGTTATTCTTGAAGCAAATTCAACATTTACAGGCATACCTAAACCATTGCTCTTTGCAAGAAATCGGGACGGATTCAAATTTATAGAGAACCGGCTGACTTATGGGATGGTTGGAGGGAGGTTTAGGAAAGGGGAAAACCCATTTGTAGAAGAAGCATATCAGAGGGTAGCACTGGACCAGCTCATTAGAATAGCAGGGATTGAAGATGACGATTTGCTATTGATGTCTGATGTCGATGAGATCCCCAGTGCTCACACAATTAATCTATTGAGGTGGTGTGATGACACCCCCCCAGTTCTTCATCTTCAGTTGAAGAACTACTTGTACTCTTTTGAGTATTATGTTGATAACGAGAGCTGGCGGGCTTCTGTTCACAAGTTCAGGACAGGGAAAACCAGATATGCACACTATCGTCAGGCCGATGTCCTTTTGTCAGATGCAGGGTGGCATTGCAGCTTTTGCTTCCGCCACATCAGTGAGTTTGTGTTTAAGATGAAAGCTTACAGCCATTACGATCGGGTTAGGTTCTCTCATTACCTGAACCCTGAAAGGATCCAGAATGTGATTTGCAAAGGGGATGATCTGTTTGACATGCTACCTGAGGAATACACATTCAAGGAGATTATTGGGAAGATGGGCCCTATCCCTCATTCATATTCTGCTGTCCATCTACCGGAATATTTGTTGAATAATGCTGAGAAGTACAAATATCTCTTGCCTGGTAACTGCACAAGGGACAGTGGGTGAGGTTTCTTGAAAAATGACGAGTCTTTTTAAATTCTGGGTGCGTGCCTTTACACTGAATAGGGCTGTATTAGACAATTGATGGTGTGATGCTGTAGCGTTGGTACTTTGTCAGTTGAATCAATGTCATTCTTGGGGAGACGGGATGAACTTGGAAGGTTCTCTGGGTATGAATGGAAATTCTGTATATTCCTTTTTGCTGCGGGACTGGGGTTTCTCCATTTTGGAGAAGAGGTATATTTTCAGTTTTCCAAGGGGTAGCTCGTTAAGCACAGACCACTGCTACTTGGTTTGGCCTATCCTGCCTGAATTGCAATAGAGTAGAATGACATTTTCCCATGTATTCTTGTGATGGGGGGGAGTTCGCCATTTCGGATTAAATCTATTGATGATATATTAATCTTGTCCATCTAGTTGTTGATTTGTTCCATTTGATTTCTGTTGTTTCTTCCTTTGAGCGAAATGCTGTTTCATTCATCATTTTTAACAGCACTGTGAACTTTTTTTTCATAATTACCACTGTCTCTCCAAGTTTTTCATCTTCTCAATGCATATGGTTCTGTTCATCACACATGAGCCTCCAGAATTGTAATAGAATCTGTCTGTTGGTGATTGCTGGAGGAGATTCCATTAACTACCTTCATTTCGTCTTGAATTCAGACATCTGTAATGGGTTTACCCTTTTAATTTCCACACGTAATTGCAGATCGGGGTCCACAGAATACTTTACTTTCTTGTGGTTGGTATTTCATGGAAAGCTTGTTGCTTGAAAAAGGTGAGCTTTTTCCTCCTCACCTGGAAATCCACTTTCATCCTCGTGCACAGTTTGGCCAACTAGAGGATACTAACCTTTTGAATTTTGAATTTCAAGTGACCATCTTGTAGTTCTCTTTCCCTGCTGTAAAGTTTCTGCAAATTCAGGGAGAAGTTGTTCTAGCAGTTTAGTTAATCGGACAGATGCTTTCTTTTTTGAATTTAGTTCTCAAGGCTTTAAGCGGGGTTGGCAAAGTTAGATGGAACCCTTTTGAGAATCTTTTCTCGATCAAAAGTTGTGGGGTTACAGTTTCTTTTGAGGTTTAATCAGGAAATGCATTGCGTGCATCTTTGATGTTGAGGATTAAATCATGATCAAGAATCAGAGTAGAGAAGACGTGGGAGAAGTAAAAGATTCCTTCTGCTGACGTTTTGCCTTTACGTTTTTTCCCTTCCTGTCTGACTCTACATTGTTTCTTAGGTGTTATCTGGTGGTGGTGGTGTGGCTGTGGCAGTGTCGGCAGGTGGTGGTGGTGCAGCTGCCCATTCTGCCGGCTCAGTTGTATTGTTATTAAAGAATCCCTGATCCAGCAGCTACTCATGCTTATACAAACGCCTTATGGGATTCTTTTTTCCAATTTTGTAGAGGCCGGCCTGATTTATGAATGGTTCTTCGCATTCCATCGTCTTTTCGAAGAACCCAAAGAATGCGCGTTCTTCTATTTCACAGTGGCTTTCCTTAGGGTCCTGTAGACGTTTCTATATATATAATTAAATAAACAAATTTTTAGTTCAAATTCATAGATAAAATTATTTGAAATTATAAAATTTAAATTTCAAAAATAAATAAATAAAATAAAAATTGAACTAATATAATTTGATTGACTTGAGTTCAAAGATAATATAAAAAATTAATAAAAACATAGTTTGACTAAAAAAATCAAGTTGACATCTTAAAAATAATATCAAAGCAACGATATATTGGATCAATTCGGGTCGGCTTACGAAAACCTTTCAAATGCGTAACCCGGGTTATGACCATGATAACCTTAAATAAAGCAAATCAAAACAAATTATAAAATTTAATTCTTAATAAACTCATTGTTGAATAATGAAATTGAGAAAATAAATAATCTAACAAAAGACATAATAAAATAATTTTTCTGAATAAAATTATGAACCTAGATAATATTACGAGAATGTCATCAGTAATCTCTCAAGATAATTATATTATCTGATTGTTTAGAAGTTTTAACCTAATATATTTAAATATATCAAGAGACTCCTTGTAAAACTCCATCTCAATCTAACGATCAAATTAAGAGATATGATTGATATTATAAAATTATATATTATTTAAAATAAAATACTATATAGAGATTCATCACAGCCATAAAGTTTATTCTATTTTTTAAATTGAAAAAAATATATTGACCATTCTAAACGACGAAATGAAACGGAATTAAGAATTAACAATCTTGTTTCTTACCCAAATAACTAAAACGCACAGTTTTGCCATAAATATAACAGGCAAACGATTGAAGATCTTTCCACGTCACATTCCTCTGCTGGCTGTCCATCCCATCCTCTTATTCCTAATTACAGCATCAAAGAGGTATCCCCAAAAGCATAATCGAAAAGGATAATGACAAGCAGAGCATCGGTGGATGATTTTCCAAATCAGCACGTCTACTGTAAACCACACAAATACTTACTACGATTTTTCTCCACTAGTTTTATAAACTCTAAAATTAATAATTATATAAATTTTTAATAATTTCCAAATTTACAAGACTCGAATTAGTAATTTTTAGAGCACAAACTTAGAGTCGGATCAATGGAGGTACACATTTGAAGTTATATTTGGTGCCACGTTAATAAAATGATTTAAATTGCTTTTCTTTAACTATTTTATCAAAACTCAAAATTATTTATATATCTGATTATATTTAATTTATTTACTTGGAACCAAAACCATATTTTTAATCAAGGTTTATCCGAGTTAAATATAATTAGAAAATGTTTTTTTAATAAATTGTAAGATTAGCAACTATGAAATTGGGAATAATCATTGCTGCCCAGAACGTGCATGAGCACAAATTTATTGGTTGAGTTGACTTTTCCCATCTGCCCAGAACGTGCATGAGCACAAACTCAACTCCTTTATTATTATCACCTTCTTCTTTTTTCAAGAATTAAAAAACAGGAAGCTGTGTTTGGTTGCACCGTTGTTTTTTTTCTATGAACGATTTTAAGAATTAAAATAAGTTTTTGAAAATAATAAAAAATGATTTTCTGTTTTCTATTTTTATTTTTATTTATATAATATCATGTTACCACCATTGAAATAATCATATTATCACCTCTCCACCACATCCATCAATATATAACCCCGTTATAGTGTGAGCCCAAAGATAGGGAATAGGTAGATGTTTTACAGTGTGGTTGACGTTATTTTTTAAAATATTTTTTGTTCAGAAATACATCAAAATAATATATTTTTATTTTATAAAAATTATATTTAGTATTAGCACATTAAAATGATCTAAAAACACCAAAAATAAATTAATTTTAAATAAAAAATCAAAACACTTTTAAAACACAATGTCAAACAACCTGCATTAGAAACCTTCATTTTAGACCTCAGTTTGCGGGTGGAAAGTTGCCTTTTAAAGTAAAATAACCACTTCCCTTTATCAAAATTATGTAGCATAATAAACTCTTTTTGGACGAATTATAATGTTTTATTTTTTTATTTATACAGGATTTAGTGAATACTCTTACACCCAAAAAAAACCCATTAATATGCTTCAATGTGTTTTATAATACTGAATTTATTCCTGGTTTTTTAACTAGTATATTTTATTTTAGTTTTCTCTTAATTAATCAATGGATTTTCTATTTAAATTAATCAATAATTATATTTTTTGAGTAAAATGAAAGTTTGTGAATAGATCCATCGCATTATAAAATTTCTTGTTTTTAAATACTATTTTATTTTAAGCTATAATATATTTGTCTGTATTAAAGAGTCGAATGATGAATTACTGTATATATTAGACTTACAATCATCAAAAATGAAATTATTATTATTATCTCTACAATCACTTTTAATGTCATATCAATCATCAATTCCATGTATACTGTCTCCATGATGCCACAACTTAATTATAATGATTTAATTACACAATATTGTTATTTTGTCTCAAGAAGTATACATGATGATAGAAGGCTTGTGATTTGCATAATAGATCTCGAATTGAAGTCAGAAAGTGTACCTCTTGTAAAAATCTATAACAGTCAAGGTTTTACTCTCTCCCCTGGGCACATAAAGTGCTCTTTCCAAAAAGTGAGGTTTTCTCGCATCCAGAAAAATATTATTATTACCTATATATACAAAAAGATATTTTTTAAAAGAATTAATATTATTTTAGTCTTTTAAATTAGTTTTTTTTTTGTGGAACCATTTCGCTATATAGACAAAAAGATATTTTTTAAAAGAATTAATATTATTTAAAAAAAAAAACACTTAAAACAATAACAAATAACACACTGTGAAACAACATCCGCAAAGAAAAAGTAGTGATGGAGTGGACGGAGTTGATAAGAGAGATATCCCAACCTTTTGAGTAGACCACAGAATTTAGAAAATGAGTCAAGCAATCAAGTCCATAAATATTATAAAAAACAAGTCAGAGAGATAAATGAATAAATAAACAAACAAATAAATAAATAAATATGGAGAGGAATCTATCTACATGAGGTTCAATAACCTCGCACGAGTCTCCTCCTGTCCGTGGACATAGTTTCCCTGCAATATTTTGGCACCAAAAAGTCACCATCATCTCAGTCAATGAAACTCCACTTTGAAAGAGTCATTGAAAACGATTTCGTTTTAATACAATCAACTTCAGCCTTTTATTTATTTATATATATATAAACACACACACACACACACTGACTGTTTGAGACTTGAAGGGCTGGGTAGTGATTTGTGATCCCCCCCCAACAAGATGGTTTTCTATTGTAAAGATATTTTTGGATTAGACTTTGTGGATCAAGACTAACCTTCTCTCTCTTTTTATTGAATTTCAAATTTATTTATATTCACAAAAATAAAATATTTATAAGAATTTAATTTATGGTGCCTTCTTTTAATTTTCAAGAAAAATAAATAGAATTAACTCTTTTGTGTAGAGCAGTATGTTCACTAGTTAGCAAAGGGGGTGTTTGGAAAGTAAAAAAAAATATGTTTTTGAAAAATATTGAATTATTTCTTTGTTTTAAATTATTATTTTTTATGTTCTTAGATCATTTTGATGTGCTAGTGTCAAAAATATATAATTTTTAAAAATTTATTTTTTATGTATTTCTGAACGAAAAGTATTTTGAAAAATAATCTCATAAGCACTCTCAAACAAATACTAAATATGTTTGTAAATATAATATGGGTGTTTTTTAAAGTATTTATCAATTAAAAATATATATTTTAATATTAATCCACCAAAATCATTTAAAACATTTTAAGAATATTATTTTAAATTGATTTGGATGTTTTTTCAATAAAACAAATATTATTAAAATAGTTCAATATAATGAAGGGTGACCTTGACTTAACATGAATGTAATTACATTATTTGTCTTTCCAAATAAAAAAATGAAAGGTTTTAGGTCACTGGTGGGACACATGAAAATGATATAAAAATACTATTATTTTTATTTTTTTTCAAAAATATTTTTGAAATATAGTATCAAACCCAAACAAAACCTTAGGTTAACTTTAATTGTCAAACTCACCTAGCTTTATAGTTATTTTTAAAATCATGTTAAATGCCTACAAGTTGACCAGAACACCACAATTATTAAAAAAACAAGTCATTACGATTAGAATGATACAGAGTATTCTAAATTATTTATCTTGAAAACAAAATAAATTAATTTATATCTTAAAATAAAATTGACTAGTCATGCCAATAACACTTGCCAAAAAAAAAAAAAGAATTGGAAGAAGAATAAAAAAATCAATTGACAAACGAATCCCACTTGATAGACCCTGGCATCACGCTGATCACAACTAGTGATATGTACAAAGCATACAAAACCACCATGCTTCTCGTACGAAAGAGATCGTGTCATAAATATCATATAATTTAAAGGAATATCTATATTGTTCTCTTCTGCGCCACAATTTAAGGAAATAATTCATTTTTATTTATTTTTATATTATCATCCTGTTGATAAAGATAGGATAGCCTTATTCACTAGAAGTTGAAGGAATATTAAGAGGTTTAGTTAATTTATTAATTTTAGCATCGTGTTGATAGCAACATGCATCGATAGCTATATGCTTATTTACCATATTCGCTAGAAGATCTATGCTAGAAGTTAAAGGAATATCCGAGAATTTAGTAATTATTATTTTTTAAAATGATTTTTTGTTTAAAATTGTATTAAAATATATTTTATATCAGCATATTAGAAATATATGAAAATACAAAAAAAAATAGATGCAAAAAAAAAAATCTAAATCATTAAATTCAAAGTATGAAATACAAAAAAGAAAAAGTCAACTAATTACAAGTCTAAAACTTTCTCCACACAATATGACTCCTATTTCCATCTTTTCATTACACGTAGATAAAAAAAAAACTTGGTTTGTAATAATTAAAGTTAGAGGTGTTTTACTGATACAAAAGTATGATTAATCACTATTCTATAACTTTAATTGTTGACCATATAGTTTTTTTATTTCTGTATGTTAAGGATTTATTTCTGCTATATACCTTTTCAATTATTACGTTGTAATTAAAATGAATACGGTCTCAAGCAAACTTTTAGAAGGGCCTAATTGAGATAATTATTAAAAATAAGGTCAAGATTAATAATTATTAAAAATAAGGTCAAGATTAATAATTATTAAAAATAAAATCTTAAAACAATCTTTAATCGATTTTAAAAAATGAAACCAACTCAGATAAGAATAAAAAAGGTCTTAAAACCCTATCTACTTTTTAAGTTAATATAAGAGGGCAAAAACAAAATAAATAGATTTCTTTTTCAATTTTTTTAGTTGTCGCAATGTGATCTTATTTTGTTGACAGCACGTTCCCTCCTATCTCAAATTCATAAACTTAAATATACTTTTTTTAAAAACTAAAAAATCAAAAACCAATTTCTTTTTTGTTGACCAAAAGTTTTATGAAGTTTCTCATCAACAATTGCAAAACAAAAAGAAAAAAAGAGCCTACTTCTTTGCTTTAGAGTCAAATTTGTCTATATAGAATTTCTTATAATTAATAAAATTAAATTTTATTTGCAAAATCAAGCTTAAATTATCAAATCTTGAGATTTTTTTGACATTTGAAAAAACTTATAGTAAAAAAATAAAAATAAATTATCAAGCTTAATTCTTAGCCTAACACAAAGTGAAAAGATAAAAATAAAATGACAATCAAAGTAAAAAATACTTCAAGTACTAAAAAACCAGAAGAACATTTTCGTAGTCCACCACATTTTGAGTAAGGGTGTGGAGTTACTTTGTATAGTGTTTTCAACACACCAATTAGTTTATTCTTAACTTATTGCTTGTTTACACTATGTTTTAAAAGGGTTTTTGAAAAGAAAAAAAAATTATTTTTTATTATTTTTATATACTGATGTCAAAAAGAATTTTTCAAAAAGAATTTTTTTTTGACGTATTTTTGGATGAAAAATATTCTGAAAAACAACTTTAACAACACTTTCAAATATGCCCTTAAGTATCTTGCGTTTTGTGTTTTCTTTTTCTCACGATAGTATCTTTTAAGTATTTTTAAATGGTTAAAATATTGTTTTTCCTTATTCAATAGTAAATAAACTAAATTTTAAAGTAAAATAAATATAATTTTTTCTTTGCATTATTTTATTTTTTATTATAAAACTTTGAATATAAAATGGAGATTTGTTTTTTTATCCATTTCACAACATTACAATGAAATTTATATTTTGAATAAAAAATAAAAAGCTATAATTGTTTTAAGTGAAAAAAGTATATATTAACTCTTGATCCACACAAAAATAGATTAGAAAAAATAATATTTAATATATTTATATTTTAAATATATATGAATAGTAAGATTAGAAGAGAGAAATTCAAATATAAGAAAGAAAAGAGAAATGATGAGAAGTACTATATTAGCACCAATCCCCTGCTTACATGAAATTGGACCCACCAGGATTTGATTTTTATGTTAGTGAAGAAATTATTCTAATAATATTTAAAAGAACAATTTTTGAGTAAAAAAGAAAAAGAAAATAAAGGCCTAGAGTCAGAGCCCAAGCTTTTCAGTCGCTTCAAGGCCTCGGTAGGCCCATCTATTTGAAGAAGAAAAAACAGAAAAGGAAAAGCGAGAGTATGTAAAATAGTCCAAGGTCATCTTTGAGTCGGGCTTCGCTAGAATCCGACATCGGCCTGTAGTGATGATAATGACAGTCTGTAAAATCATCATTTTCATTATTTTTCTTTCATCTTTTACACAAAAATGCTTCTAGAAATTAACATAATCCTTATAAACATTAAAATAATGAAAAAAATCATTTTAAATCAAAATAATCTGATTCAATAATTTCTAGCTCCTTGAAACTAGTAGGTGATGACTCCAAGTTTTTGTTAGTAAGAATTATTTTTTTATTTTGATATTATTTGCTTTTATATGTCGTTATTATTTGTTTTTTTAATCATGTGAGACTATTATAAAATATACTAAAATGTCAAGGTAAACACAGTAGAAATCCAACTCAATCGTTTTTAATATATTTTTTTCAATTATATCCTTGTATATCCAAAGTAGTTGTCAATTTATTAAAATCCATTAAGAAAAGAAAAGAAGTCAACAAAGAAATCAAAATTAATAATCAAATATTAGAATGAATTTGTTGGGGGAGGGATCAATAATCAAATTTAAAAAAATAAAAAATTATACATAGTGATGAACAGTGAAAATTTACGAGTTCTAGTTTTTTATTTAATTTAATGTAAATATAAAGAGTAAAATAGTTATTAGCCATTGAAATAAATACAGTGGAGGAAACCTGAACTTTAGGAGAGCCGGAGTCCATAGCTAGCACCAAACAGTTGGAAGCCAGGCCAGGTTCGTTGTAGACTTGTAGCAAGATCGAACCCGAACCCAAACCCAAACCTCTAATCTTTCACCAAGTCCATTTCTCCACTCACCTCCTAAACCCCTCGAGTCCAAAACCTCTTCTCCTCCACCGTCTCCGCTCCACTCCCTCTTCATTCTTGAAACAGAAAGACCCAACTTTCTTATTTGATTTTATTAGCTTTTTCTTTCTCGAAGGGATTGGGGATTTTTTTTTTGGCAAATGTTTGCTGCAAGGAACCTTCAAAGGAGTTGCTTTAAGACACTCTATTCTCTCCTACAATCCAATCCCAAAAGGTACTTAAAAACATCCAAAGTTTGTTTATTTAACGTTTTTCCTTCGTTTTCTTAGTAAATCCCTTGCTTCTTGTTGCAACCCAGGATGGGTTTTTGTTTATGTTGTAATGCTACAATCTTATTGAACTGTTTTTGGGTTCTGTATTATAGGAATATTGTGTTTTTCAAGGATGTTGCTCCAAAACTGGCTTGTTCAAATGATAATCAACCAAGCTTCTGCTGCTTTTCACCGTTGAATTATCCCCACAACGGATGGTCCCGTCCAATGTCCACTTCAAAAGGGAGAAGCATGAGGAGCAAGGTCGAAAGGCGGATGCGTAAAGAGTCTGGTAAAACACTCAGAGAGATTCGGAGAGCAAAGAAATTGAAGAAGAAATTGATGACTGACGAGGAGAGGCTCATTTACAACCTCAAAAGAGTATGTTATCTTTTATATCTACTACTTTATTTTGTTGTTTCTTAATTGACCAATGATGGGATGGTTTTCAATTTACCTGGTGTTGATGGGATGAGCTTTTGCTAGTGATGGTAATGATGAGTAGATTTGTGACATTACAGGCTAACTTGCACAGTGAATGGTGATCGGGGATTTGTATGTGTATGGTTTAGAATGTATCATGCTCGGGAAGTTCATGATGAGCAAACCAGAAATGCTGCTCTTTTTTATTTTTGGATAAGCAGAAATGCTGTTCTTTCCAACTCATGAAATGAATAATGCTGCCACCCTCTTCCTCCCATGGTTATGCAACCTCAGAGCTTGCGCAACTGTATTACGAGGTCACGGGAATAGTTTCACAAAATTGTTCAGCCAGCATTTATCTAAAATTGAAATCATTGTCCAAAGCCATAACGGTTATTTCGTAATAAATAGTAGCAGTGGCATGTATCTAGTTTTAGATGTGAAAAAGGACTGCTAACCTATGTCGTGGGTGGTGCCTAAGGCCCAAGATCAGTATCCATGCCATTATGAAACAATCTTAGATTAACATGTGCATTTCTCCACAATAACACCTGTATAATATCATGACACATGAACATTAAAATGCTTTTGAGACCTTTGAAAGAATATAAATAAGATTAGACTAATTTGTACCAATTAAGTTTCTGTGAATATTGGAGCTTAGTTACAAACCTACTGTATTGGGATCTGAACAATGTATCTCAGAAAAAAGTTGTTGACTATGTTTATATCTCTTCAACATCCCAGTTCTAGCTATTTGCTGTGTTGTAAGAGTATATTTTCACTTTTTTTTAAGCTCACAACAGAGTCTTATTCGGTATTATTTGATTAATTTTTCTGATCTGATTATTCCAGGCTAAGAAGAAAGTTGCATTGCTCCTACAGAAGCTCAAAAAATATGACCTACCTGAGTTGCCATCCCCGTTGCATGATCCCGAGCTCCTAACATCTGAGCAGCTTCAAGCATATAAGAAGATTGGTTTCAGAAATAAAAATTATGTTCCTGTTGGTGTCCGTGGAGTCTTTGGAGGAGTTGTCCAAAATATGCATATGCATTGGAAGTTTCATGAGACTGTACAAGTATGCTGTGACAACTTTCCCAAAGAAAAAATCAAGGAAATGGCTACCATGCTAGCTAGACTAAGCGGAGGTATTGTGGTAAATGTTCATAACGTGAAGACAATTATCATGTTCAGAGGCAGAAACTATCGCCAACCAAAAGATTTGATCCCTCTTAACACTCTTACAAAAAGGAAGGTGGGTGAAACTATTTCTTGCTGTGTATTTTAGTTTTCACTCTAATAGAAATTGAAGAAAACAAGATGGCACTTTATTTCATGCTAGCCAGCAGTTAAATTATGTTTTTTTTTTTAAAGGCCAATCTTAATCAATGATGGCATACATTTGAGCCATATAGACAGAGGATTGGATTGAGTGCCTAGTGGCCAGATATAATGAGGACAGGAGTCAGTGGCAAATTGCCATCGTTGTAACAAATTTTGTGCCATCTCTCGCTATTCAAAGAGCTATTCTTTAGATGGAGTTTATTTATTTTTATGATAAATAGAGTTAATAGAGACTTGTCTCAACAAAAGAGACATTTTCTAATGATGCAAAGCTATAAGATCTTGTGGATTATAACATGCTCATCATTTGTGCAGGCACTGTTCAAGGCTAGGTTTGAGCAAGCTCTTGAATCTCAGAAGCTAAACATCAAGCAAGTTGAACAGCAACTCCGGCGAATGGGGGTAAACCCTGAGGATCCAGTTGCCATGGCAAGCATTCAGAGAGTAGCTTCCACATTCTTCAATGCTATTGACAACAAGGAAGGAAGTCCTTATGTCTTTCGTGGTGACAAAGGATCAATGGTGGAGCCCCATGATCATTTAGAACATTTGGAACCACCTGCTGACGAGAGTGATCAAGAGGAGCTTGATAGGTTTATTGCTGAGATAGAGGATGCAGCAGATCAAGAGTGGGCTGCAGAAGAAGCTGCAGAGAAAGAAGAATTTGGTAGGCTTAGGTACTGGAACAGGGAAGATTATGGTGGGCGGATTAGGAGCCAAGAAATACATAGAAGTGAAGTTTCCGATGGTGATTTAAGAGGAGCCAGGCAATGGAGAGATGCACGTGACAGACGGACGAGTTCTAATCGAGATGATGAAAGTGATGTTTCTGAGGGTGATAATGAGTGGAATGGTAGAGATAATAGTGATCTTGAGAGTGATTTTAATGCAGATCGCAGATCTAGTGGGCGGCAGAGGAAGCAAGATGGGATTGGAAGGGAATATAATGCTCGTGATACCAAAAGAAAAATCGAACCTCGATTGAAAGAGAAGATGGCTGAAGACGATTCTGAATCAGAAGAAATGCTTAGTGATCTTGACAATGCAATGTGGCAATCAGATGCTGAGGAAGAACATGTCTCAAGAAGTTCAAGGGCGGAAGCAAGTCCCAACTTTAAAAGCAGCAGTGATGAAGAGGAGGATACATATCCCATGAAGACAAATGAGATGAACAGGGTAACTGATCTGCTTAGTGATGCCTATGACAGTGATGAAGCGCCTGACGAGTTTAAAATATCAAGAAGTTTGAAGCAGAAGAATGGAGCTGGTTCTTGCAAGAGAAATGCTGGAGCAAATTCCAGGAGAAAGATGTTCCAGGAAGATTCTGGGTCAGATGATATGTATAGTGATTCAAAACATGCGATGTGGGAATCAGATGACGAGGTAGACATATTAAGAGCAGACAGTGAAAAGGATTATAATTACAGGGACAGTGTTGAAAGCGAAGATCACCACCAGAAGCAACGGGAGAAGCTTGAAGGCAATGGTAAGAAGGTGATATCACGAAAAGAGGTGGATGAGACTTGGGACAGTGACTAGTTCAGTGCTCTTTTTTCATAATTTACAGGCAGGGTATCGCTAACAGAAGCCAATCTTTAACCATTGCAAGCAGGGTCAGCTAGACCTAGAAAGCAGTCGATAGACAAGACGTGTTGGGGGGGTACGGATTGTTCATTTTATGGAATTGGATCCTTGCTCATTGTCGGAAAGCAACCAGCATATACACCATGCAGCGTTCTGTGAAACAATTTTGATTTTGAATAATCTGAACAAGCGTTGATGTTATTTGACCTTCTGCAGCGTTAAGAGTATTTATATTCCGTTATGCATGAATGAATATACTTTTATATATAATGTTTGAAATTGAATATATATATATATATATATATATATAGGTTTTCAATTCAACCCTCTACTCTCATGTGTATTTTTTTATAAAAAAAACTGATAATAAAGATGGTTGGGTTGTGTTTGGATTAAAGCAAAGGATTGGAAGAATATGTACATGATTATATATATATATATATATATATAGGACGAAAATAAAATTCATTTTTATCTTTATATTTGAAAACAAAAGAGTAAAAAATTTGCTATTAATATTTTGAGGGAATGCGAGAGAAGTAAGAGATGTAAGATATTACAAAGTTTTATTTCAACATTGTCCTTATAGCCATGCCTTATACTTAGAGCCTATTTGACACAACTGTTGCTGTTGTGGTTGAGATTGAAAAAAAGTAGTTTCATGAAAAACACTTTTAGTTGCGGTTCGTAACTGAAGAACACACACATATATATTGTTTTTTAAATATTTTAGATTAAAAATCATAAAAATAAAATGTAATTAATAATTCAAGTAAATTAGACACTTGTTTTTATTCTCCCATCAAACTACTTTCAATTCCATCACGAACTAAACTCATACATGAACGCGTCTGCGATTTCTGACCATGTGATCGATGAACAACATCTGGTAAAATATCTTCATAAACAAAATTAATTAAAATAAATATTTTTTTTTATTTTTACTCATAAATATTTTTAAAATACAGTGACAAATCATGTCTACGTAACAAACAAACAAATATAGTTTAAATAGTGTAAATATAGTTTTTTTTTTTTGTCTATATCTACTCCAATGATAAAAGCAATTTAGAAGAGCCATTTTAAATATAGTGCAATTATTTCGTATATAATTTAATTATACAATTAATAGGAGTAAGTTATATAATTAAATAATTACTTTAAAAACACCCTCCAATAATATAATTATTAATTTTGTATATAATTTTTAACTCTCTTGATGAGATATTTTTTTAATAAAAACAAAAACAAATATTTTTAATATAGTAATATCATTTTCAACACACACACACCACAATTCCCCCCCCCCCATCCCCCACCGACAACATATATATATATATATATATATATATATATATATATATATAGACACACACACACCCAATCTCCCCTCCCCATCCCCCCGCCGACAGCCCCCACCCACAGCCAATGTTTTCAAAGCCATTCTTCTCTTCACCCACCCACGTCGACATCACAAACACACCTACAACCATTTTCAAAGCCATTCTTCTCTTCACCCACCCACCTATGCCGTCATCACAAACACCAAGCCCAACAACCTCCATGCACTTTCCTTTTCCCTTTTCCCCACCTTTCATCCCTGTAATTCCCACACCTTTTATGGCTCTTCCCAAAAATATTGAGTCACGGCTTCCACTCTCACCAACTCATGCGATCAGCTTGAAGGAGGCATTTCGTGAGGCCGCGTCTGAACAGATGCCTGTTGTTGTTAATTTACGCCGCAGCTGCGGCACAACGACTACTTTTGTAGTGGGACCCACAGTAAAAAACTAGGGTCCCGTTTGGTAATTGTTGTGTTTGGCTCTGCGCTTAAACGCAAACGCAGCGTGAACCGCGGAGCCAAACAACATCTTATTTGACATGTTTGGAAGTGTGGTTGAGGTTGTTTTCCAAAGTAATTTTTGTTCAATAAAGTATCATAATAATGTTTTTTTTTTTTAAAAAAAATATCATTTTTGACATCATTACATCAAAATAATCTAAAAACATCAATTTTTTTAATTTGTTTCAAAAACGCGTTTTGAAACATAGTGACAAACAATATCTTTCATTGATGTAAAGCATGGTGACATATTCTAGCCATTGAATTATTTTCAACTCTATCTGGTAGTGGATATATGCATACAATTTTGTTTTTTTCTTCATTTAAGAATCTAATTTTATTACCAAGTATATCATTATTAAGAGAGAGTTTCAAATCAAAATCATTCTCAGGTTGTATTCATAAATAAAGATTAAGGGATAAATAAAAGAAATCGAAAAAAAAAAGATAGAACAAAAGGTTTACACTACCAAAATATCAATCTTATTGCCTAGATTTTGCTATTCTCGTACATTCTTATTTAGACAACAAACTAAACTCATAAACATCTACTAACCTCCATGCAAATAACCCTTAACTATTTTAACTTGCTAAAATATATTAATCAACACATGCAAAATATGTTAACAGAAACTAATAGTGTTTTTGCCATATTTGTCACCTGTTGCTACCAAGTTCCTTTCATCAATCACTGGCTTGTAAAAATAGCCCCCCTTTCAAGAGATTCTTATCCTCAAGAATCTATACAAAAATCTAAAAATTGTTCATCGGGATTTCCCTGATAACTTTGAAAGTTGTATCAATTAATTTTATTCGGAGGCAACCATGATGAAGATCCTTTATCATAAAGTTTGATGTTGTTCATGTTCTTGCAAGTGTTAAACAAATCAAATGGATCTCTTTTTGGCATGAAAAAGAATAGCCTGAAACTTTAGTTAACCCTTAATGGAGATGTGTTTAACAACCAAATAATCCTCTTAAACATTGATCAAGCTCTTGTAGAAAGAAGGAGACTCATCTTTGGTGATCTTCTTAGGCTTGCATAACTAGATAGGATTCTCCTTGTTCTGAACTTTCAATTCACCCCTCGATGAGTATCAAACTTTACTTTATTTTCTTACAAATCCATTTTTTATTTCTCTCCAAAACTCATCACACATTTAATTAAAGAAGAGCATTTACCTTCTCGAAATTATTGCCATCTATTTCAACAGGTTTTTGGTGAGAATAGAATTAAGCATAAACATCCATCAATACGTCTTGTAATTTAAGGAAAACATGATTTTCATCGTGAAACATAGCAGGCTTCATTACAAATCTGAATCAACGAAACACTTTCAACAAGTTAATTTCATAAACTTCATTCCCCATGTTGTGAACGTGGGTAACTTTGGAAGGTACAATCATTTTTTAACAACCCTCATTAAAAAAAAAAAAAGGATTTGGATAGTCCAAAATGATTGGCTTCTCGTTGGACTAATTTCTAACATGTTAAAATGTGTTAATCAACACATGCGAAATATGCTAACAATGACTAATCATTGTTTATTCATAATATCAACTAAGTTCCTTCCATCAATCCTTGGGTCATAACAAAATGTAATTAAGTTCGAGTGTTTATTTCTCTATAAATAAATATTTATTTGTTTTTTCATACAAGTTTGATTTGTGATAAGATATTTCCTAGGTAGAACATGAAAAACAAAAGGAGTTAATATAAATAGAATTATAAAAAACATGTTATGTGCGCGCGCACGCGCGTGCGCTCGTGTATAGATAGTTAGCATAAATAAAAAATGTACCGAATATAAAATGTAAGAAGAAAAAACTTAAAAAATACAATTTCTTAAAAAATGATAAAAAAAAATAAAATAAAAGGATAAATGTTCACTATTGGCTTAAGGAAATTTAATGGTTGGAATCAAGGTTGTCAAAAAATGCTTTTTTTTACATTTTAATCCTTCATCTTCTAATTCTTTCATTTTTGGCCAAACGACTACAAAATTCTATTTGTCTGCTCAATTAAGCCCTCAAATAAATTAATTGGACTTCCAAAGCTTTGCATCTCCTCTATTTTGACCCTTGTCTTGTAAGCAAATCCAATTTTACCCCCTAATTTTATTTTATTTTCTCCTTGATTAGGCCATGAATTGAATTAGTTGGACTTCCAAGCCTTTACATCTTTTCCTTTTCAATTCATGATGTCGTAATTTATGCAATTATAACTAGCTACTTCCTTGTTTGAATATTCTTCAACTAAACCCTAACCTGTAATGCCCGTGTGATTCTTTAACCCCTTTAAGACCTTTTTTTCTTGCCAAAATTGTTCTTAATTTTTTTTAAAATGATTTTATTAGGGTTTAAAATTGGGTTATGACAATAATAAAACTATCTATAGAGCTAGATTTGAAGGGAATTAAATTAGAAAAGATGAGGATTATGATGATACACCATAGATGATGAAAATATAAAGATATAGCATTTCAAGTAACAATTGAGAAGAAATGTTGGAATATATTTGTAAAAGAACTGAAAATGTGTGATTATTTCTAAAGTTAGTCAAGGTGTTACGGTAATGAGATTGAATATATAAAAATTGTCAAGTTGTATTTATCTTTAAATTTTATTGGTAATTATATTTATGGATACAAATGAGTAATGACCTATATTGATTATGTGATACAAGTACATCTAACAAATGATTTCAACGTAACGAATCATTCTATAAAGTGAGTGTAGATAGGGGTTTATGTAATTATGAATTGTATTTTAAATTATTTTGTATGTGTATAAACAAACACAAGATGATAGGTTATAATTAAAAAAAAAATTCACACTCCAAGTCTTTACATATATGATTGTTAGAAATAAAGCAAAAATGTATTCAGAATCACAAGAGCAATCATCTCAGGGATCAAGGATCGACGGGCACAAACAAAAAAGGATCATCTCAAATAATACTCATCTTGGTATATAGAAAAGATGATCATATAGGGATCCATAAAAACTTTTTCAAAGACATGCATGCACCATCATAAGAGCTTTACGAATTTAGCCACTAGGATTTTTTATAAAGTATTTTTTTTTGCACGAATCGTCTTGTATGTGTTCCATGACCATGCCATAAATTTTAAAAATTGTGTGCTACAATTCCTTCCTCAATTCATACTGTCGACCCTCCCAAAACCTTTGTAAATCGATACAAAGGTACTTCCCCAGCCATGCAAACATGGAAGGTTGTTATGTACTTAATTAGTGAAGTCAGCTCGCAAACCAGAGAAACAAAAAAAAGGAGAGCTAGCTTGAAGGAATGGCTAGGATGAGTTCCTAAGAACTGAAGTTTAGGATTCCTCCACCTCGAAAGGGTTCAGAACCTTCCACGCTCACACTAAATACCTCATTAAAGGGGATCCGGAGGGAGTTCTGGGAAGCCAAGTAAATAAATAAATAAATAAATAAATCAGAGAGAGAGAGAGAGAGAGAGAGAGAGAGAGAGAGAGAGATCTGGTAGCATGCAGCCATGCAGTAGTCTAAGAAGGGGGATCGAGAAGAAAAGCTACGTACATTAGTAGGAGAGGCTGAGAGAATAAAAAAGAGAAACAGTGAAGGAAGTATAAAGAGAGGTCTTAAGAGAGCAAGAATAAAGAAGAAAAAAAAGAGGAGGAAAGAGGAGACAGTGAAAGGGAAAGAAGACAGGGAGAGAGTGTGCAGAGCCAAAGTCAGGTTGAAGAAGAAGTCACCATGATCAAAAGCAGCACCTGAAATGGCGTAGGAAGAATCTGCGGATCCTCTTTTCTTTTAAATTTACCATGCTGCTAAGATCTGTGGATCCCTTCACTGTGTCGAGCCTTGCTAGATTTGGACTTTGATTTCACATCCATGTTTGTGCATTTATAGCTTTATTTTTAAACTTTCCCATGCATGTCTTTGACTTGTTTTTCTCCCAACCTCAGCAGTGAGCATGAGAAAATAAGTAGCTAGAGCCAGTACTGTTTCGAAAGTTAGTCGCACTGCTCTTTTACGACCCTTTTGTTGCTTGGACCCGAGGTTGTGTAGCAAGAGACCATGGCGTACGTGTTTCCCTTTGTGGGAGCTTTATTTTGCCTTAATTTTACAAAAGTAGGGGTCTTCCTGGAAAGAGTAGAAAGTAGTTTATTTCTTTAGGATGTCATAAGTTTTGTGGCAGCCATGCATGTTTGTGCTCACCCTTCGTTTTATACGCTAGCATTTGCGCCTGTGAAACTAGGTCCTGATTCCTAAAATGACCACCTTTCCCACCGCCACCTATTCATTGCAATTGGCGGCAGAATGACCTCCTTGTTTACATATTTGGCAGCGCCGCCCACGAAAGCGAGAACTACCAAAGCGGTTGCTATTGGAGCCATTACTGGATCGGGTCTACGATGAGTGTTTAATCAAAAATATTTTCTTAACCATTATTGAAATTTCTGGAGGTGAGCAGGCAGCGGTAGGATACCGCCCGAGAATGCTTGGAGAGGGACCATCAAAATTTAGAGAAACAATGGCTTGCTTTTATTTCACATATATTCTTCTAGGAATATCCCTATAGTACTTTTAAAACCTTAAATTTATTTTTAGTTTTTCCCACCTATTCATTTTGCCTTTTATATTTGTTTTCATATTTGATTTTCTTGAAAAAAAGTGATTAAAAAAATACGAATCCGTGAAAAATGTATTTTAAAATGACATTAACGAGAAAAATAATAATTAAAAATTAAAACAAAAAAGAGTGGATGTTCAAAATACATCAAAAACATTTTTTTCAGGTTTTTGCTACATTGTTTTTGGATTTTGTGATGAATATTTAGTAAATGAAGTAAAAAAATTTGGCTGACAAAAAAAACAAACATTCCTTTAAACACTAAACGCATCCAAGCCGAACAATCTTAGAGATGTTGCCACATATTGAGCTGATGCTTCCACAGCTTTCGCCTGCTGCGCGGTACTAGGAGATGTGCTTCGCAAGAATTACATCTCAGACAGCTCATGAGAACACGGCTTTTCCACTTGGCAACAAGTTCAATAAATATTAATCTGAACACCCCAAACGGTGGAAAACACACAACATAGAAGAAGAGCACAAAATCACCAGACCACACCGCAGTTGCAGCTTCGGGGACTGATTTCTCGAACAATGCAGGATCAGTTGTGACAAGCCTGTAGCCTCGTGATCCTTCAAGTCATGCCCTGAAGATTTTCTTATGCTTCACAAACCTGAAAATTAAGGCTGAACTCCTTACACCCCTAAAGCAATACTCAAAAGCTAATTTCATTCCGCTGAAGAAAATGCTGTGATGCCAGACAGCTTCTGCCTGAGAAAGGGCAGCGCAGAACCTTCAAGTGATTTTTATTAGTGGAAGCTTTTGGTCCACCACATTTCTTCATAATCGGTCTAGCCATCCAAGGATACTTTCCTGAGAGCCAAGCTGCAGATCCTGCGGAGCATATTAGAATCTGAAGATCATGCCATTAGTGGAATTAAAATCAGAAAATTGATGAAAAAGGGCAAGATTTGAAGCTTACAGCAAGATGGAAATCTGGTGGAGTGTCCAGGTCAAGGTTCTCCAATTCAGCAATTCCACAGGGTTCATTACTGTTTTCATTCACTTCATTTGTATTGTGTGCCATTCCAGTACATGAAACACGTTTTACCCCTGAATTATTTGGAGCACGAGGAGCAGAATAAAAAATTTCATTGCATAATAGCGAATCATCTAAGCCATCGAAATCAGAGTTTTCAACAGCCTGAGATTCACCAGCAAACCATTCAGGGAATTCCACATCACCCTCAAGCTGAAAAACATGTGCTGGGACATCAGGTGCTTCTTCCTTAATGTCATTGTTCTAGCCACAAAAACAAACTTTGGTAAGGATCGAATTCATAGACATGCCATCCACAACAAAGTCCAAATGTTATGAAACTGTTTCATTTTCAATATTCAATGAATGAGCATAAGCTATCATTTTGAAATTTTTAAAAGAGTATTCATTTTTGAACAATTGAATGACCAAGTAGACATGATGTGTTAATTCTTGCATGTGACGTGCTTATATCTTTCTCAGAGATAAACTATCCTACACACTCCACAATGGGTATATACATCACATTATAGAAAAATGGATCAACAAACTGATCAATTTACCTGCACAGGCAACTGCATCATGTTATCGTCGGCAATGGCATCATCATACATGACAGATTTAGCTGGTCGTGGCGGGTTGGGATTAGGGGTCCTTGGACTAGTTTGATGTGACAAAATATCATTATCTTCAATAAGTACATTGTCATCGTTCCTTTCAGTTTGTTTCTGCTGGTAGAAAATTTTGGAAACTACAAATTCACCTTCCTTTTCATCTTCATCAGTACCCAGATGGTACTGATGCATAACCCATTTAGACTTATCTGGTTTGGACCCCTTCTTTGAACTTTTATAAAGAACCATGATTTTCTTGCAGCCTTTTTGAACACCATTGTCAATCACAGATTTTGTCTTGCCTGTCTTGTGCCAACGGACACTCTCCTCATCGGAACCAACTTCACAGTGAATCTTCCGGCGCTTTCGTTGACCAGTGGAATAAGCATTATTTGTTCTGTGAAAGAAATGGACACTATTTCCATCTTTCTTAGCGCCTGAAACAAGTTTTGGAAATGGTGATGAGAATAATATTTGAGCCCTCCACCCCTAAAAAGTTGTATCTAATTACTCTTGTTAACAGTTTTTCCAGTCACAAATAATTTAAAAAAATCTAGTCACTAGGAGCTCTGCAATTTTTAGAAGTTCATGTATGTGTTTGTTCATTATATTTAACGAGTCTTTAAAGAGTCGCTGACAACTTATATATGAGAAGCATGTCTTCTCTACATAAGAACGGAAAATTGTAGACACGGATGCAAATGCAATAAAATTCTCTCCCTATATTCAACAGTTTCTCACTTCTGCTGCTGTATATAACTTATCATTTCCAACATGGAGGATTTGGATATCTAAACCATGGCCAACCATGAGGCGAAAAGCTCAACAACTCAACCAGAGCAGCAAAGATTAACTTGTAGCATGGTTACTAAAATTCATAATGGTGAATAAAAAATTAGCCAGCAATAACTAGCAGTGACTGGGCCATACACGCCATACTTGAATAGGTGATGGCATTCATGCTGGGGGAAAAAATTGTCTGAATCTTTCATAGTGCTTGATGTCTACTCGTATTCCATGGATAAAACTGTCTTATTCAATCAAGTGAATTCATTTTGCAGAAATGGCAGTTAAACAAACTGAACTGTAGTTATCAACCAATCATCAAAATGTGGCATTTAGGAAAAACAAGAATAAATATCATGCTCGACAGCCACTGACCAGGAAGATTTGCAGGATGGGTGTAACAAATTCCCTTATCACCATCTAGTGTTCGAATAAACTCATCAATGAACACGTGAGGTTTAGAATTTCCAACAGCACATTTTGCTTCTAAATGCTCTAAAAGTTGTGCATCAGAAGGATCAAACTTTACACCAACAGGCAGGCCAGGCCATTCTTGAGCAACCTGCAGATCAGAAGCTCCATGTGAAATACAAACAGCAGCAAGACACCACAGAAATGCACAGTCAGCCTAGGTCCATGATAGATTAACAAGCTCCCACGTAAAAAACGATAATGCAACTCATGGTAAAACCACAGTTAACTCAAGAAAAGTCAGTTAAATTTAACAAAAAACACGAAAGTTGCAGCTTACATCACTGTTATCTATATGACAATGGCACTTTGGGCACTCCCGATTTGCCCCACAGTCTTTGATTTGATAAGCAGAAGATCTAGACACTTTCCTTGCAATTGATCTGCCATCAATAAGCCAAGCCCTGCAAGAATGACACAAGTCATAACCAGATTAGCAAAGCATAATTTAAAAAATATACCAGAAAGAGATGGCAACAGAGACACATTTGTTGCAAAAGACAGAGGATTGTCAGAGTAGCTGTGAATGATACCACCTCTCGTCTTCAAATATGACTAACAATACGACTAGAGACATGACCAACCAGTAGACATACAAAAGAAGAAAGGGGATAGGAATGAAAGATACATTTTGTTCGAGTCATATCTTAAAAACAAGTAGCCTCAAGCTTCCTGGATAATACTTTGATTGATGACGAGGTTAGCAGTTTTTCAGCGAATTTCAGCTATCCCTTTTAACATAATTTAACCTACAACTTTGGATTATAAACTAAATTAAAAAGGAGCACCGTTATTCTAGTTGAAATGTCTCTCCTGATTAAGACACTGTAGTTCCTCCAATGCTTTGGGGTTTATCAGACTCTTTACACAAGGGAATAACATGAGTTAACACATTATCTCCTCTATTTTTGGAAACTCCTTGCATTATAATCAATCCATCAAATATAAACATAAGAGCAGGAAAGTCTTTAAGTTATATGACATCTTGCAGACCCTCCATTCGTCAGTTTCTCTAACTGGATAGCTCTCGAAAGCGAAAAGCAAAAAAAAAGAAAGAAAAAAGCTTCATCCATCAAATATTTTCAACGAAACACCAAGAAAATGATCCAAGAAAACACTAATGCACGTATTTATTTTCATAAAATAAGCAGCATTTTTACATTTATCCCAGGAGTACAAAATAGAAATATCCAATCCAAACCCACATATTAAAATTCCAAAAAAAAAAAAAATGAAGCAAAAAATTAGTCCAAAAGTTCCAAAGACTAGATTTTTCTTCATGGTTTCCCACCTTTCAATCTAAAGAAGAAAAAAACCCACAGATCTTTTTTGTAAAAAAAAGTGTTAATTTCTTCACCGGAAACCAAACTATGTAGAAGCTTATTAAGCACTCTCCCGTTAAATTTGAGCTTACCTTGCCATTTCTAGAGAGAGAAGGAGAGATTTCTGGGAGTAATTTAAGAGCTCAAAAATCTTTCCCCTATCTACACCAGGCTAAGTTAAGCGAGCTAGAGAGAGAGAGTGCGAGTGTGCTTATTTATATCAGGGTTTTGTGTGAGCGGGAAAACTGAGCTTCGGTCCTGCTATGATAGGTTCGGAGGCCGGACAAGAGCTTCGGGTTCAGAATCTTTTAACTAACGAGGTCTAGACTTGATTTTGGTGGGTCCCAAGGTTGACTGAACCTAAACCCGAACCTAGTTATGTCTTTTAAAAGTCGAGCAGGAGAGGACGTTGGAAACCGTGTAGAGTGTCAGTTTCGATATTTTATCCAAATTTGACTTGCTCCCCAAGCTAGAATATAAACTGTTCATATTAAAATTACTGTCTTTTATTTTATTTTTTTAACCGCAGTGGATTCGGCTGCTGGAAAAGGTTGATTGATTTTTATTTTATTTTATTTATTTTTAGTGGTGATTGTTTGGAAGGAATGTTTTACTGTTTATAACGCGGTGTGTGTGTGTGTGTGTGTGTGCGTGTGTGTGTGTGTGTGTGAGAGAGAGAGAGAGAGAGAGAGAGAGAGAGAGAGAGAGAGAGAGAGTAGGGAGTGGAGAGATGTCTTGTCATCGCTAAACTGGATAGAAGAATGAGATGGCATGATTATTCAGCACACACTGCCTGTCGGAGAGATAGATTTTAATATCATTAATAAAGTTTTGTTCCATGTTTTTTTTTATGTAAATTGATTTGAATTCTTTTTTTAATAAACACTAATTGTTTCAAAAAGTTACTATTCTGTATGGGGTATGATTGAGAATATATAGGATGTTTTTGAACATATTTTTTTGTTTAGAAATATTTTAAAATAGTATTTTTTTTTATTTTTTAAAAATTATTTTTAATATTAATACATGAAAATAATTTAGAACCACTAAAAAATTTTAAAAAAAAATAAAAATAATAATTTTTTTTTTCAAAAATATTTTTAAAATACAATATCAAATATGATCTTTGTTAGAAATATTTTTTTTTAAAATATATTATTTTAATATATTTTTAAATAAAAAAAATATTTTCAAAAACAACCAAAAATTGCTATTTCAAAAAGACACAAAGTTCCATCAACTTTAAGACACTCGGCAGCAGTGATCCATATGTAGTGCCTGTAGGGGTATGTTTTTATTTTTAACATATTACATCAAAATGATAAAAACACTAAAAAAGTTTAATTTAAAAAAAAAAATCATTATTTTTCAAAAGTGTGCCGTAAAAGGAGGAACCTGTTTCTGAAAATGAGAAATGATTGACATTTCATTGATCTTTATCTCTAAGCTGATGCCGATAGAGAGAGATGGAATCAAGCATTCTGGATCAATTTAAGCTCATTGCCAAATATTAATACAGATACGCAGTCGTAGCACACCTCAAGTCCATGCAAATATGGCCACAGCATTCATCAACTCTAACACAGTCATCTATATTCTTGATCAACAACAGGAGTAAAGGCCTTTGGACGGGCCTTATTTTACAATAATGATAAATAAATCATCACAGTAACCCCAACTCCGGAACCCTAAATACACAAGTCAGAGCAGGCTAATATTCATGGGGAGAGGTGTGGAAAAGCTAATGACGACATCGATCAGATGATGAGTAGCTTCCTACTGCAACTGAACTAACTACATTGACATTTGTTTTTCCAAAGATGTAAGTATATTCTAATATTTGAGACATGCTTATTTAAATGTACCTAAATACCTCCAGAAACGACTTTGTGTGTCAGGAGGGATGGATCAGTAACATTGGTTAAAGCAGAAAAAGAAACCTCTCGGCTTATCTTCTATCTGGGTTCTTGGGGTTTCCCCTGAGCCATCTCTTACAGCCATCAAGGAGCTTGTACCAGGAGACTCCGGTGGCAAAACTGCATTCTCAGATGTGAATATCCTAGCAGGGATGACGGGCTCTTGTGCTGAAATGGTAGAAAGATAATGCAGGAGCATCTGTATAATCTGGTTGAAGTTCGGCCGAGCATTCGGATCTTCTTTCCAACATGAGGTCACAATCAGAGCCAAATCCTCTTGGAGGTCTTCAGCACTGGGTCTCACATTCTGAAACAGCAAACCGTTACATCAAGATGCTGGAAATTGCAACTGAGCTAAATAACTATAATTAACAATTACAAGATAATCATTCAGGTTATGGCATATCAAGTTTGGAACCCCTATTAGTTTTTCTACTTGTTCAATAAAAGCAGACGACAATAAAAGCGGACGAATGTCAGATGGTCCAGGTTTCCATGTCCAGATGCTGGCCTCAACTTGAAATGCATAATTCACATGCTGCAGTGCTAAAGCAACTTAATATAGAAACTGTATGCTATAATCAAATCCTCCATAAACTGTTGGCACATAGGGGTAAAATCCCACAATGACAGATGGCAGCCAGGTGAGGAAGGATTCTGGGTCAAGGTGATGTCCAACATGTTCATCATCTCGCTAGTGAGAGTTCTCCTCAGTGACCCCCCCTAGCACAACAATTTCACAAGGCGATTTTACTTCAGCGATTATAAGAAGCATACTCAAACCATCTCCATCAGTCAGTGCAACACCCCATCAGGTTCGTCTGCTATCCTATCAAAACCACCTCCATCACTCTGCAACCGTATAATCGGGATTTATGATTTATCAATTAACTCACCAACTTAATGAAAAAACTTCACTTCTAAAGAGACCAGCATCCAATCTTGCAGAAAGCAACCTTGTGGTCCAAGACTCAAGAGCAAACTCAATATGACACGAGGTGATACAGTCTAGTTCAGCAGCATTTGAACAGGCAATTTCACATATAATCTCAAAAGGGCACTGACACACTTCAATATACTCACCATCCAAGTAATTCCCCTTAGAAAAAGTGCCTACTTAACATATCATTTGAATTCTGAGATATAATGATAACAACGCAGCTCACCTTAAAAGCAGCTGCGTAGGCTGCCTGTAGATTTGACATGCCTTCAAAAGGCAATTTATTATGGATGAGCTCCCACAACACTATCGCAAAGCTATAAGCATCTACCTTGTGATTATAGTGTTTCTTCTCACCATGCCTTAATGTAACTGTGCTGTAAAGCTGCCACCAAATAGAAAGGTGAACAATCTTCATCATATAAAAATTGTAAAGATTCTCAGTCATTCAATGTAGTACCTCTGGAGCCATCCACCGGTATGTCCCTGTTTCAGCAGTCATCATCTCAGTTAATGACTCTTCTCTGGCCAAACCAAAATCTGCCAGTTTGACTGTTTTATGGTCTGCGGTCAAGATCAAGTTCTCTGTGGATAGGAAAGGAAATGAGGTAGTCAGAAGAAGTCTTGATGCTTGATTACCACGTAATCAAATGTTTTTTGAATTTTAGAGTATCACACTGTATCAGTGCTTAACAGCCTGTTGCCAAGAAAACCCTTTGTTTTGAAGATTTAATTCAATTCTACATATTAACAAATATCAAGATTTCCATACAATACAAAGTCACACCCAAAAACCCACAGTCACTCCTTTCTTTCTGCTCAGCTACATCTATCCTCTCCAATTAAATAGTCTTTATGGCTCTTTCCATGGAGATATTGATTTCTTATCTCCCACACTTTGCTACGTCTGATTTGTAGCAGAGAAAACACAAAACAGAGCGTTCAAAGCACTAGAATTTTATGTCTCACAGTGATGATACATGAAGTTTTTTCTCGGAGATGATTTATGCTTTTTGCCCATGTACCTGGTTGTTTGTCTGAATGTAGTGATGATGGAGCATTCTTAGCGACAAATTGAGCAAAACTAGATTCTACTAATGGACAAGTGCAATTTATTTTGGGACAGAAATATTAAATGTTGAAATGCTGTAGAATTATGCCAAAAGACAAGCCTCTCATACAAACACATGTAGCAGTTACCTTTTTCACGGAAGACCAATATTTAAAATTTATGGCACCCACACTCTACCACTTACATGTTGACACATCATTTTGCAAGGAAATTTATTATAAAAATTTTGTTCGTAAATCATTTTCTTTAAACTCAGCAAGTTTAAACTTTCCAAACAAGAGAGGTGCTAAAAAAGAATTGAACTTGCACAAACCAGAAGCTCTCTAAACATGACTGTAAGGCCATCCATTCATTTTGGCACTGCACAAGGGCATCTCTATGGAGTGTATATTCAAGAGAGATCAAGTAAAATGGTCCAGAAACAATGAGGTGAAACAAGAAGAAACCAGGACAATTCCTTCAATGCTTTGAATCTGATTGTATCAAACATTATATAAACTTTTCGTTAAGTTTATTTCTTGGCTGCTTACTAATGCTGATCAAGTATTCAGACTTGCACATGTCACTCAAAAAGCTTAAATGCAATACTTGGCATTTCCTCTACTACGCCCACTCAATCCAGCAGATATAACAACTAGTATGAGCTTATAACGTAAAGTCAAATCTAATCGCTATCATGAAGCATCTAGAAAATAAGTATAAAGAGGTGACTATTAAATACATAACATTGAAGCGCTTACTTTTCCTCTTGGCAATCAATTCCTTATATCAAGGAATAAAATAACCATGAACAAAAATATCATCAAGTTTTGTTCCATCACACAAGAAAAGCAAGTGAGATGTAGTATAATAAATTTAGACCTGACCAAAATAGAATTTTCTATTATCATGTAAAATCACGATAATTTGTTAACTTTCAAATGCATAAGCCAGATGATTGATCTGATACTTATATTCATTTTAAATACATCTCAAGATAATATATATATATATATATATATATATATATATATATTTTGTTATCTAGAGAAAGAAACTCATTGAGATCTTTGAAATGAATGTAGGAGATATGAATATCCTTTGGGCAGGTTATTGTCTCCTATTTTGCAAAATGTCAACATGCACAATTGCAAGAAACAGGTTGATGAGGGTCCAAGTAAATTGTTTACGAATACTTATTTTAGAAAGAAATATAGGGTTTAGTTTTAAAATTTTAGTTTCCTTGTGTTTCCTATTTTTATCAAGACTTATTTTATCGGGTGTTTATAAATAAGCACTCTAATAGACATTCAGTTTATTGTATTATTATTGATAGAAATAAAAATAAAATATGTTTTCTCTAAGTTTGAGTGTGTTTCTCATGCTTTGGTTACCTCAAAATTTGAGTTGGTGATCTTATTGTTTGGTTCTACATCGCAGGTACTCCTGTTCCACCTCAATTTAATTTTTCGATAGATATTTTGGATCCAAGATACTCATAAAATAGTCACACATCTATCTATACTCATATTTTTCAAATCCCAATTATTATGCTCTTTGATCAATTGCTTGTTTAAATGTATATTACCTCTCTTGCAAGAGAAATTTTTTATTGAAAAAACAATTGGAAACAGAATGAATACTGTCTGGAAAATACAAATCCCAAATAATGTGGGGGGGAATCGACAAGTGAAATTAGAAAGTCAAGGTAATAAGCTGTCATACCCAGGCAGAGCGAGTTTCACTAAACAACTGAAGCAAAAGGTATTTACATGAAAGCATTTCTTTTTTGGTGCTGGTATTATATGAAAGCAGCCAACATGAATTGTTGGTAATTCATATGGAAAGGCAAAGAGAACAGAAATTACAGTGGGTACCCTCTTGAGCAATATTCCAACTGTTATATTCAGCAATTAGTTGACAAAATGCACTAGAACTAAGCTCACAAAGACAGAAAATGCCCATCAAACTATGTGGGACTGGTTAGCAAATTTATAAGCCCTTCACAAGATGCTACTTGTTCAAACTTCATATGCTCAAATGTCCAAGAAACACAAGCCAGAAATTTATCATACCCGGTTTTAGGTCGCGATGAATGATCCCATGAGAGTGTAGGCATTCCATAGCACGAGCAATATCGAGAGCAAACCCAACTGCCACACGCATTTCCAAGCATCGTGGTCGCATGTTCAGCAAGTATTTGCGCAATGTCCCGCCTAAAAGAAGCTCAGTTACTATCACCATGACAGGCTCCTTGCAAGCACCAATAAACTGGTAACACATAACAGCCCTGTTATTTTGTATTTGACCACTTCAACAACTGTTAACTAACAAAATAGTAAAATCAATTCACTAACAACCCTTCAGTGCTGAAAATCAAATGCAAGAAATGGTATTGCAATAAAAATAACCTTCACTAGATTTTTGTGTTGAACTCTAGATAACATCGCAACCTCTCTTGCAAACCGATCTTGTCTCTTGGCAATCTCTTCTGGGGTTTCTCCTCCATGTACAATTTTAATAGCAACATTTTGATTCTTGTACCTATCAAAAGAAAATTGATAAATTCCAGAATGAGATTACTGCACATAGCAATCCACCATTTAGCAAATGATCTAAACTACAAGAAAAGGAGAGAGAGAGAGAGTTTTATAAACAGCATCACAAAATTCAGTCAAATGATCCGATAAGCAGGCATGTAACTGGAAATAAAACTAAAAACATGCGATTTGATATATATGCTATAATTTTTCTCAATTGATCAGCTAAAAAATGGTCAAATTTTGGTTTAGTCTAAAAAGATTAGAGAAAAACCCAGTTGATAAGTGAATCAGGTAAACAAAACAAAACAAAAAAGACTTCAAGAAGTTTGACTTACTTCCCTTCATATACTTTAGCATGAGCACCTTCTCCAATCTTTGGCCCAACAAATAGAAGTTTTGGATCAACCAGCCACTTGGCATCCAAATTGAACTCTCCAGAATAAAACCCATTACTAGATCCCATTTCTTACTCTATACTATGAGTAAATGAAAAAACATCAACAAACTGAACAAGACTAAAACTTTTGCTCTCGCTGTTTTGAAGCAGAGTAAACAGCTAGCTAGCTAGTCCAGTTAAAGAAATGGAAAGCAAGATACCACTTTGATAGAAAAGAGATATACTATAAATAAACATGCTCCATATTGTACCCCCAAAATCACAACTTTAGATCCAAAAAGATAAGCATTTGCCTTTGTTTAGGAGGCAAAGAATAAAACCCCACATGTTTTAGAGACAGTCACTAACAAAACAAGAATTTAAAATACAAATGGGAATCAATAATAGTAATAATAAAAAAATAAAAAAACTCCGAACAAGCTCTGTCAGAAGCAGGTAAAATTATACTATATGAAGGTGGGGGGAAATGAAAGGAGGATTGAAGTGGAGGAGGAGGAAGCTAAGAGGGAAAGAGATTGAGATTTGGTGTTAAGGAGATTAGTTTAAAGCAATCTACGCGTATGGAACTGCTTTGTTTCCTTGATCTGTAGATAAAGCCGCGGCAGGATTTGAGTCTCTGTCAGACAACAGTAGTGGGTTTTTAATTGTGTTTTGTTTCTACATAAGATAAACAAAAACATTATTAAAAAGGGAGGACAGAGAGAGAGTGAGAGGAGAAAATAAATACAGGTGGCAAGGAAAGAGATGGTCTACATGATTGTGTCTTTCTTCTGTTTTGTGCTTGTTGATTTTAGAAAGGCTGTAAATTATGTTATTTTATTTTTTTAATTAGATCCCATATATTTTAGTTTTGAAGTTTTTTTTGCGCGTGATTTGTGGGTTGTATTATATATAAATATAAATATAAATATAAATATATAAATTTAAGATATTAATTCAATAAATATAATTTCAAAATAAACTAACTTGAAATTATTCAATTCAAATTTTAAATACAAGTTAAAAAGTGAGAGCTAAACTAATATGACTCGATTGACTAGTCCAATAACAAACTCAACCACTAGTTAAAATATAGTTTGAATTAAAAAAATAAAGATAATATATTTTTAAAAAGATATTGAGACAACAACATATTAGATCAATTCAGGTTAATTTGTTTAACATTTTAAATTCATGATTTGGATCTTACGACCATAACAATACCAAATATAACAAATTTTTAAAAAAAAATTGAAGCTCAATTTTCAATATTTTATTGTTAAATGATGAAATTAAGAAAAAAATCAATCTAAAAAAGAACTTTCAAAATACAATTACAAGTTTGAACAAAATTATAAAAACATCATTAGTAGTCTCGCAAAGTTTTTCTAAACTCTAATTGCTCTAAAATTTTAACCCGAGATATAAAAATATATTACAAAACTCCTTGTAAAAAAACAATATGGTAAGTTTAGGGGTTTCCTCAACTCTAATTGCTCTAAAATTAGTATTTTTTTAATTAAATTTTAATATCATCATATCAAAATAAAAATAAAAAATTAACAAAAACAAAACACGTTGTCCAACCAAATACACCCAAAGTAGAAGAGTGGTTAGGAAATAAAAAACAAAGCATTTTTTAGATTTTTAATTATATTTTATATTTATTAAAATAACAAAACGTCTCTTATCCAACTTGATTATCGCCAAAAACCTAGTATGGTCCTTGGACACAACTTTAGAATTTTTACTCCCAACTATTTTACTAATTTCATTGCCCTCAATAATCTATTTTTTTATTTATTTATTTTAAAGAAGGTTTAGCTATAGTTTAGTCCTAGAGATTTCTATGGTTTATTTGTATATGAATTTGATTTTTTTTCTGGCTGTAAACAATCCTTGCAACCGGACCATGGAAATAGGGATACGAGGATGAAATTAGAGGAATAATATAGAAATAAAACATTTTTTTAAGATTGTACCTTGAAACTCACCTCCCACCCACTTTCAGGATGCCATTGACAAGAAATTCTTCATAGATAAATGTACGATGTAATGATAATTTATCAATAAAATAAAAAATATTGACTTTTTGATAAAATAATTAGATTTTAACTTATTAACAAAACTCTTAGCATAATTATAAATTCAACATCATATCTTGACCATATCCTTATAAACACGTGTCTGTATGTGAAATTGTCCTTGTACTCTTTCATTATTTTTTTATAATTGAAGCCTTCTATTTTTATTTTGATTGAGTTCCTCTACTTTTTATTTTTATTTTATTAACGTGAATGTCTGGGTTAGATTTTATAGACGTACATGACATCTCTTTTATTTTTAAGTTAGATAGTTTAATAAAAATGAAAAATAAATATTTGAAGATCAATTTATTGCTCATTTAGGTTATTTTTATTTTATTTAATCTATTTTCTTTTAATAATTTAATCTTCACCTTAAAAGAGAGATTAATAAATAAAAAAGTTCTCAGATTGTACGAATTTAACTCAATACCTCGACATGATAAAGTCGTGTAGATATATGAACTATCTAATAACATGTAAATAGAAAGACTCGTTCAGTACAAAACAAAGAATAAAACATTTTAATTAGTACAAAAAAGATAAGAGGCTCCAATAAAAATAATAATTAAAAGAGTACGTGTACTGAATCCAGATAAAAACGAGCCAAGTCCCGTGGTTCACTCCGGGTGGGATTGATTTTTTTCTAAATTCAAAAAACTATTAAGAGAATATTTTTTTAGCATTATCAAATCTAATCGAACAATTTAATCTTGAATTCTATTAATTATACTTTATGTGTATTTAAAGTTTTTAATGAAATCATGTAAGACTTGACCTAAAATAATAGTTTCAAAAACAGTTTGGATGACCGATAAAAACTTGATATAATTTAAAAAAAAAAAAAACATATAAGATTTGATGATAAACTTATAAGACCTGTGAATCAGGTAAACCGAGTCAAAACTTCAAACCTATAAATTGGATAATGAACTCTAGTGAGATTAAAACAAATTATTTTAAAAATATTATTTATTTAACCATACGATAACAAAAATAGAGTATTGACTATTAAAAATCATATGAAAGGCAAACCCAAAAAAATTAAAATTAAGATTGAAAATAATCATTCATTTTATTTTTCAATCAATATAAAATAAAAAAATTAAAATAAATTATCAGCCCTAAATACCAATAAACACATAATATAAGAAGCAAATTAAAAAAAAAACAATAAGCAAATAATAAAACAGGGTCAAAAGAAAAAAAATGGACTACTACTATAACCCATAATGCTAATAGGTGCAGAAAAACTATGTTTCCTCCATGTTTTTTTAAATTTAAGTATAAAATATATTATTAAAATAAATGTAAGAAACACTCCAAGTCACTCGTGTTTTTTACTTTATTCTTTAATCCTCTATCTTACAATTCAACCTTCTCTAAAACAATATGAATTCAAGTATTTAAAAGGGTGTGATTGTGCAAAGTAACGTTTGAGGACCAAAGTAATATATATATATAAATCGGTACCAACCATGTATTTCTCTCTCTACCGCTGAAATCTAGCGATTTTCTCTTTCCCCTTTCAACCAGTGACTAAACAATAATAAAAATAAACTTGAAAAATATTGAGGTACCAAAATTGTATAATGTGCATGATTTTTAAAGTTAAATGACTAAATTGTATTTAGTTATAAATTTATACAAGTGGATGAACAATAAAAAACCCTACCTGTTTCCATTTTAGTTTTGTATGTAATGTTTAAAGCTGAAAGAAAATATTGAAGATCATCATTTATTTATCCTTTTATAAATTAACCCATAGATGTCAAATTTATTTTTATTTATAATTAATCCTCGTGCAGATATCTAGTACTGTGACACACTTATCATTTTCCTATTTATAGTAGATTTTTTTTTTAAATATACTATAAAATAATCAATGACAATCTTTAATTTTCTCTCATCAAATTTAAATATTTTTATCCATCACCATTTTAAGTATATCCCCATCAATATATTTATAAATTTAGCTTCAAAATATATCATAATAATATCTTTATGTACCCAAATATATTAATTTGTTTTATATTTTTGGTATCCAATTTGTATCATGAAAAATACCATGCATGGATCCATATTCCATAGGCATATCAACCTCTTACCAGAGCTTATATTTTAGAATAAGACGATCCACTTGCCCCGCGCTTTGCTGTAAAAATTTTTTTAAAATGTAAAAAAAAATGTTAAGAGTGTGAGTTTTTTTTATAATGCTATATATTTGGCCAAAGTAATCAATATGAACAATATTTTTTGTTAAGTAATGTTAAAAAAATAATTATAAAATATTTTTTTGTGTTTAATATTAATGTGAAGTAATAAAATTTACAAAAATAAGATGAAAAATTAAAGAAAACTTCACCAACAGATTTATGTGCAGAAAATTGATAAAATCCATTAAAGATGAGTTATTTGCTTTTTACAACAAACTGATTGATTGTTGGGTCTGCTTTAACTGCGTGATTAAATATTCATTTGACAGATAATAAAACTCAACTGATAAAAGCTATTAAAGATGAATTATTTGCTTTCTGCAGCAAACTGATTTATTGTTAGACATGTTTTAACTGTTTGACTAATCATTCAATTGATATCGTGTTTATTTTTGCAGACAACGCAAAGAATATGCATGAAATATATTGCGACTGTAAAACTGCAATTGATAAAATCCATTAGAGATGAGTCATTTGCTTTCTGCAACAAATTGATTGATTGTTGGACATGTTTTAATTGTTTAACTAATTATTCAATAGGTAGATAGTAAAATTGCAATTGATAAAATTCATTAAAAATGAGTCATTTGCTTTCTACAGGAAACTAATTGATTGTTGAGCTTGTTTTAATTGTTTTTCTAATCATTCAATTGGTATCATGTTTATTTTTCGACATTAAATTTGTTGAATTATTATTCTCAAAAAGTTAAAGACAATATGGACTCACATAATTTTTCCAAATCATTAATCCGGGATATTAGATCTGAAACATTATATATAGAGAAGTTGCAAAACTTAATTCTTAATAAATACAATATTGAATGATAAATTATTTGAATTATTATTTTCATTGTTATTATTATGATTGAAGACAAAAACTAAAAACAAATAGCAGCATAAAAATATTATTTGATTTAAAGAACAAATAAAAATAATTAAAGGACAAAAACAAAATTAATATTATTATCAATATGAACATAATTATTATAATCAGTTGGATTATAATAAAAATTATTATCATTGATATTTTTAATATTATTTTATGGGTTATTGTTACTATTAGCACCATAACCATAATTATTAATAGTATAAGCATACATTTATTGTAATAAATTATTATTGTTATCATCACTATCATCACTATTACTGTTTCAATAAAGAAAATTATTAAATTGTCTAAAAAAATGCAACATAAGATTAAGTAAAAAAATATTTTATAAAAAAAATCAATAAGATTATCACTGTGTAAACAATGAAAACTATAAAATTTTCTTGAATAATAAAACAAAAAACCAAAAAACTTTAACAAAAAAGCAAATAAAAAAAAATCTAGTTATAGATTGTTTTTATAACACTATAAATTTGTACAAAATAATAAATCTGTATAAAATTTTTGTGAAGCGTGAGTTTTCAATTATATGAAATTTAAATTGATATGGATTAATTTGTTTAATAGGTTTCAACGAAATAACCAACATAAAATTATCATTGTCATTAAAATAAAATAAAAATTTGAATATCTGAATCATTGAATTCACTATATGAGGATTAACTCATTTTATAATCTAACTTAAATTAAACACAATAATAAAATATAATTGTGTAAACACCTGTAATAACTAAACAATAAAAACAAGTCGTTGAATTTCTAACTATAAAAAGAAGAAAACATAAATGAAAATTTATTGGCACACTATTAACAATTAAAATTATCGTCATCATTACTACATAAATAATAAAAATTATTAAGTTGTCTTGAAAAAAAACATTTTCATAAAAAAATAAGCAAAAAAAAAACTAGTAAACTTAATAAAAAGCAACACGTTTAGCTTTTTCTTTAATAAAAATAATAATACAAGAAGCAGTCAAAATCAAAGGGAAGCAGCGTTCCAAAACGTAATAATCTAACAAACTTTGTTTGACCTCTAAATGGTTTGACAATCGCAACCACCACCGACATGGCTGCCTCAGCTAACCAAAAACATGGCGGTGCCACGTCATCTCCTGGCTCAAATATCACCACCCATTTTCACCTCCTAGCACTTGACTTTCTGGGCCAGGATGATCATAGACGGGGTTGAATTTTGCCTCATCTTTTCTCGACCTAAAATATTCAAACCCATCACCTGCCTCCTGCTCCAACCGGGTCGAATCGAGTCGGGTCAAGGACTTTTTTCACTCTGTGGATACCTAGCCAGATTTCCTTTTATTATCTAGAAGAAAAATCTATTATTTTTTGGGTGTCAGTAGCTATTTTTTTTTTGATAATCGGGGTGTCCGGGTCAGCTTGCGCGCTCCACAACTAAATCCCCGGACCCACTGAATATCCTGCAAACCCAATGAGCATGTAAGGCACCGCGGGGTGACAGACATGCCTGACATTTCTTGAACCTGAGATGAGAAGAAAGAAGAAACCTTTCTTGACTACCGGACCAAGACCCTGCTAGCTATTTGCTAAGGCACGAACTGGTTGTTGTACCAAAAACAATTATTCTAGTCTCCCTGGCTACAGCTGTTGAGCCCTATGTGGCTACTATGATTCTCTGCGTGATGCTGACACGAGGGAAACAATATGTATAGTTTTATCACCGCAAAATGCAATATGGGAAAAAGGGTTTTTTTTTATTATTTTATTTTAATTTTTATGATAAAAAAACACGCAGAGGTTTAATAATAGTCTCTTCACGTGTATTTGAAAATAATCAACTGGAAGATTGAATTATGAAAAGTCTCAAGTCAAGAGGAAAGTTACAAGTTACTAGTGGAAGGGTTGATCACAACAAAGCCTTGGAATCTCAACCATTGGGAGGTCAAAAAGAGACATTGGTCTATGCTAATCTCATTCTTCTTCCATCTTTTTAAATAAATGGCAAAACTTGCATATCTTGGTCCTGATTCGACCATTTCAACCGCTAAACTTACATGGTTGTTTATCAGCTTGATATTAGTAAGCGATTGTGGTCTAATATATCAAGGTATGGTGAATCCCAATCACAAGAGTATAATTCATCATAAAAACTTAACATAAATAAGAACTCATAAGAAAGAGAGAATACAAGAAAGATATCAAATCCATTTTTTTTCCGACTCAAGCACACCCCAAGTCCAAGTAAAAGATAAAAGATCTAATTTTCTTGGACTCGATTATATGTTAGGGCCTAAAAACATATCAGATTCATTTCTCCCGGGTTTGACTACGTGCCAAACCCAAACACACGTGGATCTAGTAAAATACCAAACCCAACTTCCTCGGACTCGGCTACATGCTAGACTTAAGTGCATGCAAGTGAATTACACACTGTAGCATTCTAATTCGGGGGGCAACAAAACCAGAGCTAGTGTCCCAGGGCCAACTTGTAATTAAAACAACTCGAAGGATGATGGGGAAATAATACAAAAAATACATTTTCACATGCTATAAACTTAAAAAGAAAGGTATTCCAAGTTACAGGGCATCTAATACAGCATATGATTAAAAATCTAAAACAATAAGGAAATAAAAGTTTTACAAACTTTATCAAAATTGATCCTGCTGATAATGCAGTGTTAAGTTCATGCATCAGTAACCTGACAAGGGCAACCTCTGATATCACCGTCGCTTGTACAAGCAAGGTTTCAACTCAGGCCATTCAATTCCCTTTCGCGTCGAGTTTTCTTTTCCCTATAAACAATGATGAACAGATTAGTCCCGCAAATGAACCAATACACACTGCTTCTCGAGCAGATAAGTCAAAGTGCACGAAAATCAGACTAACATAATTAATCCAGGTTGCAACTGACCTTTTTCTGGAAATATAGCAAAACAAACATTTTGTTTGAGAAATCCTGCACATAATTTGCATCAGTAAGCGTTCTACCAGGGAAATCCATTTATAAAAGTAGATGGAGGAACATATAAAGACCTTTAACGTTGAGGTAAATCCTAGATCAGATATGGCTTTTGAAAACATTTTTGGGTCTGCTCCTCCAGTGTTTGGATCGAATCTGCTTTTCACTTCTGCTATCAAAAGCCGCCCACTAAAAGAGCAGATGTAAGTTGCGCCATTAGTTCATAGGAGAAGAAAACAACAAACAAACAATAATCCAGAAGCTCCAAACAAGCACCAAGTGCAGACCTAGGCTTCAGAACTCTGTGCGCTTCCTCAAGGTAACTTGAAAAGTTAGTCCCCATCAATGAGAGGCAAAAGACAGCAACGTCTATCGATGAAGCATCAAGGGGTGTCTGCCAACAAGCACATTAAACAGACCAATCATAAGGGTTGTTGCAAATAGATATTCTAAACCAAAAGAACTAATCCCATGGAATAATTTTGAACCCCATTTCAAAATTCAAAGGAAACTTAAATACCACATACATTTGACATATCACAAGCAATTACTGAAGGATCATTGGACACAAGATCAAAAGAGAAAACTTTATTCTTCACATTTTTTGCAAGGCGCGCATCCCCTACAACAAATGGAGCAACATTACAATATCAAACCAACCAAGGAAACAAATCAATGAACAGCAGATATATGCTGACCAAATGAGTATGGCAGCCTATCAATAGAAATTGGACCGGGTAAAACCTCACCACAGCCAAAATCAGCAACAACTAAAGAAGAGCTGTGAGCTTTTAGCCACTGTATGATTATGTTCACTGGCTGCTCGGGCCAATGCGACATCTGTTCTTGATATCCGGTATGATACTGCTCAGGAACATAAAATACAGTCAAGGCAGTTTCTGATATGAGAGTTAGATCATCCAAATAATTATGATTCCACTACCGTTTACTTCTCTAGACTTGCATGTATGATTGCAAGTACATAAATGTAAGACATTTGCATAATGATATTAAAAAGACAGAAAAGATAAGGCATATAAAAACTATTCATGTATGTATTGCATGGTATGATATCCTAAACTTTGATATTAACATGAGCTCTGATCTATTTGCAATGGCACGCTATCAGGAATCTATCACATAGACATTCTAAACTGTTTATTCAAAAGTAGTTTGAGTTATTACAAGGACTTCCATAACAACTCATTGTGAATGGCATCGAGAAAAGTCACGGATATCCAGCAACAAGCATTGTGAATTTTAGACAGAAAACAAGCACATAGAGTTTGTTTAAAACTTTTGTTTTCATCATACTATTTTCACCCCTTCAATCGTTTTCTCCTTCTGTCTTAGTTTTCTTGAATTTGTTTCCTCCTACATATATATTTAGGATTTTCATAAAAACAATAAACGTATCTTAATCAATTTCACAGAACATTCAGCACTGTTTTTATTCAAATGAAGTTTAAGTTATCAAGAGGACTTCCATGATATTTTTGGCATCGAGAATTATCATGAATATCCGAGAACAAGCAATGTGAACTTAATGACAGAAAAAAAAGACATGCAGTGTTTTTCAAATATTTGCTTTTTTATACATTTTCTTTCATCCTCTCTCTCTTCTCATTCCATCTCATGTTTCTTGAATTTGCTTCCCAGAAAAGAAAGCCTACAGTGCTCTCTAGTTTCTACTAAATTCTACTCTCAAGGTTGGAAGAGAAAAAAACTCATTATGCGCTTATGATGTACAGAAATTCATAGATTTAAACCGACTCAATGAAGCTACATGTTATGCGTTCAGATGAAAAACCAAAGTCGAGACATAAAATGATTGAATATGGTAAAACTAATGCACTGCTGACTGAGAATTTCCCCAAAACTATTATTGAACAACGAAATAGAGAAGCCAACAAACAAGAACAGAAACTAGATAGATGGAGGGTTGATTCAGGAACAAACAAACGCTACCATATCAAACAATGACGGGTCTTCTTTAAAATAGTTGAGAGCTTCATCTCCACTGAGAAAAGTGGGGAAAAAACATCAGCGAACATCAAAATATTGTTTAAAATAAAAAGAAAAACCCCAATTACAAGATGCAAGAAAAAAAGGAGAAGAATTACGTGCAAGTGTAGAGCTTTTCATTAATCATCCTGAAATGGCCACCTGATAATCTTGCTCGCATCTGCTTTTATACAGCACAATCCATTCTATCAGAGTTGAGATTTCCATACAACACACTTAGATAAAGTAAGAAAGAGGGAAAGCGAGAGACCTTGTCGAGAAAATCAGAGGATGACTTCTTTATTTTTGAAGAAGCAGAAGCCATATTTTGAGGCCTGCCATGTTTTTCTCTCTGGCGTTTTCTGCTCTTTGTTTCCTTCATTGCTTTGCTGTTCTTCTTCTTCTAAAACCCTCTTTCAAGCTCACACCTACAGACGGACCTTGTTAATGCCTTTTAGAGGTCGAGTAGGGAAAGGAGAGCTTCAGTGGGGCCCCTCCTGTCCTGGTTGTAAGAAGCCCATTTTAGATTCCACTACTTATATTAATCCTGGCCCATTAGATTGTACAGGCCCAGGTTGTCTTATGGAACCTTTCGGTTTTTTCTATTATTATTATTATTATTATTGGAGTGTTCGTACTTTTGGAAAAAGTATTTTTACGGATTTTTTTTGGAAAAAATATTTCTTTAAGAGAGAAACCTAACATACCATTAGCCATTTTAGGAGTCATTTATCATTTGTAATTGCAATATATATATATATATATATATATATATATATATATATATATATATATATATATATATATATATATATATATATATATATATATATATATATTAATTGCAATTGTACTATAGTATGAGTAATTAGTATAACTATAAAGTAATTGGTCAAAGTTATTGAGTGATAAAATAAATCATTAAAATATAATAAATGAAAGTAACTATTTATTTGTTACTTGAAGGGACTATAAAACTTTTTAGTCTTAATTTATGTTTCTTTCCCTAATTTTATGCTTTAACATTTGGTTTATTAGAAATTAAGTTTTATAATTTATTGTGGTTTACTTTATATATGGTTAACTCAATATCATAACCCGTGTCGTGAGTTTGACGAGTTAACTCATTTAACTTGAGTTTTTTTCCTTTCAATTTCATACTTTAACATTAGGTTAATTAGAAATTGAGGTTTATAGTTTAATTTAGTTTTCTTTCTTTTACGAGGTTATTTCACTCTTAATACTCAAGTTGCAGGTTATCTCAATATCAAATTGTTATGATTTACCCAATAATAAATGACATATATATAGGAACAATATCATAAAAAACTCATCACGATATTTACAGATCGATAAAAATAGTTTAGTGTCTTATGAGTTGCTCTTATTCATTGGACCAAAATATAATAATTAGATTTCTATGAGGTTAGATATTCTTTTTACCGTATGAGAAATTTTTTAATATGGTAAACATGAATAGGATAACACTTGGGTCCAGAGCTACCTTGAGTGCAAAAGGCTATATAGAGTTAGTTATAAAGACTAAGAAACCTTAAATGAAGGTTAAAAAATCTCTATTTGAGATAAAGAAAACCATTAAGATTGTAAAACATCTTTAGGATCAACTAGAAAATACATACATGAATAAGTCATCTGTATATGAGATAGTTGAATATTAGTCCTAATTAAGAAGAGAGTACATAACTAAAACAATTCTCTATAGTAGGCAGAATAAGGGTTCAGTCTATAAAAAAACCATATGTAGTAGAGAGATTATAATTTTGATATGCATGTTCAAATATAGGGTACACATTATCTTTGTTAGGGTTTTTGTAAAGGTTTATTCATAAATCAACTACTTCAAAATAATAAACTATCATGACTACTTTTGGAAATTACATGAAGCAACATGGTAAAAAAAAAGCCCTTTATAGGGTAGCGTTTGATTACTTTCTAAAGACAAGAGGCAGAGATAGTGGGGATAAATAGGACATGTCTCTTTGTACCTTTTATTTTGAAAGTATAAAAATTCAATATAAAATTATCTTAGAGATAAATTTATTTTATATCTTCATCTTTGTCCCTTTAACTAACATAATTTTAGCTCTATTATCTCCATCTCTTCTATCTTAGAACATTAACCAAACATAGCCTAAGGGCCTTCAGACATTGTTAGTATTTGGATGCATGTGCTAATAAAACTCGAGTAATGACATGATTTCACACATTTTCTCTTTAAGCACAAAGTTCTAATAAAAGAGTAACTAGATAGAAGATCAACCATGTTAAGAAATGAAAGGGTGATTAGCTCATTATGACCTTTATAAAAGATTTAAGGGTGTTTGTGTATTTAAAGGACCCTAATTGGATTATACAATGATAGGCTCACTTTAACTTTGATTGGAGATGTATTATGTAGTATGTTATAGGCCTTCACTTTTAAGTACAAGATTAACATCTTAGCCCAATGATGTATTTCAAGGGAGAGTTGAATAGGTATTGTATTTAAGTATTTTTATTTCTTGTTTTCCAATTCTTTTTGAATTTAAAATTATGTTATTTACCCATATTGTTTCTTATATTATTATAAAAGATTTTGGTTGAAGATAAAAATTCAAAAGAGATATGCCTCCATGTAGTTCTTACTCAAGAATTCATTTTCATTTAAAGAGCTAACTCTTGATTCATTGACAAGCTCACCTTAGAAATATGAAAAAAGACTTTTCTAACATGACTAGACCATGGATTTTAAAGGACCTATAGACTTGGTAGTTAGGTCTAAAAAAGAAAAAGAGTGCCTAAATTTGATGATGGGACTATTTCTCTCCCCTCAATAACTTTCCACACTAAAACTTGATATTTTTCCGAATATTAGATATGATCTATTACCTAAATGACATGAAATGGATACCACCCCTATAGATGTTTCAAATATGATTCCTCTACCTCAAAGTTTACCTTTGAGGGTAGTATTGCTCACTAGTTAGTATTGTCACTCCTTAAATAATCTTGAGGTTGTTTAGAATCCGAGCAAAGATTATATGAAGATCAATGTTTTTTAGGTTTCATTCACTTTTCAAGGTTAAGTTGTCTTAAACCATAAGGTTTTTAATTATTCGGGCTCTAATTGTAATCAAATCTCCTTAAACCTTTATATGCGAGAGAAATCATTATGTCTTAAGTGCTTGCTCTTTTTTTTATTGTGTTTTTAGGTGTATATGATCACATTGAATCTCCCATTATCGAGTCATAAAAATATAAGGTAAAAAATTCTATTTTGATAACCCTATAAAGAATAAGATATTACTTTGCATCCTGAAAAATATCACATATATTATTTCATGATATTTTTAGAAATTTATGCAATCAAGCTCTTGGTTTTTCTAAGTCTAAAATTATAATTCTTTATAATAATTACATTCGAGTCTTTAATTTTCAAGACTTATTTACAATAAAATCAATCTTGATTAAGCCATGTAATTGAGAATGTAAACCCTAAACTCCATGTAGTTGAGAATGGAGACCCTGAACTCAATAACAATAAAATATTTTCTTGTATATTCCTTTAGGATTCAATCTCAAGTTATTATTAAGGCTAAACCTTTAAAGTATTCTTATAAATTAACTTTATTTCTCTATAGTTCATTTTATCATGCAACTCTAGTGTAAATTATTATAGATGAATACGAAATACATGAAGGATTGATAGAAGATGAATTATCCTTTACCTAGCAAACTCATGGTTTAACTTAGATGTTATTTAAGAGTTTCCATAATCTTTTGTTGTATCTTAATAAATCTTCCAATTAAGATTTTAGCCTAGAATGACAATTTAAAAGTTGTCTAATTCGGTTATGTGACTTTAAATCCAAGAATTAAAGAGGGTTTACAACTTTTATTTGTTCAACGTGTGATGACTAAACATATACCCAACCATAACCTTAATTGCAAGCTTCTATTACGTGATCATTGTATTGGAAAGACAAAAAAAAGTAAGGAAAACCTTAAAAAAAAATACTATTTAACTAAATAATTAGTCTCAATGTGACCATTAAACAATTTCACCCACAAACATTAAGAAATTATCAATTAAGAACTTTCATTAATTTTTAAGATTCCATCTCTCTCTCTCTCTCTAAATTGTAGTTTTTTAAGAAAAACATCATTTTGCAAGGACTTAATGTTTTTTTGTAAAGTGATTCTAATAGAAATCCTTAATTAAGAAATCAAATTTTTTAGGTGCAAAGATGATAATACCCTAATAGTTTGGTGGTAAATTTGATGTTTGAAAAAAAGAGTAGGAAGGCTACCCATCTTGACTCTTTGAGCGTGAAGGTTAGAGAGATTAACAACAACGTATATTGCCACAACATGTAAATTGTTTGAACTTTACCAAGAAAGATCACTCTAAGATGTTAAATTGAGCAATTCAAAGTTTCTTTTTATCCTACGGTGCAATAGGGCAATAGGGTTGAATATTAGACACACCTTTCAGTTTTTGACAAGCCACCACCATTGTCGAAAAAATCAAGTTCTTGATGTGTGTGAATCACACATATATAGGTATTGTAACCTATCCAAAATTATCATTCAATGCTTTATTTGCACCAAAACACTTAACCTATGTAATGCTTATACGAAGGTAGCTAGCTAGGCCAATGCTATAATTTGACAAATCACATGTCTTCCACCATTCCTATATAAACCCTTGTGTTCAACCATCTAGTATCGACCTAGTGGTACGAGCTTATGACTAAGAGGTTTGCTTCTCTATGGTCTCAGGTTCGAGCCTTGTGGTTGATAATATGATGACCACTGGAAGCTTACATGGTCGGTAACTCAGGATCCAAATTGTTTTGTTGGTCGAGGTGCGCGTCTCTTTTACTTGCCAACCACCATGAACACAAACACTACTACAACTCTTGTTTTCTCCTCTATAACTCAAATAGTTGAAGAATGGCAACCGACACTGGGAACATTGCCGCCAAGGTTCAAACACCAATGGAGGAAAAGGTGAATGACATCGATGACCAACACAAGGCTGCCGATGGAGGAGAAGGTGAATGACATTGATGATCAGCACAAGGCTGATAATGGAGTCAAATGAGAATGGAACAAAGGCCGTGGAAGAACCAACTAGGGAGAATATTCAGGAAACAGGTGGAAAAGAAGCTGAAGGCGAGGTGCCAAAGGAAGAGGTAGCAGTTGAGGTTGAAGACAAGACTGGGGGTTTCCTTTCCAGTTAAGTTGGATGATGGGAAGCAGTTGATGAACATTGGCTTGAGGAAGAAGTCCATGCTCGGCATGGGCTTCAAGACCTGGTACGTAATATGCTACAAAAACCTCACCTATAGCTTTGGCACGTCATATGCAAGCAAAGCAATATTATATAGCCTTCTGTAATTTTGCCGAATGATGCAGGAGAGAGAGTGACACAAACAACTGAAATAACACTTGAATCTTGTACATTACAGCACTACATTCACTACAAGGCTGAGTCGACAGGATTAACACCATATCCTACTCAACGAATGAGTTGAGTTGTAAAAATACTTGTTGAAGCTTTTATGACATTCCCTCTCTTGGCCTAGCTAATTCCAAATGATTCAAACCATTATCTATCAAATTGCAGGAATGTATGCAGATAATGAGAAACTGAAAGATCTTATGAAGTCGGAAAGCTCCAGGAAAACCGACAAAGGACATGTATCAGGTGGTAATTGACAGCTATGCGGCTGTGATGGTGAGGCTGGTAATTGTGTTTTCTTGCCTCAAATTGAGCATGGTAAGAAAGAATTTTGATGGTGGTCTACGAGCATCCATCCATTAAAATACTGACTGGAGGAAATAAGAATGAAGAGATCACCAGCAAGAAAATATCTTTTCCTTTACACAACTACAGTGTTCTATAGATAGTTATAACTAAAATAGATCTTTTCTTGTCTTGATGATAGTCCTTCCTGGGTGCAGCTTCAGATGACATTAAGCTAACTACGGGTTCTGTGATTGAGATTTCTCGACTCAGTATATTTTCTTCAAACAAAAGGTGCAAATAATGAAATATTTTGCAGCTACATACTATGTGTCCACTAGATATAAGATGCCGACACTACATCTTTTTCCTGTGCAGTGATGGATGAGGTGGTTAGCAGGGTTGAGAATGAACTCTGCAGGGCATTCATTCAAATGTATCTAGGAGATGATCCCTTTGACAAGGATGCCAAGGAAAAATTTGGGATGTCCTTTCTTTCACTGTTCTAATCACTCAGTGGAACAGTTTGCTGGGCGGACAGGAACAAGGTTCAAGTCCCCTACCAAGCGACTATGCATTGATTCGCTAAGAACGAGTGTACGGAGTGATTGTAGCTGATTTCATAACCGAATCCGAGCCAATCCCAACCCCTTGATGACAGTGGAGAAACTTTTCATGAATTTGATGTTTCTACTTTTAGATTTCAAAAGATTTAAAATAACTTCTGTATCACAACCATGGCATCACTCACTCTTAAATTTAACTAATCTTATATAGAAAATACTAGAAAGGCACATCTGATCACACACCGGCAACATACAAATATCTTGTTGCTCAATAATGTGACAGTGTGATCCCAAAATGATAGCCACCATAACAGTTTGCTTAATCTCACTCTAGATATCCTAAAAACAAGAGGAAATATACAGAAAAGCAAGAGCATTCATATTGTACATAAATAAAACAGTTAACATTGCTAACAAGAAACCTTCACTTAGCCTGTGAATGCGATCAGTGAAAGCCGTATAGAACCTTTCGAGGATCCAATTGACCACTGCAATAACTTGATGACACGGTAGAGAGTTCCTGGTAGCCCTTCCACTCCTCAGAAGGTTTCAAGACAATTGGGGTTTCAATAGAAGCTGAATCCACACACAACATGCTTTTGTATTCTTCATCCCCCATATCTGGGAGAGCCTTGGCTTTTTTGTCCCAAGGATTCCACATAACTGCATGTCAATCATGTATAAAATGTAAGTACCACAGTGAGTGACTAGGACCATGGCAACTCGACAGTTCAGCCACACGGTTAGAACATCAAGAAAGCATTTTAGAACCTGCATCTGGCATGCCATCTTTCCGCAGTACAAAGGTTCTCTTTTTTTCATGATCTATGATGGCAATCTTCGAGGGGGTGCTCAAATATACCCTGTCAACCTATAAATGACTTAATTTTATTAGAAAAACATAGGAAAAAGGTCATGCTCCAACATGGGAATTCAAATAAAATAACAAAGTTGAAACTCATATTCATTCGGTGGCTGGAAATTTCAATTATTAGTCTCCCTGCAAAAGAATCAAATCCAAATTGACAATAGAGGAAAATAAAGCATAGTACCTCGCCATCAAAGGTAATCGCATCTGCCTGCTCAGTGAACCTTTCTCTGTGCATTAGATTGTCTAAGTAATCAAGTGTCTCCAATCCCTCAACACGCACTTCACTGCAAATGAAACAGCATCATGCAACACTCTGAAAAGAATAGGAATGTAATATCTACCATATTCATGTTCTGCCTACTCCCTTTAAAAATGAGGAAAAAGCATGTATGCTGGTAGCAAAATCATATAGATTACAGAAATATGCACAATTCAGAATGAATAGGACTGGAATTATGAGGGCAGGGGCACTAGTCACAAACTTTAAGTCTAAGTCAATGCAAATGAGCAATTGCTTTAGAATTCATGAGACAAACCTGATATCTGATACAGATAAGTAGTTACGCAGTGCAAAAGTGAAGGAGAAGGGCTTGTTATCTGTATTTCTCACACGAGATATCAAAGTGAGCTTGCTAGCGCTGAGAGTGATACGAAGCCGCAGCTCAAAGCTGCAGAATACCATGAGATTGATAAGCTCATCCAATTGATGATACCCATGTACACGTAGTCTTATTTCATATGGGTTACAAAATTAGCAAGCATACCTTCTAGGCCAGGTTTTCAGATCCTCTTCGGTGAACTTCAATATCAGATCCACTGACGACTGATTGTTTGTTGGAGGCAGAGGTGAAGGGTCACTGTCCAAAGACCACAACTTGTTCCTTGCAAACCCATGTCGCTCCGTTGAATCAAGATTTCCAAACTGAAATTGCAGCATGGACTAAGAAATATAATCTCAACAAGGCAAAATGATACGATTCTGCTTCATTCCTTAGATCTCAAACCTGTGGAAAGCAGACAGGAATACCTCCCCTGATGGCCTTTGATGGCTTCCAAATTGCCTGCTAAGAAAATAATGCCTCATTAACAAGATATTATGGAAGTTCTACCTGTATGTAGCTTCTATACAGTTAATAACACAAACATGTGTGTTAGTTTGAGAGCAACCCGAGATTTGCCATTTTTAATAAGAACAGCGAAGCACTGATTGCTAATGAGTAATGAAAAAAAGTGTGCATGTGGATTGCACATGTATCAAGAGTAATAGAACTAATGGAAAATGAAGACCGGATAGCTACAGAACAGAACAGTTCAAAATACGTTAAGCTTCTATCTAGTATTTGTCCTTTCTTGCGGTGATAAGTTGAGATACGCCAGCTAATTCTTTTACCATCATGTTGCCATGGTTGCTAGATCGAAGTCAAGCAATTATTCAAAAACTGCTGGAATCAACTGGTTTATTAATTGCTAAAGAATCTCAAGGCTCAACTATCTTAAACATGTAAGAGAACAAAGTGAAGGCCAACAACTAAATCAACACTATAGCTATCAAAGATTGATTTATCAAAAGAGGAATATCCAGAAATCAGCAACTTGTTATAATCTAAATAAGGTTCACATGAAGCTTAAAATATATTTGTAGTCTCGGAAGTAGTTAACATGCAGAAGAAGAACTGCTCACCTTGCTGCTCATAAAAAGTAGTTCCTCTCTTCGTTCATTCTTCCACGAAACAACCTGCCCGCCATACAGAAGCACCTGAAACCATTTTTCAGTGAAGACTTCTTTAGTGCTGAAGTTGACTCAATTCATTTTCCTACTTTTGCAAGTAGGTAAGAGGAACTTCAATGTGTTTTATGGCTTAACCGAAATCCCACACCCGTACAAACTATCTGGTCATGTGTACTGGGTAAGGTGCACGCATACAGCCCTAGAAGAATTCTTTCACTAAGTGAAATTAAAACTCAACACAGAACAAGGTGTTTATCTGGGCCCAATCTGTCCTAAGCCAACCCCTAATAGTAATCTTTTTACCATTTCTTTGTGTTATTCCAGTTATGATTGCTATATATATATAGTTATTATCACTTCCAAGATTGCATATTGTAAGGGATATGAAAAGTGAAGATTGCTGCTTCTTCAACTGAAACTCATTAATTTAATTACTCAATTATTTTACCCCTGCTTATTCTGATCTTCTTTATTCAATTTTTGAAAATGGTTTTACATAATTCACTGCAAAGTATCTCTTCCCACAATTAATCGTTTTAATTATCAAGCCTACACCAATTTCAATTTCTGTCTTAGATTCACAGAAACATCACCTACAAGCAACCAAGAAAAAGTAAAGAATAAACAAGGATTCAAGGAGAAAGGGCAATCACCTCAGCAGAAGACCCAGTAGGGTCAGTCAAAATAATCCTCGGCAGTCCATCAGCATCATGAACCATATTCAACGGCATGGGTTTCAGCCTTAACCTTGCCCTTAGGCTACTCACTATTGGGTTCACTTTCCCTTTCTTCCCCTCCAGCTATACACCCACAAAAGAGAAAGGAAAGATAAATAAAGAAAATCTCACTCACCGCCACCGCCACCGCCACCACCACCAAGCTAACACAGCACACACACACACACACACACGAGATAAGAATACAAAATGGAAAATTGGGATAATGTAAAAGAAAGAAAACTTACGTTTGTTGTTGTTAAGATTTGCTAAACTAATGATAAAAGAAGATTTGTAACCGGCTTCGAGTACAAAGAACAGCCCACCAACTCCTAGTTCATGACAAGCTCCCACATATATATATAAAGGAGGCTGATAGGCGAGGGCCACTAAAAAAAACACCATATGCTTCTTTCTCTCTATGCGTGCGTGTGAGGGGGAGAGTGAGAGAATGGAGGATGGTGGGGTCCGTGCGACGAGAAGAGAAAAGGATATCCAAGGAAAGGAAGCCAACTAGTTTGCTTTTGTCATTGGATACTCTGTTTCGTTCATGTCTCTGTTTTTTCTCTTCTTGTCTTTTTTTTTGGGTTCCCCACCTTTCTCTTCCTTGTTTGCTCCGTTTTTGCCACGTGCTCCTCGCCTATTGGTTGTAGCTGCTGTGATTGCAATGGACTTTATGTGCACAAAATTCACTCTAATTGGACGAGTATCAGCCGTCTGATTTTGATCACAATCTTATCCGACACATCAAATCAAAGAAAAACTAAAACAGAATGAGATTCACTGTACACTAGACACGGATTGTTCATTGGAATATAATTATTATTCTTATCTTTTCAAAACATTTAATGCTATTGGTGCTGGGTTTTTTTTCAAGGTATATTTAAAAGAAAAAAAATTTACACCTGTCATCTGGGATTTTTCTAGTTTTTTCTTTTCTTAAACTTGTGTAAACAATTTTTTATTAAAAATCCTGTTAATTTCCTTTTTATTTTTTTATTTCAAGTTGGATGAAGTTGGATGAGAATAATTTATATTTTTAATAAATAAAAAATAATTAATGCGGAGAAAGCATCCATGATTTTACAATAATGTATGTGGTGTCTCTTATGACCAAAAAATTCATTTTCACCATGTCATTAGAATTGTTGACTCATCTTCTACATAAGGTGGAGAGTTATAGCAGTGGTTGAATAATTTATTAATGGTAGTACCTTTTCCTTTATTTTCTCTCTCCCCCTCAAATTTTGCATTGATTATTCAAAATTTTAAGAATTATCTTCTTTATTTTTTAGATATTTCAACTTCGATTCTTATATTTTTTTATTTTTTTTTTATTTTTTTGTAAAATTCAATTTGTTTTAAATTTTATCATTCAAATCTAATATGTGATATATTATCTTTTGCAATTTAATTCTCATTTTTTATTGTTTTTTATTTTGTTAAATTATTTTTTCTTTTCAATCTAACCATTTAATAAAAAAAATTGTAGTTCTTATGTAGTTTTTTCATATTTGAATTTTGATCCTTATGTTTTTAATTGCAATTTTTGGTTTTGGATCCTTTTATATGGTTTTTTCTTCTCAATTATGTCCTTTTAACATTTGATTAATTAGGAATGAACTTCATAATTGTTTTTAAATATAGTGCTTCTAGCCTAATAATTCAAGTTATGAGTTTGAAAAGTTATCGCTGGTTAACATCGTCCTTTTTTTTACTTATTTTTGTATGACTTCATTATTTGACATTGTTTTTTTTTTTAAAAAAAAAAACAATAGATTTTGTGGTTCTTACATTTTTTTTCCTATCATGATATTATGATTTCATAATCTAAACCATAAGTTTTACTAGTTAACTTGATTCTGATTGACTCTTATCCAAAGTTATAAACTTTATCATATTAACTTAAGTTAACCCAGACCAATTTATTTTTGTTTTTTACCTAGTTTGTCCTTTTATATTTTATTGACTAATAATAATTGAGCTATATCGTTTTCTCCAAATTATCATAATCACTTTTTATTTATTTAGAACATATACTATTGTTATTTTTTGACCTTCCAACTCATTATTTAAATCTATAACTGAAATCATGAATTTTTTTTATCATGCTTGTGACATATGAATATTGTTTTTTTGAAAAAAATATAATAATTTGACCTAGGGTGACGTATCATGGTTCATATCTAGTTATCATCTAATTTGATTGCATCCCATTTTTATTTGGATCCAGTCGAATCAAGAAGGATAAATTTGGGCCTCTTTGGGATGGCGGTTGTACCGCCGTTTCCTCAAAATTTATTTTTTTTTCATTTTAAATGAATTTTTTTTATGTTTTTAAATCATTTTGATGTGCTGATGTCAAAAATAATTTTTAAAAATAAAAAAAAATATTATTTTGATATATTTCTAAATGAAAAGTACTTTAAAAAATAACCGCAACCGCCCTCCCAAACAGGCACAAAATATTCATTGGATTGGGGCAGGATGTAGAGGTGTACGAGGGGTTCATTTAGTCCATCACTCTCGCCTGATTATTTTTTATATATAAAAAAACCTTTTTTTATTTTATTTTATGAAATTGTAATTATGATTTTATGCATGTATTTTGAAGTCAAAATTTTATTTTATAGTATTATTATTCATGTAGTTTGCGGTTAAGGGTACATTTATCTTGTGCAAAAAGTTTATATATATATATAAAAAATCTTTATATTTTTCCACTTTTATTTATGGATAACAAATTCTGTGTTTGTTTCTAGTAAAATATTTTACATAAAAATTGGTTAATAAAAAATACTTTATAGTTAATTTGTTTTAGCTTAACTCATTTGTTAAAAAATATTTTAAAATTATAATAGTTTTTCATAAAATATTTTACAAATAATAATCTATTTATAATATCATCCAATTATTTCAATCACTATCTTCATCTCACCACCACCATCACAATTGAAAAATATTTTATGAGAAAAATATTTTTCAGGTATCTGGAAAAATATCTTATGCAAAACCAATGAGCTCTAATTTTGGATTTTTATTTTTTAAAATTAATTTAATAATAAAAAGATATAGATCTAGCCCGATACTGACTTAAGTGGGATGTAAGTTTTATAATTTTGGCATTTTTTCTATATTTCTATTTTTTTTGAATTTCTAGAAATCTTTACTTTATTCAATTAGACAAGTGGTTTAAAAGGAAATTACTAATATCTCAAATTATATTATTATTTATCTTTATATTAAATATTATTATTGTTTCTCAATTTTTAATAGCCTTTGTGTCAATAAGATTAAATAATAAAAATTTGTCTTATTTTGTTTTTTTCCCTGGAACCATGTAGTGTTCTTTTGTTTGAAGGTTTTTCTTTATATATCTATATCTATCTATCTATCTATCTATCTATCTATCTATATATATATATATATATATATATATATATATAATTAATAAATCTTTTTGACGGATAAAGTGGTAGCACCTATTCCTATGATACAAATTAAAGGATGCAAGGCATGCAGGAAACAATAAAGTTTCGATGGAATTGAGAGAAAATTGATTTGGGGAGAGTTCATCTCAATGAAGTGGCCGGTTGGTAGGTGCACCTACAAGAATTGTGAATATTAGTAGATGCACTTGAGATCTACACCTACAAGAGCTGTGAAAATTAGTAGATGCACTTCAGAGCTACACCTACCTACAAGAGTTGTGAAAATAAGTAGATGAACTTGAGATATCTTGTAAAAGTTATTGTAAAAACTATTTGAAAATTATTTATCTCATATTTAAAAACATAACTAATTTTTTTGTAGTATAAAGAGGTTATATAAAACTTTTTATCTTATATTGGAAAAAAAAAAAGATTTTTATCTAGTGTTTATATAATAAAACTTGAGATAGGATAGTAACAAACAAAGAAAGTAGAGTGAGCTCATGCATGTAAGGACGAGTCGAGTAAAAGAAAAACCTCTTATTTGCCCCCTGCACGCGAGGCAACATTTATGCTCCCTAAATTTCTTGTCTCTGTCATTAAAATATTTTGATGACCCTTAAGCTAAAATTATAATATTTTAAACTCTTGAAAATTTATTTTCAATAATCACAAAAATTAAAACATTTTTTGTTTATTTTTCAGTAACTATAACAGTCACAATCACTTTATTTCTTAATTACTATATTTCAAATTGTTGTAACAACCCTTTTAATAAATTAAACATGATTGTTACATCATGACAACCTGTATATACCATGTATTTTTTCAAATAAGAAATAACCAGAAATACTTTTCCTTGAGAGCTTGTTGGTTTTTTTCTTCTATTCCAGCTATTTCTATGTTGTCATCTTCTGTTGAGAAAGAACTTGTTGAATCTTAGAGGGTATCCTACTATTATGGAAATATCCTTAAGGATAATGCTCAAACACGCCTCAAATGATTAACCAGGGGTATAAGTGTCTTCTTGATTTTATAGCATAATAAAATTAACTTAATTACTCTTCAAATAATAAATTTTATAATTGTTATAAGAGAATTTATTTCTTTTGAGTTTTTGAAATACAATACAATGACAAGTTTATCCTTTAAATATATATAAAAAAATTAAGTCATGGGACCAAGACCTTTTGGTCCTTTTACTTTGGTTTTTCTGCTATTACTTAGTTCATTGATGATAATTTGGTAGCATGTGAAAGACATCAACGTGCTTTAGGTAGAGTGTGTGGTACCTCATGGTGGCAAGGAATGTATTTTGTGGTGTTGTTGAATGAATCGTCAAATTCTTGTCTTGTTAGTGTGGCGCGAGTCGAAGGTGGTGGCATGATTTAACATAATTGAGCTTATTTTTTTCTTTCTTCTCCTCTAAAAATTATAGATTGACCCTCCTAATTGTTGTTATTTTAGCTCTAGTTCTTCTTCCTTTAATTTTTTTATCTTAGTCTTCTTGTAAAAGTTTTAATTGTTTTCAATTTTATTATTTAATCTCAATTTGTCATATATTATTATTTTTCATAATTTCTCTTTATTCTTTTTCCTTAATCCTTTTGTAAAAGTTTTATTGGTTTTTAATCTCACTTTAATCAAATTTTATGGTATATTATATTTTTCAATTTGATCCTCATTCTTTTATCTTTTAACAAAGTTATTTTTTTTTTCAATTTCTCCCTCCAATTAAAACTTGTAGTTACCCTCTAATTTACTTATTATTATCTTTTTTATTTTTTAACTATTATTTTTCTTATCCTTTAATATGATCACTTTTGTTTTCTTGATTTCATCTTTTAATGTTTGATTTGTTTGAGGTTGGACTTTGAGTTTCCCACCCCCTTCATATATGGTGATTTTAGTTTAATGACTCAGGTCACGGGGTTGAAAAGCTAACGAGAGTTGAAATATTTTTTTGATTTATTATATTTTTTTATTTTATCATTCAATATTAATTTTTTTTTTAAAATAATTTTGTAGTTTTCTTGTATTTTTTATCAGGTCATCATAACCTCATGAGTTGGATCTCCAATTTAGCGGGTTAACCCAGACTAAGTTATTTGAGGCTAGGTCGCTCTTGATTGGTCATGTTACATGTCTATATTGTTTACTTAATTTTTCTATTTCATAATTAATTGGTTAAAAATCAAATAACATTTTTTTTTCAAACTCTTGAAAAAGATTAATGCCAACCCTTAGCGTGGGTCCATATTTCTTGTAATTCCGAATTTTGTAGGTGCTTTAAAGTTTAAACTAATGTTGAAATTTCTTGGTAGTCCAATAATTTCGAATCTTGGAATTGTGATTTAAAACAATGATGTGAAAAGGGATGTTTTTCATTTATATTATTTAGTGGAAAGAATGTTTTATGCTTTTATACAAGTGGATGCTTCCAATTGCTTCATGTCGTTTATTGATTTTTTCAATATGTAAGCAGTTTTTGTTGAGTGAAACTTATGCTTTCCACTAATGGTTTATTTGAGAATGTGACGAGGTTGTTTTTTAAAGTATTTTTTATTCATAAATATATTAAAATGATATTTTTTTATTTTTTTAAAAATTATTTTTGACATCAACACATAAAAACGATCTAAAAATACTATATTTTTTTTAATTTAAAATAAAAAATAAAAATAAATTTTTTTCATATTTTTCAAAAACATTTTCCAAATGTATTCCCAAACACCATTTTATAGTGTTCAAGGATCTTTGCCGAAGCCAGACAAATAAGATCGAGTTGGACAAAATATTTGTGTTATAAACATTAAAATATTATAATTGTAAATTTAAAAACTCCTTTTATTTTAAATAGTTCGTGTTTATCACATGTGAAATAAATATTAAAGATATAGGCATAAATAAAAATCAAGCAGATATGTGAAAAATATCAAAAAAAAAAAAAAAACTTAATTAAATCAAATATCCAATAAAATATAAAGGCTCCCTCCCCGGCCTTTTTAGTAAATAAAAAATAAAAAATCATCGCAATGTCTCATTTGATCTCTGCCCAACTCACCCTGCCCACCCTCTCCTTTTATGTAAACGTCCCTCTCCTATGCCGTTTTCCTAAACCTTCTTATCTACCATTTTATATCCTCATCCAAACACGTAGATAAGGTTGAACCCAAATGCAGAAGGTTATATCTAAAAACATAAAAAATAATAATGTAAAATAAAAAAAAATCTTTCTTTTTTCAAAAATCTTTTTAAAATACTTGTGTTAAAGGCAAAAAAGATGGGGATATTATGGTATTTAGACAACCACGTGGCATCATGTAAAAATAAATTATTATTATTATTATTATTATTATTACAACCACGTGGCATCATGTAAAATAAAATATATATAGTGGTCTAAAATTCATTTTATCTCATCAGAAAAACTTTTAAGCAACGGTTCTAATTTATTGAACTCTTAAATATATATTCTTTGTTGGCACAAACGTTCGCCGCTTTATCTTTTTTCACCAAAGAAAAACACCCGTCACTAAAAAAAAGACGCTTCTCAGCCATCCAATCTTATTCCTTCCTTTATAAAACTTCGGTGCCATCTATGAATATATATTTTTCTCTCGAAGAAATTAAAAAAAGAGCTAAATCGTCTTGGATAAATACTGTATTAATAGACATATATTATTGTAGATTGTAATAATATAATTATTATTTTACCTCTCAGTGTGTTAAAAATAACTTCTGACCTCGGGAGTATTTCAGACTTTTTCACAAGACCGATTGATATTCATTGGTTGTTTGGGTGTATTTGTGTCTTTTTCGGTATTTTTGCAAAGTAAACTATGGGTTTACCCCTGCCAACAAACAACAAGCAATTGACTACCCAGTGGTGTTTTCGTTGTTTTACACTATTATAAACAATAAAATAATCATATTACCCTCAAATAAGACAAAAATCAAAAGTAATCGGTGGAGGTGATTCTGGTATTTCTAAATAGCAAAACTACGGACATACCCTCCAAAAAGACAAAACTCAGGCGTTGACTTCAAGGGTGTTTAGAAAATTTTAGATTTTTAATTTTTTTCTATAGAAAATGTAGACGCGTCTGCTGGACACGCCGACAATTTTCTTCTTTACACGCACTTTAGGCGGCTCGTGCGGCACCTTGCGATGGTGAAAAATATTCATCTAGCGTCTTACCGTGAGCGCTTTTATTTTGTCTTCCACATGTTGACGTGCGTGTCGTTTCACGGTGGCCAAAGAAGTGACGGTGGTCGGTTAATTATCGATGTCCCGTTTTCTTTCTCTTGCAAATGTAAAATACAGGTTGATTCTCTTTGTTTATGATAGTTTCATTCCAATCGTTTTACTTGTTAGATTATTAAATGGGCTCAGTGGTCCTGCACTGTAAACTTGAGCCATTATATGAATATGCTAAATAATTTTAAAATAAAATTTTAATCTTAAAAGTAAATAAAATCTGCTTTTAATTTAACTTCAAGGATATTCATTAACTATTTTAAATAAAGCTGCGAACACAATTTGTATGACAAGTCAAGAATCAACTTAACCATTGTTTTCAATAATTTTCGACAATTTGGGCTACAAGAAATTACTTTTATAAATCCGACATGGTGCCCGGAAAAACAAAAGAGAAGGAAAATACATGGTTCTTAACCCATTTTTGTACTTTTTCTATTTTCTGTAAACTTAATACATGGCATTGGAAAATGATTTATAGATTAATCGCCAAATATAACAAATATAGAATGGAAAGGAAAAAATAATGTGGCCATAGAGATTTTACTATTCACCTAAACAATGTAATTCCCCTTTTGCCCTCTTTTAAAAAATCAATGCTATTGAATTGATTTTGAAGATAAATTAATATTTTTATTTTGTCTATTAGTCGTTATAAAATTTAATTGGGATAACTCAATATGTTTTTCCACAATACAACTACAGAATTGTCTTTTTATTTTTATTTTTTAATAAACTACCATCTATTATCATTTTGCCCTTTTCTTATGGGTAGCACAGTCCAATTACAAAAATATCCTTAAAATGCAAACTTTAATGAAGGTTGAACTGCCTTTCAGGGGTTATTTTGTCTTTAGATTCAAGTTTTTTCTTTTGTTATAATCATATTGATTTAGGAGCATGTTAATAATTTAATAAATTTAAATATTATCACACAAATAAAGTTTATTGACACATGCATTGCATGCGTCAGAATATGAGATGCCTTTTAACTTTCAAAGAATGTGTCAAACAGATAATGTTTTTTTTTTTGGTTTTGCCTTTTCTTTTCTTTTCTTTTTACCTTATTTATAAGATAATATTTATTTTATTTTATCTTTTAATATTGTTTTTTGATTTGTGTCCTTCAATTTTATACCTGTTAGATTTGATTTTTATTCTTTTGATGGTTGATTGTTTTGTTTTAGATGATTTTTGGAATTGATCTTCCTTTTTTTGCAATGTCATCATCTTTTAATTCACCCTCTATGTGACTTGATCCACATTCCTTTATATTGCATTTATTTTTTCATTTGGAAACTTTTTTTGTGATTTTATCTTTCCATATTAAATTGGTTGAAAATTAAGATTTTTTATTCAACCTAGGTACAAGATTTCATAGGTTGTGAGTTTGAAAGATTAATCAAGAATTAGGTAATTTTACCTAGTTTTCTTGTTGTTGTTTTTTTTATAATATTTGCCTTTTAGTTTTGTCACTTAACATTTATTTATTTCTTAGATTTCATTTTCATGCTTTAATTGGACTTGAGGTCAATTGATGCCTAACTAAAAGCAAGATAAGGGAAGGAAAAAGAAATTGTTAGATTGTTCAACCATGTTAAGCCATTATGGTTGTGCCCATTTCCCGGGTCATCAATTTAACCGATTAACGCAGGTTAATAAAATATGTGTTTAGTTTTTCATTTTGCGGGGTCAATAAAATATATCATTATCTTTTCAATTCACTCTATAATTATTATTTTTGCGATTTAATTCTTTGACATTTTAGGTCTGTTTGACAATGTATTTCAAAAACACTTTAAAATAATTGAAAATATTTATTCTTATTTGTTTTGCTTTAAATTAATTATTTTTAGTGTTTTTAGATCATTTTGATGTGCTGATATAAAAAATAATTAAAAAAATAAAAAAATATCATTTTGATGTATTTCTAAATGAAAGATATTTTGAAAATTAATCTCAACTATGCACTTAAACAGACCCTTCATTGTTTCACAATTGAGTTAGGGTTAGGTATGGATTAACCCATAGATGAAAATAATTTGTCTTTTTAACTAGATTGTCATTAGACAAGGAGACTGGTTTGTTATTGACTTCTTAGGTCAAACAGGTCACACCAATATTTTTTATCAATATAAATGATTGTTGATTAATTAAATTTGATATACTAGTGAAGTTTTTAATTTTTATTTAAAATATTTTATAACATGCATAAAATCTTATAACAGTCTTATTTTTTTAATATAGTTTTTGAATTTTTTGATACATGCCGTATTGAAACGTTAACCACGTTTAATCTAAAAGGAAATTAGAGTTTTATGTACCGCTTCTAGCTAATTTTGTGATAAGAAATCGTGGTGATCACGACATCTCAAGTTCCTTGAATTGGACTATTATTATTGTTGTTGTATAAACTAAAACTTTTTTTTATGTCAAGAAACCCCACTTCCGGAAAACGCAATTTCGAGTTCAGATGAGCGAGTAAAACTCCGGTTGTCCTAAACTCTTACAAGGGGTGCACGCTCTAACTCGAACTCTAGATTTGCTGTGCAGATTGCAAGCCCTCTGTCATCACGCCCCGCTCCTTGAGAACGTATAAACTAAAACGTTACCTCACAAAACACTATTTATTTGTCATTGTTTTTTTTAAATAATATATATTTGTAATTTTATATTTCAATATTTAATTTATTGAAGATTGTACTTCATAATTTATAGTCGTTTGCTTTAAACGTGGTTAGCGCGGTCTCATATTTTATGTCACGGGTCTAACGGGTTGACTCGATTGACTTATTTTTTATTTTTTTTTTTAATTTTATCATTTACTACTAGGTTGATTGAGAATTAAACATACTAATTTATTTTGATTTGATTTTATGAGGTTATCTTGGTTATATGACTAAGTGACAAGCTATAAGTTTCACAAATGATATACTTTGGTCATTGAACTTTAATAATAATGTGAATTATATAATCGTGGTTCCTCAATATTTTTTAAATTTAACTTTGGTGCAAAGTTTATTTTTATTATTTTTTTGTCCCTTACTCAGAGAGGAGAGTGGCAGAAAGATAAACATACCGTTGATACTTGATATCGATTTGAGGCACCAAAATGAATGAACTTTGTGTCAAATTGTTCTATTTGATTATAGGAGTTCATATTAGGTATTTTTACCTTTAAAGTTCATGAAAAAACGAATCTGGACTCGAGTTGATTTTTTTATCTGGGTTAATTTTGATTTTCAAGGCAATCTTTTGGGTTTTTTGAGATCATGAATAGATTTATCATGGTTTTTAAAGTGATTTGTAGGTGTTTGGGGTTCAAATGAATTAAAAAAATGGTTTTTTGGTTAAAAAAACACTTAAGCATTGATTTTCCATAGAATACATGCTATTTGCCTCAAAAAGAGACGCAAATTCAACGAAAAAAGCTAGTTTTTTTAACGAAGGATTCTTATCTGAACAAAGAAAAGATCATGTTGCTAGTATTATTATTAGAATGTGTGAGGGCTAGCTCATGTATACTTCCAATATTGATGATGTTCAGTGGCATCTATAAATCTTGTTGTAGAATCATTTGATGCACCTCACGGTAAGTTTAGAGTGATAAAAGCATATGAAAAAAGGGAAAGGCACCAGTGCAGCACAAGTTTGTCAATTCCGTTTTGGTTGATGCTTTATTGGAATATAATGTTTCTGTTTTGAGGGTGTTTTGATGTGCCGTTTTGGGGTTGTACTGTTTATGTATATATGTATATATAATTAAATATATTAATTCAAAAAAATTTAGTTCAAATCCAAAAGTAAAATTATTTATAATTGTGCAATTTAATCTTAAAAAAGACTCAATAAAATGATTTTTCTGAACAAAATTATGAACATATATAATATTATGAGAATGTTATCATTAATCTCGCAAGGTCATAACATTTTCTGAATGCTCTGAAATTTTAACATAATATATATAAATATGTCAAGAGACTCCTTGTAAAATTTCATCTTAATCTAACGGTCGGATTAAGAGATATGATAGATATTATAAAATTATTTATTATTTTAAAAAAAATTATTTGGTCAAAACAAAATGGATGGAATGAAACCGAAAAGTTTTGGCCGAAATTTAGATGAAATTTCCGAAACGGATCAAAATTTTAAATGAGATAAAAACTACACCGTTTTATCTTTTTTTTTAACGATACAAAACACCCAAATAAAATGAAATTAACTGGCGTGGAGCATTGATATCAACTCCCAGGCCGTCAGGGATCATCCTAAAAATTTGAGAAGCATTTAATGTAAAGAGAATGCCGCCGTATAGCTCCTAAATCTGAGAAGAATTTTCCGAAAAGCAGACAAAATCCTTAAAATAATTAGGTATCGTGACTTGACTAATCGTTGTTAAATCCCCTCTTTTCAGTGCCGGGACTCCATTGATTACTTTCAGTCCTCAATATTCTTACCTTCCTCTGTAAACAACTCTATAATATTTCATTAGTCATCTTTGGATCACGAGAAACACTCTAAAGTCATTCTCACTTGCAAGTCATCTGGGTTACTCTTGCGACAAAATTCCTCTCAGCTTTTCAGCCTGTGATTATATGAATTTGTTGCTGTTCTCCATTAATTAGCAGTCAAATCTACTCGGCGTTGGGCTAGTGTTTCATTCATGATAGCTAGAAATAGTTTTTTTTCCCGTAAATGGAGTTGGAAAAACTAAAAATCGCAAGAAAATGTCAGCATATAGCAATCTACCAGAAAATAAAAAGGCAATTGCTTCTGTAAAAGGAAAGTAAAAGATTCACTCATAGGAATCGTTGTTGTATTTCCCATTTAGAGATTCGAGAAAAAGCTGAATAAAGAACAAGAAGTTGCTTCAACATGAAACAATGGATGCCCACAAAAGACTAACATCACATTCTCAAGCAACCACCGATATTAACTTCACTGCCCAGCAATATAATACTACTAGCTAGCACGTTGTTGTTAAGCAAAAGAAACAGAGATACCATGGAGGAATTTGTAGCTCAAAATCTTTGCAATGGTAGCAGAGAAGCGAGGATTCAGGCTGCCACTCAGCTTGGAAAACTTAATGCTAAGCAAAGGCATAAGCTGGCCGAACGAGGAGTCGCTGTTCCTTTGATTTCAATGCTCCAGTCTCAAGATTATGAAGCCATTGAAGCTGCTCTGTTTTCCTTGCTCAGCCTTGCCTTTGGCAATGAAAGGTTAGTCTACTGTTCCTTTTCAATTCTTTGCAGATTTATTTATTCAATGTAGTCTTCTTTGTGGGAGCAACAGAATGTAGCAGAATCAGGAGAAAAGATTTTGATAGATGATTATTTTTTTCAGAAACAAGATCCGAATCGTGAAATTGGGGGTGATTCCTGTGCTGCTAGAGCTCCTCCAGAGTCAGAACGAGTCACTGATGGAACTCATAATCGCAGCTTTCCTAGTCATATCTTCTTGCGGGGCGAACAAGCTCGCAATAGCGGCTTCTGGGGCTATCCCTGTCCTTGTTAAGATCCTCGGAGGAGAATATGATGACACGAACAGCATTAGCATGCAGGCCAAACTCGACGCTGTAGCGACACTCCACAATCTCTCAAGTTGCAGCCAGATTATTCCATCAATAGTCTCCTCCGGTATAGTTTTTACCTTGCTCCACCTTCTTCACAGCTGCGAAAAGTCATCGGAGTTGGTTGACAGGGCAATGGTACTCCTCGAGGATATCATCGCTTCGTCAGAGAACGCACTGGTTCAAACTTCCGGCGCTGGAGGTGCAATTCGGGCATTCGTAGAGACAATTGAAGAGGGTTCTCCCCCATGCAAGGAGCATGCGGTGGAGATTCTCCTCCTCATATGCCAGAGCTGCAGAGATAAGTACAGAGGATTGATTTTAAGGGAAGGTGCCATGCCAGGTCTGCTTCAGTTGAGCGTGGATGGAACATTCAGGGCCAAGGAGAAGGCTAAACAGCTGCTGCTGCTTTTGAGGGACCGTACAAGTCATCGGGCAAGATCTAAACAATCAAAGCATGAGCTTGTAGAGCAGATCATGCAAGAAATTGACGCAGAAGGAGAGAAAGTAATGGGAACAAAAACACTTAGGCTGGTAGAGGATATGATTGCAAAGCTCAGTACATGACATGGAATTGATTCTTAATTTATACATTTTCAGAGTTTTGTTTTAGGTGGGAATTCTGTGTGTGTGTATATATATAATAGGGGCATTGATTGGCTCAGGAATGGAGTGCTTTAGTCTTACTTTCCTTGGGGAATTGATGGGCTCATCTATAAATACATACATGATAAAAAAAAAATATATAGATTAGTCAGAATAATTTCTTCAAGTATCTGAACTTGCTGTTGATTGCTTTATCTGATGCTGGGAGTGAAGAGACTAGAAAAGGGATACATGGATCTTAAAATTCCAAAACCTGACAATTTAACCGAGTGAAAATCCACAATGAACTTGAAAATATGCCTAGAACTGAACTACAACATTGAAACAGAAGGTAGGATCGGTTGGATCGAATTGCATGACTCATACTCTAGATGCTGTATCTGAAACAGGGAGCTGGATCTCAGATGGCTTCACTTCTTTACCACCATGTTTAGGAGTAGATTTGTAGTAGAAGGCGTAGAGAACGAGCTGGAGAAGACCAAAGAAAGCTCCAAGACCATTGCTGACCTGCAAGATCACATCGATGCATGTGGTTAATTAATGAGGTCAGTTTCGTTTTTGATTCAGACCAGCCTCGCTTAAGAACATTTGCAGATATTGAATTTACCAGGATGAAGATATCAAATTTGATGAGAGCATAAGCTGTCCAGACACATCCATTCAGGAAGTTGGCCAATGAAAGGTATAATGGCATAAATTCCACACTCTTTGTAGTCACAACCTTTTTCTGTGGATATGAATAAGAAAGTAAGACAAATATTATTTTTCTGATAAGATATGAATCGGGCCATGCATGCCTGATGGAGTCGGATGTGAAGATCGAGAGACTTACGACTATAGTGAGAGGCGAAGCGTACATCAAAATGTTGAAAATGTCACAGAAAACTCCCACAAAAAGAATTCTTTTCTCATGAGTGTGGAAAGCTAGCAGAGTGATCGCAACAATGGCGGCCATAAAAATTACTTCGCCAAGAAGCCCGAGAGAAACCTTCTTCTGGTAAAACAAGAAAGAAGAATGTCACCACCCGAAGCTGGAACTTGAAAATTAAGGGAAGAATCTGAAACTTACCCGACCCTTATTCTGCCTGTCAAAAAAGCAAAAAATGCTCAAGTAGATCAGCTCCAGCACCAGACCAACACTGTTAATCGTCACGACAAGAATGCTGTCTGGTTTAATTATCGGGAGTCCGTAGAAAATCCAGAACAAGCAGTTCAGCACCGCCGCCACGTAAGGATAAGGTTGGAACTCTTGCACATCTTTCTTCTTACAGATGCGGTAGAATGTCGGACTGCATCCAATGATTTGTACAAAAGTTAACCAGTCGAGCACATAGCAGTAAACAATCTAATTTAATCAGCATAAGGATATGGTTTCTGTATATTGCTTGATGAAATGATTTGCAAGTTTTTCAATTTCAGAAAATAAAACCCCCCAATTGGAAAAAAGAAAAAAGAAAAAAGAAATATGCAGCTCATCCCATCCCTGGACGTCATGATATTGAAAAGCTTATTTACTCTTAATTTGTATACATGCATGCAATAAATGGACTTGAATGTAATTTTTATAAATAAATGTACACTTATACATGCACCCATAAATACATTGAATATGCATATAATTATAAAAGGACATGTAGGGTCTGAGATTTTACACTGGAGATAAAAATAGGCCGAATGAGATGACATTCCCTGCCAAAAAAGGAAAAACAAAAAAACAAAAGAGTTACGAAAAGGAGAATAAATTAAGTTATATTAATTTAATTTAAATAAACAAACTATCGATTTTCTTATAATGATTTTTGTTAAGTTATAAGTTCTGATTATTTAATTTCAAGATTAAAAAAATAAATCAGTTTTATAATATCATCAATTTTGCGTGACATGATATTTTAAATACACAAACCCTTTTTTTCCTACCTTCACCGCGTCGCCTTCAATGAAAAATAATTTAATTCATAAACAGAAAAATAATTTAATTAAATCTCTCTCTATTTTACTGCGTACATCTCCTTTAATTTCTTCATTATATTCAATGGAATTAAAGAATTTAAATTCCCTAGCAAGTCATGTTTTCCTTGAAGATAGCAAAATCCGATAACGCACACACGAAAACTTTTCCAAACTTTATTGTAAAATTAGAGAGAGGGGTAGATTGGATGAACAACATGGATGTGGTGGCTATATATACAAGGAATTTATATATATATACACAAGTTAATCTCCACTGGGACGTCAACAATGCCTGTTAAGAACCTTAAAGAAGATTCATAAAACGTTATAGCAGAAAACGAAAGCTAAAGATAAGATTTAAAACTTTAAACCCAACAAGAATGTGTGTGTGTGTGTGTGTCTATATATATATATATATCAAAACTGTACGAGAAACATGAGAGAAACAGTGAAACCCTAGCTAGGTTGAAGAAAGAAAATATACCGATAATCCCAACAGCGTTACGAGCAGTTTCAGCAGACACCATCTTAACAGATTTTAATAATCTCAGGGAGACTTTATCAGAGATAGAGAAGAGGATGTACTGGGATATGCATGCATACATACATTTATATATATATATATATATATATATATATATATATATATAGAGAGAGAGAGAGAGAGAGAGAGATAGAGATAGAAGCGAGGCCAAGTAGATGAGTTTTAGCAGAAGTAAATAACTGATAGGATAAGATACTCTGATGATTTGTTTTAATATAATTACTACAAAAATTTAAATATCCAATGAGGAAATTCTATATATATAGACCCTACTTCGTTGCCATGAATTTCTCTCATAAATATTTTCCACCCCTTCACGTCATTAATCGTCCCTGCTGGATGAGCTGTGTTTTGGGATAAACACGTACGATAAAAGCATTGTTATTAAAGCACTGAAATCAATTTAAATATATATATATATATATATATATATATATATATATAAAAACATGCAATATAATAAAATAAACAATGAAAATTATAATAATTGAGTGACAACAATCTTATTAACTTTATAATTACATTCCACTCATTGATCCTCTCAACAACACATCAATTTATAATTAATGCTAATAGTATAAAAAACCATAATAAATATAAATTAAGATGAATTTGAAATAATAATGAATAAATATAATAGGAAAATGATGTACGAAAATATCTAGATATCGATATATACAATATATAATTTTATACTATATATTTATATTAGAGAAATTATACATATACACTCCTTCGTTCCCAAGAATTTCTCAAATAAATCCACGTATATTTTTTCACCCCTTCACGTCGTTAACTCTATCTGCTGAGTGAGGTTTGTTTTGGGATAAGCACGATTAAAGCATTGTAATTAAAACACAGGAAAGTTTATAATTCTCTGGCACTGATTGGTCATCACTCCTGAGTCCTGAGTAGACGACTCCTTTATCAATACTCCATCATCATTAAATGGGTTTTTTTAATATATATATATATATATATATATATATATATATATAGCAGCATCATTTATGGATTTTTTTACCTAATTAATATGCCATATATATATATACCTAATTAATATGCCATATATATATATAACAAAAACAAATAAAAATATTGAAATTAAATGCACTTACCAAGAAAACGAAAAACAATATTGAATTTAAATATACTTCATTTGGGTTAAAATGATTATCATAATTAACCTTTTACACCATTTAATAAATTAATTAATAATTCTCGCTTTTCCACATATATTATACTCTTGGGAATTTGTTTAACAATTGAATGCACAATTATTAAGATATTAAAATCTAATCGAAAATTAACATGGAATGTGTGGGTGATTGAATCCTTAGAAGGAGGCATCCTCTCATGTTCCACATTTAAATTTAAATCATTGAATGAATATATTGCATGATGAAAAATAAAAACTTAAGTCCTTATATTTTATGGATAGTGCTAAATTTTATAATAACACATATTATTAATAGAATAAACTTTCATATTGTTCATCATCATCCAAACCACACATAGAAACAATCATTTTATCTTAAATTCCATTACCAAATATAATTGTATCTCCATCTTCTCTTTTATTTTATCTTCTTTATCTCGATTGTTTTAGTCTTAATATTTATCATTTCAACTAAAAATAAATCCTTTATATACATATTACAACCGTTATTATTAGTGAAAATAAAAATAATCTAACACTATCCATTTTTATTTTTTTTAATTATTCTAACCTAATTTGAATCATTGAGTTATAAAATAATGGCAAGAATTAGAACATAATATATTGTGCACATACTCTTCTTTTTTTCTTCCTTCCTTTTGATTACGTTTTGTTCTTGACCTAGAGAGTTTTGATTTTAATAATATGAGTTTTCTAAAACATGCACAAGGAAGCAGGTTAAGAAAGTTAAGAAATTCTATAAGGGTCATCACCTACTCAAGTAAATTCAAACTTTAATATAAGAGTTTTTCAATTTAACTTTTGTTCCTGGTTTAGATAGTTTTTTTTAATAACAAGATTTTTGTAAAATACTCACAATGAAATAGGTTAAGAAAGTAAAGAAACTCTATAATTCTCTAAGTGAAATAAATTCTAAAACTTCAATACTGCAATTGTTGTACCAAACTGCCAGCATTACACCGCATCAAGTATTGTCATTTATGAGATTTTTTATTCCTCTTATTTTATATTATAAACTATTATTTCTTAATTCATTTTCATTTTAAATAGTTGTAGATTGGATGAATGAAAAATAGATTACTTTCTCCTTCAATGAATAAAAAGAATTCATATTTATTGGATCAATTATTTGATTGCTTATATTTCCAATTGATATACTAGTATACTTTATTTGTTTAAAAATACAAAGTCAAAGAGAATTATTAATATACATATCAAGTATCACAAAATTGGATATCCTCGTGTCTTTCAATTGTTAGGGCTTCAAATACAAGGGGAAAAAATCTTAGATGTTATATTGATGACATATACTTTCAATTTTCACTTTAGATTTAGTCAAATAACTCATTGGATTATTATTTTCAATTAGTTGAGTTATTTTTTTTTATAATAATGAATGGATTTAGTTAAACAAAAAAAAACAACATTAAATTTATAAAGAATAAAGATACATCATGTATAAAAGAAAACAAATATTTAAAATGGAAAGAAAATTAATCATGCTTTATCCCTTTGTATTTGACTTTTATTTCATAATATAATAGTTTCTTAATTTGTTTGCATTTGTTATTATAGACATTAAAATTTCAACAAGTCTTGTTTATATATAAACAACAAATTAATCAAATAAAAAATAACAAGATCATGCATACAAGCCCACAACAATAAGAAAAATCAAAAGAAGGACAATAAGTCTAGACTAATAACCAAACACAAATACATGGAAGTTCTTCAAAGAAATTTAAGTCCGTCAAGGAAAAAAAATATCAAAGTTCTTTTTATCATCAAATCAAGTCAAGTCAAGATATCACATTATTAAAATTTCTAGACTCATGTAAATAATCTCTATCAAGTCAAGTCTTTCATCAAGTCAAATAAAGTCCTTTATCAACTCAACTAAAGTTACGATCTCACACAATTAAAGTTTTTAGGCTCGTGTAAATATCTTTTTATCTGAAACATGATATAGATATGATAGATAATTAAATTTGTGTACACGAAGAACACTTTAAGAGAGTTTCCAATTTTCTCGTTATCAAATTTATTATTGTAGTTTTGATACCATTTCGTAGTGTATTTACTTAATACATAAAACAATTTATGTATAAATTTCAATCATGCCCAGTGGGACCCTCTTTTCCTATCATCTCTCTAGTCAACAAATCTACTATCTAAAATATAAAACATGGAGTGCATAAGCAATTCTCCAATCAATTCTTAAAATGTTTACAAGGATGTTTTGCCAGCCACTTGCCTAAGAACTCAATTTGAAAAGTCTAAATTGGTTTCAATACTAAGAATATTCTCTGAAAGAGAAAAATAGAGATTTTTTTCTCAAAATATGAGTTTATAAATTCTCACTTTCCAAATCTTCAAAAAGGGATTGAGATTACACCATATGAATCAAATTAAATCATGTGATTGAAGTCTAGATCTTATTCTATGAATTTTTTTTTAAAAAAGAGGGAGATTACTCATCCTTGTCCAACTCTAACTTTGACTTTCAAATCCAGTTGTCATCATCGGGGCATCATTTTTTTAAGATTATGTCCATCAAATATATTTGGAAATGGAGGAGATGAAAAGAACTATCAAGGAAAAGAATGTTCAAATCACCATGTTGATGAGCTAACTAGAAAAACAAAGTCCACATGATGAAAGCTCCTAAGGGATTGGAGATATGTCTAGGAATAGTACTCATCGAGATCCTTTTGACAACCAAGATACTCCTAAAAAATAACAAAAAGAACAACAACATAAGAAAAAAACAATGCAAATTACCTTTAAGGACAATGATGGATCATCCGTGGGATTATTTACTCTCTAATAATTGTAAGATTTGATTGTTAATACTATTTGTGCTCGATATAGAGGTGCTTCCCAGTCTTCCCTTGTGTAAGTCAAGTTATACACTAAACGTATCAATGAAATAAAGATGTCACCAAACTATCAACATTCAAAGTTTCAACAAGGTAAAGGTAATCTAAAACAATATATTGCTCATTTTATTAAGACTTATAACAATGCATGAATCTATGGAGACCTAATGGTGAAGTAGTTTGTTTGGTCCCTAAAAGAAGTAACCTTTAACGGGTACACTAAGATTCCTACTAAGAACATAGGTAGTCAGAACCAACTGAAACAAGAGTTATTGACTTGTTTTTATAGCACTTGGTGAATTTTAAGATTGTTAGAACTTGTTGCACTAAGCAAAGAAAAGAAGAGCCAATATTTTTAGTTTTGACTAATAGGAAATAAACTGGACCCAAAAAGAGCATAGATATAGCATCCATCTATTTTAGTAGAGGAGATTTGTCAGGGGTCAAATTGCATGAGAAGCACAAAAACAACGAGTTATCTAAACTAGACAAGAGATTTTGATAGCTATGTCGATAGTGGTAGAAACTGGCAAGTAGTTTGAGTAACAACGGATCTATAATAGCATAAATATGGATAATGGATTGCCTAAGTTAGGTAGAAAACACAATAGTTTCAATAATATATGTATGGTAGTTACACAACAGTGTTGTGGGTAGTATTTATGGTATAATATTAAGTAGCTATAATAGTTAGGAGTATAAATAGTTATAAGAGAACATGATTAGATCATGGGAACATGGATAGACATACATAAGGCATGGTTGGAAATGCTTTTGATGTCACTAACTTCATAGGATAAGAGAACATGATTAGATCATGGGAACATGGATAGACTTACATAAGGCATGGTTGGAAATGCTTTTGATGTCACTAACTTCATAGGAATATGGGGGGAATTCCTCACTAAATTGATGAAATAAGGACCACTATGTTTATGGGAAACAAGGGAGCAAACTATTCAAGTAATATTGGAAATAATGGAAAAGTTTCTTAGTAACCTCTTTGTAATAACTCTACAAATAGGCTATAATGTTTTTTTTTTGTAAATTTGTTTGTGCATTTTGTTTTCTTTATACTTATGAGTTTCCACTTGCTTACTACTTGTGAGAGTGGAAAAAATCTATTATATAGGAGGACACTTATTTGTAGGTAAACGTGGGTGAAAAGATTGAGGAAAGGTTGATTCTAATAGGATTAGATTGCTACAAAGTAGAAGATTTTGAGAGAAAAATTCATCCATTTGAGATGGATATGAATTTAATGGTGACTTTTTTCACATCTCAAATTAGATGTGGTAGTTATGAATGAGATTAAGATCTTTATGTTCGAGTGATGTTTTTTTATTCAATAAGAAATGTCCTCTAATCAACTTATATATTGGTAAAAAATAAAATAAAAAAAAGATGATTTCAAGGGTGCATCCTCTATAATTTCTTTTAAAAAAAAAAATCTAGAAACTAGCCCAAAGATTTAACCTAGAATGTCAAGAAATGAAGCATAGTAGAGTGAGATTTAATAAATAAACAAATGTTAAAAAGTCAAAAGAGTGACTTCTCTTTATCAATCTCTATAATTAATCCTTTTCAATTAGTTTATTTATTTATTTTAAAATCATTAAAAATGAATTTGTAGAAAATAAAAATATGAGAAAATTGTATTGATTAACAAAAATATTATTATGTAATGTTATACATATTATAAAATACATAGAAGTAAATTAAATACAATCATAAGATATTTGATTTTCTTTCATAACTAGATCTTCAATCGGTCTTGATTATTTATTTAATTAATTCATTTCTCCGTTGACTTATCCTCAAATCCATAAAGATTTAAAGTAACCAATATAAGTTTCACATGCAAGAGAGAATTTGATGTTGGTGAGATTAATAAAAAAAGAAAACTGTTGTCATCAATGGTTAAACTAATATAAAATAAGAATAGCAACAAACCTCTACACATCTTTGTCCCAAGTATAGATGACAATTACATTCAAATTTGATAATTACCACCCTAATTATATTGAAAACAATTATAAATAGTTCATGTAAAACCTAAAAGAAAAGAAAAATCAGGTTTTCAATTGGGTAATAGATAAGACTATTTTACTCACCTCAAAAGTCGACCCGCCATTTCTTACTTGACATCTCAGTCTTCTCTACCAATAACAGTCCACAGACTCACCCCTCTACTCAGTTCTTAGACTACTTTTATTTAGGTTACGGTACCGGCATTTCATGATTTTTTAAAATAATTTGTTTTTGTTTAAAATTAATTTTTTCAATTATTTTGAAATACTTTTTAAAAAATATATATATATAGATAGATGTTTTTCTTAAAAAAATATTACACTTGCAAATACCCTTTAAATAATAAAAACAACTGCGCAGCTGGGCATGCCTTTAGTCCTCTAACTCCACTCACCAGGCCACTAGCTCACCATATGCCCATCGGGCATCGGGTAAAGGTTCTCTTTAATAGATTGAATCTGTCTTACTACCTATTTGAAAGTATTTTATTGTTTTTAAAATATTTTTTATTTAGAAAAATATTAAAATAATATTTTTTAAAAATCAATTTCAACATCTACATATAAAAATAACCTACAAAGACTAAAAAATATTAATTTAAAATAAAATAAAAATATTTTTTTTTCTAAAATACTTTTAAAACAAAAGTAAAACAAGCACCTAAAATCACAAAAGTCGTCCACATGAATTAATATCCCTGCAGTATATTTCTAGCTCCATCAGAAGGAAGTTTTGACTTTCATCATAACGTTCAGAAAATCATAAATCTTGATTACCTTTTTGAATCCTAGTTATGGCATTAATATACTAGATCCGACAAAACAAAATCAAAACAGCTAAATTGAATCACGTATAAAAATAATGAATCACGCCTATGAAACAATCAATACACAAATTGAATCTAGAATATTTCATCTATAAATTCATAGTTGTTTTCGTTGATGAAGTATAAAAATAAAGCAGCACTTCTTTTAAATATATATAAAAACAATCAGTTAATAATAATAATAATAATAATAATAATAAGCATGAGGTGAGAGACCCTTAATGCTCCTTTTTCAAGGAGGGCAAGTTCCACCCTCCATCTTTATAGGGTGCACTTAAACCACCCCACTTCCCCAAATTGGGGCTGGGGTTAACTGCACCCTCCTAACATATTGCAAGTTCCACCCTCCCGCTAGTACCAAACACACCACCTTCTCAAGTATCGCACTTGAGAGTTACCCGGAGCCCAATAGTAAAAAGTTTCCGGCATCACCCGATTAATTAATTAAATCTATAGCAAGTCTCTGCGGGACCACATCACCTCAACCAAAAACAAAACAACAAATAATAATAATAATAATAAAGCACCCTTCAGTCGACCATTCACTGAACCTTGTAACAACATATAATCTGTAGAGATGAAGAAAATGACAAAAAAAAAAGGTGGGATCATGCTTCACTCTTATCCTGCTAAAATTTGGACTTCCCAACCCTGCTAAACAAGAATTATATATGCGATCAGTCTGCTAAAGATGAGCGTGTTTTGGAGGATTATTGTCTCAGCGATACATGATTTTGTTGCCGAGAGGAAGGAAATTCACCCGCAAGCATAGAATAATAGTGCATGGATTACAAGGCGTATTTTAGCCTGACCTTTTATAAACGCTATAAGCCACTGCAATAGTCGCTATTGCTCCAGCTACAGCAACTGCTGCAAGCACATCACTTTGCCCCACCGATCCTATCCACCTTGATAGTTTATCCAGCCCTTTCTTTCCATGCCCTTCAATTTTCTCCTCCAGTTTCTTTTCTTTAATTATCTCCGAACTTCCATCTCTGCAGCATGAAAAGCCATTAGCACCCTGGCAACAGCTAGCTACATTGTCCTTGCCAGCCTCAGCGGCCGTTTCTTCATGCTTTTTGCTCTTGGTCTTATCTTTTCCATTTGGAAGCTTTTGTTTCCCAACTTTCTCACCTTTTTCAAAAGAGAGCCCCAATTGGCCCCTGCATTTCAGTTTGAAAAATCAATGTTCTATCTTGTATTGATCATGCTCATGATGTCAGTGAAGCAATCAAATTTGGATATAAAGAACAAAAAAGAAATACGAATTTCCAGTGAATTGCATGTGACAAATCAAAATTTCACGCATAAAGACGAGGAAGTAAATTCACCAGCTCCTAGGAAGTTTTGCCAGCACATTGTGCAGCAGAAGGTTAAGAAAGCAGGTAACCAATCGATGCAATGTACAAACTTTCAATGAAAGCCATGTGCCAGGAACCACTTTATATTTAGCACTTTTAATGCCTTATTTTCAAAACATAACAGGGATAAAAGCTTTAAAATACAACTTATAATTATAGGGAATGGTTTCCAGAAAATCAATATCAGGAAAATAAAAAGGAAATGGATTTTGACTTGATTCAGAGAGGTAAAAGCATGTTCTTAAAACCACTTTATCAACTAATGGCTGACAAGAAAGCTAAGATGTCAACTAATTGTATGTTAATGAACAATTAAGGCTAGGAAACAATGGCCAGCAATTTAGATTAAGAGCTGCAAGTACTCACATTGTAAAGTAATCATCGACTTTAGAGACAAAAGACGTTTATTTAAAAATGTTTACATCTGGAACCAGATTAGTTTTAGTTAAAAAGGGAGTTACTTACATGTGTGATCCTCATACTATATTAGTTATGATACTTGGATCCCTCTGCCACTAAATTGATGCAGTGAGTCCATCCACTTAACTTTTCCATTTACATTTGGTGCTCTCTGTTTGAGACGCTGTTACTAATGAATGGCTGATATATAGGGTGAATGGTATGTATCCGGGTGATTCATTTTGACCTAATTTACATTTTCTAATAAAATGAAAAAAATAACAATAATAATTTTCAAAAACAAATTTACAGTTAGAAAAGGAAGAGTCAACAAAAAAGATTAAAATTTAATAGTAAATCTCATTCTAAACAAATTTGAAACTTTACAAATAAAAAAAAAATGGTTACATGAGAATTAAAAACCTGATCACAATTTAAGAACTCATTGCTTTTTAAGCTAGTAAAATGAGGAAGAAAAAAAAAAATTTAAACAGCAAACAACTGATATGCTTAAAAAAAAACTGCTTTATTCAATAAAAAAAGTTGAGTTTAACATCTGGATTAAATGGAAAAAAGAAAAACAGAGCAATGCAAACCAGCTTAAATAGACATGTAGGTTATTCATTTACCTCCCTAATCAAACACAAAAACAAGAAAACATCAACAATCCAAAGATTTACAGAAGTTTTTTCTACAAAATCTTGTTGGCATGCCAAAGAAGAATAAGATCATTGAGTTCTACACCTACACCAACAATAACAACAGCAGCAGCTACGTTTGTCAAGCAAGAACAAGCATATTGAGTTTGTTCCCTCAACAATGCCATTTACACCATGATCTCTCCTTCCATATCCAACCAAGTCTCATTTTTCCCAATCTAGTTTCCCAGTCCTAGAGTACACATAGCCCTCCTGTCATCTAAATTCTTAACCCAAAACCAATACCAAAAGTCACCATAAGCATTCAAAGTCAGTGTTCAAACATCATCTTCACCTGTATGTCTCTTAGATTTCTAAGTTCAACCATACAAAATCTTAAATTAAAACAACAAATTAACAATCATATACCTATCAAATGTATTTATCTGTGATGGGGATTTTAATCTTAAATACTTTCGCTGTTTCTTAATTTTAAAATTGTTTTGAAAACTGGATTTTTATGTTTATGTCAAAATCTCTCTTTTGTAAAACGAATGTTGAATAAAAGGGGGTATTATAACACCTCTACCACTCCTAGGTAACGGCATCTTAAATGGAAGGCTCCAATAGTAAATTGAAAAGATAGTTGAGGGACTTAACGCATCAAATTAGTAGTGGAGGGATTTAATGCATCAAACTAACATGGTATAGGGACTACGTGTGTAATTAACCCATAAATAATGAACACATTGACAGTACCTAGAAAGAAAATTGAGATCAACAATACAAGTATTATGCCAGAAGACAAACCTCCAAATCCGTTCTATAACTAATCCCTTCTCGATATGCTGATCCAATATTTCAGGCACATCTTCAGGAGTAACATAGCCATACCTGTAAGATTCAAGCATGTTAGATTTCCTTCAAACTGCACCATGACAAGTCAAGAAGAAACAAGGCAAAAAATTACCAATGACCCATGGTTTTTCCCTCTGAATCCGGACTAAAGGCTATCAGATTCCCAGCATATTTATGCCCCCCAACATGAGAGCAGGCACTAACAAACACTTTGTCCTTCAACCCTCGAGACTCAATCCCCTCTTTGAGCTTTTCAATAAGAACTGGTCCACAAACACCACATCTCTTATCACGACTACCATGAGCGCACACAAATACATGTGAACCTGTGAACACCTCCTGCACCCCAGAGGCCCATGGTTTGCCATTCACGATTACATCATCAACAAAACCATTGACATCAGAGTCCTTCAAATCCCTTTGATATAAAAAATACAAAACCTTGGAATCAACAAATTTAACATCTAAAGATATAGCAATGTATAATCTTTGCTTCTATGATATTACTTTTCAAGCAAGCATCAGAATCACACCGGGCTAAAAACGAAAAAAGGTAACATCGTCTCAAATACCATTTGTTTTTAACTAAATTGAAAATATCAATAATAGCTCACTTAAAGCAATAATTTCAGAAAACCAAAACTTGAGCATAACTCGGTAAAGCCTAATCAAATTCCAAGAATTCAAAATAAAAAATTAAGCCATCAAGTCTTGTTGGTGAGCCAGCATGCACACAGCACAGCACAGCTGGAACTCAAGTCTCCAACAACTAGAATAGTGAATCTCTGAAACTCACTGGCGATTCATCATTTCAGCTCATTCTCAGACAAAACACTGAAACATCATTGGATTTTTAAGACAAATTCTTTCCCCGCACTGGAAATATCAAGACATACCCTACTTCCTTAATTACCTATCATTTCTTTTGATCATTTAACATGAAAACTAGTACCAATCATAGCTGTGATGCTCATAAACTATCACATAAATCTATCATAATCAGAATTAATCTTAAGAAGAAAAAAGTCAACTCCAGCAGAAGCAGAAAGTCTTCTACAATAATAAGCTTAAAAATACATGTGATAACATGTCAATCTCAATCTCCATGAAAAATAAATTCTCAAGAGAAATAAAAAGAAAATTGACTTACTTGTATTTAATCATCTCAGGAAATATCAAAACATCTCCGTTCTCAAACTCGCTTCCTTCTCCTGCTTCGCAAATCGTCACCTTCGTCTATCGATCAAAATCATGATTATTTAAAAATAATTAAAAAAAAACTTTCAAAGAAAATGAACTGACCTTGACAGTGATGTCGTTTTTGCGAGCCTTGAAGGCGGCGGAGACGAGTTTCGGTAGATCATCTTCCTCGACACGTGGTAGCCACGCATCAGGGTTCTTGAAGCAAATGAACACGTGTCGATCATAAGGATCAACAGTGCCAGCGAGGTTGGCCTTGTACATCTCCGATCGAGTGAACCCGTACTTGGCGGCGGCGTCCTCGATCTCCGTTGTGGAAACATTCTCCGTCTCCGCCATTGAAAGCTGAAGGACACGTCGTCGCGGTCTCTCGGCTGGATTTGAAGTCAGAGAGTGAGAAGAGAGAGGTTTTGTGAGTGGAGGGGAAGAGAAATTGAGGGTGAAGGGTATGAGAGAGCGGGCAGGGTGCGCAATGCGCATATAGGAAGAGAGGGGGGTTGGTTTTGTTTTTTATTTTTAATTTGTTGACTGGGTGGTGAACTCTTATTGTTTGTTAGGGCGCATGGAGCATGATGGGCACGCTCGATGAGACGTAGAGGAGAGATTCAATGCGGAAAATGTATGGGGTCCATTGCTACTTGGCTAGTTATAATTGGCCAGTTAACAAAGCGTAATCACAAGTGCTTACGTGCTCGAATGAGCTTATTAATATTATAATTATAATTATAGAATCGAAAGAAAACGGTGAAACAGTGTTTCTTTCATTGTTAAATGGCGCTTGATTTTGGCTTTTTTCAAAAGCGTCCTCATTTATTTATTTATTTTTAATTTTATTCTTTTATATTATAATTATTTAATAAAATATATTATTTTGATGTATTTTTGAAAGAAAAACACTTTGAAAAGTAATAAAAACACATGAATAATTGACTAGAATTAAAGGGTAAATTGAGTGGTTTGGTATGTTGAAATAAAAACATGCTGCATGCCGAGTGATAAAATCCTCCACAGAGTAGCTTTCTTACTGCTTCACATTGATCATTCTCAGGAGCGAAACAAAAAGGGAAAGATTCACAATGGCCTTTTCTCTGGTTACCATTTCTTTCTTCTTCCATGTAGCCATCAATCCCAGGTATCCCAAGTTCAGAATGAAACAATGAGTTTGACAGAAGAGAAAGATAAAGCATTTTCATTCCTCATATATTGCATTTCCTCAAGAGTTATTCATCGTACCAGGACTCAAAGGGCAGTTACACGTGTCATCAAGGGAACAGTGGATTTGTATCCCCTTACAATGGAAAAGGGAACGATGGATTTGTATACCCTTACAATGGAAAATGAACCATTGAGGCAAAATACAGAGATGTGGTGGTGATGGAAACTGGTCCAGCGAGAGAAACCAATCACAAAACCTAAAAGAAATCTATCTCTAAATAATTACCAGAAGGCTTCACGTCAACACCCGGCACATTCGCCGCTGTGGGGGCGGCTTTTGGAGCATCAGCTCTCATTAGAAATTCCATTACTGCTTGTTTTGGCACGTCCGGAGGATTTGTACAGCGAATGAGTGCCCAGTTGATGCTCTGAAAGAATGGATGCTGTTTTATTTCAGTGGCACCCCGTCTATAGGCAAGACGGTGCTGCGGCTCCTTCACGAGCAAACCTCTGATCAAGTCCCTCGCTGCAAAGCTCACAGAAGGTGATTCTGGAAATCTTAATGGCTGGCCAACCACATTAAATAGCGTAGCTCGATTTCCTGCTCCCTTGAAAGGCGTTTTACCAAACAACAGCTCGTAGAGAAATATCCCAAATGTCCACCAATCTACAGCACTTCCATGGCCTTCACCTTTAATTATTTCAGGGGCCAAGTACTCGTGCGTACCCACAAATGACATTGAACGAGCATTTGTGGGTTCAGCCATGAGTTCAGGCAGAGGGTTTACTTGATGATTCATTTCATTCTTAGACTTGCTCTTTTTACCCTTCTTGGCCTTGGACGAGAAGAAGCGTGGTCCAAAACATGCTGGCTGGATGCAATCTGGTTGTATCACACAAGTTGGCTCGATGCAAGCAGGCTGCACGCAGTACGCTGAATTCTTCGGCTCTGAGCTGGAGTTTGATGATTTTACCAGAGTAGGGCAGACAGCACATCTTAGAGAGAGATCAAAATCTGAAAGCATTATATGTCCATCTTCCCTCACCAAAACATTCTCTGGTTTGAGGTCTCTGTAAATTATGCCAAGCATGTGCAAGTATTCCAAAGCAAGGAGCACTTCTGCAACGTAAAACCTGCATCAAGTAATACCAATGTTTGTCAGCAAAAATAGTGGTATCGTAACTCATCACTTATGTGGGTGATGCATCTGCAGAAACTTCGACATACAAAATATCTCATGAAATCTCCTGGTGAAAATCCTTGTTTTCTTTTTGTTCGAATATTGGTCCAGGACAGCTTCAAACCAGTATGAACCACACAATTCAGGATACAAAAACTAACTTTTTCTAGAAAATATTGGCATGTAACATCCTTACTAAAGTTACTCAATCAAGACACCAGAAAAAATTAAGCGACGTTATACATCAGATTACAAATACAAAACTTGATGCAGAAGGCAAAAGTCAAAAAGGACAAAAAATGAAAAATAAATCCATGCTTGTTTGAAAACATCACAATGGAGGTCTGGGAAAGCAGATTCCAGATGTCCCCGGGAGTCAAAGCAGTACAAACTCATGCAAACCACCAATCGAGTTCATAAAAAGCCATTGCTCAATTTCACAGCATGGCAAGCTTAAAAAGAGAAAAAAGGCCGCTTAATGCAGGTTTTGTCAATTCCATGAAAAAGAGCCCTAATTAGAAATTTCACAGGGTTCACGATGATCCCTCAAAGACACCAAAAACTTACAGGTATATGCTATATATATTTAATTGCAGTATTTATAAAGCATACAGTTGGTTACAGATTACCAATATATAAATACAAAAGCATGAAAAAATAAGACAATTCCTAACCTGGCAGCATGCTCTGGAAAGTATTTCCCAGGTTGTCGTTGCCTCAGTGCATGCAAGTCCCCACCAGGGCAGAACTCCATTAACAAGCAAGAGAACTTTTCTGTTTCAAAATGTGAATACAGCGTGGGTAGAAATGGATGATCTAGAGATTGAAGGATCTCCCGTTCAGTCTGAGCCCTTAAAAGCTTTTTCCGTGCAGCTAGTGCTGCTTTATCCATAACTTTCATTGCAAAACAAGTTCTAGTACCGCTCAACTCTGATAGATAGACACTGCCTATATCTCCGCATCCTAGTCTCTTCAACAATTTAAAGTGATTGAACCCTAATGCTCCTGTATGAGATCGGACAGCTTGAATTGCTTCCCATCTTATATCATTTGCCTTGTGGGGCTTGTATAATGCACTGCTTAAACTACTGGAACTGCTTTCATCACTAATATCACTATCAGTGCTGCCTCTATAGAGGCTCATTTTCCTGCTCTCGTTATCATAGGAGTTGCTTACTTCAACACTTTCAACAGACTTTTCAGCAATGCTTGCTTCTTCACTTACTTCTGTGTTGGTGAAACTTTGCTTGGCTTCTGCATAGAGAGTGGCAGTATAGATGCTGTTCGAAGGACTTGGACAGAAGTTTAAAGCTGAATGAGATACTATGTTATTGTTGAGCTGCCCAGCATCTGCTTCGGAAGGGCCTGAGACAATACTTTCAGATTCAAGTGAGCCACTGGAATTAGAGCTCTTTGGATCATCCTTGGGATGTTTAATGCAGGAATTGTTCTTCGCCATTGAAACCTTATTCTCAGGAGAAGTTTCTGCTGATTGACTAACAACTTCAGGCAAGCTTGCAAACTCAGATTTGCCCTTTTTAGGACTAATGAAATGTTTGGCCGTACTAAGAAATTCTTCATGCCGGATACTATCATGCGCAGTTTTGTAGGAATTCTTCGGATAGATTACAGAACCATTTGAATGGTGGACAGTCTTGATGCCAAGATTGGCGGAACTTGCATAGCATGCACTGGAAGAAGCCCCTTCCTGTCTAGAATGTTTCGGAGCTGGGGGCCGGGAAGGGCGAGACATGACAGATGAGGAAAGCGGGCGGCTGCCTACTTTAGATGCTGAATTCTGAGTCTTTGTTGAAGATCCAGCCCCATTGACAAACGACTCCATGGAATATCTCGACAACAGCACTATCACACCAAAATCCAAAGAAACAAGGTAATGTTCTGAGATGTAGCTATGAATGTAAGCAAGCCATTAAATGACAGAATCTTGGAATTAAATTGCTTTTATATCTAAAATATACTATGTTATGACAGATATTAAAAAGACAAAAAAAAAAAACATAGTATTGCAAATTCAAACAAGAAAATATCACAATTGATTCACACAATCTTCGCAGAAAATCACAAATAAAGAAACACCAATTATAACGGAGAAAACAAGATACAATATAGGTGGCCTGAGAATAAAGATATTTTACCGTTATGCACAATCAAATGAACGTCAAAATCAACCCTTTTAAGCATTGTAAGCACTAAGATATCTAAATCCCATTAAAAAAAAGAAAAGAAAAAAGACAAAAACTTTACATTGTTCTCTTCAATCAAGAACCTTCATAAACAATCTGCTCAGGAACCCAGATGGAAAAAACCAAGAAATCAAATGTCCGGCAGCAAATTGGCTAGTTCAAGTGAAGTCAAGATTGTTTCTTTAAAAAGCAAAATAGCACAACATGAATTAAGGGGCCAGGACAGACAAGAAAAGGAGAGTGAAAGAGTAGACACCTGACTAAAGAAGAGAGAAGGCAATGCAGAGACAGCAATCTTGCATGACTGTTACAGCCAAAACACACGCAGAGAGGGACCCCAAAAGGCCAAAACCAGGTCACAAAGAAAGAAAGTAAATGAACTTTGTTATTTGTGTGTGAGTGAGTGCCTTTCTGTTTCTCTGAAGAATACTTCAGAGTTGAGATCCGATCCAAACAAGAAAGAAAGAGCGAGATTGAACAGTGAAAAATGATTGCTTCTTTTTTTTCTCTTTTTTGTTGTCGAGAGCTGTTTCTGTTATTTTTCTTCGTCGCTTAATGGAGTTGTGGAAGAGGGAGGAGGAGGGAATGGGATTAAAAGCCTAAAAAGAAAGATGTGCTTTGCGTATTGGTTTGTGCCTCACTTTGACTCTCTCTCTCTCTTTTATCTCTTGCTTTATCGTTATTGTTTTTGTATATTGGAGAGCTTTTTCTTCAAGGAATATTGAAGGTGTTTTTTTAAAAAAAAAACCAAAATAAGAATTTAAATTAATAATTTTTTAGTTTCATTTTAACATACTGATTTTAACAATATGATTTAATTTATTTTTAAACAAAAAATACTTTTAAGAAATACCGCCTACTAAACACATACTTGGTTTTACTAACTGTGTATTTGGTATTGTGGTATATATTAATTTTTATTTTTAATATTAACGCATTAAATATATTAAAAATAATAATTTATTCATTTTTTTTCAATTGTTTTAACATGCTAATATTAAAAACAATCCACACAAAAAATATTTGCATGTGTTGGTAACATGGTTTGTATTATTATTATTTTTATTGAAAAAATATTTAAATATTTTTATATATTTTAAATATTAATAAATCAAAATTATTAAAAAAAATCAAAACCAAAATACTTTCAAAACACATTCTAAACTCACTCTCAAGCATGCACAAATTGGGATACATCAAATCACTCTTGTCTCTATCACTTATTGCTATTAACTATAATCCACCACTACCTTTGTTTTTTAATTTTAATGATTTACATTATTGGGTTTTGTCCTTAAAAAGAGGCACCTTATTAGCTTCCATTTTCCTTTTTTTATTTTTTATTTATTTATATGTTTGTGTTAAGGTTGAAAGGAAATGGAGAAAGCCATGTTTACTTGTTTTTGTGTCTCTCGACTCATAACTCCATGTTATGATCATTGGTGGCATGACAAAGGTGAGTGTAATTTCATTTTTAAGCATATAATCTATATTTTACTTTATGTTTATCAATCAAGTAAATAAACTTTTATTGTTTTCTCAATTTAATACAAAATCTTTTTTATTTGTTGGATAGCTATTAATTTCTCTCCATTATTTGATGATGTGTGTGGCATGTGACTTTAACTACTTTTTTTCTTTAATCATGCATTTGACTTTAACTTATTAGCATCATAAAATGTGTTTCTTTTATAGGAAAAGTTAGCTCTTAAAAAACATAGCAAATAATATAACAAAAGCTATTTTTTTGATAAAGTTGAAATGTTAAACTCACTAGCAAAAAAAAAAAACAAGACTTTTACTCACTCAAAGGAAAAATATTTAAAATAAAAATTATTGTTGTTGTTGAACTTTATTTATAAGCCTTTTGCATGAATTTTATTTGTCAAAGTCAAACAACCATAAGTAAATAATTCTTAGGAGACGTATCATGATGGGAGAGAACTTGCGATATACATAACAAGTCTCGAGTTTGAGTCAGGGCATGTACTCCATGTAGGAGTCTTAAACAGCTGAGATTTTACTCATTCACTTGTGCCTACAAACTTTGTTTTATAGGATATGAGAATTCTCGCATTAAAAAAACATAAGTAAGTAATATATACACTAATTATCATGTGAGACCTTTTTGATTGGCAATATTCCACAATCGCGTCGAGTAGAGAAAATCTAAAGTTTATATACTTGTTTGATAAAAACTTGAAAATTTATGTATTGAAGTGTAATTCTCTCCTTAGGGCGGTGGTGAAAGATAGTAATTCATTGACAATTGCCATACATTTATAAATTTCACCATTTATTTATAAATCTAAGCATTGGTTTGTGCTATTTTATTCACATTCAATCATCTAGATGCATGTTTTACACTATTTAAAGTGCTTTTAAAAAAATCATCTAAGGAAATAAATTAATAGTTTCTATTTGTTTATTGATGTTTTTAATGTGTTGAAATAAAAAAATTAATTGTAAAACACTTTTAAGAATCAATATGTGTCATAATATCAAACACATATAAAGGTAAACATCACAATTTTTTCGTGAAGTTGTTTGATGCACCTTTGGGGAGTGCAAAAAATCAATTTTTGTCTTGTTGAAGGTTGCTCTGGTGAATAAAGTTTTTCCTTACTATAATAGATAGGACAAATTTGTTTAATTCTCTACACAAAAATTAACTCAGGATGATTTAGATTAATATAAAAATAAAAATAATAATTATAATAGTTTTAAAACTCAATTAGAGGGTCAATATGGGATAAGATTTGGGTCACGAATTGAGTTATTTGTTGATTTAGGTCAACATCATAATTTTAAAACTTAACTCAGGAGTCAAACCGAGACAAGACCATGGTCACAGGCTGGGGTGACCATTAACCCGATTCAATGTAATGATAAAAATGATTATATCACAGTTTTAAAACCTGAATCAAGGGTCGACTTGGGGCCAAACTCGGGGCGACAATTGATCGAGAATAAATATGATTATCATCATAGTTTTGAAACTTGACTCGGGACAAGGCCCGAGTCACGAATCGGTTTGAACATTAACGTGGATCAACACGAAAATAAAATAAAAATATTATTTTTATCATAATTTTGAAACCTGACTTAAAGATCAACCTTGGGTTAGGCTCAAGTCATGTTAACTAAATATAAAATAAAATAAATTATCTAATTTTATTCAAAGTAGACCAAACACAAGAGAAAAAAGTTATTTATTCGAAATGTTTTTATTCCAAACTAATCAAATATTATTCAAACACCAAACCACATTCCATACCAAGCATGGATTTAAAAGTAAAAGGCTTCGCTCCCTCCCATGTAATTTTCATTGGAAACACAACCATTTTGTTTTCATATTTCTATGCGATATGATTTATTGCTGATAGTAAAACAATACCTCCTTCCTTTAATTAATACTAATCACATGGACTTGAGAGCGAGGCCTCACATGCGCGCACGAGAAACCCCAACAGAAGCACGTGGCCGGCTGTCATGCTCCTGGCTCATGGCAACCCGATGCGCCCGCGGCTGAGGGCACAGCCCCCTCCTAACCACGAATCATTAGCGCCCATCTCTCTTAACTACCAATCTTCTGAAGGACAAAACCGTCTTTCTCACCCCCGGGTGCCCACCCCAACACCCACTGCCTTTTCTCCCCGACAGGTGGGGCCGGAGCGCCACGCTGGCGGGGCCCGCCACCAGCCATGAGGGTCTTTATGGGGAATTGCGGGGCAGACGGTGGGCACTTGGTGGTTGAGTATTCTTCAAATGAGTCCCCTACTGCAGCCGTTTCTCTCGGAAGATATTTAACTTAATGGTGGGATTTTGGCGCTTGATGATGTGATTGAGCAGTTCCCGCCGTTGATGATAGGAGATAAACAATGATTAATCGAGTGGGAGGCAGGAGGATGAGGAGGTATCATCCTTGAAAAGAAGAGGGCTTCAGATTTAGACACGTGTAAAATTGATTAGGTGGGCATGGAGACGAGGTCTCCATAGTCGCGGGGGCCACCGTCAAAAATCACATTAACATGTTCGAAACAATGATTTTCAGAGTGCAGCGCACCGCATCATTCTCCTTTTTTAAGCGCCATCAATCATAGCGCAGCACTCTCACTTCCTTTCCTCATATCCCTCAAACTTTCTGCCCTCGGCCTTTCCTTTCCCATGTTCTGTGACCCTCAAAAATCAGTGGATTTTTATTTAATAAGGCTATCTTCTAAGAAAAAAAATAAAAAATAAAATAATTTCATTCAAAACGGTGTCACTTTCTTTAAAATACATTTAATCAACTCGACCCTTCACCCGGACTTTACACCCGGTCAACCCCGTTTCGGTTTAATAGCTGTGATCTTGATGCGAGAAAAGATGAATACGTACATGTATACGTGTATGCATGCATGTATATCAACGAAGTTTGAGTATTTTCTTCTCAAATTAACATAATACTGTACTTCCAAAAGAGTAATAAATAGAATTGTTTTTCTTGGTACACAGAGTATAAGGAATGTGCAGTCATGTATATTAAGTTCGCTCCACAGCAAGCATGCAGATTACAGAGACTTTACAATTTAATCCATGATGATTATAAAATCTACTAAACGAGGGCACTGAAGCTCATGGATTTTCATGAGACAAATGATTGAGAAACCAGAACATTGCAGAGGCATTACCATATTTAAGATTGAATTCAATTTGTTCAGGAAAATATTATCAAGATTGTTCTAGCAAGTTTTCTAAATATAAGTTCAAGATGTATCTCCCTGTCGACAAAACATCAAGTCTGTTCTCGCTAGGTTCATACTTTCCCTTCCGAAGCTGGTATCGATAGGTCACAGCTGAGATGGTGTATTCTTGTCCTTCAATCGTCACGCTCTCTCCGCATTGCAGGTTCTGCGACATCAGGAACAGGCGTAAATGAACATGAGAAAACTTTGATGCACAATACCACCATCAAGTTCATCTGATTCTATCCCTTAGGTCGAATAATGACACTAGCATACAAAAGGATGACTACAGACAGACAGACAGATCACTGAAGTTAAGTTTCTGTTTCGGTGTACATGGACCAAAAGGAAGGGTCTACATTTTGGTTTCTTCTATTCGAAATCATACAGGTACATTTGATATTTACAACTCAGAAACAAAAGGAAAATAACAGCTCATTGTTTCATAATTTGACTCCAAACCATAGCCATCAGTCTTTTCCCAATTCAGAGGACATAAGAGCATGGATTTTATCCTACTGCAACAAGTAGATAAAATCAGCAAGCAGAAAACAACAAATCTTTGGTGATTGAAAAACCAATACCCTTCGAACAATAATGTGATCTGCAAGACAATAATGTCTCTGAACTTCCCCCACAACCTAATCCAACATGCTGTAATGTCTTCAGCTACAAAAACATGTCCTTTTGGGGAGCCCCCATTTGTGGAACAAATGATGCCTGGACAGCTAATAAAAATTATAAAAGCTGATATTTCTTCCTCTTCGTTTTCCTTTAAATTAGCTCTTGTATTGGCAAGCAGGTTAAAAGAATCTCAGGGATTTGTACCTTTATCTATGTTGCGACCCCTCCAGCTTTTCTTTGCACTAGCTTTATATATAATATATATATCCTTTCAGACTTGATGTTGGGTTGTCTTTATCTTTTTTTTCTTTTATGAAAGACCTAACATAGCCTTTTCGTTTGTAGTGTCATTATAAGGTCATAATTTCAGAGATTTCTGGCTATAATTTGATTACGAGCAAGTAGCATCAGGGAGCTACAGAGCTGAACAGGAGTGAGGACCCCAGGATAAACATCAGAACCTCTTTCCCCCAAATAATCAGAGCACCAAATCAAAGCTCTGATGTGCTTTCTTTAACATTTCGCAACATCTTACCTTGTCCATTTAACTTAAGCTCAGCTCGCTCATTGAAAAACATCTTGAATTCTGTTCAACAAAGCAAGCATGTCCCTAGTAGTGTACAAGAACGTTGAAGCATTCATCAATTTGTTTTCTCTCTCAGTTATTCATGAGTTCATCACATATAAAAATAAGACAGGAAGGATTGATTGGTGCCTTTTTCCTTCAGACCAGGAGTGCTCTTTCTAAAGAAGCAGAAAAACATATCAACGTTCAGAAACATCGCTTTGATTTATTTTATACCAAAGCAGCAACAAATCACATCCATTTTTCTTTTCTAATGAACCCAAAACATCATATGTAATAATTCTCATTTGTATTGCATTTTCCTCTATTTTATCAGGTCACAAGAAACCCAGATGGGAAATACCATAAAAAAATCCCCGAAGATAACAGAAAAAAAGAGAAGAACATACAGTGGGAAAGCAACGAATTCCAAGGCTCTTTGGAGGAGGTGTGATTTCAATGACTTTATAAGGGTATGAATGATCTCTGTCCCTTTCCTTCTTTCTGCATGTTACATGAACTGCTGGTGTCTGCTTCCAAAATTTAGTTAAAGAACAATTATTGAAAAATGATGATACGTGAGAAAACATGAATGGATCAAACAAAAATAAAATGAAAAAGAAAAGGAAAACCTCTGTGAATTGGTGGTTAAAGTCACACCTTCTGATATGCACCTAGATTCCATGACACCATTGCCATTCTTCTGCTATCTCTCTCGCTGCGCTTAGTTTCTTTCTCGTGTGTGTCTGTGATTCAGACTCTCAAGAGATGATAGCGTGGAAGAAGGTAAGCCAGTAAAATATAAAGATCATTTCAATTTAAATGGGAAGAAAAGAAAAGGTAAGCCATTAAAAATATAAAGATCTTTCTTATTTTTGGGAAGGTATTTTTAATCTTGAATTTAAACTCAAAAATTATATATATAAAAAAAACTAATCATCAAAACAACCTCTTAAGGTTACTTTCATAAATCATTTTAAGAAATCATTTTAATCTAATATTTTTTATACATTCATTGTTTTTTTTGTGTTCTACAACCACAATAAGAAGTCAATAAATTCTACAAAAATGAAAAAATAATTTTAAAAAATTTATAAAAATACCTTGAAATGCAAAAACAGAACCTAAAGGACATAGGAACTCAAAAAACCAAGAAAAAAAGATTAAAATACTAAAAAAACAAGAAAACTAAAATAAAACTAACTTTAAAGAATTTTTTAAAAATTAAAAATAAAAATCTCCACAAAGTATCCTAAATTAAATAGATTTCACAAGATGCGGTTTTTTCAAAATTCTCATTCGTTTCAGTGTTTTTTATATTTCTTATAGATTATATTTATTTTCTATGTTTTTATTTATTTATTTATTTATATTGACAGATTTAGTTTTCTTTTTGTAGTCCAAGAGTAGTTCAGCGTGAAGACCTTGAGAGAAAACACAAACTTGCAAGGGCATATAGCAGCAAAAATCTTAAAGGAGAACACTCTCAATCTATACAGGCTATATGACTACAATATCCTTTTTTAAAAGATAAATTACAAAAATCCTCGAAAGGAATTTTTATTTAATTATTCATAACTAGCAGAGCAATTAACTAAATTATGAAATATGAGGCAATGTTTTATAATAAATTAAAATTATATATTTAATAGGTCATAAACACTTGCTTGCTACAAATAAATAAATATTTATTTTCACTTTAAAGAAGAAAAAATAATAGTACAATAACTAGTTGCGCACTTGCGCCACTCCATGAAACATATTTTTTTGTGTTAAAAATAATATTCAGCCAATGTGCTTTAAAGAAAGAAAAAAAAATCAATAATTCGTATCATATGAGGGACTAGATCAAATAAATTTATTTATTTTTAAATATATGGTGAAAAATAATATTTAATAACAACAAACGGATCAAATTAAATAAAAAACAATAGATCAAGGGAAACTATGAAGATCAATTTCAATTCAATTAAACATTGAAGGGTTAACTTGAAAAAAATCAATTATATAAAAGGATTAAAACAAAAAAAAAAAAAAATGGCAAGGATGCAATATATATATATATCACTCTACGGCTATGTCTTATACTATTAATGTGTTAATATAAGACTATGTCTTATATTCCACCTTGTTAAATAAAGGGTCCGTTTTCATAAAAAAAAATACCTGAAATTGGGTGATTTTAGTATTTATTATTGTAGTAACAATTGTTTTTTAAAATATTTTTTATTCGAAAATATATTAAAATAATATATATATATATATATAAGATTATTTTTATATATTAACACATCAAAATAATTCAAAATATACTTAAAAATAAACTACGAATCACTTTAGTAAATTCACTTTAGTATTTAATTCCAAGGTACAGCGTGTTGAATTTCAATTATTTAATATGCTAATTAACGCAAGGATGCAATAGATACTATCCTGCATAAATTTGCAACAAAATGGATGTTAAATTAAAAATAAAATTAAAAATAAAATCATAAAACAAAAAATGGGGTATGACATTTTGAATTTCCTCAAACGAATAAGAGGACCTTTCCCTATAAACATGGCCAGGACCACACCAGAGATACAGACTAACTTGAAGTGGATAAGAGAAATGGATTGGCTATCTGTGAAACAGAAACAGAGAATAGCCATGGCGATAGCATTAGCAAGTTAGCCTCGTCCAATGACCACTCTCACTCTTGCCCCCTTCCTCCCCTGCTCATCCTCCATAAAACACCTCCCTCTCAGACTCGCAGCCCATGCTTCCACACAACTCTCCCCAACCTCTCTAAAACAGCAACTTTCCGACCAGAAAACCGGAGTCATTGTAATCGGAGCCGGCCTTGCGGGTCTAGCTGCCGCGACCAGGCTCAACTCTCAAAACATCCCCTTCGTCCTGCTCGAGGCTTCTGATGCTGTTGGTGGCCGAGTTAGGACTGACGTTGTTGATGGTTTCCTCCTCGACCGAGGCTTCCAAATCTTCATCACTGCATATCCCGAGGCCCAAAAACTTCTTGACTATCAAGCACTGGAGCTACAGAAATTCTACTCCGGCGCCCGCATTTACTTTGATGGCCAGTTCCATACTGTGGCTGATCCCTTGTGCCACTTCTTCGATTCTGTCAAGTCCCTAACTAACCCCATAGGATCTGTTATCGACAAATTGCTTATCGCGCTGACAAGGATTCAGGTCCTGGGCAAATCGGATGATGAAATCACGCGTGCTGATGAGGTTCCTACCATCGATCTCCTAAAGAAAATTGGGTTTTCGGATTCGATAGTGGAACGCTTTTTCCAGCCTTTCTATGGCGGCATATTTTTTGATAGAGATCTCGGAACTACTTCGAGATTGTTCGACTTCATATTCAAGTGTCTCGCTCTCGGCGACAATACCCTTCCTGCTAAAGGAATCGGAGCCATTCCAAATCAATTAGCATCCAAGTTGCCACCTGATTCCATCTTGTTGAACACAAGAGTTGTTTCTGTTGGTCTGGACAAGGATCAAACCACACCAATGCCCTTTGTCAGATTGGAAAATGGAGATGTTCTACAGAGCGAGCTTGGAGTAATTGTGGCCATTGAAGAACCACACGTTAACGAGCTTTTAGCAGAAACTAACGTTATTGAGCCAGTTCAAAGTAAGAGACCTGCACGCAGTACAGTGTGCTTGTATTTCTCGGCAGACAGGGATGGGATACCTGTTCGAGACCCAGTTCTGTTTCTTAATGGTTCAGGCAAAGGCATTGTAAATAACATGTTCTTTGCAACCAATGTAGCTCCATCCTATGGCCCACTTGGGAAGGCATTAGTATCGGTGTCTCTGATCGGGCTGTTCGATGATAGATCCGATGCTGATCTGATAGATGAGGTTGTTTTGGAGCTGTCGGGATGGTTTGGAGGCTCGGTGGTCGGGTCATGGAAGCACATGAGAACGTATAGGATCGGATATGCACAACCAAATCAATGCCCTCCTACTGATTTGATGAAGAACCCCAAAATTGGGCCAGGTTTGTACCTGTGTGGCGATCACTTGACTTCTGCTACATTTGATGGTGCATTAGCTTCAGGAAGAAGAGCTGCAGAAGCTTTGTTAAGAGATGGGGCATTCATTAAGGTTTAAATTGTTCATTTTAAATCTTCATCTCTGAGAATCGTTGACCCTTGTTGGTGCTGAAATTAAGTTCTATTAAAACCGAAGGACATTTTCCTTTAATCATACAAAACCAAAGGAGTTCAACTTGAAAAGAGTCACAGCACAAATAATTACTTCATTTTGTGTTGAACATTTACAACAGGAATAAGCATCTGATAAGAGCAGATAAGTATCCAGAAATCATTGGAGACAAACCACGCCATTGTATTCAACGAGCCGTTAGGGCAAGATTTGGAAAAACAAAAGTCGGGAAAAATAAATCCTTCAATGAAATGATGAAAAGGGGCATGACTGATAAGAAAACAAATATGGATAAGAATGGAAAATGGCAACATCTTTAGGTTTAGGTGTTCTTTCAAGTTTAACTATCAGAGAGAGGGTACATGCTTCTTCACAATTCATTGTAACATAATGAACAAAATATAGTCTCTTAGATTCCTAGTACAGATAAAGAAGCAGCGAAAAATATATGAATTGAACATCTGGTGGAAAAATACGAAAGCCCTCCCTAACAAAGTAAAACAATCTAGAGGTCAAGCTAATGCAATTGAAAATAACCTCATTTCCCACCAGTGTTCCGAAAAAAAATTCATTTTCGAAGCCTCCTACCTCCCATAAGGATGATACCTCCCACTCCCGGTACCACCATATCCCACTCTGCCTCCATACATGGAACCTCCACCATTACCTCCATAGCCACCTCCGAGGCCAGTGTCATAGCTACTTCCATAGCCGCCACCAGAACCGCCGCCGCCACTGCCGCCGCCATATCCGCCATAATTCTCACCAGGTCCACCATAACCCCCACCACCTAAATCATAACCTCTGCTGTACATTCCTCCATAACGACCAGTATATCCTAAGGAGGGCTCTCCCCTATATGCACTGATACCCCCAACTCCGTATCCTCCATAGCCACCAAATTCACCTCCACCATATCCACTATAAGCACCAGCTCTACTTCCATATGCCCCTCCAGACCTATAACCACCAATGCTACCAAATCCACTGCCTCCAAATCCACCATAAGCATCATCATATCCACCACGAAATGCAGGCCTTGAATCATTATAACGCTTTGATGGAGGTGGAGGCGGGTTAGCCTTCTTTGGCTCAGCCTTCTTGATCTCCACCTTCAAGAGAGCATGATAAGTTGGAGAAACAATAGATAAAGAATAAAATCATAAGATCCAATTGCAGGAGGCTATTTAAATTAATTATTGCAACACAATGGAAGAAAATGATTTCCTCAACTTTTACTTCCCCCCATCCCTACTCCTAACACAAAATAGTTATCCATATACAATCCAATTACACCTACTTAACAGCACATTGAGAGGGGGAGAGGGGGGGTTCAACAAGAAAAACCAAATTGTTGACCAAAATATCTTGTATGGTAAATTAACTTTACGAGTTATTTTTATCTACCATCTGCCAGTGTTTCCAGCTTTATGATAAAATGCTTGTGCACTGAAGAGTTCTAGATGATGTCATAAAGGTTACATCCCATTCATGGATGGAAGAGGCTTTCTAATTCTCTATTGAGTAAATTCAGATGCACACATGAAAGTATCAACTATAATGGTAAAAAGTAATGATACCAGATGTCCATGCTATCAATGCTTCTATTGGTTTTCACAGCTGAAAAGTTTAAAGAGAAGTAAAAACTAACCATAAACACCCCTTTTAAAGTTCTGTCAACTCTTAATGGTTGCATGCTTTTTTTAATAATGATGTTAGATATGCTGACATTTTAGCTAAACTATTACTAAGTAATTTGTCATTGTCGATGGTCAAATGTTAAGATTCATTAAAAGCATCATTGTCGCTGGCATTACCCTTTCTTACATATATCTCAAATTGAATGCAGTTGGCCAATTGCAAACAACAATGTACATGTGGAAGCTCAATGAAAGTAGACCTCCATCAATTCTTCTTCAAGTAGGGATTTTCTATATGGTTTAGGTTGATCAGAAAAAAGGTTTAGATTCTCAGTAAATACCATACACAATCCTTGTGCCAAATAACAAATAATAATATTAACTATCATGTATACTAAGATTTGGACATTCATCAAAGTTTTCTATTCATATTGTTGGGACAAACCCATGGAATAGGAGTATTACTAACACATCATGGATTCCCTAGTATACCGTGTCCTCGAGTGAGTTTAAGAGGCAGTTCAAGCATTTGAAGAGATGGATATAGTCTTTAAAAACCTATGAAAAGGGGATGACAAATCAAAATTGATATCAGTTGGTATCTGCTAACCTGAGTTCCAGCCAGCTCGAGTTTATTTCCCCTGGACAAAAGATCATCAACTGCCTGCTCTGTATCAAATGTAATAAATCCAAACCCACGAGAACGATTGGTGGAGTGGTCCCGCATAATCTGATGTTCTGCAACCTCTCCAAATTGTGTAAAGAATTCCTTGAACTCATCTGTCCATTACAATAGATAATCAAAATGCCCAAACAGTCAAACAATGGCCATTGTAATGCAAGGTAACCATATACAACTGCTTGGATTACCTTCAGTCACAGCAGCAGGTATTCCACCAACAAAAATTTTCCTGGTCCTAAAATCCTTAGACCCAACCGCTCCCTTTGGTATTGTTCGCTTGATTTCAACCTAAAAAATCCAATAAACCAAACCAGGTCATCATGTTGCATTTATTGAATTTTTGAAAAATAAAAAGATAAAGATAATTTTTCAGCATTTAAATCCAAATCAGCACCACAGCAAAACCTACTTGTTTTCCATTGATAATATGAGTATCCTGAATGACTTGATCAACAACAGATGGATCTGCATAAGTCACAAAGCCAAATCCACGGGGCTGCCCTGTTTTCCGGTCCTTCATTATCACGGAATCCGTGATTTCACCATATTTACCAAAATGCTTGATGAATTGCGCTGCATAAATATCATAACCAAAACAACAAGCAATTAAAAAAAAATCACAACACTGAAGCAAAAAAGACTACATTAGCAAATTGTCAAGAAACAAAGAAACAAACCAGTGGTAGTCTCTCTTGCTAAACCTCCAATGAAAATTTTTCTGCAATACATGATGAGTAAAAATCAGACAAACTTCACAACTAAAGGTTTTCCAAAAGGCTCATATATACCGTCTCAAAGAGGATAATAGGCACAAAGTTCCTAGGTCTAGCGCTGGTAAAGAGGTAATTTTATTTCTTTCGTTTCTTGTTACCAATTCATATAAAACACCAACAAATAGGAAAATCACCACACCAATAAGGCTTAATTATTCACACAAACCCTACTAGTCTGCCATTAATGATATGAGGTTATATATACAAGGGCCTCCTCTATGTAAAGGAAGCAATTAAATAAGACAACCCACCAATACTTTAGAGCAATTGAACTAAAAAAGGAAACCAATTCCATGTTTGGTTCCTGTGAAAGGAAGAAAGAATATAAAATGAAAACATGACAAAAAATCCCAAATTTCCTATCTTTCAAATCCCATATACCCCAAGAGATAAATAAAGTCCTGAATTACAGTGGTATCAAGCTAAAACTTGAGCATGTAGAGATCAAATTAGGATTTTCTCGGCAAACAAACAAATTACCCGGGGCTGGCTCCATCTCCAGAGAGAGGTTGAGGCTTGTCGTCTTCAGGGATGTGGGTGGATTTAACGTCGTTAGGTTCACCGTCTTGAATGGGTTCGTTGTGGTGTGGGTCCATTGCTGCTTCAAGCTTCATCAATGGCTTCTCTTCTTATTTTATAATTATTATTCTCAAAGAAGAAGAACAAGAAGAAGAAGAAGAAGAAGAGTGAGAAAGGAAGCCCTAGATGGATGGATGGATGGATGGATTGGGTTAAATGTTTCAGACTTGAGTATTATTTTTTTCTTATCTTTAACCGTTCGAAGCCCTTAATAAAAGAGTGTTATTTCTTATTACCATTTTCGTTTTTAATATTTTCTTTGAAGTTAAAAAAGATAGTGTTTTTGGAGAAGATAATTGACACATAAAATGTATGTTTTTTTTATATTTTTAAAATATAAAATTTTTATATAGTATTTTCATAAAAATACACTTTATATTTTTGTGTATTTAGAATAAAAATAAAAAGATATATCTATAAAATAACATTTAATTTATATTTTGAAGTAGAAAATATGGAGGCAAAAACTTTAGTTGAAAAGACAAGCATAAAAATAAAACAATCACAAAGATAGTATTTTAATGAATTTATGTACTTCAAAAATAAAATGTGTAGAGATGACATGTTTTTAGAAATAATATTTTTTATTATAAAATATCACCTTAAAAAATCTTTAATTCTAAAATTATTCAACTAAAACATGCAAAAATAAAATTAGTTATTATTATAATTTAAAATCCAATGCAGGGCAAGGTTCGGATTGCTAGTTGAGAAAGTCAACCAAAAAAAATTAACAGGTTTTAAACCTAGGTTTAAACCATGTTTTATCTTAAAACAATCAAATCATGGTTTGACCAGGTTCTTAACCTCGTAAAGGCGAGTTACTCCTCCCTCTATTTATTTTTAAAAAACCTAGGTTGGTCCAAATCCTAGAATAGTTAGGTCTTGAGCCAACATGCCATGCAAGTTCGAGTTTTATAATCAAGTTATTATATCATTATTAATTTCAATACTCAATATAAACTAAAATAAATAAAAAAAACAATATATAATTATTTTTAAATATATAAGTTTGACACCAATATCTAAAAACAATATCCAAAGTGCATGGTATAGAAGGATTCATGAGAAAGAAGGCATTAATTTTTGGAACAAAATACTACTAAATCAAGCATGATCAAAGCAGCATAATTTTTAAGAACCAAAAACAACAATAAAAAAGAGTCAAATACAAAAGATCATAGAAGATGGACGATTGAAGCTCTTTAAAAAGAAATTAAAGAATGATGACTGTCCCTTTTCTAGAAGCTATGAAGCCATTAGACTTGTGGTTTCTGTTAATCCTAAATAATTATTTAGTCTAGGAATAATACAAGGAGTTAAGAGATCCACAGGCAAGGAATCTTGTATAAGCGTCTTGTGGGCCACATGACATGAACGTCCACATTGCGAAATTGACGACAATTTTTTCGAGTTATTTTTAGAAGTTTATTATTTTGTAAATAATATTCTTTTATATTTTTTAAAAATTATTTTAAACATCATAACAATTCAAAAAATACAATAAAAAATAATTTAAAAAAATCAAATTTTAGAAAAATAAATAATAATAATAATAATAAAATAAATAAATAGACATCTGGTAATATCGATTAGTTTAGGACCCACACCATCCATCTAACAGTGTACCCTTCATCCACGAGCAGTCATTTACTTGAAGGACAAAGTGTTTACTTGATATTGCTATGGTTTTTAGGCATAGCTGTGATCTCGAAGTAATATTTGGTTATATAAAAAAGTTAAATAAATAATCATATAAAAGTAAGAAATTATTTAGATAAAAAAAAAACATGCTGACCACATCGTGGATATGGGGGGCAACGACAATACAGGAACAGAAGAGACAACGAAGAATAATCACAAATACAACAATCTCACCGAATGATACAGAAAAGAAATCGCTGTGGATCTTGCAAGAGCATATTCATCATCTACTCGATCCCATTACCGAAAATTGCTGACACAACTTCCCACTACCTAAACAAAATTCTGATTAACAGATTGCCTGATCCGAACCACCAGAATACATGCGGGGGGGGGGGAGGGGGCTAGTAAGTATTCTGAGGATTAGACCTCCTCCTAACTTCTCGCTTGTAGAAGGGAGTTTCATCTATTGTTTTCCTTACATAATCTACGAATGGCTGAGGTGTTCGAGGCGACTGTTCAATCGAGACAGGACTGCTACGCGCAGGAGTCTCTGGTGCTGTGCTAGGTGGGGTGGCAGGGGTGGTAGACGGCACATATTTGTTGGATATCTCGGAGATAAGCAGGGAACAACTTAGATAGATTACACAAAGGACCACACATCCAGCTATTAGCAGACCGATAACGGTTGTAAAGCTAGTTTTCGCCCCCGTTTCTGCATCAGGTTCATAAGTAACGAGTATTTCGATTCTCTGACCTGTATACAGAAAAACAAGGCACGTCATCTTAGCAGTTAAAGACAATCCTTCTCTTGTCTGAGCATTCAAAGACTATGTAGGCTCACCATTGGCTGGGAGAGTGATGATGATTCTATCTTTCAATCTTTTGGCTCTCAGAACTTCGACCTGGAGATATTGAAACCAGCTAGAATCAACCATTATAATGAACAGTTAAAAAATTAAACACGCTTTTGTGCTCCCCATATCATTTGAAATCAGTTCATTATATTCTTCATGGCTTTGAAACACATCCCTAACTATTCCACAGTTTGGACACAATCCCTTGGAATCTTAGATATTGCAAAGCCTACTTCATTTGCAACTGCTACATACTCTCATACGGAACACACAAAAAAAGCAGCTCACCTCATACTGTGCACGGCCACCTATCCCAAAATCTTCCTTGTGGATGAGAGTGATCTTCATTGAATCCCGATCAAGCCAATGGATTTCAACATCTACAATGAGGAACCAATTTCATCTTTGCAATAAATTTTATTGTGTCAGGTAGACAGTTGAGATGTAATCTAGTTATTCACAAAATCTTAACACATCTACTGCAGCACCACTCCTTTCATCGCCCTGAAATCCTATGTAAGCCAGAAAGAAGCAAACCGGATGGCAGTAATCATATAGCTAATAGAACAGAAAAGATGGTGTGACCATTTAGACTTGGGAAGGTGAGGTTGGAGGAGATGACACCTTTGAATGATACTGTTACGTGGGTTGCAGCCAAACACGTGGCAAGTTTGGTGTAAATATTCTATATTCAAACCACTTATAGAGCAAGGCAATTACCAGCATGTGCTTGCATGAACACGTACTAAAAAGGAATGCCACTGGATTACAAGGTATAGAAAGAGACTACTGCCCAACCGAAAGAGGGTTTGATTTTTAGCTCCAGAAGAAAGTGATAGGTTGGGTTTGCGTGTAGTGAGATGGCACCCTATCATCAACTAGGACCAATATAAAAGAAAATCCTAATACAGACAAGGCGGAGAGAGAAACAGATGAAGAAGGCTTTTATTTACCTGTATTTCCCAGGATGGTTATAATAGTCTTGTTGGAATCTGGTGTCAGGTTCAGTTGCATTGAACTCTGTAACATGAAAACATTGACAGCATGTACACATTTTATGTATCGTTTTGAAAATCATATATATGACCTGATTTTGAGGGATTATATTTTATGGAAGAAAGATTCTCCACTGATGAAAAGCGTAACAAAATCAAGCTTAGTTAAACCTAGAGAACAAAGACTTGCTATAATATAAATAAAAGTAAATGGAACCTGACAAGTGCTGATAGCCAGACCTACACTACTGCAAACACACCCAGTGAAGAGGGGGGGAAATGCCCATTGTTTCCCAAATAAACAATTTGCAAATTGTTGTCATTCCCTTCAAGTAGCAGAAAATGTTCAGATAAGACATCATATCAATTACCTTGTCCATTTCCAATATTGAAAACCCTCCAACAAAAATTGCTGATGCAGATCCAGAGACATGGCTGGCTTCTCTGAGTGATACATTTATAGAAATAGAAACATACGGTCTCATGTCCTTCAACCTGGGTACAGAATGCACCAAATGCTCTGGTGAATATGGGAAGAACAGGCAATAGGAATTCCCAGATTCAAGATCCATCCATGGCTTTGCATACCTTCAGTGAATAGAGTGAGCAAATCAAAACTTGTAAATATTTGTTTATAAGATGAACATAACAAAAAGAGGAAGACACATACCCCACAAAAGGAGGATCAACCTTGCAGTCATATGACACTCCCTTACCGTTTCCTAGAGATTCAAGCTTGTTGTAAGGATCACTGTTCCAATACAGCACAAATATTAATGCCAAAGTCCAGTGGGCTTAAGCAACCCTATATTTATGTGCAAATCAACTATCGGCTAAAAAGAAAAACATAAATGTTATTGTTGCGGCAGATGCAAATTAAATCGGTTGGTTTTAATGACTAGAGTATGCTGTTAGGATCCCATTTTCTTTGTTCCTAAAAAGAAGCTAGAGCAATGAGAATATAACGATACTTTGATTCAAAGAACTTTCTAATAGATTTTGTAAGATTGCTAACAGTGAAGGTTTAATAATATCACCAGAGATAAAAAGCATGAATAAGAATTTAAATTTTGTTCTGAACTACGTTCGAACAACAAAATATAATCCAGAAAAAAGTCAAATCAATTTCTTGCAATCTGTCAGTTTTGTAGAGGGATTTGTAATGGTTCTATTTGGAGTTCATATTAAAGATGTGACCATCAACTGTTGGTTAAATGCATTAAATTTCACAAAACAGCATGCATAGCAAATGCATTGTCAAAGATTCAAGATGAGAATAATTCAAAATATCACGTGCTACTAATTCAAAATATTAAAATATCAATTTGAATTCTACAGCACTCACTTAAAAAAATGCGCAATAGTATATCAACTTCAATATAAGATACTCTTGATTACGAACCTTAAGCTCAAAGGGAAGCTATATCCTTTTGCTGGGTAAGGAATGTTTGTTAGGATCTCTTTTGGAGCATTAATAGAAACAATATTTCCTGATAGCACTGTAATTGCTGTTTGCAATTTCATTCTTGGAGATTCGAAAAATACTGTTCATAAACAAGAAGTTCCAATTATGAAAATAACATAGCTCTCTCATTAGGCAAAATTACAGATTTAACAGTATGAAGGGCTATTTCATCCATACCATGGGTTGAACCTATTCCACATGCTTCAGCTTTTCCAGATCGCATGTCTACAGAAACAACTCTTTCATTAGCACTATGCCAGCAGCAAGAAACTTGATCATCGATGCCTGCCACAGAAAGAAATCGTTAATTTATCACCAAGAGGAGTAAATGATGAAAATAAATTTTGCCCTCAAACACAGCCATAGATACTTGGAAATGCATTTCAGAAGGAGAAAAAACGAGGAAAGGAAAGTCCTGAGAATGGACTATAGGCTCACCTATTATGCTGAAGTTAAGAGAAGTCCCATGTTGAAGGACAGGGTTTTGAGGATGTAAGTGAGCACCAACTGAAACCTGGCAAATGAAAGATTCAGGTGACTAAGCAAGTTATCCTGTAAAAGCAAACGCTTAATGCAAATTCTTTCTTCATTCCCTATAAAGACAACGATTTTCAAAATTTGATGAATGAAAATAGAACAGCCACTGCTAGATATCTACCAATTACTTATAGAGTGGAGATGGTTCTGGAGTTGAAAAGGAGGCAAATAGTTACCAGTATATAGTCAAACTTTAGTGGATTACTATTCATTGATACTCGCACCAGAGCTCTACCAGTTTGCATTGCCTTCAACAAGAAATCAATACAAGAATTGTCATCATAACGCAATGGCAGGCAGAAATTTGACAGATGCCAAAAGAATGCCCATGCAGAGAGAATGGTAATCCTACAAGCTTATGGAGTCTGTATGATGAAGAGCATAAATTAACAATTGAAAGCAGCAAAATTCCAAGCCATATTTAGCCCTTGAAACTTGTTGATAGCATAGGAGCAATTAACAATTAACATATATGGTAACTTCATCAACAGACCTTCAGATGTATAGTCCCATTGCCATTTCTTGTATGTACAATGGAGACAATTTCATGATAGTTGGTTTCAGCATGATAGGAAATGACATCATGTGCTTCATAAAAGGGATTCCCTGGTGAAGAAAAATTACAAGATAGAAAGTTTATACATAAAATATAAGTCGTCAGTAAAATGTGAGATGTATAATTTGGTCATCAATACCTGAAGCATCAAAATAGCTTATTGGAAGATCAAGGTTGGCACCAACAGCAAGATAAATTGCATGAAATGGGGGGTCCCTTTTCATTATTCTAATTTGAGCCACCTAATGAACATGCCAAGTATCAACCAGTGTCAGGAACATAGATGCCAAGGTCTTCATATATAAAATGAAAAGAAAGTGCAATGCTGAAACAAAGCAACAAACATTCACCATTGGCATTCCATATTTTTCCAACACAACAGAGTCACAGTGTTTGACAAAAATTGTAAGAAGCATGTTAAAATTCTCAGTCACATTGATCACTGTTAGCAATGCACAAGGATACATTATAAGAGGTGCTTATTTCTAGTCTGGGTTTCTGTCAAGTATTGAGGAAATATTCAAGACAACTTGATTCTCTCATCCATATTACTGTATCGCGCAAAATTGTTATACAAATCTAACATCTATGACTGGTTAGTCTACAAAAAGCTTTCACTGTTAGAAAATAGTAAAACGATGTTATCAACCAAGCACCAAAATCATGTTATATGACCTGTTACTTCAAAGAACTGAGCTTAATGGTGAAAATTTAGAATACTAGGTGTGGAAAATAAACATAGAACATTTAAATAAATAAGCATTCAGAAAGACCAGATTAAAAAGCGTAATGATGGAGAAGAAACACTACTACCTCAGCGACCCTGACACAAGATGCAATCCCAGTTCTTCCAGTGGTTCGATCTTTGGCTTGTATGCATGCAAGATTATTACTCTCGGTTGTTTTTATTCTATCTCCATCTATAGAAATTGCATCTTTTTTCCATTCTTCATTCTTTTCACTACTTAATAACAAATAGATAATTGTTCCTCTACGACCCTGACCATCTCGTTGACCATGCGATTCCAAAGATGAAGGCAAAAGGCTAGATGTAGCATAATGAGGAGGAAGAAGCCATGTCATTGGACCTCCAAGATCAAGAGGGAGAGGAGGCACAACCAATAGTGATAAAGTAGCATCATATAGCCTTGACTGTGAGTACGAAGCAGAAATGAAATCACAAGAGAATGTAACTGTGATATTTGCCTTGCCTGCAGATCTGAAATGCAGCCATAATTGCTCATGAGACAAATAAGATTACTTGGAAGATGAAAATGCAGACTCATAGCACATTAATGAAGGAAAATTCAAAGTACTTCCAAGAAAACTACTTGTTTAACAATTGAAATCAAAATTTTACCAAAACTATGCTGTCTTAGGAAGTTTACATTAAATCTTACTTCAAATAAGCACCAGACACTCGTGCCTAAGAATCATAAATCATGCCATGATCCCATGAAAGATCAACTCTCTGTGATAACAGCATAATTTGCAGATTCCTAGAACCTGTATTTAATATCCAGATGCAGCGACAAAAAGTAACTTTACTAAGGGTCAAATTTCAAAACAGATATAATCAAACAGTGAAGAACTACTTGGTTTTCTCTAATGCAAAGTAGTGATGTAAAACCAAGTTAATTTGTTACAGCCTGACCTCCAAGAACAATCCTTTGCTGAAGAAGGAAGAAAGATGATCAGAAGCAATGAGAAGGACCTGGTCCATCAATTACTGCTAAAGCTGCCAATCACATGGAACCAAAGGCAAAATATTCCAGAACTTACATCTCGGTCCATCAAGAAATTCAACATGGGGACTAGAGAGAAAAGGAGGCACAATACTTCCTTGAACAAGGAGGCACCTAAAATAGTTTACCTCATCTACTGATTATACTTTGAGTTTCCCAGTTATCTTTAGAAGGAGATAAATAAAAGAGAATCACAAGAACTGTTTCAAGCCTGGTAATGAAAAGTATAAATCCAAAAGAAAGGGGCCATATAAAGTCAGAGGACGTGGGCTATATACAACATTGGAATGGCAATTTTGTATTCATCCATTGTTGGGCCCGAAACACTTTCATCAGATAACAAATCATCAAGAATCAGGTAGATATTTTAATCATCTGATGAAAATTATAAATTTCAGTTTTTTTTGTCCAGAGTAGTAAATTTAATAATCAGGACAGAGGGAGAGGCCTTCATGGCGAGTATCAAAGATAGACCACAGGGGCAGAAAAGGAAAAAATATAAGAAGAAAGTTTGGTTTAAATTTAAGACACCTGATAAAAAAATGAAAAGTTATAAATGCATAACAGAAGAAGCCTTGCTTTATTAGTTCATGTCAAAATATTTAGGAAAACAAACCTTCCATGCAAGACTTTAATAAAATCAAGTTCCTGCTCATCATCCAACGGGAACCAGTGCTTTTCAGCATTTAAGCTTTCTGCCATGTTGAAACTCAACACCTAAATTTAATCAGTAGACAACTTCTTACTGTCACCAGGCATGTGAGAAAAAAAGAAATCTGAAACAGTAATTATGAGAAATATATTCCTCACCTTTTCATCCTCTATGGTCCACTTGTAACTTCTGCAGAGCTCATAAAATGAAAATAAATCACCCTGACAATACAAGTGAGCCAGTCATATTCCAAGAACAGGTACATAGATTGATAAAGAATACTTTTGACTTTAAAATTTCACCTCAGGAAATGATGGATATATCGGCATCTCACGGCCAACATCAAGCTTATTGCTTTGTGCACTCAGCATTGACAAAGAAGGAACTCCAACATTAATCCTTCCATGTGCTTGACATACCACAACACGTCCATTCCCAAACACTGTGGAAAGGATTGTCTGTTCACAAAAACAAATGCAAATATGTGAAAGTGTTACATAATGTGGCTCAATAGGACATGAATCATAATGAATAAGGAGTCATCATCTTCCTAACTTGGACTGACATTGGACATGAATCATGTGGCTCAATAGGGACAAAGGGGATTAGAACCATTCAAAACCTGATATTAGTCTATATGAAATTCAAAATAGATAAAAATGCATGTAAGAACTATTAATTTCCAAAAGCTCCAACTGAGGTTACTATAGGAAACAAAAATAGGTAGCCATACAGGAGCACATTCTAAACTCCTCAAAGAATACAAGTAGAGTTTATGGTGTTACTCATTGATATCCTCTGGTAGAAAAATAGCCCATCTGAATTCATTTATATCAGAATGATAATGGGTCCATGCAAAACAGTGAACCGCTTGTCAACTATTAACTATCCACACATGAATACATAGCATGACAAGGAAATGACAAGATTTCATTCAGGAGAAACCCAGTCAATTAGCTACTTACAATTTACAGGATTAATTTTCATGCAGACATTGAAGATCATGTATATGTCAAATGGTAGACATTCTAAAACACCGAGGACATAAATAATAAACTTGCAAGATACTCAACTCATCCAAGTCTTAATCTAATCTATGTTACATTTCAGAGTCAATACATGAAAATTGCTACAGGAGGTTAACAGTTGGGACTTACAGTGTTTCCAGGAGAAATTGCACAAAGTCGTCCTGAAGATTTGTCCACTGTTGCTATTCCATCATCCATTGAAGCATACTGAAAATATACGCCAATTGTCGGGCCCCCTTTCATAGCAAGCTAGGCAATAAAAAGCGTTACAGAATACATGAGAAACATAAAAATGACCAATAAATCAAAACTCAGATAGGACATATTTTGATGCATTTTAGGATGGGCACAAGATTGGGGGTCATACCATGTAACATGCACCTGGTACCAGGAAAATATCAACTGGATGAATTCTCAGTGGCGCATATACTTCTATCTTTATGGATTGACTCGATATTTCATGTCCAGATTGCTGTCTAACACTAACCTGATTCCAAGATCTACCCATAAATTTACGTAGTCTGAAACTATGAATCAATAAACATGACAAAAGAACAAAGGGGGAAAAAAGTGTTCTCTGACAACAAAATACAGAAAAATGAATAAACATGCATTTGAATATAAAAGGCATGACATCAAACCGGGAACTTACATAAAGTGTTGTGAATCCAAGATCTTTAGCACTGATAGTAAAGTTTGGAGCATTAATATATCCACCAGCATCACTGGGCATACCATTCTTGTCAACAAGTTCAACTATAGGATCCTCGATATGAACATGAATTTTCATATACGCATACTGCACCAAATGCTCACAAACATCAAGATTCTGAGGATTAAAACAATTACCACACAAGTGTGACTTATCATATGCTAGTGTTTGCAGGGCCACACATACACAGAATGTCCTTTTCTACACAGTTTTACGATTGAGTAAATAACATAATACAAAATGGAGGATAAGAGAGCATGAGATGTCCCACCAAGAAACAAAAAGATCAAACAGGAGAGATGAACTAGGTTACGAAAATTTGTAGAGCAGTCTATCTTTCCAGATACATAGCCACACAAATATCAAATACATACAACTGGGTCCAGTTAAAGCAGGGGCCAGAACACAAATAATATTAGCTCCCCAAAAAGCATTAATCGGATCTATCCAAACCTGATGAGAGTCAAAAGCATTCCCATCCTTAATCCCAGCCATAAGATGTATGGGCTGTGACTGTCCTTCCTGAAATTATTAAGATAAGAAATCAATACTAGTTCAACAATACTTATTGTGTGTGTTTGTGTCAACCAAACACCATAAAACGCACCATGAGGCTTATTTGTTCTCCTGATACTATTTTAATCCAGTCTACATCAGCCACTTGAACCTGCAATACTTCCATGAAACATTCCATGAGTGAAATAGAATATAAAATACAAGAATAAAGGCAATATTATTATCACAAGTATTTAGCTGAAGGTGCAAAGAAGCAAAAGCAACTGAGATTTTATAAAGTCCAAGGGATAATTGAATGGTACAAACAAGATTAGTTAAATTGATGTGCTGATATGGTGCGTGTATGAATATGGGACACAAAAAATAATCCTTAGGGAGCAACAATTAATGTTTTCTGAATGATTTAGAAATTAGATTCATATATGCATTACTATCCTTGCATATCAAAACAGATCCGCTGCTCAAAATTGTTAGAGAATAATATAAATCATATTCTGGAGCTTCACCTAACAGCTTAAGCTTTTAGGTGAGATGGTTCCTTAACATGGTATCAGAGCCTTGTTGACCCAGTGGTCACGAGTTCGAATCTCACCACCCTCATTCTATTTGATAAAAAAAAAATCAAGTACAAAGTAATGTGGGTCTGTGCAAGTTTCAACCCCAAAGAGCTTTCACTTGAGGGGGGGAGTTAGAGAATAATATTCTGGGACCTCACCTATAAGCTTAAGCTTTTAGGTGAGTTGGTTCCTTAACAAAAATATCTATTTTAGAAATAAGTTATCTTATAATTGATTTAACGCATCTGTGCATCAGCATCATTGCATTTATGTAATATGTGTTTAGGTGGAAGTAACAACTAACAAGTATTGGCAAGCTTTTGCAATAGCTATACTTTGTAAGGTAAACAGTTACCACTGAAAAAGACCAAATGGGGTACCAGCCATGCATGCCAGAAGCATGGCATCACTATTGCATTACATCAAAATAACATCAAGATCTAGGCATTTAATCTTATTTAGTTGGTGAAAAATAAAAATTGAAGAGAATAACAATGCCATGATAGAGCATGGAGCATGTTTTGAAGAAAAGAATGCACATTCCAGGGGAAAGGATGGATGGATGGATGGATGGATCTTTGTAGCATAAGAAAATCTCAATTTTTTTGTAAGATAGAATTTCTGAATACTTTGCTTAATTTGATGATAGTAGCAATTTCTAAAGTTTCACCAGTAAGCTTGAGGAAAAATTCTCTTTCCATCAGAGCCTCTTTTTCTCTAACTTTTGTGATTTGTCTATTGTATGCTTGGCAATGCGTTTCCAAAGTGATCTTGGGTTAAAATATCATCAAATTGATGCCTTTTGTGGGTTTGATATGGAGAATTCAAAACAATTTTAAAGCACCAATCTTGACAAAAACATACTAATGCATCCCCAATCACACCATTTACATAGTCTACTAGCTTTCTGTATCTCTAAAAAATAAAAATTTAATCAATGTTGGTGGCAATTTTGTAAAACTGAGAGATTTCACTTGAATAATTGTATAGAAAGATAATCGATGAAACAAATTACCACAGCAGAAGTTGAAGTATGAGGAATAAGCCCAATATCAGATATTGACACAAGTGCAATCCCCAACATTTTAGGAAGGAGCCTCAATTGAAAGCATTGTAAGCCTGGTGGGGGCTGAGCAACCTCTACCACTTGAGAATCATTCACAACAGCTTCCCATAAACAGCTCCCTCCAGCAATTGAAAGATTTACCTAAATCAATAATGCTTGAGTAAGATGTGAATGACTGTAATTCATGATTAAGGGATCATATAGCAGCAGCAGCAATAATAACTAAGACTCAAATCCAAACTAGTTGGAGCAAGCTATTTTTGTGTCATCTGGTTCAATCATAAACTAAATTCATCTCAATATAAAATCAATACTCAAGTAACATTCTAAACCTTCAGCATTTGGAACCAAATCAATTAGATTGAAGTTTGAACATATGAATGAGATTGAAGTTTGAACATACCTATTAAATGCAACAGTTGATGGTACATATCTAAAACTCCACAAGTAGTATGAACTCACAAAAGGACATTAAACATCATTTATTCTATCCAAAACAACAGTTATCATAAATAACAAAAAAGATTTATCAAAGAAAATGACTGGAGCAGCACATCGAAGGTGTTTTCTAGACAAGAAGCCCTTAGCATTTACAAGCTCATATTTAATCAGGAACGTACTTTCGATATGACAAACACAATCCACATAACAGAAAACGATACAAATAACATTGCTTAGAGAATAATATTATCTCCCATAATCTGATGAAAAAACATTTCAGTTTGCAGAATTGGATTTTTAACCAAAGGTGACTCTCTTTTGAAGCTTTTCTAACCATTGTTGCAGATATATGTTAATCAATATGCCAACTTTCATTATGAGAGTTAGCTTTTGAATTTCCTTCATACACAAAATTTGATGTCAAAGTGCACAGGTGCAGCTTGACACGTACAACACGAGGCAGGGAAAAAATTGAAAATGTTTATTTGGAGAGGAGCATTGAGCATTTATATTGAACAGGAAGTTGAGATGTTGCATTGAGCTCTTCATATTGCATAGGAAGATAACTCTTCCTTTCTCCTTTGCTAACTCAGAAAAGTTACAATAACATCAGTCAGAGAGGTTGTGAACTTCTTTATTTCACAATAAACAAAAATACTGGGTGTTCTTTGTAAGCGATTCAATTTATCAAGTCATCATTCTCTCCCAGTTTGCAATTAACTAAACACCAATCCTGTCATATAAAGTATCAATAATTCATTTATTTGAGTGGCATTTTTTTATTAGCATGACAAGATCGTGGCCTGCAAACAAACAATAAAGTTCTCTGCTTTCTGCTGTTGTAAAACTAGCAAAACAGGCAATGAAATGATAACGATGGCCTGCTTGTGCAAAACATGATGACGCCCTCCCTTGGAAGAAATAGAAATTTCAATAACTCATGCACAAGTCATTAAATAAGCTCAAAAGAAACCGGTAGTGCTTGTTTATTAAAAAAAGCAGGTGACACAAGCAATTATTAGTTAGGCACTGGAATTTACCTTGGCATCGGGATTGAAATACAATAAGTTGAACTCTGGATTCACTCTCAAAGAAGAAACAAGCTGCATATTTGTATGAATTTAGACAAGTCAAACCTAAGACAACAATAATTGATCAATATGAACAGAAGGTATAGAGAAAACACATGGCAGCATAACATGAACCTAACTTAATAAACTATCATCTGAGCTTTGATGTAAAATAACACGAGTATACCTGCAACTTTACAGCATCTGTAAGAACATTCTCTAGACTTCGCAATTGAGCCAGATAATTACTACCGACGGCATCATCAAGGCCAATAACAGTGGCACGAACAATACACTGAAAACAAATTTTCAACACCTCAGATTAAGATTTTCATAAATAAAAAGGGAACATTGATATTGAGTTTTCATTATTTTAGGAGGATGTGTAATTCACAGATTTACAGAACTGGCAAATATTGGGAATACTTACTCTTTATGAAACTTACCAGAGTATTTGCCTTACATGCATGTATGAGCATATCAATATTGAGTGTATGTGGGGTGTTGGGTGAGTGCATATTTGTTCATGAAAATACCTTTGAAATATTCTTATTCAGCAATCGAGTTTCTTTTTGAAAATAAAAAAATCCTTAAATAAATCTCAGGACAATTTAAGAAAAGCAAGGAGGCCTAAAGCATGTGAAACAAATACATGAAATACAAAAAAAGAAAAAAAAAGAGCAAGTTCTGGCAGTACTTGTCCTGATTCATTTTGCAAGACTAAGAACCTCTCCCAGCTGGATTTAGATTTCTGCAACTCATAAGCATCGGCCCAATATGCCAGTCCTTCACAGCTGCTCAACTCCCACTTCAGAGAAAGAGAAGATGAGTTTGCAAAAGCTTCTCCAGAAGCACCTATGCCAACTGCAGCTACCCTAATTGTTTGCCCATTTGCAACAGTTACAGGGGTGGTGCGGATTTGCCCTGTGCTATGATCAGCAAGAGATGCGAGCCTTATGGCATCATGTCTGTTAACTGAACAACAACAATAAAGCCTCAATACCATACTAGTTGAGGATGTCTGTTAACTGAAGAGTGCCACAAATTCAACCAATTGCATGCAAGGAAAGTCAAAACAAAATTATAATTTATTGCCATTCATGTCTAGGATGAACAAGTTAAATATTCACCAGGTTCATCAACAATGAGTGCAATTGAAGATGGAAAGCTGCATGTAAGAGACAAAGCAACATCTGCTATTGCAGGCAAGGGGTGGCCATCTCCAACCAAATTCCCACGTTTGAAAACCACATCCTGAGTCGTATCAAACAGACAGAAATATTATGACTTCTGTAGTAAACAGACCACAATACAAAAGCTTTCAACAAAAAGAACTACAATAGCCTATAGCTCCAGAACAGAATATATAACTTACAAATATCCCCACAGTTTGGCATGAAACTCTGTACATAATCTGATAGCTTCCAGAAATTCGATGCACACGAATTCCATCTTTACTGGAAGCATGCTTGTCACCTGATATTTCCACAGTTTGAAGATAGTCAACATCATTGTCCCATGGTGCTGGTCCACCAAGAAGCATGATATCTAAACTTGTTCCAGGGACAAGATACAAGCTCTCCACAAGCTCCAGGTGATTGCTTGCTTCAGCATGACCCAAATCAAGCCAATACCCACCAAATTGGCTTCCATCTACTACTTGATGCACTGTAAGTGGTGGATATGCTGCAATACGTGATGATGCCTTCAAAATTAAGGACCCATGAAATGATTGATCCAAGTGATATTCTTTCAACAATGTTGCCTGCAGCGTGGTCTGCCCAGGACCGGAAGCGTATATATAGGTCCATGAACATGGTGGACCATAAACTGATTCATAGAGGTGAAAATTCCCTAGTTTTTCTGCAATAAGTGCCCCCTCTGTTGCATTGACAATGACGAAAGACTCACTTCCAACTTTCCATTTTAAGAACAGATGAAAAGCATCACATCTATAATAATAGGCACCTGCAAATGTGAAATTGAATGTAACAAAAGAACATGAAAGTGAAAACATTTATAACCAAACCGACATTCCTGATGATTTTGAGAAAGGGCTTCACCATCTGATGCTTTCATTGTTACAGCAGCTGGAAGATGTGATCCTACAACAGTCTCTACAGGGAAGTTTTGAAGCATAATCATAGATGATGGTACAGAAACTTCAATGACCACCTATTACAAGAAAAGGATACATCAGTTCCTATAGATGAAATTTATCAAGGGAGCACAAGGAAGCAATCCAGATATCAAGATTTCCTGCAAGAACATTGTTCAACAAAATCCTGCATGTCCAGATATTGCTGCATTATTACTGACTTGAAGAGATTGGATAGAATTTCCACATTGACATGGTCAAGAGTGACAGATTTCAAACAAAAACACAGGTTTCCAGAATTTGGGAAAGAAATATATAATTTTTAGTTCATGTGCCTTTGTGCCTCTTAAACAGGACAAGATCAATAAATAAAACAAATAAATTAAATTCAAAAATCCAAGAAAAAAATAATGGAAATTCACTAAAAGTACACCTCCAGCCACATTAACGATAATAAGCAGGTGCTGATAGCCCATGCCAAAGCACTCAAAATAAAATACAAACAAGTTAGGAGAGCAGAGGACAGACACTGTATACTGCATTAAATATTGATAATAGGTGCAATTCATTGTATATTTTAAAAAAAAAAAATTAGATTTTGCAAGGCTTCAGCTTCACACTATACTTTGAGCAACTAGGAATAAATGGTTGGTGTATGTGCATGTTAGCTAAGGCAATCCTTGTATATATATACTTCTGCAACTAAAGTAGTTCACCACCACAGTTACCAGATGCACACATGACACTCCTCCTTTGGAGGTTGATGAACTATCCCGTCTGTTTGCCAGTGGAATGACAAGTTGACTTGTTTTGCCATCCAAGCAGCACAAAGCAAGCATGACAGGACCCACTTAAAAGATTTGCAAGAAAATATTAGAACTCTTGACATGACCTGCTTCTACACATACATTATAAGAGAAAGCACATCCTCGTAATTTTACTTAGCTTTTGATTTGGGGTAATCTTTGAAATAGGACTCATTATATTTGATAGTAAAATAAGAACCAAATTGATTCCTTCATGTTGCAACTGGAAACGCTAGACTTCCATCAGACTTAATACCATCACGGTTCAGCTCCAATTCTACCCTAATCCACTTTTTATAAGCTTTGATGCTGATGGTGGCATAGTGTATTTGTGTGGAAGTGCTGGAGCAATAAGGTTCATCTTTTTGGTTGAGCAACTTGAGATGTTAACCTAGTCAAAACCTACCTTCTTTGTTAGAGATTCTAGTTTGTGGGGCAAAACTGCTAGGTTTCCACAAAGCTCAGATAATAGAGAAAGGGCTAAAATTTGAAGGTGGTGACTAACAGCTTGACTTGCAAAAACTTCCCATCAGAATTTCTATAAAGAGCAAGTGATAACAAACATGGTCTTGAATACAAAGTTAGATGCCAGTTAACTAAGAGGCCTTCAATGTTGTGCAAAGTGATAGGTGTGCAGCTCAGGGATAGGTTGCAAATGAAGGGTTGTGCATTTTCTATCATTCTCTCCTCTGAGACAATGAGAGAGAGTCAAGTTATGGGGTATGTTACTTCTTTTCTATTTCTCCTTGCATTGTTGCTATTGTGGCTCTGATTTGCTTCTTCCCTAGTCACTGGGATTCCGTTTTTCATCTCTTTCTTAGCTGCTCACTTGTCCTTTACTATGAGAATTTCATTTCTTTTTATTCCTTGCCTATTGATATTTTTCCCAATGGTTCGAATTTTACTTGGTAAAGAAATTGAGATATTTTTTTGTGATAGTCTTTTAAAAAGGTTCCATTTTATTAAGCCAGTAGATGGAGGAGAAGGGTCTGATATATGACACAAGTTAGCCACATTAATATGCTTTTTTTGCTGGGTCTTACCATTATTGCCTAGTGTTGTAGGTAGGGTAAGATGGGTCAACATGTCATGTCACTCCACAAGTATAGATATTAAGGTATAAGCCTTTGGTGGAGGAGTTTACTATGTGTGCCTTTGTTCTGGACATTGTTGGATGGAAGGACTACATAAATAATCAACATGTACACACAAATATAACACTAACCAAAAAGAGAAGTACTGGGGCTACACTAGGATTGGACAAGTACAGTGGCAAAACATATCATGTACCCTGTGGAAGTGCATGAAAACTCTAAATCCGTTATCTTTAAAAGCAAACTCATAATGAAGATTATAAAAATTAAAAACACTGCTTAAGATTTGTGCCACTCAAGTAAGTGTCTTAATAAATGGAAGCCATGATATTATTACCTCATCATGATTAGAAGAATCAAAAACAGAAACTACTCTGACAGTCGCTTTACCAGGCTTTTTTGCCTGAAGTACCCCAAATGGAGATATTGACACTGTAGTCGTGTCTGAAGAAAACCACTTATAATCACTGGATGTTTTTGCACAGCCTACATAAATAGCAACTTTCATTTACTCTCAAAATATTCGAAAGCTGATTAAACACCTTGATGACTGAGACTTAAAGGTAGAAAGTGATTAACCTCCTGTTGCCTTTAGCTCCACCTCCTGGTAAATAGTAGGGGTCCAGGGAAGAAGAATGGTCTGATGTGTACCGCTTGCTCCATCCAAACTGAACTTCACTTGATCACAAACCATAATTTCTTGCACGACATTAAGAACCTATAAAAGGGTGCAGAGCTAGATATAAACAGCAGCTTGGTAAAGGCTACAGAACCACGCAAAAGTAACACAAAAGGAAATGAAATTAAAGAAAAAGAGTACTATAAAGTCTCACCTTTTTTCTCTCTTGTTGCAAGCTAAAATAAGTTAAAGAAGCTGTTATTTTTCCTAGGCCAAGGGAATTTGCTCTCAGAATTCTGGAATTTCGCCAGCCATGTTTGACCACAATTTCCTCTGATAACATGAAAATTGTCCAGTATTTCGACTGCTCATGGTGTAACTTAAGGTCATCACTCTGTAAATGCAGGAAACTTTTCAGGGGTGACATCAAGAAAACAAGGAGGAAGCGCCAGCAGACCATTTGGCCCGCAAAAAAGTTATGCCCAAGAACAAAGAAGTCTGAAGAGACATCCACCAGCAAAATTTCAAGCACAACTAGAAAACTAAAAAATTAACAGGAAAGTGGAATACATGCAAGAAGAAAGAAGTCTGAAGAGACAACCACCAACAAAATTTCAAGCACAACTAGAAAACTCAAAAAATAACAGGAAAGTGGAAATGCAAGAGAATAATATCACTCACATAAATTCAAAATCTGGTGAGTATAGAGAGTGAGTAAAAAAAGAACAAGAAGAATTTCAAAAAAAACATTCTGACGTTCTTCTTAGAAGAGTTACTCTAGCATTATGACACTTCATGTAATTCCAGAAAATACAAGGTAAAAGATCTAATGGAAATTATTATTCAATCACATTAAAAACAGTTATTTAAGCAAGCTTTTAAGGGAGAAATAATCAACTAAAATACACAGCAAGCACATATAACCGATGGTACTCGCCACCTTAAAATTTCAGTCTCACATTGCGCTTGCAGCAATAATGAAAAGGTAACAGCTGTGAACAATCCTACGAAATTGCTTTTCCATATGAACAATGAATCATTCAACTTAATTCACATCACTAACTGCATATTCTGAGGCCAAAACAAACGTAAATCCATGCTTTGTGGATACCATCTAGAGGATGCCACCTAGAAGAATTCACATCACTAACTGCATATTCTGAGGCCAAAACAAACCTAAATCCATGCTTTGTGGATGCCACCTAGCCTCTAGATAAAGATCCATCCACGTAGTGCCAAGGTCCTGGTTTCAATACATCACCCTTTTTTTCTCATAAGTACTTTATGAATACAGTTTCAGCCTGATATCTATCTGTAGCAGCAACTTGGGCTGTTCATTCAAGACTACATTTAATGCAGATACAACTAGCTGATACCAGGAAAATAAAAATAAAAATAATATGAATTTGAGTCATTTTTCTTAATTACTTATAAGTTCAAATCCAGAATAAGTCCAAAAACCAACCATGATACAAAGCCACAATATAGTTCATTTTCTTTTGGGGCAGAGCTGAGGGGAATTGGGTAAGGGAAATGAGAGGACTACGCCAGTCATGTTTGACAGCCAGCCAAATTGACCAAAGAGAAAACAACCATGAAAAGAATCCCAACAAGTTACAAGTATGAACTACATACACCATAACTGATTTAATTTAAGATCCCGGACGAATGTAGGATTTACCTCTGTAATATAGATTTCTTGCGCATCAGGTCCCCCCAAGAAAACCTTCATTTGAATAAGATATTGGCGACCAGAAACAACAAACCAGCGTGCCAAGGATGGAGTGGCTTTCAATCCATCAACAGGATCACCAGAATCAGACAAGGGCATTATATATAAGCACAATGTGTCAGGTAGAACCACATTAAGTGATGAAACTTGCATATGGCCAGCAACTCTAGTATCTTCCACAATAACAGATGTTACCCCTAAGCTCAATGCCTGAGCAAAGCCTGACATGTGGTCCACTTCAGCAACCGAAGAGTTCAAAACAGACCACCTATGATGTGGAGATGGAAGAGCAACCACTGCAAAATGCCAACAGATATTGAAGTTTGATAATTAAGAGTAAAGCTGATAGTGCAACCAGAACCAAACTCATAAGAGACCATCACAGTTCATAGAAGACATCCAACATACCACAAGCTAAGATGCCATTTTTATGCACATAAAATTCAAGAATTGAACAATAGATATCTTGCTCTGAACTGAAACCTGAGAAAAGATTTCCAACTGAAACTAGCCTTCAACAAAACTAGTTTCCACCATTCATCCTCAACATTATTCACCCACGTTCAACTTTCAAACAGAATACAAACAATCATCTAATAAAAAACTTGGGTAAAAAAACTGTTTTTAGATTTTCTCTTAAATCAGTTTCAGAAATCAAGGCCACAACAACATCCAGTTGACAGCCTGAGTAGCAAGAAAATAGCTTCAATTAACGTCAAAAATTAAGAATTGCATATTATATGGCCATGATTGTCTCAGGCAAAGTCAACAAACTTGACAATGAATCAAACAAAAAATTTGCTGCCAAGTGCAAAAGAAAGTGTACAAGAAAGAAACCTTGCAGAATATTTCCACGAATAACTTTGAGTGTATAACGAAAGGCAGCACCAATGAGGACCAAAACAGGTGAGGGAGGTTCAAGTGACATAGCTTCCGCTACAGTTAGAACAATCTTATCAGCCAAGTGCTTAAATTGTGGCTCAAGAAAATGCACCGAAACATTCTCATGGCCAATTTCAACTCCTTTCACAACATACAAATCCGAGAACACGCCCTGCACAATGCATCATCGAACATAACACTGAGTAACAAAGATTAGACCATACATTACAATACTCGACAATATATCTCATTTTACTATGGTACACTGAAAAAAGTAGACATACACTATCTTCAAGTTCTATTTGGATGTTTAAATCACCACATAAACCACCACAATCACTCAGTGGAGAATCCCTGAGAGGAACATGGACAAGGTGGTGCGGCAATCCATCCGTTTCAGGCATCAGCTGCCACATGAATTGTAATCCGGCTAATGACGAAAACACATTATCTATAACCAACAGAAAACCAAAACCCAATAAACATTGTGAGAATAAAAACGAATCGCCAACTATCATCATCACAATAATAATGCACCGGGGTGAGGGTACCTTCACTATCAAAGGCGCGAGCTCGGAGAGTAGCAAGACCATCTAAATCAAGTTTAATAGAATTATGAAATATCTGAATTCTGGAAATGTTGTCAATAAAAACTTTGCAGCGAATTACAATGCCAGTGTGAACATCTGCAGCATAAATAGCTGTCTCCTTTCGACCGGTAAAGGGAGCAATTGATCTCAACCGTGCGCTTGTTGAGCATTGGTTGTTGCTTGCATTATACTCAGGTATAACTGATAGAATATCGTGATGATCCCATGACCTGTCGAGATTTACGCAATCAAAACAGCTTAGAATAAAATCACTAAAAACAAAATGTGTGTGAGAGTTAGTAAGTAATTACCATTTAAAGCAGCCATCACTTCCTTGGAGGCGATATTCGACAGGACGCGTCATTTTAGGAGGCAATAGGATATTGACATCAGTTACGTGAGGTCCGGGACTCAAATGTGACGTCGTTTTTCCGACGACCAGGAGAGCAGTGAAAGCTACTAGAAACGCAGCAGAACGCAGCAGCTTCATCTTTCGATTATTGATCAAATCAAAGCATGGTGGTGGTGGTGGTGGTGGTGGTGGTGGTTTTTTCTTGATATGAGTTCAGTTAGAGCTAAAGCTGAAAATGGAAGGAAAACCCTAAAGCAGGGTTTTAGCAACTTTTCAGGAGAGAAAGGGAGAGGGAGAGTTGAGATGATGCCGTTAAAAGGGTGCAATCATGAGTTTTAACTAATTAGCTATCCCTTTAAAAACAATAGTTGAATATTGTGGTAATTAAAACAAATATTCGAAAGAAAATATTCAAGCTTTTATTTAAGAAAATAATGTTTGGAGGGAAAATATTGTTGTTTTTTTATCAGAATGCATTTATTTTTTATCTTCATTCCTTATTCACTATATTTTTTTTTTACAAAAACACACTTTTTATTGAAAATATATTTTTTAAAATAAAAAATATCACATTAACAAGTGATTTTAAGCTTCATCATTTTTATTTGAAGTTCAAGAAAAATGGCTTAACAAAAAAATACATGGTAATTCTATTTATTTTGTATTTTAGTTTTAATCTATATTATTTTGATTTTTGACTTTTTTATTTATTTTTTATAAAAAAAATTGTTTATTTTCAAGTTTTTAAATCATAATTTATTATATATTATTATTTTAATTCAATCCTTATTCTTTTTATTTTTTTCTACCCATTTATAAAGTATTATTAATTTTTAATTTCATCCTTTAATCCAAAATTTTAGTATTGAATTCTTGTTTTTTTAGATTTTCTTATTAAAGTTTTTTTTCAATTTGACCTTTTAGTTAAACCAAATTGCTCTTTAATTTACTTTTTAATTTAATGTTTACTTCATTTTTTTAATTACTATTTTTTATTTTATATCTTTTTATAAAAAAAAATAAGTCCATCCTTTATTTGCTAAGGATTAGGCTTCATAAAAATTTTACATATGGTGCTTTCAATTTAATAATCTGAGTCACAAGCTTAAAAGTTAATGTGAATCTTTTTTTTATTTCATCACCCCGTGTTCGGTTTTTTGGTGTCATAACTCAAGTCACGAATTTAACAAGTTAACCAGAGTTGACCGAGGTTGTTTTTTAGCTTTTTTTCATTAAGTTTTTTTTTCAATTTCATTATTCAATATTATGTTGATTGAGGATTAGACTTCATGATTTTTTTTATATAGGGTTATCTCAATATCATAAACTAGGTCGTGAGTTAAGGAAGTAGTAGTTGACTAACAATAAATTTGTATATAAAGACTATGGACTATAATTCTTGAGAATTATAAATAACTCACAAACTTTAATAGTGTTAGATAAAATAAAGATTATTAAAGTGTTTTTACATAATTAGAGTAGGTGAAAACATTATGGAATGATTTTTTTCCATGATAGGTCTTTTATTTGCTTCTTTTATTTTCTAAGTTAAAGGTGGATCCTTACCTAGATTCAAATAAAATAATACAAATTTATGTATTATATTAATATCTTATGACAATCCAAATGAAATTATATTAATCCCCTCTATATCAATAATCATTTGAATGGCCATCCATGTTACCCTTGACTATTTTTTAAAAAACAAATCAACCATTTGCCAATATTTACTTTACTTTTGTTATCATTAATCTACGTAAAAATCTAAATCATTTCAATTTGAAAATATTTATTTTTATTTACTCTATTTGGTTGAACCATATAAAACAAAGGGTATGATTTTTAAATAAAAACAAGGCTTATTGCTTTTCTACCAGCAAAGACATGTTTGAGATTCAAGTATTGTTAACTGAACAAAAAAAGTAGAATTTTTCAGGGTTTCTCTAGCTTTGGAATTATGTCTCATCAATAACAAATTCAAGATTTTTTTGTTAAATCAAGTAAAAACAATCTATATTATAATTAATTATCAATATTTAACAATAACAAAACACAATGAATTTTGAAATCCTTATTCAAAAAATAATAATAACAAACTTGTTTGTTGTTAAGATCCAAACAATAAACATGAAATTCTAGCACCACATCATGAGAAAAAAAAAAAACATGATTTTGTATTTAAAAGAGAAGAAATCATATAAGAAATTGATTAAAAATAATAGATTTTGTTTTTGATTTGGTTAATTGGGACAAATTAGAGAATTGAAATAAAATTCATGACCCGAAGAGAAAAAAAGACCTTTTATATCATTTGATTCAATTTCATATATAATATGTTATTTTATTTGATTTAAAAATTAGATTGATCTAATATGTAAAGTATAATTTATAAAAGAATGGATATAACATGAAAAAATAACTAATCTACACATATTTTTTTATAGAAAAAACTAGTTTTTTAATCTTTAATAAATTGAATTTAGTCTAAATTATTATTATTTTGGATTGACATGGAAAAAAAAGAACACCGAGTATTTCTTTCCTTGATTTTATTATTATTATTGTATAAGTGAGAAGTGAACATTTACATATAATTAAATTTTAAAATATTTAATTTAGTTTCTAGAAGATTAATTTTAAAATACAGTGAAAAACAATAACTGACTATCTAATTCTAAACCCCACCGTCAATTTTCCCTAATGAATTACCCAGGAGACCCCCCTCCCCCTCCAAGAAAACAATTAAAAAAATAAATGATAATAAAAATAAAAAAAAGGAAAGAAAGAAAACCCACTCGAACTCTGTACAGTGTACACGCAGCTATACCGAGAGCCTCCTCTCCGACACCACGAGAGAGAAAGTGTGTGAGAGAGAGACTAGGGAGTATAAGAGAGGCCATTCACTTTTGTTGGTGTAGTGAGATCGGAGACATTCACCTCAGCAGAAGAGGTCGGATGGCGGGTATGATACTGGGAGACGGAATCCTACTGTCCTATAGGTGGATTTGGAGGTGGTGATCTAAAGTAAATGAGCTAGGGTTTTATTTATTTTTGATTTCGATTGGGTTTGTTTCCCGAAAGCAAATCTACTGAATTGAATAGGTTCAACATGCCGAAGACTGAGACCGAGACACCTAAAATGAAGCCGAGACCAATCGTGCGTCTCGCCATCTTCCTCATCTCTCACAGCCTCCTGGTTTGGTACTACTCGCTAGCTATGCCCTCTTTGCTTTTCCTTTCTTTCTTACTTTTTTTTACAAATTTAATTAGTTTTAATTTATGATTTATATATATCAGTGTTGTCTGTTGTACGGCTGGGGTTTTAGCTCTCTTGCTGCTTCCACTTCTCGCCAAGAACACTTACATTTCTGAAAATGCTCTCATGCCAGGTCACTTCACTTCTTTTTAATTGTTATTATTAATAGTATTATTATTTAAATTTCCTGTGTAACTGAAAGTGCATGTTGTGATGATGCCAGGTTCTGCAAGCAGTATGATCTCTAATCGTGACATTTCAGAGGCAAATAGGCTGGCAAGTGATCTAAGTGGTTTGAATTTCGAGCCTCAAGATGCCGCCGCCTTGTATGTGTTGTTTACTTCTTCTCTCTTTTCCTTTTTTTGTTTTTGTTTGTTCAAATGTTATTTTATTTAGTTTTGTGCAATTAATGGTTAAAAACATAATTTTGAGCTATTCATCAACATGAAACTACTACTGATCTTTTTTTTATCTTGTTTAATGTTTTCTGTAATGAAGTGGCTTGTTACAGGTCCAGTGTATTTTTCCGCCTTCTTTTCTCTTGTAGTTTTTCCATAGTATTCTTCACACTGACTTTGCCAAGTATTGAGTAAATAGAGGGAAAAAACTTTGAAATTATTCTATCTTTATGTTATTTGTACTTAACAATTGTAGGGAAAGTCGAGGGATCCTTACAAAATACATGTCTGACTTGGGTGCTGAAGTTAGTTATCACAAGTTCCACCATAAGCCAAATCAGTTTCATCCACTGCATTTCTTCTCTAGTCCTGATTCTACAAGTTCAGTAGATAATTTTAGTTGTTCAGCACAAGGCGTCAATACTGTTGGAATAATTAGAGCTCCACGTGGTGATGGTAAGGAAGCTATTGTCTTGGTGACACCTTACAAGTTTGGAAAGAGTGGTACAGCAGAAACTTTATCCTTGAGCATTGCATATACAGTATTTTCCTTGCTCTCTCGAGTTACATGGCTGGCCAAGGACATTATATGGTTGGTTGCTGACTCACAGTATGGAGAATATGCCCCTGTTGAAGCTTGGCTAAGAGATTATCACACGCCTGTATTTACTGGTTTGGGTGCCCTAAATGCTGATACATGTATCAAAATTGATGATCTTTATGCATTGGAACAGAAACCTATTGCTCAAACAAAAATATCTGATGGTTTTAGACGGGCCGGGACTATGGCTGCTGCACTGATATTTAAGGTAGCGGATAGAAACGAACTGTTGGAGGACACTCTTAATATCTATGCTGAGGCGTCCAATGGGCAGATGCCAAATCTAGATCTCATCAATATTGTGAATTACTTAGCTGTACATAGGCAAGGATTGCGTGTAAAGGTTGAGAAAGTTTTGTCTCTACTTGATTCGAGATGGCTTGAGATTTTGGGAGAAATATTTGAGGTACTAGGAAAAGTTGCCAGAAGCTTAAATCCTGGATGGAAATTTGGCATCTCAGCTGCAGATTATGTTGAAGGCAGTGCTACACTTGCAAGTTCATTGTATAACCAGGTGCTCTACTCTTTCATTTGACCAATGTGAGATTTGGCTTATCTGTTTCACGTGACAACAACAATTAGAACTAAGTACAGATTGCATTCTCTGACTTCCGCTGATCAGTGAGTAAATACTTCTTGACATAATCATTTTCTGCTATCAGGCTTTGGGCATTCCCACAGGTCCTCATGGTGCTTTCCGTGATTTCCAAGTTGATGCAATTACTTTGGAGATTTCACCTAAGGTTTCTTCTCATAACAAAGCCAGACACAATGAGTTTCTTCTAAGAGGAGGCCGGTAATTGTTTACCTTACATCTCTTTCATTGTCATTGTAACTTGCATTTATATCATAGAAGTACAATGTATCAACATAGTTTTTCTAAATTAGTGGTTCCCCTATAACATGCAATTGTTTAAAAGAGAACTTTTTATCGGCAAGATCGTGTTAATTTGAGCAGAAGCATTTTTAGTCTGAAGAACTTAATGATCAGTATTGCTTTTTTTTCCACAATCGATTTCATTTCAACACATCTTAATTAGCTTTCTGCTAATAAATGAACATGCTACATGTTTGTGTGTGTCTGTCTATATGCGTCATTAATTTGCTGAATCCCAGTGTGCCCAATTCTTATCCAATTCAAGCAGCAGCTATTTTATATTTATTTGATCTGCAATGATATTACTTGTCTATCTCTACACCCATTAATCACACTGCTACCACCCTTTGCGGGGTTTGAACATGCTTGCATTCACAATGCGAGAGCAGCACCACTGCACTAAACAGCAGGTGCTCTGATTTGATTCTTTTCCCAATGTACTGTTAGTGGTTCAAAATTCCACTAACATGAAGATAATACTCGTTAGAATGTAATTGATGTAATGGAGGTATAGAACAATGCTCCACTTTGCCCCTCTTCATTACATTTCATTGTGTCCTACCAAACTCAACATGAGATATTTAGAATGCTGAAGTCTCGATTTTCATAGAATATTGTCTGCTTTAGATTTAGTTTTATCTGGACAACGCTTTCCCTTGATCTTTTTCTTTCTTTTCTCGTTGCATTTTGATTGTGTGTGGATCAGGACACATTTAGTAATACAGAGGCCCTGCCATTGTACGATTCAAAACAAGTAAACTCATAGTTTTTGTTTCATTTTTTTGGCTGAAGATGCACCTGTTTCTTGATGCAGGTTGGTTGAAGGAGTTGTAAGATCAATAAATAATCTCCTTGAGAAGTTTCACCAGTCATTTTTCCTATACATGTTAACATCTCCTAGTAAGTTTGTGTCAGTCGGAGTGTACATGATTGCTTTTGCACTCCTTGTAGCACCACTTCCCCTGGTAGCAGCTTCACTTTATGCTGATGCTAATCAACTGGATCTTGGTGTCAAAAATACCAAATCTACTACCACTGCTCCTGATGAGCTTGACATCACTTTCAGATCATGGAAATGGCTCTACGCCGCAAAAGAAGTTTTTCTCGTTCATGTATGGGGCGCAGCTGTTTCATTGCTTCCATATTTCATTTGTCAAATACCAAACTGCAGCCCAACGACCAGCTCTGTAATCTGGGTTTCCCTTTCAATGCTTGGCCTCCCAATCCTGTACTTGATAGCGGGCTCTCCATCTACTCATGTTTCTATATCTCAACACGAGGAGAAAGGCGAATGGGCTATTTTGAAATCAGTGACCATCTCAGCAGTCTTCATTGGTTTGCTTCTCATGTCAGTTGTTAATTTTGCAACAGCAGAGATTGGCGCGTTACTTTTGGTCCCAATGTGTTTGATGGCTCAACCTTTGATGCTTGACATGAAAGCTGGGAAGTTCAGGAGTTTCTTCAGGGTTATCTGTAATATGGTCTTGGGTTTTGTTGCGTTTCCGCCAGCTGCATATTTTGTAGCGAAGACATTATTCGAAGGTTCTGACAGCATTAACATGGGCGACTTCTGGAATTGGATGGAGTCCCTTTGGGCATGGAACAGTGCTACTTATATTTATATAGGCATGGTCCATCTGCCATGTTGGGCGTTGTGCTTGCACATTTTACTTCATTCTTGTTGACACCTTTTCTGATTTGGCTTTCACTGTACCGTTAAACAAATCAGTAGCGTAATGAAATTTTGATTCGATTTTATTTTCTTACTCTAAACTGGTTCGTTATAATGAATTTGCCATAGGATTTTGTCTAAATTTCTGTTTACTTTTGTGTTTCAGAAGTGTTTTTGTTAATATTTATTTATTGTTCTCTTTAAATTTTTTTTAATGTGTTTAGATCATTTTATGTGGTATGTTAAAAGTAATCTGTAAAAAATAAAAAATAAAAAAATGTTTTTTTATGTATTTTCAAGCGGAAAAACATTTTAAAAAATAACAGAATTGGAAACAGGCTTAACATCTCTCTTACTGCCATTACAACAACCATAAAGACATACGACGTGGCCTCTCACCAATCTGGGAACCCAGCCAATCTGCACCAGGCAGCAGATTACAGAACCCCATGGAGGCGAACCTAACCAATCTGGGATAAACTCACCCTAAAAAACTCATAATTTAAAAGATAAATACAAATAAAAGTGACTGAATAAACCAATATCATAAAAATTATTATGCAAAACCGAACACATTAGCAATATAATTTAATAACAAATATTTTTTTTATTTTAAAAAATAAAATTCATTTGTATAAATTTTTTATAGATGAATTATTGAAAAATGAAATAGAAACAAAACAACTAAGAAAAACTTATATCAAAACAACGAAATAATTTTATTTTTATTTCTTACCTAATGAATAATATATAAGATATAAATTTTGGCAAACACTATTTATAGAAAGGGTGTAATGCAATGATGACATACAAAAATAATATTAAAAAAAAAAATAATAATAGAGGGACTTTTTAATAAAAAATAAAATAAAATAAAGAGGAGGAGAAGGGATGTTGTAGAAAAGCATTAACGACATTAACAAGGAAGAAAAAAGAGTGAGGTCGTATCAATTTACCCCTCATACTTTTTTTTTGGTGTGTATCATCAACATGAAATTCCTAAAACAATTTGGATCTTGACTATGCTAGCTAGCCAAACAGCATGTCTTCCCGTTGAAGAACGTGCTTCTTAACCAAAGCTTTTTGCATATTATCACTTATTATTTGTGCTAAGACTAAGTCCGTACAATCTCTTGCATTTTCTTTTTCAATTATTTATGGATAAAATACAATTTTTACCTATCTTTTATCTGGATTTGGATACTCTTTTTTTTTTTAACTTTTTATATGTGCATTTTGTATGATAATTTTTATTTTGTCATCTTAATAGAGTAATATTGAAAAAAACAACCAGCCGATAAGAGGAAATTGTTATTTATTTTCGATCAATGATAATTTGTATCTAAAAAAAAATATTATAAAATGTTTTTTCCCTTTAAATTCAAAATTTTTTTCCTCCATATTATGGAAACAAAAACTCAAAATTGTTACATTGCATAACTATCTATTTTAATTCCCAGGACGTAGCGTAATGATAAAGAATTTGCGATCTGAACATCATGTTTCGAGTTCGAGTCAGGACGTGCATCCCCTGTAAGAACTTAAAACAGACGAGGTTTTACTTACTCACCTAGATACACAAAATATATTTTCTAAGGGTGGGTTTCTCATATAAAAAAAAATCTATTTTAGTTTTTGAAGTAACCTAAGTGAATAAATAAATCTAACGAATTCAAACCATCACATGTTAACATGAATAACAGCAAACATGAAGAAGTTTTGAACATAAAAATATTTAAAATCACACAAAATATCTATTTATAATTATAAAAATTATATATAAAAGAAACAAACATGGAATAAGTTTCAATATTAAAAATAGAGGATCAGTGATCTGCCAAGTTTCGGTGAGGTGGCGGTGACGGGGTTCAATGGGCGGCTACCAGCTCCTATCTGGCAAAGCCAATTGAAAGCCTACCAGCTCAAATAATCAGGTGCGTGCTGGTGGCCCATGAGGCTTCATGTGGGACCTCCAGCAACGCTACAGATAATAATAGCCCGCCCTTTTTCTTTCTTTTTTCTTTTTTTATTTTAATCGACTTGCAGCTTCCTCTTTTGGACGGTGCAGATCCAAAAGACTCCCTACCTCACGCTTGATCCTAGCCGGGTGATGAGTCGACGTGGAACCATGTAGACTACTGTCCTTTCTCCGGTCCCATCGAAAAGGAAAGCGACGGCACGTGAGTTGTCATGACAGGGACACTGATACAGATTTCCTTTTTTTTTTTTAAGTCATATTATATATATATATAAATAATACGTGTCGGTTTAGTACGGCATTTTAAAAATAATTTTATAAAAAAAAAATTAATTTTTTTAGATCAATATGTTTAATATTGAGCATATTTCATTATTTTCTTGATGTCTATTAGTTTGTTGTCATTAAATTGATAGGGTGAAGATCAATGTTTTTAAAAAAGTTTAGCACACTATTAAAAACAAAAATTATGTAGCTTTTTTAAGAATGATAAAATAATTAAATTATTCTTAGAAACAAAAAATATTAAATGATATTCATGTATTTTTTTATAATTTTATCATGAATTTTTAGTTATAACTGATCGGGTAGAGATCATTTTCTTCAACTTTTTTAAGCACACTATAATGATTAGTTTAAAATTATAAATAAAATTCATTTAACTTTGGTCTTATTTTTACTTATTGGTTTTTAAGGATAATAAATGACAAAAATATTTTAAAATATAAAAAAATTAAACTGATTCCATTTTTTTTTACTACAACCAAGTTGATTGAGAAACAATTTGATATTTTAATAAATATAAATATTATTAAAAATAAAAAAATGAAAATATCTATATATTTTATTATTATTATTATAATAAAGTTGATTGAGAAACCATTTGATATTTTAATAAATATAAATATTATTAAAAATGAAAAATGAAAATATCTATATATTTTATTATTATAATCAAGTCGATTGAGAAATAATTTGATATTTTAATAAATATAAAGTATTATTAAAAATAAATTGATCATAATATATATAAAAGACGGTCAAAGCATCCCATTTTTTAACACCCCCAAATCACCTTATTATATATAACATAAGATAGGAGAGGGGAAGGCAAACAAAATCACGAAAGCAACTTTCCTTCATTTCAAAACTGTAATTATGAAAAAGAACACCTGGCGGCGTAGGCATGGTGTGACCCTTGATCAATCCAAAAAGGCAAATCACTTAATTTTTCTTTTGAAAAAACTGTTTTTATTTTATTTTAAATTATTTTTTTATTATTTGATTGGTTAATATCAAAAAATAATTAAAAATATATATTATATTAATATATTTTTAAACAAAAAAACACTTTGAAAAATAATCTTAACTACACTCTTTATCTTTTTGAAAATATAGCATTTGAAAAACAATTTTACCTACACTCTGAAGACTCTTAGTATCTCTTTGAAAATGCAGCATATATTAAAATAATTTTTAATATCAATATATTATATAGTGGTCTAAAAACATAAAATAATTTAATTTTAAATAAAAAAAAAAAAAAAACCCCCCCCCCCCCCCCCCCCCCCATACACTAACAAACAGAATCTTAATTGAACAATGATGAAGTTCAAATAATTTTCTTTTCCTTTGTGATAGAAAAAAGCAAATCAAGATGGAGCCGTACCAAATATCTGCCATGAGGGCGGCCACAAAAGACAACAATTTTTTGTCTGGTCGGTTTGATCGAGACTGTCTTCATGTTGTTTTATGCCTCTTTACACCATGGCTACCCCAATCTTAATAATCCTCATCTACTTATAAATTAAATAAAATAAAATAAAAAATATTTCTTGCCCACTTTTTTAGACTTCTGCCACTTGGACGGCTCCTTTTTTGGTCACGGAGAATCATCTAGTAGATTACATCACAAATTTCAGCATCCACGTCACCTTATTGTGCCTTTATCACCATCCACGTCAGTTCTATAATCCACGCACGACTCCTCCCCCCAAAAGTCTTTTTTTTTAATTTTATTTTTACGTGTAAACTATAAATTGGTCTTTAGTTTTTGTAAAATAAATTATACAGTCTTCTTATATTCAGAAACTAATTAAATAGCCCTTCTATTTATAAACTAATTAAATAACTTAGTTTTACATGCCCCTTTCATGTTCTCTTCCAAATTATTTTGTGTTTATAATTTTTTTATGGAATATATAAAAAGGAAAAAAAGTTGATAATATGAAAAACTGCTGGAAAAAGAAGATATCTTTTGAAGTAAAATAATATTAAACTAAACATTATCACCACATACTAATTAATTAGTTTTTAAACAAAAAAAAAACTATTCTATTATTTTACAAAAATATAGGGATTGATTTATAATTTACTCGATTTTTATGACAGTGAGAGGCACAAACTCACAACTTTTTGAGTGACAATGCCATAAAGTTATAGGGCTAATTGGGCTTTTTGATAGTGTGGTTGATGTTATTTTTTAAAGTGATTTTTATTTAAAAAAGTGTCAGAATGATATTTTTTTAATTTTTTAAAAATTATTTTTGACATCAACACATTAACATAATCTAAAAAAAGTAAAAAATCTTAATTTAAAATAAAAATTTCTTTTATTTTTTTCAAAAATATTTTTAAAATACAATTTCAAACAGTCTTATAGTTTTAAACGCAAGGATATTCCAGAGGACGATTGGTTTTTGGTTTTGCTTCCTTGTTTTTGCCTCTTGCACGTTCAAACTTCGCAGTCTATTATTTCTTTATTTGACAGTAACGTGTGTGTATATATATATATATTCTTAAATTTAATTATGTATAAATTATAATTATAATTATAATTCTTTTAGATGATGTTAATATTAACATGGTATATTTAAAAGTATAATTTCTCTTAGTGTTAGTCTCGTATTTTTCTTTTAATTATTCTTTAAGTTCGTGTCTTTTAAAATATTTTTGCTCAATAAATTTTAAAATTTCATTTTGGTGCCTATAGATTTTAAGATTTGAGGTTCGATGCAAATTATTCTCCTTATTTTTTATTTTCTAACTTTGAGAGAGGAGAGAGAAATCCATTGGGTGAAGAAAAAAGAGAAATATTGGTTACTGATATTTTGAAAATAAAAAATATCGATTTTAGTATCAATAAGTTATATTTTAAGAGAATTTTTTTTCTTTTATGATTATTTTCTCGTATAATTAAATAGATAGTATATTTATTTTTGAATAATATTCAAGTTTTGTTTCTATAATGTTTTCAATTATTTCATTGATTGTCTTACATGAACTTGTTATGTTGATTTTCTTTATGTTTTTCATCATGAATATTTCATGAAAATAATTTTATTTATCAAAAATATTTTTTCTTGATTTTTTATTTAACTATGTTTATTATAAGAATTATATATTTTGGTAAAAAAAATTACATGAACACAAAAGCAGGTTTTAATGGGAAAAAACACTCTGGTTCCATAACTTTATTTGTTGTTTTGCTTGTGAATTTCTATTTTATAATCATAAAATTATCTAAATTACTTTCCATGGTAGTGTGCAACCAATGTATTATTATTTTCTTCTTATTTCTATTGCATTCACGTCAAAAATATATAAAAAAAACATAATTTGTGTTACTAAGGGTCTGTTTGGGAGGGCGGTTGCGGTTGCTTTTGAAAGTGCTTTTCATTTAGAAATACATCAAAATAATATTATTTTTTTAAAATCATTTTTTACATCAGCACATCAAAATGATTTAAAAAACACCAAAAAAAATTCATTTAAAATGATTTTTTTTTTCTTTAAATTTTGGGGAAACAGTGGTACAACCACCGTCCCAAACAGGCTCTAAAACTTGCTTATATGTTTCCGACAAGTTTTTATTTAAAGAATAGTTATTTTGGTAAAAAACAAATATCACAAAAGGCTCTTATTATTAAAATAAATGAGGTTTTGATAACTAGATGAGCTTTTTAATCTTATTTTAGATCTTGAAAAGTTTTCTCAATATTTATTCTAGTTGTTTTAAGTTGTTATCAATCCTACAACATATCTCAAAAAGCTATATTTAAAAATATATATTTTTAACAAAAAGAGGAATTATACTACAAAGTTTTTTTATTCTTATGAAATTTAAATTATTGTTCTTCTTGCAAATAAATAAATAAATATTTTGACACATAATTAGATAAAAACAATCAAAGAACTTTTTGTGACGCAAGATTAGATCTATGTTAATCTACATCTTAGATAAAAACAAATCAAAAAGCTTTTTGTGACACAAGATTTAGATCTATCTTAATCTACATCTATCTTTTAATTTTCTGACTCAGTCTGTGATTAATATTATTATTATTTTTTTAACATTTGGGTAGCGTTTAGTTACTGTTTTAGAACAAAAAAAAAAAAGATAATATAAACAGAGAAAACAAAGAAAAAATAAAAACATAATTGTATTTGGTAATAATGTACAAGAAAAAGTGACTATTTTTATATTATTTAATTGATGGTGAATATGACATAATAAAAAATATATATAAAAATATTTTATCTTTAATATATATAAATCATGATAAAATTTATTAAGCGCACTCATCAACTTTTCAATTTATAATTAAAAAGCTGCTCAACAAAAATCCTTGTGATTAAACTTGCCTTTTATTTTTATATATCGACAAAAAAAACTTTTGGTATGATCAGCTATAAGGCATGTGTTAGTTGTTCCAATTTCTAATAGTTGATGTTCTACATTATGTTTTAAAAATATTTTTAAATAAAATTAAAAAAAATTATTTTTATTTTTTATTTTAAATTAATTAATATTTTTAGATTATTTTAATATATTAATGTCAAAAATAATTTTAAAAAATAAAAAAAACTTTATTTTAATACATTTTTAAATAAAAAATATTTTAAAAAACAATCTCAATATAACACCAAATGAAACGTCCTCTCTCCTTTCTCCCGAAAGAATAGAGACTGAAAAAGGAAAAGGAAAAGAAAAGAAAAAACAATTTCTAAAAATCAACAGCTCCCAGTTTTATTTCTTATTTAAAAATTGAATTATTACTTTACTCTTAAACATCATTTCCTATTTTTATTAATAAATTGATGGGATGAATTTGCAGGGTACCGAATGGCGGGGCCCTCCATCGTGGCCAACAAAGACAATGACATTTTATGTTACAAAAGATTCCTTAATGATTTCCCCCCCCGCTCTCTAGATTAGGCTAATAACTTTGACAGTCATTATGATATCATTATCATTATTATTTTCCATAATATTCTCTGGATCGAGTCAACACTTCCATCCACAAAATTCATTGCTTCTGGACCAATTTGAAGCTTACTCTTGCATGCCCTCGTGTCCTCCCCCACCATTTCCAGGCCTCACCGGACGTGAGTTTTGGCTGATACGAGCGGCCGCTTCATATTCAAGAAACCAATCTGATTATATTGCTTCAATCTCAATTCATGATGAATCTATGGCCAATCCCTTTTGCTTAATCTCTCCAGCCAGGAAAGATATCTGGTGTACTTAACAACATGACTACAAGCAATTTCATCTTCTAAAACCAGATTTCCACTGCAATATTACAGTGATGGATCCATGAGTATAGACTTGCCCTGGATCATCAAAAGTCTCCCAGAAAAAAAAAGCAAAATTGCAGCCCTGAGACAGACAAAAAGGGACTGTTAAAAAGAATGGCGAGTCTCAACTGAGTCCAGAAACGATGAATAGAACTGAGTCCTGTGCGAGGTCTTACTATATGTATATATGAGTCATCAGGGCATGTGGATGGCTATTCAGTAGGACCGTTTTATAAGTTGCCAACTCACAAACACATTACCTATACCAAGTTGCATTTTGTCACATCCTAGCAAACTTTAGGAATATATACCTGTCAGCAGGCTTTCACCGGCACCTAATGATCCACTATATAATCAGAGTGTATTAAAATCTCTTCTACTTACAAGTGTAGTGGCATTAGAACCAGAGGTTTCAGTAGAAAAACTGAGAGTTTGGATCAAGATTCAGCAAAGATCCCAACTTTTTCCAGCAGATATATCAGCCTGCATGAAATATATCTGAACCTTCATCTTTAATGGTACGTTCCTCCCCCTGGTTGTTCTTGTACTGCATGCCTTTTGCTTTTGATCTTGCTTGCTTGTAATGATATAAACAGCAGATTGTTGACTTCCTGTAGTAGAGTCATCAGAAACGTTCAGGAAAAAAGGATGACAAGTTTGCTAGCTAGATTATTTGACATGTGCAGGTTTCATGATCACTTTGAAATTAAAAGATAATCCAGGCAACGGAATCAGTAAATCCAGTTGGATCTGAAAGACAAGAAATGTTTTAAGCAATGAAATCAGTAAATCAAGAAGCTCTTCTTTGAAAAAAGATTTGCAGACTTTTCTTAGCTTTGCTTCCAACTGGGAGACTTGCTCTGCCGCACCTTCTCCTTTTCTTAAAAGTGAGAAGATATTTCATAAGGATATTGAGTGTTTTTTACACTTTTTTCTGTCCAAATATCCTCCTCATATGGTTGCAGAGATCTTCATATAGTAGTTCTTCATTTTCTGCTAGTGTGATCCAGCTTGGTCTTCCATAGATCTTTGCCATCAGTGGAAACTATATTTGCCAAATGTCTGATAGGGATGCATATACATAACATTAACCATAATTTACTTGTAAAAATTAATTTTAAAGTTTTAAATTATGTGATAAATATCTGCGTCCTTCGACACACCATTAAACCATTGTACTACTGCTGCTACCTGTACACAACATCTCCATTTCATTTATATTAACTAGTTATTCACGTAGCCAGGAAACAGAAGGTCTTGAAACTGTACATACCAGCCTTGGAGGCAATGCTGTTGCGCCTGAGGGTGGGAGTTTTTTGGAACCACCCTCGATTGCCAAGGTTCCAGGCGAAGAAATCTTCAGAAAACAGATCGATCTAGTACCATGCCTAGCAGAAAAGAATGAGAAACAGGAGCAGAAAGATGAAGGTTTTGACACTACAGAAGAGGAGGAAACTAAGGAGAATGCAGTCGTGGACGAGACCAACCAGATTGCGGAGCAGGAACAAGTAGCTGACGTTACAGGAACCATTTTAAAGATGGATAAGATTGAAGGACCATGCATCAACATTGGAGAAGTGGATAAAACAGTCAAACATGTTGAAGCAATGGAAGATGGGGTCGCTGAAGTTGAAGGAAAACCAAAGGGTATTGAGAAGGAAATTGGAGGCCCAAAGAAATACGAGGAAGGAGAAACGAATATAGAAGAGAGCGTTGAGCTTGAAACTAGCAAGGAAGTTAGCTCATTTGAGCCAAGCTCGAGTCAGGGAAAAGAACCTCTGAGTCAAACCGCCGATCCTACAATCAACAACCTGGACAATCCTGAAACTGGAGAAGGTGTGCAGGATAAACGGAATACAGAAGACATCGCTACTGCCACACATGAAACAAAAGAGAAGCAGACTGAAGAAATGTACTCTCAGCAAGTAGACAAGCCTGACGTATGCATGGTCTCAGAAACTGAATCAGAGGAAAATGTCAATAGGAGTCCACAAGGAGAAGTTCAGAATCTTATACTTGAGATAAAAGATGAAGCTGGGAGCAGTGAAGGTGAAAATATCAAGGACGAGATGAATCCTGAACAGAACCCTGATGGATTGTTTGTGAAACATGAGGAGAACAGCAGAGACATGGAGATTCCTACTGTGACAGCAGCTGAAAACAACACAAGTGATGCAGTGCCTATTACAATTACTACTGCCCAGGATCATTCTGTGATAGCAGATGAAGACAAAACCATGGAAGTGGTAGCCAATATTGTTCCAGACCATGGCAAAGAAGAGATGTCTAAATACGAGGATCAGATCAGGGAAACTTTTGTACAGAAAGATGAAGTAGTAGATGAGAATGAAAATTCCATGGCATTGATATCTCGGGAGATAGATACAGCGACTTCGACTGAATGCTCTGAAGCAATTGCATCTGCTAAAGAGGAGACACCCATCAAAATCACAGGAGAAGACTTTGAGGATAAGAAGGAAGAGAAACTAATCGATACCGATGCTGTCGTAGACAGTGGGCCTCCAATAGAAAAGGTCAAAACCATACATAACTCATTATTATTTGTATTCAATTCCTCCAACAACATGAAAATTCAGCATAAATAATGACAGCAGAATCACCAAATTTTCTATTCTTCTTGCAGGGTCTTCCACCGACGGATTTGAATGAGAAGATTGAAGATGCAGGAATTGAGCTTCGGTACAAGAATTCCAGTGAGTTGCACATAAGTCATTCGTTGGAGCAAGAAACAATGCCAGTACAAGGCGAGAAAAAGCCAGAAGACTCTGATTTTGAACCTCAAGAACAAGATCATGAAGCAAATGGACAGTCTAAAGACTTGGAAAAACATGCTGAAGATGCCTCTGAAGCATCTGAAAGCATGCAGAACACCGATTTAGAGAATCCGTCTGGCGAAGGGGCAATAACAGCAGAAGTGAACTCAAAAGCAAATGAAATGACTGTTGAGAGAGAGGAAAAGGCCAATGAATTGGAATCCGAGGAAAAGTTAGCGATCGATGATGCTGGGACAAACTTCGTAGAGGAGATGCAAAAGAAGGAAGAAGCCCATGATGAACAGACATATGAAATGGCAGCAAGTAAGCTCTTTAAATTCCCAAACCTGCTATCTCTCAAATTGAAGCAGAACTCTTCAATTATCACTACAATATCTAATAACAAAACATATAAATGAAGACGTCAAGCGTAAGATTTTATTAGGCAATGACGGCCCTCAAACATCCATTGCAGGTGATAGAATTGAAGAAGTAAACTCAGATGAAGTTTGCAGTAGAGAATTTGTTGACGAAAAAGTAGAGCGTGGTGTTCAAGCAGCAGGTTTCCAGGAGGCAGAAATCCCATTAAAAAATGGAGTTGAAGAGAGTTACGAAATGAGTAGCTCAGTAAACGAAGAGGTACTCCAACACAGATTAATTAAAACCGAGTCTCATTTTCCCTGTCTTTCAAATCTTTTGTATGATGGTGTTTGCTAATATAGGTGATTGAAGAACCTAAGATCACAGCCGCTGAAGAGGTCATTGATGAAGAGAAGATTAAAGATGAGGCAACACAGCTTTCATCAGAACTAGTTTTTAAAGAAAAGATAGTTGAGAGCTCTCCAGACAAAGAGACAGAAACAGAGATGTCAAAAGGAGATGACGTTGAAGAACAAATGATGGAGGACAACAATGCTAAGATCATCTTACGAGAATCTATTCAAGAAGCCTCAGTTAATGACTGCAAAAATGAAGGGAAGAATGCTGAAAAGTCCAGCAGAGAGGTCAGCTTGAAAGTGGAAAAAACAACATTAGTTTTCATCACATCTTAGCTCTACATCTTTTATACTAAAAAGTTAATTTCTTGTGATCTTATCCAGATTTATGAAGTGTCCAACGCGGAAAAAAAGGCTGAGACAAACAATAATGATGAAATCCCCGACTCAACTCTACAGGCTTCACTTCTTAAAGAACAGGAAAGTTTGCAGACTGAAAATCTAACTGCAGAAGCAGAGGAAAAAGATGAAGATGGATCTTCAATCAGAAAGGATGAAGATGAAGAGAATAATAATGGGCTAAAAGAGGTTAAGGAGTGTAGTGAGAAAGAGACATTGAAAGGTGAAGAAGATGTAGAACAAATATCGCCAAAGAATGAGCCAGGAGAAAATCTTGAACGTTCAGCTAGTATGGTGTCTGCAGGAACTGAAGATGTTGCTTTGAATAAAACGACCCAGAAAACTGAGGAAGAGATAGATGAGGGTGTTGAAGGCATCAAAAAGGGGGCAGAAATTGGAAAAGAGGATGGCGAGGAACAGGCCATTGATGAGAACGATGATGAAAGCATCCAAGTAGAATCTATCAAGGAAGTTCCAGTTAGCATGGTGCCGAATGATGAAAATAATGCTGAGGAGTTCGAAGGAGAGGTGAGTGTAAACTTTCACTCAATCAATTTCTTCCATTATCTTGTATCTTGACTGAAAAGTCTTAGTTTCTTCAACAGATTTTTGAGGAATCTGTGACAGCCGGAACAAATGTGAGTATTACAGATGCGACGTGTCAGAATGATGGAGCCCCCAGTGCAGTCCTTGAAACTTCAACAGTGAAACAAATGGAAATCGTGCAGGGTGAGGATAAGGACACAGCTCCGGCAGAAGCTTCGCCAGAAGAGGAGGAAGAACATGATCGAGATGGAGGGTTGAAAAGGTTTGAAGATAATTCCAGCGAAATCAGACTGGAGGGGGATCCGAAGAAGAGTGACGAGGAAACATCCAGAACAATTGATGCTGTTGCACATGAGATAAATCAGCACATTGAATTCCCTAACTCGACTCTTGAAACTTCACCAGTAGAAGAACAGGCAAGCCTGAAAACAGAAAACCTAACTCCAGCAGAAAATTCACTAGAAGGAAAAAAATATGAGGATGGATCTTCCAACAAAAAGGATGAAGACAAGGAGATGAACACTGGGATAGCTGAAGAAAAGGCAGAAGAAAACTTGGAGCAAATTTTGCAGAACAATACATTGGTAGAAAATCCCAAACAACCAATTAACATGATATGTGCAGAAACTGAGGCAGATGCTTCCAGTAAAATGGTTGATAACCGTGGAGAAGAAATAGTTGAGATTCCTCCAGGAAATGCAGAGGCAGAATTGCTTAAAGAAGAAACTATCGAGGGAAATGTGGTAGAAGAGAGGAATATCAATAGCCTCTCACGAGAATCTGCTGAAGAAAGTCCGATTAAGGACTTCCAGAATGCTGCAAAGAGTTATGAGAGGTCCACCGAGGAGGTAAGTCTCACACTTGAAGCTATATTTGACTTTGTCAGTTCATAGTCTTGTACGTTGAACAAAGACTTGGTATCTTATGCAGATGTTAGAGTCTCAAATTGCTGGAGGAGATGAAACACGTACGAATGATGAAGACTGCAACTCAAGTCTTACCGTTTCTGTGGATAAAATAGATGAAAGTTTCAAGGGTGAGGATGAGAACATCACTCCAGCTGAGGCTTCACCACAAGATGAAAAAGAAGAACATGGATCTTTCAACAGAGCAGATGATGGAAATGATAACAATCCTGAACTGACTGTGACTAACCAGGACAGCTCAAGGGTAGCATCGGAGGTCCAAGATGATTCTGAAAAAGAATTGACGAGAATTGAACCAGGAGAACTTGAGGAGCCATCGACTATTATGGATTTTGAAACTGAGGCAAACACTTTGAGTGACAAGAATGATGATATTACAAGCCAGGAAGAAGCTGTCACCATCCAAAACATTGAAGAAACTGTGGAGAAAGAAAAAGAAGAAGAGCATGGATCTTCGGACAAAGAAGGTGAAGGAAATGATAGCAATCCTGACCTAACAATGGCTAACCAGGACAGTGTGAGGGAAGCTTCGGAGGTCCAAGGTGATTCTGAACAAGAATTGCCAAGAATTGAACCAGAAGAACCTGAAGAGCCATCAACTATTATGACTTCTGAAACTGAGGCAGACACTTTGAGTGACAAGATTGATGATATTACAAGCCAGGAAGAAGCTGTCACCATCCACAACATTGAAGAAACCGTGGAGAAAGAAAAAGAAGAAGAGCATGGATCTTCGGACAAAGAAGGTGAAGAAAATGAAAGCAATCCTGACCTAACAGTGGCTAACCAGGACAGTGTGAGGGAAGCATCGGAGGTCCAAGATGATTCTGAAAAAGAATTGCTGAGAATTGAACCAGGAGAACCTGAAGAGCCATCAACTATTATGGCTTCTGAAACCGAGACAGACACTTTGACTGACAAGATTGATGATATTACATGCCAGGAAGAAGCTGTCACCATCCAAAACATTGAAGAAACCGTGGAGAAAGAAGAGCATGGATTTTCGGACAAAGAAGGTGAAGGAAATGATAGCAATCCTGACCTAACAGTGGCTAACCAGGACAGTGTGAGGAAAGCATCGGAGGTCCAAGATGATTCTGAAAAAGAATTGTCGAGAATTGAACCAGGAGAACCTGAGGAGCCATCGACTATTATGGCTTCTGAAACTAAGGCAGACACTTTGAGTGACAAGGTTGATGGTATTACAGGCCAGGAAGAAGCTGTCACCATCCAAAACATTGAAGAAACCATGGAGAAAGAAGAGCATGGATCTTCGGACAAAGAAGGTGAAGGAAATGAAAGCAATCCTGACCTAACAGTGGCTAACCAGGACAGTGTGAGGGAAGCATCGGAGGTCCAAGAAGATTCTGAAAAAGAATTGCCGAGAATTGAACCAGGAGAACCTGAAGAGCCATCAACTATTATGGCTTCTGAAACTGAGGCAGGCACTTTAAGTGACAATGTTGATGGTATTGCAGGCCAGGAAGAAGCTGTCACCATCCAAAACATTGAAGAAACCGTGGAGAAAGAAGAGCATGGATTTTCGGACAAAGAAGGTGAAGGAAATGATAGCAATCCTGACCTAAAAGTGGCTAACCAAGACAGTGTGAGGGAAGCATCGGAGGTCCAAGATGATTCTGAAAAAAAATTGCCGAGAATTGAACCAGGAGAACCTGAGGAGCCATCGACTATTATGGCTTCTGAAACTGAGGCAGACACTTTGAGTGACAAGGTTGATGGTATTACAGGCCAGGAAGAAGCTGTCACCATCCAAAACATTGAAGAAACCATGGAGAAAGAAGAGCATGGATCTTCGGACAAAGAAGGTGAAGGAAATGAAAGCATTCCTGACCTAACAGTGGCTAACCAGGACAGTGTGAGGGAAGCATCGGAGGTCCAAGAAGATTCTGAAAAAGAATTGCCGAGAATTGAACCAGGAGAACCTGAAGAGCCATCAACTATTATGGCTTCTGAAGCTGAGGCAGGCACTTTGAGTGACAAGGTTGATGGTATTACAGGCCAGGAAGAAGTTGTCACCATCCAAAACATTGAAGAAACCGTGGAGAAAGAAGAGCATGGATCTTCGGACAAAGAAGGTGAAGGAAATGATAGCAATCCTGACCTAACAGTGGCTAACCAGGAAAGTGTGAGGGAAGCTTTGAAGGTCCAAGGTGATTCTGAACAAGAATTGTCGAGAATTGAACCAGAAGAACCTGAAGAGTCATCAACTATTATGGCTTCTGAAACTGAGGTAGGCACTTTGAATGACAAGATTGATGATATTACAGGCCAGGAAGAAGCTGTCACCATCCACAACATTGAAGAAACTGTGGAGAAAGAAAAGAAAGAAGGAAGTGAAGATGTAGATGTGACCAAAGTTGAAAGAGCTGTAATGGAAGAGGTAATAGTGGAAATGACTTACATAACAGTGTTTTCCGCTTCATTTCATTCACTAACGTGATTGAATGCATCTCAAAAAAAAGTTATGCTGATGCATTGTGATTTAACTTTGGTGCAGGATCTCAAACTTGCTGCAGAAGCATCTGATGCAAACATAAGCGTGGAGAATGATGCGGAGGAAAGTATCATATCAGGTGGAAAAAAAGTTGAAACAGTGGAAAAGACATTTGGGTTGGACTCCATACAAAAGTTGGAGGTTGAAGAGAAGAGGGAACACAAAGTAGAGGAAACAAAGGATGAAGACATCAAAGAGGTCCAGATAAATACATTAATCTTCACTTAATCTCAAACCATTTACTCCTTTTCCACTTCTGATTGTTTACCTGCAGGTATGTGGAGATACTAAGCTTGCCAGCTTGAGTGTGGACACTGAAAAGTACATCACAGCTGAAGAACACACCAATACAGATATCTCTCTGCATACCATTGGAGAAACAACAACAGAGGAAAAAGCAGAAACTGTGAATGAGGTTGGCTTGATAAGTGAATTTATTCATGTTCTGTTGCATGTTAACGTCCCTCTAATTTATATTCAACATTTATTGTACAGATGGAAGAATCAGTTATAGCCACTGTAGATGAAGACGCTGAGAAAAAGGTTACAGAGGAGGAAAGTGCTATTAATGACCAGTCTAGGATTATATATAAAGGTGACGAATCAGGAATGTTGGTAGAACATGAGGTAAATTGGACATTACTGCTCTAACACTCAAATCGAGCTTTTATCCTATCCGCTCGTATTTCTATGTCTTTTTCATTCTCATTCTGTTCTAAAACAATTAATACCACTTCATTTACCTAGGTACATGAGATTATTAAGGACAACAATGAGGTACCTCTAAGCAGCACTAATGAAGAGAATCCTCTACACAAGGAAATAGAAGATGAAAGTGATGAAGTAAAGCCAAACAACGAGGTTTGCTTCTGAATTGGACCCTGCATTCCTGTTTTTCCATCTTTCCTTGTTGCTTGATTATAGTTTCGTGTGTTTACAGGTTAAGGACTCAGAATCTGAATTCACAGAACCGTTTGAAGCTAGAGGTTTAGTGGACAGACAAGAATTTGAGATCTCAAAGGGCAAACAAGGACTCAGTAGTGACATCAACCTTGAAAAGGCATCTGAAGGAGTTTCAGAAAAAGAAAGCAGTAAAGGACTCAATGAAGTCTCCTGCTTAGAGTCAGAGAGTAAAGGAGAAGTCTTGGAAGAAGTTCAACCTGATGTTAATGATTCTATATCAACACTTATTACAGGAATTACAGGAGAAACGAGCTTGAAGGAAGCTGAACCAGAAGATAAAAGGCAAATAGAAAGTTTCGAACCTGCTCCTCAAGAGAAGGGACCGGTGACAGAGAGCACGGAAAGAACTACACGTGGAAGTATGGATATTGATGCCAAACCAGAGAATGCCAACTTTATTGAGAATGAGGACCATGGGATTCCAGCTGCTAGTGAAGCAGAAGAGCTAAAGAACGAAATGCACAAGGAAACTCCATTAATAGGAAGCGAAGAATACGAGGAGGAGACCACGAATGAGACACCTTTAGGTAGTGTTTTGGATGATAAGCAGGAGGAATGTTCTGCAATGCTACTTGAAGAACCTGAGCTCAAGACCAATGAAGGAAACAGCGCAGCAGATGAGAATCCAACAACATATGAAAACATAGAAACTCCACAGACTCCTCCACAGGAAATAGAAATCATGCTAAAGGAGGATATGCCCATCAATGAAAGAGATGCTTCTAAATCAGTGGATCCTAGAAAAGAAAGTATAAAGGAAGAAGATGGGTCTTACCAATTGGACAATCTGAACGAGCATCATGAGTTGGACAATGAAAAACAAGAAGGCATAGATATCTCAAAATCATCAGAAGTAAGAGGCCTAACCAATCAGGGAGAGATTTGCAAAATGATGAGTTTGGAAGATGAGTATTCATCAAATGTAGGAGATGAGGCCTTAAAGTGTATTGAAGCAACTAGTGCAGAAAGAAAAGAAGTTATCCTGGAAGAAGATAGCCCTACTAAGAAACCTGAAGATAGCTTAACAGAAAATGTTGAAGCAAACAAAGCGGCCTTCGAACTCGAAGAGAGAACCAACAACCAAGAGCAGGCTATTGGCACCGAAGACTATGGAGTTCTACCAGAAGAGGTTAGAGCAACCTAATTTTCTTTTATCTCCTTTACTTGTCCTTACAATAAAATAAGTAATTAGCTTATGTGATTTTGTTTCCCTCCATCCCTAATGATGAAAACTGCAGATGGATCCTTTGAAAAGGCTTTAATGTAGCAAAATTTTGAGTTGTCCGATTGTATTACCAAAAAAATTCGAGCCAAACCATGTAACCCTCAAATATTCCTATGTTAACAAACAGATTGATTTATAAGTCGTGTCAAATAGATTAAAACTTCCTACATAACTTTGTTGTATATCAACCTAGCTCTTCTTGTTTCAGCTTTCTATGATCACATGCAACCTTATACTAATCATCAGATTGTAACAGAATTTTGAAGTATCTGGTAAGAAGTTTGAGGGTGTCTCTGAAACTGAGACAGGAGATCAAAGCAGCCAAAATATCCCTGAGGCATATTCAGGTACAATTGAGAACAGTACTGAAATTCAGAATAAGAGCTTGAAATCTATTGAACAAAGCTCCCAGGAATCTCAAGAAGTTCGAGAGGAGACAGGTGAGAAAACAAAGCTGAGATTTGAGACTGAAGGTGATGTAAGAGAAACACAGAACACAGATGAGACTGTAAAGGATGTCTTATTAACTGAAGAGGTCAGAAACAAACCCTTTGCAAAGCTTGATTAGCTTCTAAATTCTGCTGATTTACTCCATCTCCTAGGCTCAGTTTCTTGACACTATCTCTTCATCAGGTGCATGAAAAAGTTGATGAAGTTGGTGGTGAAACTCTCAAAAGCACGGAAAAGGATGTAAATGACACCCTGGAACTTTGTGCTAAATCCACCGAAGATGAAAGGGTTCATGAGGCCAGCTTAACATCAGTACTATTTGATATATTATTTTATATGTTATGTATTTATTTATTTCCACCATGAACATTTTTTTGAAGAATTATTACTCGGCAGGTAAACGAATCCAGCCTTATTGCTGGGGAATGTCATGATGCAACAGAGTCTAATGAACAGACAACAATTATAAGCTCAGACTTTCAAGAGGCACCAACCATGGAGGAGATGTCACTTGCAAAAGCAATAAATGATGAAGATAATGAAATGCCTGCAGTTCTCTCAACCACCACACCAGCTAAAGAGTTAGATGAAATGATAAAGGTTATAAAGGAAGAAGATAATTGTCGTGACAAGATCAAGGCAACAGCTATGGTAGAGATAACAGAGACTAGCTTGGAAGAAGCTCAGCTGGATGAAAAGCCGGTACAAGTATCTAATATTACTTCAAATGATAGCGTTTCTCTTGAAATTGAAGCTGAAGCATGCCAAGAAGAAAAAGTCAAAGATAACGTGGGACTTGAGCTACCCTCCTTAAACTTGGCATCTCAAATTCCAATTGACGATCACAAAAACATAATGAGGGAGCAGGTAGCCAAAGAAAACGCAGATGCAAATGATGTTCAGGAAGATGAAAGAGCTTCTGGAGTAGTTTATGAATCCAAAGATCATTGTATTGAAGAACTGATCATAAGCAAAATTAAAGAGGAAAATGAGAAATCCTCAGAAATAGGTGAATCTCCAGGTGCTGAAGCAGCAGCAAATGAAGCTGCTATTGACCAGAATCCCCCAGAAGTAATATCAAAAGAAGAGCAAGGAATTTCAGCAACAACTGAAAGAAGGGAAGGAAATATGAAAGGTGTGGAGTTTCGGGAAGATGATTTGAGAAAAACAGAAGACGTGTCCTTGCAAAAGGATGATGATAGTGAGGAACGTGACATCTCCCAATTAGAGCTTCAACCCAATAAAGATATACAGAATCAGAGTCCAAACGAGGTACTAGAAGAAGATTGTGGAACTCCTGGTGAAACTAAAGAAGAAATCAAGGAAGGTCCAAAATTAGTATCCATGACTAATTCTCAAGGTTTTGAAGCACTAAAAGATGATGAGAGTACTTCAGGTCATACTGTCCCGGAAGAGAAATCAGAAGAGCAAAATCAGACACCGGCAGTGGCATTGCTTTCTAAGGAAAAGGATTGTGGGACTGAAATGATTATTGAGAACATTGAAGAGTACGTGCATGTCGAACTACCAGCTGATCTACATAATTATTCTCCACCAAAGATAACTGAAGATACCAGCGAGCTTGAAGTCGCAGGACTTGGGGCTGAACTCAACACAGGCATACAGAAGGATAGTCTGAATGAAGTCGAAGTAGAAGAAAGTGAGAGCCCGGATGATGCCTCAAAATTACAGATTCCAGAATATGAAACAAGCAAAGAGGCTTTTGAATCTATGCCAGAAGTTCATGGCCTCGAAGGCTTCACTGCATCAGAAGAAACTGAAATCAAAGAAAAGCATTTAGTGGTAGCAATAACTGATTTGGCAGAAGAAGAGAATCGGGGTGAGAAATTAATTGATTCAGCTGAAATCATGCATGATGGTGTAATAGAAGAAGGAACATTTGAAGGAACCTCCAATCTCAGGACTGAGTTAAGCAAAGAGGCAGTCAAGTCTGTTTCAGAAGTTCATGGACATGAAGTTCTCGCTGAATCAGAAGATACTGAAATCAGAGTAAAGCATCCGGAGGTAACAGCAACTGATATGGTCGCAGAGGAAAATCGGAGTGAGAAACCGATTGACGCGGCTGAAATCATACACGATAAACTCAAAAGTGAAGAGGTCAGTTAAAGAATAGTCATAACTTGTAGCTTCCCGTACATTTTTCTGTCATCACTTCTATCTCCTCGTGCATTGTCTGTTTTTATCCTTTGCTTTGTTTTCGGCAAGTACTGATATATTTGATCATAGGTAACCAAGAGGGAAACCCAACAGATCATGGAGGAAAGGGAAGATGCCAAAAATGGTGACCCAGTAGACCTCGGTGAAGAAACAACTAAAGAGTGTCAGGAAGAGTATGAGCTGAAGGCTGAGGAAAGTCTAGGAGACAAGGGAACACAAAACGACATTCAAAATGAAGAGGTTGGACTATAATTACAGACATTGCCTTTTCCTAACCTCTCCAATTGCTATAAATTAACAAGTTTTTATCTTGCAAATAGTTCTACAAGGAAGTTGAAAAGGCTGATGAAAATGAGAGAATTGAAAAGCAGATGGATACCGAAAGAATCATTGAGCACCTTCACCTAGCTGCGGCTGAAAATGAGACTGTAAAGGAGTCCTTTTTGGATGAAGCAGGATCCGAGATGCACCTTGAAAATCAGATCTGTGGGATAGCTTCTGGAAATGATGGCAGAACAGAAACTGCAAATGTAAAAGAAGAGGTGAGGCTGCACTCAACCCCCTCCCCAAACATGCACAAACCTTACACTGGAAGCCTAATAGCCTTCCAACTTAAAAGGGCAAAAAGAAAACTACACTTTCATTGGAAACTCCAACTGATTCTAAGGCCTTGTTTGTTTGCTGGAAACAACTTTCCTGGAAAGTTGTTTCCTGTGTTTACCTTGTTTCCTGTGTTTACCAAACACAGGAAAGTTGTTTCCAGCCAAGGAAAACACAACCCTTGACAAAAGGAAAGTGTTTTCCTCTTTTAAGCACCGGAATACACTTTCCTTAAAGTTATAAACACATGAGTCGAGCGGCGAGCTAGCTAGTAAAGTTTGGTTTTTGGTTTTTGTATGGTTGACTAAATTGTTGGACCGGTAATAGTTATTGTTTTTTGATATTAACAATTAAAAACACAAAAACTAATAATTTAAATCTTAAAAATTCTATTTTTTTTAATCACCCTAAATTAAAAAAATTCATCATTATACTTTTTAGATTTCATTTCTTTATTTTAAGTGATTAAATATTTTATATATATTAGATAAACTTGAAAAAAAAATTAATTTAGTAATAAATTATTTTCCAGTTCCTTTTCCATAACACAAACAAACACTGGAAAGTGTTTTCCAGTTCATTTTCCATAACACTGTCAAACATCGGAATTCACTTTCCAGGAATTTTTTTTCTCAGAAATTCACTTTCCAGGAATTTACTTTCCAGAAATTCACTTTACAGGAATTCACTTTCCCCGGAATTCACTTTCCAAAAAGAAACCACTTTCCAGCAAACAAACGGGGCCTAAGATTCACGCAGACAAGATCTACGTGTTCCGTGAGATCTTGAAAATAATGATGCTTCTTACATCACAGGTTTGGTGTTGATCCCAATCACTAAACCTAGCTTCAAGCTTTGGTGACAGCCAAAATCATTAACACCAAAATAACTTCTTGAAAATGAAACAAGGATCAAGATAACTTGGAATTATGTAATGAGCAAGAACATGCATTACTTCAACCATTTTTGGATCTACAAAGAAATTAGAGGACAGAAAAACCTCAAGAGTCTTGTTTTTCAAAACTCTTAAAGTTTTCCTTAACATTTCTCATTCTTTTGAAGAACAAATGAAGCATAAATATCTGAGTGGATTAAAAAATATTGTATCCGGAATTTCAACAAACCATCTTTATGTTGTTTTATCAGGAAATGGATGTAGAGATATCACAAAAAGAAGCCCCCACGGATCTTGTAGAAGACAGTGAAGCCACCCGAGACATTCATGAGGAAGAGGAAACCTATAAAACCACTACTGAGCACATTGAAGAGCATGTTAAAGAAGTGGAAATAGAAGTTGATGAACATCCTTCTGCAACAAAGACAACAGAAAACACATGCTCGCAAAAAGAAGAGACTAAAGAGCAGGAAGTGTGTGGCTCGGGAGTTGAATGCAACATTGACATGCAGAAGAACGGTTCAAATGAATTCGATAAGGAAGCAGGCAGAACAACAGATGAAGATTTAACCATGGAGCCTCAAGGATACGAAAACAAGATAAAAGATAAAGAACATCTACCAGAAAGTAACAAAATGACAGAAATAGCAGAAACAGGAGCATTTGAAAAAACCTCCGATCTCAGGGCTGAGACAAGTGAAGAGACTTCCAAATCTGTGTCAGAAGTTCACGAACACGAAGCTCTCGCTGAGTCAGAACATGCTGAAATAAAAAAAGAAAAGCACACAGAAGTTGCAGTAACTGATTTGGTGGCTGGGGAAAATCAGAATAAGAAAACAATTGAAACTGAAGTCGTGCACGATGAACTCACAAATGAAGAGGTAAGAAAGAAAATTAGACCAACTTTCACTTCTCATGATTTTTTTACCTTTTCTCCTTTCTTTTTCTTTTTCTGCAAGTATTGAAATTTGATAGCAGCTGGCCAAGCAGGACAAACAACAGTTCAAGGAGGAAAAGGAAGATACCGAGAATTGTAAACCAATTAACCTTGGTGAAGAAACAACTAAAGAAAGCCACCAAATATATGATCTGAAGGCCGAAAAAAGTCACGAAGATAAGATGGAAAATGAAATTCAGAATGAAGAGGTCAGTCAGATTATAAATACCCAAGCACTGATAAATTTTAGCTCTTACATAACCTCTCAATTGATTTAAAATTCAAGCTTTTGTTTTGGCATGGACACATAATCTGACCTCCAAGACCTTTCCTGTTTTCATGGAAATGATCTTAAATGATACTTCAGATCTCACTTGTCATTATGGTGCAATTCAAAGGTCCTATAAATACTTCTGTAACAAGAATGGCTAACCAGACCAGCTTGTGGTTGGGATGATAAACAAGTTTATGAATAATATGAGGACTGCATGCACTAATGCAATTTATAAACAGGTAAGCAACGAAAGTAGAGAATACCTTCAACAAACTGCTGTCGAGAATGAGACCATCAATGGGAGCCTGCCATATAAACTTTTCTTACAGAATTGAAAAATCAGACCCCCCAAAAGAAAATATACAGTACTTTTTTAAAAGCTCCTACTCTTTCTGTGACTCGTGCAGACATGATAAACTTTTTCAACGAGGAGTCATAATTTCATAGATTCTCTTCTAGCAATCAGTTCAAGAAAAAGAAAGAAGCTTTAGCGTAGAAATGAAATTTTATGAACAGCAACAATACATGTGATTTGTATCCCTGCTAGGATCTTGGAAAAGAAAAGAAAAGAAAACATAAAGAAAATAATCTGCTTCTATGTATCCTTGGTGTTTTATTAGCATTTCTCATTCTTACCAGACATAGTTTCAAACTAATCAGCTTGATTTTATTTTCTGTTGTTATCAGGAATTTGGCGCAGAGATATCAGAAAAGGAAAGCCTCCAAGATCCTGCAGAAGCCAATGAAACCACACAAGACATTCATCAGGGAGAGAGAGACTCTGATTCAACTTCTGAAAAGCCAGTCCCAGTAGAAGCAGAGACCCAAGAAACCACAGAGAGGAAGAAAGATGTTCCACAAGGGCTGCTGCAGGAGCCGATTGTTGAATCCACGCAGGGTGCTGAAGTAGGAGAATCAGAACCTGGAAAAGCTACAGGAATCGTTGATGCACAAGGATTCGAGCCCAGAGCAGAGATTGACGAGAAGAATGTAAGAGGAAATGATGAGAGTATGTCAGCAAATATCTCTTTATTTGACATGATGCAGAACTCCACTAGAGAATTGCAGGTGAAGGGAGACCTGACAGAAGAAAAAGAAAGCAACGAAGAAACAAGATTTGAAGGAGAGAAGACGAAATCAGACGAAGAAAAGGAAGATGAAGAGGAAGGAGAGGAACACAAAACGACAGACTCTCCAGTCATGGTAGAAGCATCCAGGGATACAGTAGACGTGAAGGTTGCCAGCAAAAAGCATCATAATATACTATCAGGTGTTGGATCAAAAGTGAAGCAATCGATCTCTAAGGTGAAGAAAGCCATCACAGGCAAGTCTTCTCATCCAAAACAACATTCACCAAAATGAGGCGCAGACAAAACATGGCATGGTTTGCTTTCGGAAATATGTTAAGGTTCAGGTGTGGGAGCTTGTGTATATAAACAGGAGTTCATGTTTGGGATTTTGGGAATGTTTATGTTGTGAGCTTTTGAAATACGATTCGAATGTTTGTAGTAAAAGTATATAAAAATCTCTTGTTTGAGAAAATTGGAATTCTTGATGTTTTGAAGTTGCTGCGTACATGTTGTCTTTAAAATATTTTGTTTCAGAATGTTTTAAAATAATATTTTTTTTATTTTTAAAATTATTTTCATATATATAAAAACATCAGAATAATCTAAAAATATTAAAAAATAATCAATAATTACACCTATAATAAACCTTTCACAGCCTCGTTTGAAATGGAAACGAAATATAAGTAGTTGTGGGTACAAACTCTTGAAATTATTTTTTTATTTATAAATATATTAAAATAATATATATTTTTAAATCATTTTTGATATTATTATATGAAAATGATTTAAAAACATAAAAAAATGTAATTTAAAATATAAAAAATCAATTTTTTTTCAAAAATATTTTTGAAATGCAATGTCAAACAAAATTTTAAATTAATAGAAGACAACAAGTGTTCTTGCAATTAGTATCTTCCATTTCTACAATGATTATTATGTGACATGATTGCACTGTATCATATCATGATATAGAATTAAATATTAATTGATTTTATATTTTGTAAAATGGTGTATTTTTGACAAATCTAATTTGACTCTTTAATTTATATTTGCTTTAATTATATTTTTAATTATTTTTAAATTTTTAATTTTGTGCAATTTTATCCCCACAACCCTGAATTTACACGGGTTTTTTATTTTGGTTTCTGGTCTCAGATTTATAAGTTTTGACCCTCAGTTGACCACTACACTTTCATTTTTTTAATTTTACCCTTGATTTCATCCAATTAACTCGGTAAAAATTAAATTGGATCTTTTAAAATTCCAATATTCTTAAGTAGGCCTAGATTAGGCTTTGAAACTTATTTTTTCACCAATTAAGCCACTAATAAAATTAGTTTAACCCATTTAAAATATAATTATGTCCTTGCACCTAATTAAACTCTTCAATTTGACTCAAATTAATTCTTGATCATAATTAAGCTTTAATTTAGCTCATGATTAAATCAAATTGACTTATTAAAAATCTAATTATGTCTTTATACTTAATTTTTATGCAAAATTGTCCTATAATTTTTTATTTTTACCTTCAATCTGCATTTTTCTTTATTATTAGGTATAATAGGGGTACAATCATGCTCTCAAATCCGTCTAAAATTTCCAACATGATTTTTTCTAGTTTTTAATAGGTCAAAGTTTGTCTTGCAAGAAGTTTGTCTTGATATGAAAAACAGTATTTCACATATCCTAGTCATCAGTGTGATTATCTCTATTAATTCTTCTCTGGCTCTCGCTCACATGCTTTTTATGGGGGAAAAAGCTAACACAAACAAGGTTCATGATTGCATAACCTTATAAAAGTGAGCACCATTCCTCGTTCCTATTAGGTGGGAGACTCTACTTTGTCATAAAGTTTTATATGTTCATCCCTTTAAAGTTTGTGTCACTATGCAAGCCAATTTAGATTATTATGATGACCTTATAAATTCTAGAAAGCATGTATAAAATGTCAAAAACATCCCAAAGCTTGTAACATAAAAGACTAATGTAGTATCATGACATTTGACCTAGCTCCATCTTTATATTTCACAATCTATACATTAAGCTTATATCCCATTTCAAAACTAGCATTTTAACTAAAAATAGCATAATTGAGTTTTTTTGTTAAAATCCAGTGAGAAGATGAAAGCACAAAAGCTTGTCTTTAGATTTATCAACAAAATGCCAAGTATGAAAAAATCTACTTGAACCAATTGCGACTAAGGCAATAATTAGTGAAATCTACAACTACTTATTATGAGAACCCCTGCATGCACTCCTTAACATGACTATCCTCATTGAGAAACAAGTGATGGATAATCATATTTAAGTAAAAAAAAGTAATACTAGACAAGAACACCTAATTTCTTTTTATAACAAAATAGAATTTCCATATTAACATCAATCACTTACCAGGGCATCATCTAGAACGAGCACTATGAGAGTCTCTCCTAATTGCCTAACATTTTCTAAGCTTGCTACCATGCGTTTTACCACCATATATATTGAGGTGTTTTCCATTGAGGGAAATGATTTTGTATTGTATCCACTTCTAATAAAGAGGGGGCACAAACATAAGAAATTCAAACAAGTTATGTCACTCTTGCTGTGACTATTGTCATGACATTGAAAATATCATGCCATGAAAAATAAAATATGTAACTATATATATAAAATTCTCACAATGCACTATTCTAGATTGCATGATTTTTAAAATCTCATATCCATCTTTTGAACTTTTTAAATGAAAACACTAACTTTATTAACCCTATAAAAAATATTCATGGCAAGATCTTCATGTTTCCATTAAATTTTTCATGAAAATCTATATGGTGAGATCTACATATCTCCATTGAATTCTTCAATTTGTCTAAATGTATTGCCATACAAAATATTCACAACAAGATCTTCATGTCTCTATTAAAATCTCTTAACTCCGTGAAATTTATTCATAAATGATACTTGTTTAAATCTCTACATCTTCATGAAAATCTTCTTAGACAATATTTTTTTTAATCACATAACATTTTTAACTTTCTAAAATAAGAATATTCTCTACTAGTATGTGATAAAATTTTCTCCCTTACAATAAAAGTTTTTGTATGAACAAAAACCATGAAATACAAACATTCATTTCTCATGAAGGCACGACCACAAAGACAGCCAAAAAGGTGATATTTTTAATATAAACATATCCATAAAAAGGTAATGTTTATACAATAAGTATTTTTCTCTTTTATCTTTGTTAGTTTCTTTTAAATAAGATTGCTTAAGAGATTTTGAGATAAATCATGAGAAATGGTTGTGATTTTCAACCAACACCAATACCAAACCCTGTCTAGTCATTCTCCAACACACTTTATACGCCTTTATTTGGTTCTTAGAAGCCATTTTCATATACATTTCCCCCAAAAAAATAGCTTATTAGGTATAATAAATATTATTAGGTAAATAACTTATTATACCAAAATAAAAATACCTCAAGATATCCTACGAGCAATAAGATGTTTACATAATGAACAATATTAAAATAATATTTACATGCAATTTGTTGAAGAATTTCAAAGATAAATGTTGTCAACTTATATTTCAGGAGAGACAATTCTTATGTCTAGAAAGCCAATAATATTAAATTCATGGGAATATCAAATGTAATGCTAAATTAGATTGAGTAAAAGTCTAGGAATTTAATTCTTTGAGGATGATGGGGATTTGAGATGTCAACGACTTTGATGTTATAATTTCTCAACTTAAATGTACCTGAAGTCATATTACATGTTTTTTTATTTTCAAGTAAATAAAAATATCACATTGATAACAATCATATTCTAAGAGAATATTTAAGAATTTGCATATCAAATACCTTTTTAGTATTGATTTCAAACCTTGAGGCAAGGTGGTAAATTGGGAATTATTAAGATAACTAAGGCACATGATTTTTGGTTACTACTCTATAACACAATGGACAAGAATGGAGGAATAAAAAATATATTTGGTCAAAGAAATGGAACATAAACGTGAAAATAATTTTGTATTTGTGATGATTTTAAAGTGAATTTATGTACTTTCAAAACAAGAGTTACAAAGAGAACATGTCTCTAAATATAATATATTTTTTATTTTTTTTATTCTTGGAGTATTATTGTAAAAATCTCTTAATCTCAAAATTATCTAACAAAAAAAAAAAGATAAGAATTTTTTATCATCATAGTCTTAAAACCTAACTCAGGGGTCGATCCTTAAACAAGCCCAAGTTATCGATCAAGGCGTAGGTCACAAGTTTGGTTGACTCGAGTTAGTATAACAATAAAAATGACTGTTATCATAATTTTATGATTCAATGTGGGGTTTGAACCCAAGCAAGTCCTAGGTCATGAATGGGGTTGACTCGGGGTAATGATAAAAATTATTATCATCATAATTTTAAAACTCGATTCATAATTCGACTCGAGACAAAACTTGAGTCATGTATTAAGAAGTTCAACCAAAGTCAACATAAAAATAAAAATGATTATTATCACAGTTTAAAAAATTTACTCAAGGGTCAACTTAGACAGAAAATCAGGAGGGTTAACCTGGTTTGACTCGAATGAATGTAAAGATAAAAGTTGTTATTACCGTAGTTATAAACCTCACTTGGGGGTTCACCAAGGCAAAACCCATGCTATGAGTCTGGAAGGTCAACATTGATTAACCCAGGTTAATATATAAATAAAAGTGATTATTATCATGATTTTTAAAACTAACTCGGGAGTCAATTTAAGACAAGGCCCCGAAAGGGTTAACCCGACTAACCCAAAAACAAATAATCAAAGCAACCTTGTTTAATGTTTTTTACATCAATGGTTTTTTAAAGTGTTTTATCCCAGGTTGACTTGAATTTTTAACCGGATCGAGTCATGTCAATCCTTCCTTTATTTCACTGTTGAAATCTACAGTAATCTGTGTCTAGGGACACAGTGAAACATCAACTTGTTTTATTTTTGGCTAAACTTTTAGGGTGTGTTTGGGAGTCTGTTTCACTACCTTTTGTACAATTTTTTTTCCTGAATTATTATTTAATGTTTTTAAAACTATTTTGACATAATAATATTAAAAATAAACTCTAAATAAATAAATAAATAAATAAAATATTATTTTAATATATTCTTAAATAAAAATATTTTAAAAATTAGTCTCTAACATTTAAAAATATCCATAACTATGAACTCTAACCACTACATGTAGGCAAAAACCAAAATCATATGAAATGGATCGTTTAACTTTTAAGGTTTAAGGATTTGCACCCTTGAACTATTAAGATTGTGGCACATCAAGGCTTTTAGTATCAATATTTTTGGACAATTATGTCTATGAAATACATATTTTGCCCATATTTAAACAAAAAATATAATGATCAAACAAACTTCAAGATACAACGTTTTTTTTATAAAACTATTTTTTTTTGGTTTTAAATCATTTTAATATAATAGTATAAAAAATAAATCTAAAAAAATAAAAAAATATTACTTTGATATACTTTAAAAAATAAAAAAAAATTGTCACATATTTGAGGGGGGTTATAAGCAGCGGTGAAAAGAGGGAAAAGAAAATTTTGAGCTTCCCGCGTGGTTTTGAAACGACAACTCTCCCGCTCGCGCCAACCCAAACAGGTTTCGATAAAACAATTTCTTCAACAAAACACACCCTATTCAGACCCCCCTCTCTCCGAGCCTAATCTGTGAAGATTCTTGAAAAAATATTGGTTATTTGATTGACTGTAAATGGAGAGGTGTAGCAAATCTAGATCATTGTTTCAAGACTCGAGATCAAGAGAGCTGGATGGTTTTAGAAAACGGCGCTTTATTACTCAAACGGGGTCCGATTTCACTGAAGCGGGGTCGGTGACGGTCGGACACAACGGCGAGGAAACGCCACCACTGGCTGTCTCTTTTTGCAAGACAAGTAAATATTCACATATTCTGGCGGTGTCGGACGAGGATGGCTATGTGAGCTTGTTTGATACTCGTACCAAGTTCCCTTCTGGTCAGTTAGTTTTGCTTTTTTCTTTTCGTTATTGATTTCACGAATATTAATTAATTAATTTATTACGTGGTTTATTTATAGAGAAAGCAAGAATCAGCGACTGGGTAGCTCACCAGAACGCTATCTTTGATGTTCGCTGGATCAAGGTAAGGCCAAATTTCACTTCATCTGTTTTATTATGATTTTCTAACTATTATAGATTGAGAAATTAGGGGTAAATCAGGCCCCCCTTTCCCCCCTTTGTAATGTTAAAGAAGGAAAAGAGTTATGATGAGTTGTTGGATTGTGGGATTTTGTTTCAGGAAGATACCACCATACTCACAGCTTCAGGCGATCAAACTGTAAGTTTAGTATATTATTTTATTATATTTCCCATCACATCATGGCGTTGGCTGGTTGCTGTTGTTTTTGCCGCTGTAGTATCTTCGATATTTGCCCGTGTTCTGTCCCTTTTATGGAGTATTGTGACTAACTCGCTTGTGTTTATCAGAATGTACTTGTATCTTACTGTAACTCCTAGCTGATGATGTGAATTTACTATCATGAAAATACTACCCAGTGGCAGCATAGTCAAAGAAATCACAGAGTTAAAATTTGTTTCACAGATAAAGGTATGGGATGCACAAGAGAAGAAATGTGCTGGAATATTGATGGGGCATACAGGAAGTGTTAAATCTGTGTCTCCCCATCCAACAAATTCTGGTACCGTCTTGCATTGCCTTCTATAGACCAGAACGGCTAATTCCTTAATCCATTGTTATAAATTTATACTTTATGTTGCTTTACAGATCTTCTTATTTCGGCTTCCAGAGATGGGTCATTTGCTATCTGGGATTTGAGATGCAAGGCAACTTCCAAAACTAGATGCAGTGTAGCACATGTCACGTGAGTTCATTAAACCTTTTATTCATGTGGTCTGCCACATTCTGATTTTGTCCTGTGCAGTTATTGTTGAATATAGGTTTTTCTTTGCTGTATTTTTGTTAATGAGTCGCATTGTGATCGACGCTCTGTTTTTACCTCATCCAGTTCAACTGCCATGGTTCAAGGAGCTCATCTTTCTTCGCGAGCAAAGCGGGTCAGGCGTGGCAAGGTTTGTTTGTTTGTGCATGTATCTTTTCAGTTTGAGTCCAAGTATCTTATTTGCTGTTAACACTATAGTTCTTTCAGGCTGCTTCAACGAGCATTACATCAGTTCTTTATCTTAAAGACGAAGTATCCATTGCCACTGCTGGAGCAGCAGACAGGTTAGTGAGAGCCATCAGCTGGATTTCAATAGTGAAAGTTTTGGTTCCTCGGAAGAAATAGTATTACACTGACTTTTATTTCAACTACTGGTCATGTTTCAGCGCTGTTAAATTCTGGGATACTAGAAATCTAAAGGTTCAGGTCACTCAGGCATCCCCTAATATCAAGTCATCAACCGAGAAGGTCAGTGCGGCCAAATGATGATATCTAACTGATATGCCCCATCTCGTCAGTATTCTATAGAGATAATATTCCACAATTCTAAATTTCAAGCTAACTTCAAATTTGTGATATGTTAACACCTATCAGCCCACGTTATATTTTATTATCCTTGTTTCAGGATAGAAGATTACATGGCATATCTAGTCTTTCCCAGGATTTAAATGGCGTGTTTCTTACAGCTTCATGCATGGACAATAGGTATTTTGCAGTTTTCTCTAACTACTTTTCCTTTCAAATAAATAATAGATGTACGCAGCGCATCCCTGAAATTTGTATTTTTCTCTTTTTTCTTCAGAATATACTTGTATAATGTACTTCAGCTTGATAAGGGTCCCATGCGGTCATTTTCTGGATGTCGGATAGAATCATTCTATGTAAAGGTACGCGCCTTTTCTGATTCCTTCGGGAACCTAAAACACTGCTTCCTTTAGAGGCTCTTGCATCAAAGTCCTCTGTTGCCAAATGATGCTTTGTAGTCATCCATGTTGATGTGAACTGTATAATTGCAGTCAGCAATCAGTCCTGACGCAGCTCACATACTCAGCGGCTCTAGTGATGGAAAAGCCTACATATGGCAGGTTTGATTCTTTCTTTGAAGAAGGGGTTTTTGATTTAGCTTTAGTGATGGAAATGCCTACATATGGAAACGCCTGTATAATTGTTTTGCTCGCTGAACCAGGTGAACAAGCCCGATGTGGATCCCATCACATTGAATACTCATGATGGAGAGGTTACAGCAGTAGATTGGTAATTTCCCCCCCAAAGCATACACTTTTTTCATTAGCAGACTTCGCATATTTACCAATCATTTCTCACTTCCGTTGCAGGTGTCCATCTGAGGTTGGGAAGATAGCAACATCTTCAGATGATTATACAGTAAGCTAAATATTCTAACAACGTCAATTGGTGTATCCTGGAAATTAAATTCCTTTCCATTTTCTTACCATGCTTTGTTGCTTCTTTCTATCCGTGCCGATTTCCATTATCTCATTTTCTCGGAGACTATTTGTCAGGTTCGCATCTGGAACATTAATAGCAGTTATTGTTCAAGCACACCAAAATCTCAACCTGCCATTCGAAGGAGGGTAATGGCAATCCCAAGAGAGGAATGTAGAGGACATTTGATGAACGATGAACGAAGTGGTCCTACAAAGGTTCCTGACAAGCTGCTTCCTTCAGATGAAGTGTTCAATCAAAATAACCCACCCATTCCTATAACAATGCCTATAATTAGTACTCCTGAAGCCCATAAGAAAAAGTTTTCACCAGATTCTGATTCTAAAGAAACTTTTGAGAAAACCCCTGAAGCAGCAATGAAGAGCCCCTCTTCTGTACTGAACCCTCCTTCTTCTTTGAAAAGAACTATCAGAGATTACTTTCTAGCAGCTTAATTTTCCATGAAAGAGTAAATATTTCCTACACACTAACTATTCCTTGTGTGGCTGGTGCATCAGTTCTTTAAACATTTATGGTACGTTCTTCTCAAGTGTAGATCTTAGATTGCTTGTAGGACAAACATCAAATACGTATATACCTACACTGACTTTCTCTAGCATGTCTAGTGATGTAACTCTTTTGACAAACAGTAGACCCTCAGGGGTGGGATATACACTGCATTCAACTGCCTGTATCCTTCCCTGTTTTGAAACTGCAATTTTTGAGTCTATTTTGATGTATTTTTAGCTGGAAAAAAAGTTTGAGTCAGGTTTACAAACCCTACCAAATATGCTTCCAATAGTTATATATATCAAGTTATCTCGCACAGGTGTTCTTTTAACATATCAGGACCATTTCAACTGTCGGTCATACGAATCGTTTTCTTTAATTGAAAACTTGGTTTTTGTTTTAATTATGCATGGAATGGATTCACTGGAATGGATTCACGGAAACTTGATTTTAGTTGGTAATAAATATTTGCTAAGATCAAAATTATCTTATCCATACAAACATGATATCATTTATTCAAGGAAAGTAAACGAAAAAGATACCATTGCACTCGACCGGAAAATCTGTAACCAAATGGATAAAGTTGTATTTATAACATATTTGATTATACACTAATCATAAAATGTGCTCATACACGGGCGGAGTGGAACAGGCAAGCTAACAGCCTTAAAAGTACAAGAATAGCTTAGTGCCATCTGCCACAGCAGGAGTTTCAAGTTAGCTATTAGGTACAAGAATAGCTTAGTGCCACGTCAACAAGGGAACATACTTCTGTTCGAAGAAAACAGTTCTTGTCAGCTGCTCTCTTGAAATATATAGAGCTCTTGTTTAGCTATGAAGTAACGACCAATCTCATTTCCAGGCTCCATGATAAACTGTTCCTTAAACGTGCCCATTCGCTTGCTAGGGATGTCAATTGAGAGATCCTTAAAATTTGGCAATCCCTCAACCTGCACACCATCTCCGCATATGAGAAATTGATTTCCAATTATAAAGGATCCTGAAACACGGATTGCAACTGCATCTTGACCATGAGCTCGGCACTGTAATTTTTCCACAACATGAACAAGTCTTTCATGAGGCCAGTCACCTGCTAATGTACTCCGAATGTTGGTCAAGGTTGCAAAAATGTCATTCGAACCGACAGATTGTTTCCCGGAGAAACTACAAAGTACAAGAAACATGTCTTAGATCACATGAATGTCAAGAAAATATCATGCTGACCTGCAATTCCAAAGTCAAATATGAAATAAAAGCTGAAAATATCAAGTTTCTGTCCAGTATCCTCTGTTTGCCATGTCTGGATATTCACTTTGACCTGATCAATGCTACTAATCATAAACATTTTTATTGAAAAAATGATATTTGACCACCAAACTATAGTGGTTTTGATTGCTGAACTCCCTTTCCAGAACAACAAAATTCCTCATTTCATGGAAAACACAGGAGACAATGCCATGGCATAATTCAGTACCTAAAAATCGAGTCTTCATTATAGAAGGCCTTTGCGTGCTGCCAAAGTTCTTCAGGCCCGTCAAAAAGTAAGTAATAGTGTATTGTCAGCATCTGGTCATGTAAAGATACACATTAGTATACACAGAATTATCACCAGGAAGAGCGCAGCTCCAACTGCTTCAGGCTTTCATTTTTCCAACATGAGATGTATGCTTGATTTTTTACTCTAGACAAAAATGCGCAGAAGATCAAAACTAGAAATAAAAACACTTGAGTTCCAACTCCATCTTAAGATCAAATCAGAATATAGGGAATTCACAAATGCATCGGAGAAGAACTCTCAACAAAGGTGAAGCAAGACTGAGTAGTTCTATCAAGTGCCAGGTCTATGCTGCTACGAATAATCATATAATCAATTTAAATCCATATTTTGCTGCATGAGTCATGCAAGATGGTCTTGAGATGGTGTCTCCAAAATTGAATTTCTTACATTTCATTTCCACAGCCCACAAATCCAGCTTGTTCCAGGCATGAACATGTGTAAATGCACACATGCGGTACGCATGCACATGTGCACATAATTATCATGTTTTCTATGGATTGACATTCCAGCCAGGTTGCAATTGTGGCTAAGTGGAGCATAATTGAATAAGTTCATATACATTGATCCAGACACATTCACACATGCTGTATGTTGTATACTTACATCAGCCAAATCCTTCATCCTCTGAGTTGGATCAAACACACTCTGGACAAATTCTGCTAGGTCAACATCAGTGGGCGCATACTTTGTAATAAATGGGTATGAAAGAAGCTGCACTCAGAAAAATAGAAAATAAACAAAGACAAGATTGAAGAACCATATACATTTACAGACCCCAGAATCTTGAGTTTCAAATAACTTTTGACATACTGATAAATAAATGGTCTTTTCCACAAACTTGAAATACTCAGAAGGTATTCTTATTTTTTTCCCACAGGTATATTCCTAAGTATATCTCTACAGGTTCAGTTACATGTCACAATCCCACCTGTCATTGTGTTTACCTGCTCTGCTGTTGGTCTAGTATCTGGATCCTTCTGCAGGCAAGCATCAATAAATGAGCAGAACTCTGGAGAAAAATTGTTTTTGGATGGTGATGGTGATGGGTCTTCCAAGATCTTCCATGAAGAATAATAATGTTAGTTGGAAATAACTAAAATGACATGCATGGAAGAAAATTTTGAAGGAAAAATAATTAGAAAAGAATGGTTTTAACATATCATTTTACCTGCAACATAAGATTGACAGGTCCTTTATTAGCTGTGTATGGAAATTCCCCTGTGCCGCACTCAAAGAGAGCAAGACCTAAGCTCCAAATATCAGCTGGATAAGAATAGTAATCATTCCGAATTCGCTCAGGTGACATGTATGTTACGGTTCCAACAAAAGTAGCACACTGACATGACACAATGAAATCAGGAACAAGTAAGCAACAACTCTCAGACATTCAGAATATTTATCTGAACCAGTTCAAATTAACAATCACTAAAGGAAAAACTAAAAAACATGAAAGATATCACAGGTTAAGAAGCATCAGTCACAAACCATTGCCACAGAATTTTCTAGGCCAGCACTTATCCCAAAATCTGTTATTTTTGGTTCCCCTTTGAGATTCACTAGCAGATTTGCTGGTTTGATATCTCTGTGAACTAAATGCCTCACCCCATGCAAGTAACTTAGTCCCTTCAAGGAGGATATAAAATGAAAAAAGATATTAGTGAACATTGTACAGCAGTAATGAGAAGAAACTAACACCAAACATAATTTCCTTACATTTAGAAGCTTTTGAAACATATGTGAAAGCACTGGTTCTGGTATTCTTTTCTGCAATCGTAAGATATCAGCCAGAGATCCTCCATCCATGTATTCTAAAGCTATGCTTATTTGCCCAGAATCAGGAGTATAAAATGCTCCATGGAATTCCACAAGACCTTCATAACAAGGTGCCTCGCAAAGCGTCCGTATTTCAGTAAGAAGCTGCTGTCTTTTCTCCTAACAAGCATGTTAAGATGATGCATAAGTTGAGTAAACCAAATGACACCTTTTAACTGTGGAATTTTAAAATGGAACACCCCCATCAATCATGTTTTTTCTGGCACTGCGTACCACTACAGTATATGTCATATTCATGAAAGCTTGATTTAGAACTGTCAGTACAATACTACTACTACTACTACTACTACTACTACTACTACTACTACTATTACTACTACTAATAATAAAATAAAAAAAGTTTAGAACTGTCATTATTGAAGAGAGGAAAAGATGCTTAGTTAATTTGGTTGTAGAGTATCTAAAGAAGTTGGAGCAAGAATGGTCCTAATGATGATATAATTGATTGTATGTCAATGTTGCTACAGCTATAGCAGTTCCATTTCAGTAGACTATCACCCTGTGTGGATGGGTAGATTTGTGGGTGAAAGGGAAAATAACAAAGAATGAACAATTTGCATTGTTTGAGAGCCTTTTTTGTGGGAAAATTATGGGAATCGGAGGGGATTAGACAGGATTGGAAGCTTTTCCCTGGTCCCCACCAAAAAGAAAAAAAATCCCAACACCCTAAACTGTGGAGTTAAGGACAGGAGGGAAAATGATTTATAATTTAGTCCCTTGTTCTTTCAAAGCCAACTTAGGTTCCCTAGAATGTTTGGTAAGATATAATAAACATGCCTTTACCACCACACACTCCTTTCTACCTTAAAAAAACAAGAGGAAGCTACCCCTCCGCTTGCCCTCCCCTTCTATTTATTTACACTCTTTCCTTTCTCTTCTCCCAACAGAGCAGGTTGCATGTCAAGGGACACCTCCCAGTATCAGCATATAAAAACTGCATTCTTCTGATCGGATAACAAAACTATTAGGCAAATGTTCAAGCATGATATCTGCAGCATTCTACAGGATAATTTCCTTATACTTGAGCATACATTTTCACCAATGGCAATTATTTAGCAGAGCTTGAATTTTTCAAAGTGAATTGAAAACAGATAATAGCATGCCAACCCATCTGCCATCCATCCAAGCAAAAACTAAAGCATAAGAAGCAATAATCCGACTCCTTGCATCAAGACAATAATATAAATTATGCGCAAGAAGTTTGATGCTGACCTTTTCAAAAATATTAATTTTCTTCAAGGCAAGAATTCTGTGCATAGGAATATGGAGAGCTCTCTGAACAACACTGCTAGCACCACTGCCAATTGCTCCAAAAATCCTCATCTCATGAGAGGCACATCTATATGTCTTTTCGCTATGGTCTGTTTCATCTTCAGATGAAGAAGTGCATTTTTGCAATCCCAGCTCATTTATATTGTACACTCCATATGATCTGCTTAGTAAGTTTACAGTTCCACCATCTGAAAGCTTCACAAACCCAACAGAATTTTAGCAAAAGGTCCTTCAACTAGAATGCTCAATTCTCTTTATATGGAAACCTCACCACATAAGAATCATTAGGGTCCAAGGTTGACCCTGACGAGAAGCCTTTTTCAGAATCAAACAGTGGTGTAAGCTTCTTTTTTAGCTCCTCCAACCCAGCCATGATAATTTATTATGATCCCAATAACAGAATCATCAAGTCATCGATGCCTTCCCACTAGCTCTATCCATCCATGCACCGAAAAACTCATTGTTATTCTTTAAAGAAGCCAACACAATATTTTGACAAATTAAAGATTGAAACAAAATTCAGCAAAGACTCATATTCCTCAAGTTCATCCTCTGATCTCTCCAATCTCAAACTTCATGCTCGCATAGACAAATTACTTACTGATAATACATTGTTAAAAAAAAATAGCTGTCCTCACAGCATCCAGACAAGATTGTAGGCAAATATGGAAAGAACGCAGAGAGATTGAAAGAAAACCAATTTTATTCCATTACCATCAAAGCAAATTCATCATGACTGACGCTCTCACACTTCCCTAATTAAAGTTAAAATCAAGATTGGCCAGAAAGACACAAACTTTTGTTAAGGTTCAAGCAAGTAATTTGCTACAAATTGATTGATTCAAGCAAGAATTATATGTCTAAGCAACACAAATCGCAAACTTCAAATACATACCCTGAAATATCATCAAACAGCCCCATGCAATAATAATCACGATCCATCTCAACGGTTCATGATCAATACAAGTCTACTTTGGAAAGTAATCAAAACCCAGAAAAGAAAGCATGTTAAAAATGCGAAAAAAGACCCAGATCAGAATAAAGAGAACACTGCTTCAATTTCACAAGTAATTTATGATTATCGCAAGGAAAAAATAAAACATCAAGAGTTAAATTATACTTGAAGTGCACAGATTGAATCCATCTTATTACAACACTCTGAATGAATTTGCGTTTGTTAGTTGCTTCAGAGCTGAAGATTGACGACAGCACCGCATCAGCTTCTCGCCAACCAACGTTCCCCTTGTTGGAAGTCAAACAAGCCCATGAAACATCTGGGTCTCTTGTTTGGATTAACATTAAGCTGGGCTTTGAAACATTAACATCAATCAACGGGCTTTCACAGTAGCATCTTGTTCCCATATTATTATTATTATTATTATTATTATTATTATTTATCTTCAAGCTGCAAATTATTTTGAATTAGACTTCAAAAAGAAGACGATGTTAGAACAAGTCCAATGGTAAAAACATTTTAAAAACTGAATTTTTAAAATAATTTTTTAAATAGTATAAATATAATTTTTTTATTTATGTGTATTCCAATGGTAAAAACTATTTAGAAAAACTATTTTTTATATATTATTTTAAATATAATGCAATTATTTTATATATAATTTAATTATAAAATTAATAAGAGACGACCTAGTTATCATGCAACTTAATATGTTTCATACAATAATTAGATTTTTTATTTTATTTTATCTAATTTAAATATTGACTTCATAGGAAAATAATATAATTAAATTATTTTACTAAATATATATAATAATTAACAAAACACGTCATATAAAATATTTTAACCAACATAAGTTACAGCTGTGATTTATTCTGGAAAGGAAATGAAATAAAATATACTGCGAGAGAGCTCCACAGCATATAAAGGCAAGCCAATGAACGACAAGCCTTTTGCTTCCAAACGACAAGCCTTTTGCTTCAAAACATATTAAGTTCCGTGATTATGCGATTATACAGCTCGTCCCAAGTCAAGAAGACGGCCCAGTTTCAATTCAGTTAGGTGCTGCGCGCCGCCGCCGCCGCCAACAACCACCACTGATACCGAATCACGGTGAAGAATGGGAACGAATCGCTTGACATATGCAGAGTCCTTAACGGTATCTACCCAATCTGTAAATCCTTCCTTGATTTGGCAAAACTCCACCTTTTCTTCTCTTTTTTGTCACTTAGAAATTTGTGTGGCAACATCCTCTCTTTCTTGTCACAATATTATGGTTTTTCTACTTAAGTTGCTACAAATAGCAGTTCATGTAGGGAAGAACATTTTAGCTATTAAGATACTTCTTCTCTTGGGGAACACAAAATTAAACAAAAATGCTAATATGACACTTTTTTATCTTTGTCTCTTCTTATAGCACACATGTTGGACTTGCTTTTATTGCTACGTTTCATGTTCATCCTGGATAAAGAGCTAAGCTAACTGCACAACAAATATGAGAAAAGACTTCTAATCATACAATTTATTTTGACATTTAAAGTTATTTAGGATTTTTTAATGTTCATAAAATAATGATTAGACAAAAATACACCCAAATAAGTTAGTGGAATTGATACTTCTTTTTTACCATACCTTTCCTTAGCACTCTAAAGACCAATTAGAGGTCCTAGTGATCATAAAATGACATGATAAATTTTATTTTATATATTTACCCTTAATTCACCAAGATATCCATGCAATAGAATGTCAATTCCATTAGGGGACCTTATTTTAGAGCTAAACTTTGTTTGTTTGATTTTTATGATAACATGTATTTTCTACATTGATTAGATCTTTAAACGACTCTACTCTGGTGTTTTTTTCCCTCTAAACTATCCAATGTGTGTTGGTTTTTTTATATGTTTATTCTATGTACCTTATTTCATGCATTTCTCTAAATATGTAAAAGAAGTCTTTTCTTGATCTTCATGATTAATAACAATATGATCATATATATTATATCTATCAAGAAAACAATAAAAAGACTTACTTGATAGGCATTCAAGCATTTGATCCATGAATGGTAATGAGAAATGATTTTTGTGTGTAGCAAGATTGAGCTTTCAATAATCAACACACATTATTTGACAACTTGAGATACAAGTAGGAATCAGTTCATCATGTTCTTTACCATTATAAATCCTGTCATTTTAGACATCACATAGATTGACGGCACCCATTTATTTTCCATGATGGGGTAAATGACTCCTACACTAATAGTTTCAAAATTTCATCTTTCTCTACCTTTTTTTAACTCCTGTCATTTTAGGCACCACATAGATTTACGCCACCCACTTATTGTCCGTGATGGGGTAAATGACTCCTACACTAATAGTTTCAAAATTTCATCCTTCACTACTTTTTTTTATAGGCAGATTCAACCTTATTTGCATTTCTCTTATTAGTTCGGCATTGTTATCTAACAGTATATGATGCATGTGTCAAGGATAATAATATTGTAGCCCTCAAATGAATATTGAGTTTCATTTTCTTGAAAACCTCTAAAATCTCTTTCTTTTTATCCTCTTTCTTAGGTCTAGAAAAATTTAAAGGAAAATGAGAGATTATCTTGAAGTTGAGATTCATTGAGTTAGGACTACCTTAAGAGTATTTGTGTCTGTTTTGGTTAGTGAAGGAGTAGGTTATTTCTTATTTATGCGCAATTATGTTTTATATGTTTTTCTTCCTCCATCTCAATTTGTTTCAATATTTTCCCTTTAAGTTTTTTCCCACTTTTTTGCGTAATTGCACTAACATTCTCTTTTGGGTTTAATGCTTAATAAGATAATTTCCCACTGACTTGTGCTTTCAATTTCCTTACACTTGAAACTACTTTCCCTATTTAATTCTCTAATTTATGAATACTTGACCTTGTTTCCTTTTAAAAATATATGAAATTCTGTTGCAAAGTTAGTGCCCTAAAATTTAAAGTGTTTTTCATCTCACGAAGATCATCACTCAACAACCCTATAAAAATGACATTTGTAAGTGCAAGGTGTTGTGTTGCTTGATAATTCTATTGGGGTTGAAATTCATAAGGGTGGAATTATTAGCCTTGATTGCCTTGTTGTGGTAAGTTCAGGTGACATCTGTATTCGAGATTGTACTTGATAGAAAAGGGATCATATTTATACTGAGGTTGACCAATGAATGCTTTCCATCAACTGTATTAGCTTGACCTTGTGACAAACATATGCTATAAACTTTCACATGTTGTATATTTCCACAATCTAAAGAACACATAAGAGAAGTCAAATCATTAACTTTATTCTCATGGTTAGAAATACTTACCTTATTTGTTTGTTTGCTTGGGAAGTATCCACGCATGCCAAATTATCTCTAGTTGGTAGCCATATTTGAGATCAATTCACATGAAACATTATGCATTTTATCCACTAATGCTCCTCCACTTGCAACATCAATGACACTTTGGTTATTATACATCAATCCTTTTATAGATGTGTTTTATGAATAACTGATTGGGTATTTGATGATAAGGACATTGCATGCATAGCTACTTTAAATCTTTCCTAATATTCAGAATGTTTTCTTATGAGATTATCGAATCTCACAAATCTTTTTTCTTGTATTAAAAACGTTAAAGGCTGAAAAATACTTCTAAAGAAAAATCTTCTTCATGTCATTCCATGTTTTTATTGAACTAGGAAAGATGTAGAAAAACCATGTCTTTGCTGCCTTTTTTTTAAAAAATAATATAGAGCAAGCAAGAAGTTAATCCCACAAAAAAGGTCTGGTCCAAATATTTATTAGGGGAGGGGTCTAGATTATTTAAGCCATGCTATGACAAACAAAATAAGTTAATCACCAAAATCAAATAAAAACTAAAACTTATAGGAGAGAAAAACCTTGGTCTCAAATAAACATCCACCAACAAAAATAAAAACTAATCATTGAAATGGTATATCAATTTATATTTTAAATATTTGTCTTTCTTTATTATTGGTCAATTAACGAATTCGTTGTATATCTAACCTGAACTATTAAACAACCATAATATCCATGCTAATAATTTAATATAATAACAACATTAACAACTAGATAGGTTGATAAATCTAGACAACAGAACTATTTGTAATTTTATGTTTGATTTATTTGAATGTTAGATTAAGAACATGGATCTACTATAATTATCAAACCTAGTCTCTTCCCAAGTTCAATATCACAACTCTAGTTTTAATAACAAACTTAACAATAGATAATTAGAATAATATTAGAGTTTCACTTTAACAATCAAACTAAACAATCATAAAAAAAAGAATAAGAAAACATTCACATTCATCATATAAAATGATAGATCTTATAATTCTTGAATTTCAAAAGGTTGTTGTATCCTTTCAACCAAGAAAAATAATTTAGCCTTGCATGAAACTAATTAAAAAGACTAAAAAATTAGAGAAGAAGGAAGAGGAGAATAGAGAGAGATGAAATATTGATCTTCATCTCCCTTTGACATATTTACTTTTTTTCTATTTTGAAGCCTATAAAATAGCCTAAAAGTTCTTCTAAAACAAGAAATATTATCTTTTTTAAAATCTGATTACCACATGAAATTCCTAAATAATAAAATAGAATCCTAATAAAACAGGAAAAGCAATGTCCTTAGTTACAACTCATGCTCCAAGGTCAGGAATTTATAAAATTAAATCATATCACATGCAAAAAATATTCCAGTACAGGTACAATAATTTAAGGCCCAATTCCAACCTTGATGTATTGAGTATCTCTCAAAATTCAAAACATGAAAGTTGTAGAATTGTCTCTAGGGTTATATAGCCTTTTAATTAGCAACCATAAATTTGCATTGGATAGTTTCCGATGCAAATTCCATTGCTAATATTTGTTAGCAACGAATTCCTTTGAAAATAGCAACAGTTTTAACCTTTGTTTTTTTGTAGTGTTCAAATATCAAATTTAATAATATATAGTTAAAGAAAGGCACAAACCTTGTGGTCACCCACTCACTCATGAGATAATACTATTTTTTAGAAGCTAAATGCAATAGAAATATGAAGTTACCTTATTTTTCATCTCATTATGAAATAATTGCATCTCTAATGATTAGGCCCATGCTTCAGTCGACTTAAAAATATTCCTCTTTTATCTCTTTCCCAATCTTTCATCGATGGGCCAAGCACAAACTTAATCAAAATATTGATCATTTGAAAAAAATATATATTATAAAATAGCTAAATAGAACATATAAATCCAAATAAAAATATCAATCGTAGATTAGTATAAGCAAGACCCAATCTTGCTTAGGCTGTGATTTGAGCATTGAAGATATAGTAGGTAAAGCATCTCCATGTTTCTTTTCTTAGTGACTTTTAAGCTACCATGGCATCAAATGATTAAGAAATGGAGAGGGTGGACATCGTTTTACTTAGCTTTCTCTTAAAATAAAATGAAAAATGAAAAGTGTGGGCATATTTGTTCTCATGCACGCGTCTGTATATGATACTAGACTAAAGTAGATTCATGTACCTCATATATAATGGGAAAATGTTTATCATTACACTAGCAAGTATTCTCTCTTATGATGCAGCCGACATGCACGCACGCACGCTTCATTTTATTTATTTTGAAAATTAATAAAATTACAATGATGAAGTCCCATTTTCTTAAAACATTCAGTCGAATATATATATAGTACCTTGCTGATTGGCTATGCCCTAAAAGCAAGTCAAATCAAGTAATGAAACTGTAAATCAGTTCTATAAATCCCCTGCCACCCTTTATCTTACCTGTGAGCCGCTCATTCATCGTGTATAATAAGATATCTTCAACATCAATGAAAGCATTCTCAAAAAAATAAAAATAAAAATCATTTATAGCAGCATGTAATATGTTTTATCTTTGGTGTATTTGCACTAGGAAGATACAATGCCCACTCCTGTTTATAATGTATACATACAATCACGCTCCAAATATCTGCTAAATCCACAGTTTAGGGTTTGGGAAATTTTAAAATCAAGAAAGGTGAAATTACAATAAGTTTTAGGTGGTTAATACGTACACTTTATGTTTCCTCTATACATGATTTTAAAACTATAATATTTGCTCTTAATTATTGTTTTCACAATCGGGAGATGGAAGCAAAATTTTGATTGTTTGACTTTTCATAGTTGTCAAAAAACATTTCATATAACTCTGACGACTAGACCAGTGGGTCAAAGAGGTTTACTGTTTATATCTATATCTATATCTATATCTATATCTATATCTATACCTATCTATTTATATAATTAAATCAATCTTTGTAATAATTTATTATTTGAATGCACCAACTTAATATAAACAATATATATGCAAAATGGTGTATTTTTTCTTTGGTTTTACCACTCGGTATTTTCAAAATCTAGTTGATTATAAATTAAGCCTTGTAATTTTTTTTTTATGAAATATATATAAAAAATACTATATTTTATTTTCATAATGATTTGCGAAAGAATGAACAATAAAAAAGATATGCTACAATGGTTTCTCCACAAGGCTTAGTTTATTTTCATAAATACAAAAATTGATCAAAAGAGATTCCTCACCTTTCGTTTTATAAGCCTTCTAGGTTGGGAGGTGAGATAGCACTTTCATTTCTCAGGCCTTTCTGAACCCGATCATACAATGACCGAACAATGGTCATGTGTAACCAAGGCTTGTTCTAAAAAGCTTAGATTGGATTACATAAAAAAAAGAAATAAATAATAAATGTGTATGAACATAAAGTTCTTTATTTAGGTGCAAATTATTTCAAGCAAAGCAACTTGGTAGCCGGAGATCACGAAATAAATAAACAATGCATGAACCCAATATTACTAGGTCCATGATACTTTGGATTTTACAGTGAAACAAATAATTTCTTCGAGCTTAAACATGACCGTACATACAAATTTGAAATTTGGTGGGCTCTAACTGCTTAAATTTCTCATAGTTCTGCTACCAAGATTGTATCCCGTCAGAGTTTGTCTCCAAATCGCATCTTAGACTTGCGTCCGGCAATAATTGAGCACATGCAAGTTGTCAAATTGTCAGCAAATAAAGGGAAAAGATAAGGTAAAGAGCTAGCAGAGAAGAGAAAATATGAGAGCTAAATTTGTCGAGGACCACAAAGATGGAACCTAGCTAGCTTCTGTCAGCAGCCTGATAAACTGAATCCAATAATAGAGAGTGCAACAGTATGTATCTCATGCCTTCATCATCTTCATATAGGTGAACTCAATAATTATCTATAAAGCTAAAAGAGATCGCGGTATTACTGTACATTCGGCACTGTTCACCTAGACTCATAAGCACTGTGGACTTGAATAGTAAGATTACAAAATAATATAAGTATTATTTATATACTTCAATAGCACAACCAAATCCTTCGGCCGAGTGGTTAACACGCGTGTGCCATTTCCCAGCAGACGAGAGTTCGAATCGCTCAAGCAACAGATTGATTTTCGAATATTGCTTTTAAAATATTTAATCATCTAAGTACTGTTTCTATCCAAAAATGGCACAACCAAGTCCTTTGGCCGAGCGGTTAAGGCGCGCGCCGTTTCTCTGCAGGCGAGAGTTCGAATCTCACAGGGTTAACATTGATTTTGGAACAGTAATGAACAATATTTTTTCATTACTGTTCCAAAAATGCTTTTTTTTTCAACTTATGCATTTTTTTTTTATCCGGGATAGCTTACGCACATCATGATTTTTTCCACGCGTATATATTTTTTTAATCTCCGGTTTTCTTACATTTTGTTTCCTATTTTTTTCTCACTTATACATTTTTTTTTGGTTTTTTTGTATAATCGAGGTGTCTGGGCCAGCTTAAAAGCACCCCGAATTTTTTCCCCACATATACATTTTTTTGTTTTTGATAACAGAGGTGTCCGGGGTATCTTACACGAGCCACTAATAATCCCCATACCCATTTTTTTAAAACATTTTTTTTATTTTTCTTTTCTCCTACTTATAATTTTTTCTATAATCGGGGTATCTAGGTCAGCTTACACGCACCACGACTATTATTTTATAGAATAGCTAAAGGAGCTCGCAATTTCAAACAGTAATAAACAATGATTTCAATAGTGGTTTGTGTTGTTCATACAGCTAAATCAGCTCCGGCTTTTACTGTGCATTATTCACTGTTCATCTAGACTCATAAGCATTGTGGACTTGAATAGTTAAATAACATAATAATATAAGTAACATTTGTATACAAGGATAGACCAAGGAGGCTGCTTGGCCGAGCGTTTAAGGCTCGCGGTGCAATCGACGAATGCGAGAGTTCGAAACTCACAATCTGCAAAACTCATTTTTGAACAGTCATGAACAATGATTTCACTGTTCATGACTGTTACACAGTGAACTTTTTTTGTACGGCTCCTTTTCTTCTCAAGCCATTGATTGATTGTTATAATAATTAATTGTTATAAATTATAATAATTAATTGTTTTCTCCACAATGGGCGTGAGACATGTCAATATATATATATATATATATAATTAACTAATTGTTTTGCTGCACATGCAATGAATATTTTTAAAAAATTATAAATAATATAGGCCATTTACTCGCGCTTTGTCGCGGCCAGAACCATATTTTTTTAACATAAAAAATTTATTTGGTTCAAAAAGATATATTTTTTAAATTATATATAACTAATTTTTTTGTTGTGCGTGCAAGAAACATTTATAAGGCATTCGAAAATATTATTAGGTGTTGAAATTTCTAATTATTATAGATAAGGCATTCAAAATAATGATAATGATTATTTATAAAAAAAAATTCTTATAAATATATTGGACTAATTATATATTTTGATATTTATTTCATATTAGCACCTTAATATATATATATATATATATATATATATATATATATATATATATATATATATATATTAATGGCCTAGGTTTTTTTCAAAAAAAATAATAATATCAGTATTCTAAAATACTTTGAATATAATAATATGAAGAAAAAATCTTACAAAATAAAAAAAAACATTTAATTTCTTTTCTAACAAAAATTATGTTGTCATCGATAGTATGAACAATAATAATTAGAATATGAATTATTTTTAATAATATTTATAATGACAGCTACAATAATTGTGACAATTTAACAATCATGATAATAACAATGAGAATAATAATCAAAATAATTCATCAATTGATGTTATTTTTCTTAGAAGTTGACTTCTGCGGCTTTTTTATATATGATATTTCTTATCTAATATCACATAAATAAAAAAATATACGAAGTAACATGTAGACGAAACCGTTGGCAAAATTTGGGCAATTTATCTAATATTACATGAATAGAAAATATACGAAACTGCAAATAGACAAAATAGGTGAATTTTTTTTCTCAAATTATCTACAAATAAAAAATATATGAGTCCCTTGCCTACGCTTCGCCGCAACCAAAAACAAATTTTATAACATGTCAAAAAATGTTAATGGTTCTTTATTTTTTAATAATGCTTACATTAGAGCGAAACAATCAATCTACAAGACTTTCAATTACTTAGCTCTTTAATATATTTAATTTATTATAAATAATGCATTTAAAATAATGAGAAAAAATATTTTAAAGGTTTTTTTCTGTTAGAAATAATTATATATTTTGATATTTGTTTAATATTAACGCCTTAAAAAATATAACAAATAACTAACAACTAAAAATTAACTATACATGCATAAGAAAGGGTTTTACGTTCATTTCACACCACCAAAGGTTAACTTACTCTGTTTTTTAACCAAAGTTACATTTAATACAAAGATAAATTCTAATAAAAATTAAAAGTCAAAACTAACAGTATAGATATATAAATACAAACAAATTATTTAGAATGATACCATAATTACTGAAAAAATATACGAGTCACTTCCCCTGCATTTCGATTACAATATTACTTTTAGGTGAAAAAAATATTATTTTTAACAGATTTAATCTATTATAATTTTACTAATTAAATATTAAGATAACCAATTACAACATGCATAAAAATCATTCAGTTTTCTATATAAAAAAGCCCAGCGCAGCACGCGGGCAAGTAACTCGTACAACCTATATAACAGAGCTACAAATTTTGTTGAAAAAGATTGATTAGGTTATTAGTGATTGTATGTGGGATCGTAGTGTCATACCATTTTGTTTCTTGGAAAATGGTATATAAACAAAAAGTTTTATACTTAGTTTTTTGAGGTATCAATTTATCTGTTAAAAAACCATCTCATTTAAAATCTTAAGCTGTTAGGTGAGACCCTATAATATAATTTATATTATTATCTAATATATTCCTTCAAATGAAAACCCTTTAAGCTTGAAACTTGTACAGACCTACACTATTTTGTGCTTGATTTTTATCAAATAGAATGGGGGTGGTGAAATTCGAACTCGTGACCGCTGGGTCAACAAGACTCAAGCTTTTAGGTGAGATCCCAAAATATAATTTGTATTAATCTCTAAAACTATCAAGTGTGAGTCTCATGAATTCAATCTATTGGCCTTTTAATGCCCCAAAAGCTCAGCTGAATATATATATATATATATATAGCCTTTTAAAGCTGATCAGCTGCTCTTAGGGTTTTATAACCCGACTTCTTGGATTTCTTTTTTTTGTTTGTTTGTGGATCAAGCTCTTAGGGTACAAATTCGAAGAGCAAAGTGGCCAAATAGCTGTATGGTTAAGTGGATATATAAGTATATATACTACCTTCCGAGGCTAGCTAGCTTAACCTGAAAGTAGCAAGTTCCAAGGGTGGATATATGATTTTTACAAGTAGAGATGCGAGAACGAGAAAAGTTATAGTAAACTTGAACAAAGAAAATAATTAAAAAAAATCCTTAAAGGTAATACATAATTTGTGGGGGAAAATCTTCATATGAAGTGTGTCGAAACTTAAAGGATTATGTAAAATTTTCAAAGTTTTGTGTGCAGTGGAATAACCTGATTCCACCCTGGAAAATGAATATGGGATATTAATGTAATCTGATTCATTAATTAGAATTAATTAAAAATTACATGAACTATAAGGCAAAGTAATGCTAATTAATAATATTAATAATATTGACTCTTTATATTTTATATTAGGTTCGTGTCATAAATTTATTTATTTATTTATTTTATTAAAACTCTAATATTAAGTATTTAATTTTTTTAGTTAATAATTATAAATTCTCATTAAAATTTTTAATTTCAATGAAAGAAAATTATTATTTTATAATTTTATTATCACAAATACCAGTATTAAGATGATTATTGAAAATTATAGTTTTAATTTTTGAAGTAAAATAGTTATAATCTTGAATTTTATTTTTTTTGGTAAGAGGGTTTTCCATATTTCTTACAAGTGAACATTTTTTTTTAATAGTTATATAGGAAAGGGAAAAAAAAAAAGATTTTTTTTGTTTTTATTGCTGAATGTACCCTATAAATATAAGAGCCTTGTTTAGTTGACCTAATCTTTTATGTTCATTTCTTCTATTATTTCTAAGGTAACTAAAAAACAATACTTACTTTTATTTTAAAAAATAAAAAAATAGAGATAAAAACTAAAACCTATTTTTCCTCAGTAAATACAAGAATTTTTATTAACTGTCTTTCCTCTCAATTTGGAAGCTAGCTTAATGTCCTTCGCTTTATTTATGTTTTTGATAAGCCAGAGACACCAAATTCATTAATATTATTAAAACTTATTTTTTTACTTTAATTTTTTAAACAATTCTAAAAAAAAGAAGTTCTAAAAGGAAATGTCTTTTTATAAGCTTTCTCCATTTCTTCGAGATTTAGTCATTTCCTAAACAAAATTATATTTTGACATATTTACTTATTTATTTTGATTTTGAATATGAGGAGAAAAAGAGAAACATTTTAAAAAAGAAATCAGGGTGCGAGCAAAAAAATAGAAAAGGAAAAATGGTGAGTGAGAGAGGTGAGTGAAAAATGGAGCCATTGACACATTTAAAAGAAAAAAAAGAGAGAAAATAAATAAAACTGAGGGCTACAATATTATTATCTAATTTATACATATTTTCATTTTTTTTTTCTTCTATATCTCTATTCTAATTAATCAAATAGTACTTACCCAAAATTTCTCTATTTTTCCTTTTAAATGGAAGACCACATAATAAATATCTAGGTTATAAAGTAGAAAACAACACAAAAAAAAAGCAATTTTTTCCACTCCTTTTCCCTTTTTATTTTTTTTCTCCTTTTGTCTCTTCATCAACCCACCCCACGCTATAGATATAAGACCACCACGCTATAGATATAAGACCACCCTCAACAGAAGCAAAAACTACATCGACCATCCTTCTTACCTTACCTTACTAAAATATAAATTAAAGAAATAGATAATCCATGAGGGATAAATATTGTTGTAGTAGATACAAATTATTATATATTGTAATAGTATAATTACCATTTTAGGAGGTATTTTTGACTTTTCCATGAGACTGGTTGACATTCACTGGTTGCTTGGGGGTATTTGTGTCTTTTCGGGGTATTTTTGATTTTTTACGCTGTTGTAAACAATAAATTAATCATATTATCCTCAAATAAGACAAAAATCAAGAGTAACTGGTGGGGGTGATTATGATATTTAAAATATTTCTAAATAGAGAAACTACATCTATACCCTCCGAAAACAAAATCTAGGCGTTGGCTACAGTTTTTTTCTACAGAAAACTGCAAACGGGCCGACGATTTCCTTTCTTATGCACACTTCAGGCAGCTCGTGCAACGTCTTGCGGTGGTTAAAAATGTCTATCCAGCGTCTCACCGGATATGCTGCCGTTTTCTCTTTCACTTGGTGGTGTGTGTGTTGTCTCACTATGTCCGGAAAAATAACGGTGCTCGGTTAATCATCTGTGTCCCGTTTTTCTCTCATGTAGCTGCAAAATACAAGTTGATCCTCTTTATTTATGGTGATTTCATTTCAGTCCTTGGTCTTTTTATTGTTTTTTTTCGTCAAGATTTCTGTTATAAAAGTTTTGGTTTGTTTCAGTTTCATCTTTCAATTGAAATTAATCAGAAATGTAATGCATCATTTTGGCCCTTATTTTTTTGATTTTTTTGTTTTTCATTCCTGTTATTTTTTCAGTATTGAGGTTTTAATTGTTTTAATTTTGCTCTTCAATTAAAATTGTCCATATATTGTGTTATTCATTTTGGCCCTCATTCTTTTAATTCTTTCAATTATTTAGTTTTTTTATATATTAATTTATTATGGATAAGGTGTTGAAAATAATTAAAGAGATTATTTTTACAGTTTTGTTTCCTAAAAAATATGTTAGGCTAATTATATATTTTGATATTTGTTTAATATTAACTCAATAAAATAATATAAAAAAATAAAATAAAAACAAATTATTATAAACTCTTTTTAAAACTCCCCAAACACAACAACTCAAAAAATTAATCAGTTGTTATGTTTTATTTTGACCTTTATTCTTTTGATATTTTTTCATTCTTGTTATTTTTTCAGTGTTTAGGTTTTAATTGTTTCAATTTTATCCTTTGAATGAAATTGACCATATATTGTTTTATTCATTTCGGCCTTTATTCTTTTAATCTTCTTTATTCTTCCAATTTTTGTTTTTTATATATTATTTTTATTTTGGATAAGGTGTTGAAAATAATGATGACGATTATTTTTACAAAAAGTTTTGCTGAAAAATATGTTAGGCTAATTATATATTTTGATATTTGTTTCATATTAACACATTAAAATAATATAAAAAACTAAAAAAAATCTTTCTAAACCTTATTTAAAAATTCACAAACACCACAACTAATTAAAAAAATCATTTTTTTTAATAATAAATTGTTTATAAAAGCAACACAGATAAAAAAAACTAAGCTAAAAATATTTTTATGTTTTTTTATCTCACAGTAATTTAATTTTAGTGTTCTTATGCCACACGTGAACAAAATAGGTGAAAAAGAGCACAAGAATAACAGATCATTGACAATAGAACATTCATTATACATGCATAATAGAGAGTTTCGATCTCTTTTCATGCCGCCAGAGATAACTTACTGTGTCTTTTGCGCAAACTGCATTTAATGCAAAGAGAAATAACAATAAAAAATAAAGATCAAAACTAAGAGTATAAATACATAAATATAAATGAAAGATAGAAACTATCCTAGAAGAACCGAAAAAATTAAAAGAATCGAAACTAAATCAAAAATTAAAAGAATAAGTGACAAAATGCAAAACAAAATTAAAAGAGTTTTTTATTTTATGCTAATGTTAAGTAATTCAATTTTAAGTAAATAATATAAAAAAATAAACACAATATTAAGGCACATAAATTTTCTAGATCATTAATTTGAGATATTGGATTTGTAACATTATATATAGAGAAAATGCAAAACTTAATTGTTAATAAATACAACATCGAACAATAAATTACTTGAATTATTATTCTTATTGTTATTATTATGATTGAAGATAAAACCAATAAAATATTAGCAGTATTAAGAAAAATTATTTTATCTAAAGAACATATGAAAATAATTAAATGACAAAATTAAAAGAAAAAAAAAATTAGTATTATTATCATTATGAATATAATTATTCTAATCGTTTGGATTATATTAAATTTTTTTATTATTGGTATTCTAAATAGTTAGTGTTACCATTAGCACCATAACCATACTAAATTTTATTATTTCATGAGTTACTATTATTGATATTCTTAGTATTATTTTATTAGTTATTGTTACTATTAACATCATAGCCATAATTATTAATATCATAAGCATTAAAATCATCATAAAAAAAATTGTTTTTATCATTTTCTTTTTTCTTGAGATTTTGTTTTGATTCAGTTTAATCCTGAAATTTGAATTTATGTTGATAATCATTTTAAAATTAATGTTTCTCCTTTTTTCAATTTGTTATTTTTGTTTGTTATTTTATGTTATTTTTATTTGTTTTACGGATCATCTAAGATATTTGTTTTACTCATAATATTTTTTTTTTCTTTTAAAATTTATATCTCGTCTTTTTTCACTTTGTCACTTTTTTATCCTTTTGTTCCCATTTTTATTTATTCTTCAAATCAAATGATTTTTTAAATGCTAATAATTTATATTTTGGGTTTTCCATTTATTTTGGCTGTTTTTATGTGCACTTTTGTTAGAGTTTTTTTGTTTTTTATTTTGTTCTTTAGTATAATTTTATGGTTTGAATTGTTCACACAATGATAATAATCTTAATGTTTTTTTATAAATGTTTTTTTACTTGCTCTTTTGTTACAGGTTTTTATTTTGTTATGCTTCAGGACAATTTAATATTTTATTATAATTTAAATGATTATAATAATTATATTCATAATGATAATAATACTAATTTTTATTTTGTCCTTTAATTATTTCATTTATTCTTCAAATCGAATAATATTTTTTAGACTGATAATGTTTTTTTTTTTTTTAAATTTTGACTTCAATCATAATGATAACAATAGGAAATTTATAATTTAGAAATTTCCAACAATCAATCAGTTTACTGCAAAAAGTAAATAATTTATCTTTAAGAAATTTTATCAATTGCAGTTTTATTATCTGTCAATTAAATATTTAGCCAAATAATTAAAGCTTTCCCTATAATAAATCAGTTTGCTGCAGAAATTAAATAACTCATCTTTAATGGATTTTATTAATTATCTGCTCATAAATCTATTGATGTAGTTGTCATTAATTTTTTTTATCTTATTTCTATAAAATTGTATTACTTCATATTATTATTATTATTATTATTATTATTATTATTATTATTATTATTATTATTATTAAAATTGTCTGATAAATAATTTTTTTAATAGCTCATAATAATGATACCACAAAGGTAAGAGAAAAAGAGAAAGAAATCCAACCAAACTACATCGTCACGTGTGTTCTCCTTTTGGAAACTCTATAATGTATGTTTTCACCTCTTATTACACTTTCACCCATTTATTATTCTTATCATTTGGTTTTTTTTATGATTTTTATAGAGAAATTAACAAAGGTGATCAATGTTTGATGATAAGGATAGAAAGAAAAGATGTGTGCCATATTGTATTATTCAAGATGTAATACTTGGTATTAGTATGCTTTTATTTTGAATTCATGTATTTTATCTGTATTGTTTATTGGTGACCATGCTTATTATTTTATTTATTATTTATTTTACACAAAACTCATATTTCTATTATCTCAAATTTTAAATTGTATGTGTTCTAGTATCTATTTTCTCACTCATTGCTTTTCCCCCCTTGTTTTTGTCTCGTGTGGAGTTTATTTTAAATTTCAAGTTTTTATATCAAACTATCTGAATTCAAAGTTGTAGATATATTATTATTGTACTCGTCTTGGTTTCATGAAAAAAAAAAAAAGCGTTAATGGTTTTTAAATTAAAATTCTAACTCATGTTCATGATAAAAACCACACTTTCAAATTACAGATTTATAATTCAAAATTATCAATTATTGCAAATTTATTTATAAAATTCTACATGCTATTTATTTAGATTGCATTAATGTTAAATGGGGTTTATCTATATGGAAATTAGTTAATCCTGAATCTTTAAACATTACAACTTTGAATAGAAACTTAAAAAACTTGGTTCACACATGATTTTGACTTTTATTTCATATTTGGATGAATTTATTTTTCTATTTATTGTCAAAATTTTCTTTTTGAATCTATTTTCTGAAGTTATCCCATTTAAATTTTATGTTTATGTGGTTAGCTTTTATCTTTATCAAGTTCAAATATTCAGTGACGTAATGGTTGCACCTCTATTTCATTTTAATTAAGTCTTGAGGTTCTCATATTCTAAAAATTATAATTCACTTTTAATATTATGTTATGACTATATAAATAGATAATGCATTATTTTACTCTATTCTAATTAATATTTTAACTTTAAATGTTCAAGGATGTCACTGGCAATACCCTTTTGAATTGCTTCTTTGTTTTTTCATCTAACTATAGTTTGTAGTTATGACACTTATAAGGTAATTTTATATATTTTTATAATTTATTAATATTTAAAAACATTATTCTCCTATTTCTTTTTCATTCAAGATATAAATAATTGTATAGTTGCTTGACATATTTATTTTAGGTTTTCGATGTGTTAAGTGTTATAGTTTATATCAACATTTAATAAAATATGCTTTTTTTTTTTTTTTTTTCAAGAAATGATTTTGAGTTGGGGTCATTTCAACCTTTTATAGATCCATTGAGTGAGTAGAGTTTTTCGAGCTTGTTTTGTATTATCAAATAAAAATATGCACATATCCAATTTAATTGCTCACCGTATTTTGGGTCCAAGGTTTATAATTTATAGAAAAAAAAGGTGAGGAATTGAGAATATTATTAAGAACCTTAAAACTTTTTTCAACATGAAAAAAGAATTTTCAGGCTACATAAACATTTTTGCAGCTTATATGTCAATCTTGAAATCTCTCGAAATAATTTCTTATTTAGTTTGAATTTTAAATTAAATCGTAAGAGAGTTGTTCTAAATTGACAACGTTGACATATAATTTTGGTCAGAATTTAAAAAATATATATGAAATCCTTTTTAATAAATATTGAGATATGAAGCATTAGATCGATCAAAACAATAATGGACTCGGGTTTTTCTACTTAACATGATAATTTTGCTATTTGATTTATGAACTCAACCAAGTTTAATAATTTTTTTAAAAAATATTTTTTTATTTACTTTCATGATAACAAAAAAAAGAAGAACACACTTTAACAGCAGATTATTGCTCTGTCATATAATGAGAAATTTGGCAATGCTTTATTATTGCTTTTTTTAATCAAGTATGATATTATTTTTTCCCTTTATGATCATGAAGAAACTCATTGTTCAGTCCCAGATTGGCTGCATATTAGAATTAGCCACAAGAGTAGAGCCATGAACAGCAGTCCTGTTCTGCAATGAAATTGCCCATTATGAGGTATATATGCCTTCAAAGGTGTTTGAAGGGGTCAAACTAAGTTGACCCCTTAAATCATGAGGTAGTTGAATCTTATGATCATGGCAGATCTTCTCCTGCACTGTAATGCAAAGTATTGGCCAGGAGAATTATTTCAATGGAAATTTATGTATTTCTAGTTTGATTTGGAGTTCAAAGTTTTTGTTTTTTGTTTAAAAAAAAAGATGATTGATTGTCCGAGAACAGTGTTTGATATTATTATAAGAGCAGTGTCATAGTCATCCTTTTTCTTGCTGCCCATTTATTGCACTTCTCTTTTGCTTTCCGTTCCTCCTCACCAAATGCTCTTTGCCTCCCCTTTTCTATAATCTTCCTTGCCTTTGTTACTGTATTTGCAGGCTTCTCTCACAGTCCTGCAACTAGCTAGGGTTTCCTCTTCGAACTCGAGCTCACATCTGTCAATTATAAATCAAGATTAATCACCAAGTTTTTCATCTTTCCATAGCTAACTGCATAGTCTTTTTCACTGGAAAAATCAACGTCCCTGGATCTTGAAAGAGCCTACACGAGAGGGGTAAAAGGGTAGCATTCCTTTTTACCTGATAAAAGAAACCTAGTAACAAAAAAGGTAAGTTCAGGCAGCCCAGCTGCATCTTTTTTATTCTCGCTTATATTCTTCATTTCAAAGCACTGCTCAATTCATGGGTTTATCTACATGTGATTCGATTCAATCGGTAGAAATATCTGTTAACAAATGCCTCGACACCCTTTAACGAAGAACATATAAATATGATGAAGCTTGTAAGATTGCACCATTTTGAGAGATCCCACTGATGACACCTTCAAAAAAAGAGGATCTGTCTACATTGCTGTAGGTGTAGGGATTGGAGTTTGGAGAGAGAAAACGGGGAGGGGGAGGGGGGGCTGTGTCATGTTGCAGTCATGGAGCTATTGACAAAAAGTTCAAAGAAGCCCCACACAGGAAACTATCCCTGTACCCTGATGTATTCTGTTTTGATGACTATGTATTTATCTTTTACTAATTTCATTTTCATTTTATTTTTTTACTATAGGGATTTTTTTAAGTAAATTTCGGAGATGAAATATTCACACAGTAGTATCAGTTCAAGAAAGACGGCTTGACAGGCCGAAAAAGTAAAAGTTTGAAATGCATAACTAGGATCAGGAAAACTGCTGCCATGAAAAATGCTTGTGCTGCTAAACTGGCCGTACGCATATGCTTGTGCTCCAAATATAAAATAAATAACATTTTTTGATGGATTGAGGAGTTCAATTAATTTCTTGCAGTATAATATTAGATGGCTTCTTCAAGCTATTCGAATTCTCCTTGTGCCGCCTGCAAGTTCCTGCGGAGAAAGTGCATGCCAGATTGCATCTTCGCACCATATTTCCCACCTGAAGAGCCCCAGAAGTTCGCCAATGTTCACAAGATATTTGGTGCAAGCAATGTCAGTAAGCTCCTGAATGAGGTCCTTCCTCATCAGAGAGAAGATGCTGTCAACTCTCTTGCCTATGAAGCCGAGGCACGCATGAAAGACCCAGTCTATGGCTGTGTCGGTGCTATTTCAGTCCTCCAAAGGCAAGTTATTAGACTCCAAAAGGAATTAGATGCTACAAATGCCGATTTGATCCGATATGCCTGCAACGAAATGCCAGCGGCAAACCCCCAATTCGCAAGAAGAATGGGGCATGGAGGGGTTTCCTATGATCAAAGCTCTGGTATATACTATCCTTCTCCATGGAATGATGAACCTTGTGGTGAGAGAGGAGATGGTGGCGTCTAAGCTTTCCAAGCTTGTATAAAATCGGGAGTATATGTGCTGTATTTATTAGTATATATGAAGAGGGCCTATGTAGATTTAGGGTTTCTCATGCACATGACTCATGAATTATCATGGTGGAGTATGATTTCTTACCTTGTAGAGAGGTCTTTCTATATATATGTATATATATATTTATATATATGTGTGTGTGTATAATAACATGTGAGGCTGTACTTTGCTTTTTAGATCATCTTCTCAAGTAAGGCTATAATTAAGGTCATTCATGTGCTTGATCAAGAGAGACACCAAACCCAACGGTTAAAACTTTCATACAGAGATCTCACGTTCAAACACTATATATTAAGAATTTACCAGCCAGCTCTGGTGTCCCAATTATTGCAACCTTATAAATATTCATGGGAGTATAATATAAGATATCATTCCTGCCTCGACATCATGGAATTGGTGTTCACTTTTGGAACTACCAACCTCACATGTACAGTAGTTTATATAACCACCAACCACCCAGTTCTGCTTATAAAATTCTTAACAGACAATCATTTGCATCTTAAGAGAGGAGAACATCATTTCCTGAATCTCTTACATAATTTAATGCGTACCACCTTCATGATTTGTTAACTTTTATAATTTCGTGGAAGATTAATTAATTAATGATAGCCTTCTCTTTAATTTGCTTCTGGGAAACTTGCTCCAGTTCCAAGCAGCAGCCTTAGTTTACTAGCTAGGGAGATATTGCATTATCAAAAGGAGATGCTCCATGCCACCATTAAAATTAATTAACTCAAAGATTGGTTGATTAACAGCAGCAACCATGTCCGTAAATCATCCATAAAAGCCAACTAAGAAATAATTAAAATATATTCCTCTCATTTTTCAACACTAATTTTCTAATTTTGGCCCCTCTATCTCTTAGGCCAAAGCAAAGGAACCGCTTTTTGTTTAGGGTTTTGTCAGAAGAATCACTATCAAAACGAATTTAATGAAAACAAGCCATCCACCAAGAGCCACTCTAAAATGGTATTTTTCCCACAGTAAAATAATTGAAGGCACATGTTCAATAGATATAATTGGAAAGTTTTCCTTTTATGATTCATAGATTTTCCTGTATAATTGGTGAGTAACATCCTCATCCATAATTCAATACTGCTGAGCATAAAAATGAAATCATTCCACTATTTATAGCGATGAACATCTTGTGCCCTAAGAGGACATATTAGAAAAATCAAACCAATTTATATGATCATCTTCTCATCTCCAAAACCAAGAAGAGACCTTTAATTTCGAGATCCACATTTAAAGATGGAATCCTGACGGAAGGGTCAGTGTAGGTGTGGTAGTAGGATGAAGAAATTAGAGGCTAGGAGTAAAATTGTGATTGAATTGCAATCTGTGAAACAACCTCGATCAGGGCCGATTAACCGAAATTAAAAGACCAACAGGTGTTTCCCCTCTTTAACCGGCAGAAGTTCATAGTGTGAACAAGGGGAAAATGAAAAATTGGCATGTGCTTCTTTTAAGCCTTTTTCTACCTCAATCTTCAAGCTAGCATCTGCACTAAATCCAGCATTTCTTTTCATGCCAGAGACAGGTATCGTGAAAAGTTGACACTGTAAATTTGTTGACTTCTCTCTGTGTTTGCAATTAACTGTGAAATCTCTTTTGATCATGAGTCTTAACACCATATATATTTTAACGGTTGCTTGTGATTTTTCACGTCATTAATTAGTCCTGCTATAGCATATATATATACACACACATGTCATTTTCTGCAACAGTTCGTCGTACAGGTGCCTAGTCTAATAGAGAGCATAAGAAGGATTGTTTTCCCATGTGAGGGTACGTGAATCCACAGAAGAAAATATTGCATGAGGATCTTGGTTGGATTTTTCACATTTATGTATCTTTCACAGGTAATTATCATCATCCCTGTAACGACCTTCTCGCTCCACAAAACTCACCAGCAATTACTCCTCTGCAGGACAGCTGGTTCACATGCTGTACAATAGCTGAAATAATAATTGTTAGCCTGCTAATGATGGAAGCACCGAGCGCATTGATCAGAGAGATATAAATCCAGAAAAAAACGAGCTGCTAAAATATTAATCAGTTTCATTACAGAGCTAGCTAATGGCAATTGCTTTTCCTCAAGCTAGCAGTGGTGATTAAGTGGGGGTTGGCGTGTCTTTTTCAATGTGTTTTCGAAATGCTTTTTTTTTAAAAAAAACTGAAAAAGCACGAGCAAGTAGAATCTGGAGTGAAATATAAACATATTTTTTAGAGAGAATAAAAGAAAAGTCAGGCCATTAACCATTTTTCATGAGTGGAAAAGGTAGGTCGGTCGAGAAGATGAAAAGAATAGGGCGATGGAGTCCTAGAATGAGGAAAAAAAGGGTCCTTTTGATGAAATTGAAAGCTCAACACAGCACGCACGCGCACGAGCAGCAGAGCAGACAAAAGGATAGAGGAATCAAAGGTAAAAGAGGTTTACAATCTGGGGCCTGGTCTAGTCTAGCTGAGCTTGTTCGTCTCTGTTTCAAGAATCGGTCACATCTATCGTTCTCTTCATGGGCTACCACCCTCAACCGCCCAAAACTATATATCAACTGACCCAGCCACGACCAAACCACAGCTTCTGTTACGAATGTTGCAATCTATGTCGATTGATTGGACGTGCGTGGACCTAGCCACATGTTTAGTCAAGAGATCCTGAGGTTTTACTGTGTTTGATCCACGTACGTGGGTTATTCATCTTCCACTGGTCAAATGTCCCCTCACGACGCCATGCATGATCTCAGTTTCATTGTCTAGTAATAAATAAGCAAATCAACTCTTCATTCATTAATCTAACCTAAACAGAACATTCTTGTTAAATTCAATTAAAAGCAGTGTTACTGTTATCTATCAATTGAAATTAGGAAACATATAAAATTAAAAATGTCACAGCCAATCTCTCAGCAATGATTAACGTAAAAATAAACAATATTTATCTTATTTAGTTATATGATAAATAAAACAATTAAATTCTTGCAATAAATACTTCCCTATCCACCTATATTTCCGTACATAATAAAAAATTCTTTCCATAGCTTGGGATCCATAAAAAATGAAAATAAATAAGTCTATATTTTTCAAAATTATTTAAGCCCGCGAAGTGGAGGGATAAGTCCTTTCTTGTACAAAGAAAAAATTTAGTAATGTTTTAATTCAACCATACTAATTATTATTTTAATTCAAACCATTTAAAAATATTGTCATTTTAGTCTCCCTATGCTTCATAGTATTATCTCTAATCATGACAATCTTTATCTTTTTATAATAATAATAATTTATACTCTTAGGCATTTGAGTCGATCATTAAAATCTCTTGAGTAATTTTTTTACAAAAAATATCTAAAGCTTGATCTCTTTCTCATTATTACTTTCATCTCGTCCCGAGTCTCCGGGGTCTCTATTCATCTCTTCTCTTACCTAAAACAATTTTTTTATCCCACCAAATTATATCATAATTAGTAAACTATCCTCATGTGTGCTCTTCTATGGTCAAAATATTCATGTGACTGGATTCTCTTGTGTCTATATGTTCTAGGTTTATGGTAAATTCATCACTTCTCACCTGTTCTTATCATTTTCTTGTAATTACAGGAAGAGATTAAATAATTCACATCAACCCTAATATAAAAAAAAAAAAAAAAAGAATGTGACAAAACTCATCAATTTTAACCAATTCTCATTAAGAAAAAAAAAAACTCCCGTCATTCTTCGTTTAAGCCCACCATTTTAATTGCTAAATCTCCAAACTATTGCTGTGCTCATTTTTATAATTATGTACACCCTATAACTTGGTAGCTTTCATATCTCTTACATGAACTTCATTTATACGATATGATCTTTTCCCACTATAAATAATTTTAATTCATCCCAAGTCACTTAAGATGCTAACTGTATCACAATAGCACTGCCTAGATAATTGTCCCGTAAATATTTAAATGTAAAAAAAAATATACAAGTTGCGATATAGCATTGTCATTAAACCAATCAACTTTCAAATCTTATGATTTAATTTTTTATCTAGTTCATGTTACAAATAAAATCTAATAGTTGTTATGATATAACCTGGTTGATTTAGTGAGTTCAAATACAACTTTGACGAGCAACGAAAAAGTTGCTTGACTTTAGAAAATTAAAATAATATTTTTTTTTAAAAAATAGACATTGATTTGATCTCGATCAACCTAAGTTAACTCATCAAATATGTAACTTGAGTCATGGACTCAATTGAGTTTAATATTTTTTGTGAAAATACTTTTCATTTAATTATATAATAAAAAAAAGTAGATGCCCAAAAAATCAAGCATCAACCCAAAGCCAGGATGTTTATTTGATATCGTGATAACTCTGCAAAAACTAAATCGCAACAAATTAAGAAATTTAATTCTTTATTTGATATTTTTTAATTAAGGAACAAGAAGATGTCATGCATGCTTCCTAAAATAAATTAAGAAATATATTATCTAATAAATCTATAATAGATTTTAATATTAATTAAATATTAAAATCACAAGTTAATCTTAATTGTATAAATAAAAGATAGGTGTACTTGCAAATATTTACACCAACTACCCGTTTATTTTAATTTTTTCCTTTATTTCATCTTAGTGGATAATTAGTGGAAAATGATTTCCATTTCTATAAGAGCTTTAAGCAAATACAACTAATTCATATAAAATATAAGCTGAAAACAATTTAAAAACAAATCAAACTAATCTCTTTGAAATATCTTGAAAATATATATAAAAAACAATCAATATTTAAAAAACAAAGATAATTCAATAGAAATAATTACTAAAAAGGGATTAAAAAAAAAAGACATGGTTGATGGGCTCGACCCACATGTATGGCCTTAATAAAAAAAAAACACAAGTATGTGCCTGCTTTTTTCCTCGTTTGCTTTTTTGTTAAAAAGGCAATAGATCATTTATAGTGGTCGGTAACCTATCATATAATGTTTGACTTTTTAGTCACCTTTAGTGAACACCTAATTCTTAATTTGTTTGCATTTGAAAATATCTCAAAAATACCTTAAAAAACCTTTATGACTAGTTACCAACCCTAAAACACCTCGTGTTTATTTAAAAAAAATGAAAAGCAATAGAATAAAAAAATATAAACAGAACTTGTTCTATTTTAAAGTCTTTTTTATTGTCCAAATAATTTGACAATATAGTAGATGTCCATTTTTAAATCTCTATTACAGAAGTTTTAGAAAATCATCTCATATGAGTTAACTCTTATACTTGATATTCAATACCGAATTGGCTTAGTATCAGGGGTTAGTCATTGAAGTTTTCCTCATTATAGGATGAGCTTTAAATGGGGAAAATATTGATAAAAAAATAAAAGATTGTTGAAAAAAAAGGCCAATTTAAGAGAGATTGAGCCCATATGTTGTCCCAACTTCATTGACACTGAAGAAGGATAATAGTTGGTGTATTTGTGTTGATAGTTGTTTCATCAAGAACATCACTTCTCGAAGCAAGTTTTCAATCTGGTTATTGGATGGCATGTTAGATCAGTTATATGGTGTAACAATCTTTTCAAAAATTAACTTAAGGAGTGGATATCATTATATTTGAATTTGACTAAGGAATGAGTGAGAAAAGATTCAAGATAAATAGGAGAGATTTGAGTGGTTAGTCATGTTATTCAGGAATATGAATGCACAAAACATATTTATAGGAAGGCTACATTACGTTTTATGACCTTTCATATATAAATATAATTTGGTTTATTTTAATAATATCCTTATGTTCAACAGTAATGAAACAATTCATATTGAGAACTTAAAAAGTTTTTAGAGGTGTTACTAGAAAAAACAAGTTATATGTGAGTTTAAAGAAGTGTAATTATATGATGAGCAAATTGTTAATTTTGGGTTTTATTGTATGAGCTGATGAAACTAAAGTTGAAGAAGAGAAATTAAGAGCAATTCATGATTACCCCATACCAAGATTACCCCATACCAAAGACAATCAGTGATGTATGAAGTTTTCATGGCTTAGATACTTTTATAGGAGGTTCATTTGAAGTTTTAGTGATATTGTGGCCTAATCATTGAGTGTTAAGAAAAAAGAAAGTTTAAATGTGGTGAAAAAGAAGAACATTGTTTTTTACTAATAAAAAAAGTTATGCAATCCTCTAATTCTTGTGTTACCTAACTCATATAAGTTGTTTAAAGTTGAGTATGATGCTTATAGAGTGAGTATATAAGGAGTTATTCCCATGAAAAACATTTTTTACTATTTGACAATGAGTAGTTGAATGAAGCTCGGACCACCTATGATAAAGAAATCTATATTATGGTAAGGTGTTTGAAACTTTAAGAGCATTATTTGATTAATTAAGATTTTATCTTAATTTTAGATCATTAAGCTCTAAAATCTTTGAATAGTCAAAAGCAAAATAGTACAAAAATGATGATTAGGTGGTTTACATTTATTTAGAACTTTAATTTTAGTTTAAAGTATAAGGATGAGATTTAGGATAAAGTGGTTGATACATTAAGTATAAGAGTTTCTCAACTTATCACTTTTTATAAAAGTTCTTGTGTTTGCAATGTATTAAGGATTTGTATGGTGAAGATGTTGATTTTTAAGAGATATAGGAGAAGTGTTCTAATGGTCGAGCTAATTAATATTTCTATATACATAATGGTTACTTTATAAAACATATTCAATTATATATCCCTCTTACATCCTTATATAAAAGTTGATTCGAGACTTACATGATGGTAGATTAAAGGGTCATGCAGGAATAAACAAAACATTGTCAGCTTTTTTTTTTTTTCATTCTGGTTGCTTTTTTATCCCGGGTTTTAATTTAAATCATGTGAGAATTATCTAAATCCGATCTTGTTGACCAAGTAGATCCATAGAATATCAAAGGGAAAAAAATACATGTCAAATTAACTTTAATCAACCAACCAAACTTATAACCTGAGTTATGGAATTGATGGGGTTAAGTTATTTTATATTTTATCATAGATAAAAAAGTAAAAATATTGATTTACAATAAATTTAATATTGAATAAGAAGATTTAATAAATATTGCCCAGGCAACTTTAACATGTTTATTTAGCATGTATAGTTTTGCTTGACGAAGAATTAATCCAGTAGCTAGCTAGAGAGACTTGATCTGAATTGATACAAAATTATCATAGAGTAGAATCGTGCTGAAGGTAGCAGCCATCTTCGGTTCCTGGCCAGAAACTCGCTTGATTCCATGTATAATGCACAACCCAACAAATCTTACCGAGCTGCGACGGCAAGGTGTCAACAGAGATTCCCTCTTAATAAGCCACCTCACTCTGATTTTCCATTTTTGGTTTTTTCCTTACACGGGCCGTGAAACTTGTTCCTCATGCAAAGCCCTGACTCGCCATCTCACCCTTCAACGTGTCGCCACACCGCGCTTCCGTCTCCTCTTTAAAACATCGCCACCACCCCATCTCACTTCCTGTCCTCCTCTCTTTGTTCTTCATTTTTCACTGCACAAACCAATATTTACCTCCTCGAAGCTGTGTTATCATCACCAATGGCTGATCATCATCATCATCGCACGCACCAAGTGCAGGTGCATGGCTTGAAGGGTCAGCACCAGCAAGGGCCATCGGCGTCCAAAGTCCTGGCTCTGCTCACAATGCTACCTGTGGGTGGTGGGTTTCTTGCGCTTGCAGGTATAACCCTAGTTGGCACCCTGATCGGTGCAGCTGTCACCACCCCTCTTTTTATCCTGTTCAGCCCCGTTCTGGTCCCAGCTTCGCTTGTGATATGCTTAGCTGTGACCTCGTTTTTGGCATCTGGGACTTTCGGCCTGACAGGGATCTGGTCGCTCTCCTGGGTGGGTAGCTACATCCAGGAGGCTACCCAGGCCATGCCGGAGAGTCTTGACCAGGCAAAGAGTCGCATGCAAGACATGGCAGGTTATGTGGGACAGAAGACCAAGGAAGTGGGCCAGGAAATCCAGAGGAAGGCACATGACGGGAAATGAGATGAAATGAAATGAAATCGAGAGGGGAATAATGTTTGGCTTCTAGGGTTTCGTGTGCGAGGGCTGGTTCTCTAGAGGTACTTTTGTTGTATGAAGGTGTAAGGAAGCTCGATTGCGAGGTGGAATGACTATGGTTTTATGAGTCCTACGTTAATTTAGAATGTGGCATCTGTACTGTTTTGTATTCTGGGTTCAATTGTTGAATTCAAATGTTATCTTGCGTTATCTCTTCTAGTCTCTCCCTCTCTCCCTCTCATTAATATCAGCTATCTGATCACAGGGCTGGAAATCTCAAATCATATTTTGCCTAGCTTTCCCAACGGCAAAGCAAAAAATTACATTCTATGGACTTGTCAACCCTCGGCAGAAATATTCTGGTTCTTGCTATTTTACTATCAACTCAACCCAAAATCAGCGATCATACATTTTGGAATATTGTCATTCTTTCCTTTTGTGGTAATTCTTTTTTTTTTTTTTTTCTAGTGACAATGTTTACGTACAGGGTAGATTCGTAGCTGCATTGAGAGTAAGAATGAGAAACCAACTGAGAGGTTCTGTTTCTTTCTCTGATCAAACACCACTATGAGCAACACAGACACTAAAGCATCTGATAATAAACTTACTCTGAAAATTACTTTTTCAGTGTTCTCAAATCATTAAAATACATATTGATCTCCTCTGATAATAAACTTACTGTAAAGGTTCCTTTTTCAATGCAGAGATTTTACTTAATGAGACAAGCTATGACATGTGGTCTCAAATCATTAAAATGCATATTGATGAGAAGGAGAAATTCTCTTTTAATTGTGGGAATTTACAGGTACCTACAAAGAAAGATGATGGATATGAGAGGTGGTATGTCGGATAATCAAATGATCAAGAAATGGTTGTTAATGTCTATGTCCTCGTAAGTTATGAAGTGATATCTTCACTTACCCAGTACTACTTGTGATATGTGGAAAGCTCTCTCTAAAGTTTTTTATGATAGAACATATGAGTTACAAAGTTTTGCCTTGAATAAAAAGGCTTTCTTTGCAAAACAAAGGTGCAGAACACTTTCTGTGTATTATGGAGAATTAACTAAAAAAATTTAGTGAGTTGGATCATCATGATAAGGTGATCATGGAGAGTGATAAAGATGTTGAAACTTATCGAAAACTAGTCTAGTGGTAAAAGGTGCATATCTTCCTTGTTGGATTAAATAATGACTTTGAACAAATTCATGGTGAAATTTTAAGGAAGGAACCAATTCATGAACCAGAAGAATGTCACACACAAATTCGCTGTGAGTCCATTCAATGTACAATGATGAATGGAGAACTTGGAAACTTTAAAGCTTCAGTCATGGTGGCCCAAAACAAGTCCTTCAAATATTAGTAGGAGAAAACAAGGTTCAACCATTACAAATTGTATTTGCCGACAAATTTGCATACAAATACAATCACTTTGATCAAGCTGGTCATTCCAAAAGCATATGCATTGAACTTTTAGGGTATTAAGAGTGGTGGGATCATAGTCACAATCCATTAAAGAGGAATTCCAAGACATCTTCCACTATTGCAGTTGTTGAAACACGTGGAGAGGATCATATAACTAGGAAGGCCTTAAATGATAATGGTAAGTTTTTAAATTTCTCTACACTTGTTTCTAATAGTGCATGGATAATTTATTATGGTGCATCTGATCACATGACATTTAATTATAGTTAGGTCTTACTAATTAAATCATCTTCACAAGAACTTGTTTCCACTACCAATGGCACTTCAAACCTTGTTAGTGGGGAAGGATTGTTGCCCCTCATTGATACTTTAATTTTAGATTTTGTTTTAGTTGTTCCATTTTTAAACTACAATTTGTTATTAGTCTCTCAAATAACCATTACCTTATTTTGTATTGCCATTTTTTGGCTTTACTCTTGTGTCTTTAAGGACATCTAAACAAGACAAATAATTGGTTATGGTATTTAGCAAGGGAAGTTATATTATTTTGACTTGACATTAAATAGTTAAATGAATCGTATCAAGCTTAGCAGTAGATGGTTCTCAGGGGGAGAAGAAGACATCTGACATCTGGCTCTGACATCAACGATCGGGTAATGTCTTTTTTGGTTACTTGCAAAAATTATTTCCTAATTATTTGCAAAATGTGATATTTGGAGTTTTAAATGTGATGTTTTGTGAACTTGCAAAAAGCTATCGTGTTTCATTTCCATTAAGTTTGATAGAAGTTTAGTTCCTTTTATGGTTATACATTCAAATGTTTAGGGTCTATCTAGTATACCTGCATTGGATCTTATTGGTTTATTACTTTTATTGATGACTATACATGGGTAACGTGGGTGTGTTTGATGAAGTCCAAAGGCGAAATGTATGTGTTATTTCAACAAACTCATAAAATAATTTGTGCTCAGTATAATGCATAAATTCAGGTTGTTTTCAATGACAATGGTGGAGAATACATGAGTTCTGAACTTCAGTATTACTCACACATGGAGTTATCCACCAAACTACTTGTCCCAATACACCCCAACATAAGAGGGTAGCTGAACAGAAAAAATTCTATTTGTTGGAGGTTGTTCGTGTTTTGTTGATAGAAGCTTATATGTCATTATCCTACTGGGAAAAAGCTCTTACATTTGCAGCTTATTTAATCAATTGGATACCCTTTAGCATTAGTGTTTTCAAAACATCATCCCAAGCCCTTGTTGAAGGTGTTCAATCTCCAGCCACCCCAAACTTACCTCCTTATGTGTTTGGGTGTGTGGCATTTGTAAACCTACACAAACATCAATGCAATAAGTTGTAACCTCTAGCATTAAGATGTTTCTTTGTTGGGAACGCTACTTATCAAAAGAGGTATTGATACTATCATCCTCCAACTCAACAAACATTTGTCACACTGGAAGTAGTTTTTCATGAAAACGCAATGACTCACTAACTCGTAACCAAGATGTGGGTAAAATAGATGCAAGTGGTATACATTTAGAGGCTAGTGGCGATGACTATCTCTAAATTAGGTTGATCCATCAAGAAAAGGGCAGAAGTGATATACCAAACCAATCATTTTCTAGGGATACTCTTGTAACTGAGCTAGCTAGAACACTACCACAACGTCACACTAAAGGTATTCCCAAACCCATATATGAGATTGAACTTTTGAGTAAAGTCAAATACCTTATGAGTCATTATATGTCTAACCATTGTTTGGCTAAATTAAATATATCATTTATAAATGAATTATCTATTGTATTTATTCATATAGTGTGCAAGAAGCCTTAGTCGAGCCAAGATGGAGAGCACTCATGAATGAGGAGATACAATCATTTTTAAAAATAAAACATGGGAACTTGTTGATTTTCCACTTAAAAAAAACCAGTTGCGTGTCGATGGATCTTTGCTGTGAAGTATAAAGCAGATGGTACAATTGACCACTTTAAAGCAAAACTGGTGGCAAAGAGATATACTTAAACCTATAAGATTGACTATACAGAAATATTTGCACTTGTAGCTACAATCACCACAGTTCAGGTCTTGTTATCCCTAGTTGTGAACTTGGATTGACCATTATAACAGTTTGATATGAAAAATGCATTTCTATATAGCGATTTTTCCAAAGAAGTCTATAAATCTCCCAACATGATGCATGATACCAGAAATACACATCCAGAAGGCGTGCAAATTAAAGAAATCATTGTATGGATTGAAACAATCTCCAAGAACATGGTTCAGAAAGTTCACAAAATCTATGAGAGTCTTTGGCTACTATCAAAGCAATTCAGATCACACTTTATTCCTGAAGAGAAAATATGATAAGATCACAACATTTAATTATATATGTAGATGACATGTTGGTTATAGGAAGTGATCTTGAGGAAACGAAAAAAATTACAGTTACTTGTCTATAGAATTTGAAATGAAAGATCTTGTTCCCTTAAAATATTTTATTGGGAAAAAGTGTCTAGATCAAAAACAGGTATCTTTCTTTCTCAAAGGAAAATAACCTTGGATTTGTTACAAAAAAAATTGGTATGTCAGCATGTCAACCAGCTAATACACCATTGGAAGAAGGTTTGAAATTATGTGTTGATTCCAATTAGGTGCCAGTTGATAAAAAAAAAAAAATATCATGGACTTGTTAGAAGATTGATATACTTAGTACACACAAGATTAAACCTTGCCTATGCACCGATTACTGTCAGTCAGTTCATGCATAATCCTAGAGTGCAACATATGAATGCATATATGTGTATTTTGAAGTATTTAAAGGTTGTCCCTATAAAAGGGATATTATTCACTAAAAATGCATATTGTCAAAGTCTAGATACATATACTGATGTTGATTGGGCTAGAGCAATAGATGACAGGAAATCTACTTCAGTATATTTCACATTTGTAGGGGGCAGTTTCAAATAGACAAGTTGGTGCATAGATATCAAGTTGGGCATGTGTGATATCTATGCACCAACTTGAGGGGGAGTGTTGGAATATTGTGATTCTTTCCTTTTATGGTAATTCTTGTCTTTCCTAGTGCCAAAGTATATGTAGTAGATTCATTGATTATAGAAATTAATATAATTATAGGAACAATAGCTTGATTGTAGGATCAGTGTTATTGATCCATTGCTTTATATGTACAAGCACATCTCCATTGATAGTAAGAATGAGAATATTCTTATTGATAGTTGATTTCAAGTTTCTAATGCTTTCTGATTAAAGGTATTCCCACCATGTTTTGCTTTAATAAAGATAAAGATAAAAGTAAATGCATCTTGCCTTTACATGGTTTAATGGCAAAAACAGGGTCTGAAAAGACATGAAATCCAGGACGGTGGTTCTCTTGCAAAATCAATGCTGGTAAAACATAAAATTCAAAGATAGAGAATAGGTAAATTTCTAATTCTGCAGTAACTCTTGTAGTATAGGTGAGCAATTGTGTGATGCTTACCATTATTCATGTTCCTCCGGAAAACGAGGTCTTTTTTCACAAGAAAAAATTTGAAAAAGAAAAGGAAAAGGAAAGTATTGAAATCGCAAAATCCACTCATTACATAGAAAATGTTATGTACACAATCTGAGGCAGCTTCAGACACGCCAAAATTTTGGCCCAACAAGGGTACACTAGGTTTATTGTGGTTTCCAACCTATTGTACACGATTAAGCTACGCACCTAGAATTCCTTGTAAAAATAAACAAAAGAGGAAACCAGGATTCATTGTTGAGATACATTTTCAGGTGGAGTTGCACCTTCAACGTCCATGGGACGAGGTTCGACGACAGTTGATTTTGAGCTGTCAGGTATCCAAAATGTGAGAACAGTAGACGCAGCAACAAACATGGCACGACGAGGAGCCCATTTCAAGCATGATGCAATACCTATGTGACTGTTCCAGCATGATACCTGCAAAAGAAACACTTAATTATTGCTATCTTGACTTCAAAGCCTGTTTTTAGTACAAAATTGTAGGTTAACCCAATAGATTGTTTCGGTACGAGTACTATCATTTTCTTAATGATTACTTGATGATAGCTTAATCATACAGAAAATGTTATCCAAGACGTAATTCCATATTCCTAAGTTTGCAACACAATAGACAAGGTAAAATTGAATATCTAAGGTTGTTTTCATTGTCACTACAGCCATCGTGCTTGTATAAATGTGCAGGATGATTTTATATTATTTTGACGCACGTAAAGGATATTGAGGATATTATTTGCCACAGGCGTATCAATCCAGCTAGCAGGATGACTCCTCTTGGGCGCAGAGGGGAATCTACACTACTTTGGCAGTAGGCAAATCTACTCTGCTTACTACAACTACAACATTGCCTTATTGGCAAAATTCTGAAGATCCCTGGACCTGGTATACTAAAAGGAAGAAAATGGAGTCGAGACAGAATTCACTCACTACATGTTTGGAAAGAAGTACGAGAAGGCAAATGTCTTTTAAATCCTTGCACTATATGAACTCTTTCTTAAAAGAGTCAGAGAGGTGCCTAGCCTAGCTACGTTGAATTTCATTTATTTATTTATTTTGCCATGATCATCCTTTGCAATCTAGAAACTCCATCTGACAGAATATTGAAAATATCTATACCTCATTTCGCATGTTGATGTTCCAGGCATGCAAGGTTCCATCTCCTGAGCCTATAACAGAAAAAACCGTTAGCACCAATTTAGTACCCAAAATAGAAAACGTCAAAAGACTAGGTTGAAATTTGCATCTCATTAGGCCACATTAGATGATAGCTACAAAACCATCTTGGGCTGTATTGCTATTCATCAAAAAAAACCACAGCAGGTGATATGAGCATGGATGTTTATAATGTGATTATTAATGGATGCCTTGAAAGACTGACATTTGTTTCAAAACTCAAATTGATAGCATTGGCATTGAGCATCCTATATCATATTAGTTTTTTTGTGGAATAAATGGGAATGAATAAAATTTAACAACATTTTATTTAGGAAAATAGAACCAAAATCAGATACCTGATACCACATATTGGCCATCTGGGGTAAAAGTTGCCTCTATTTTTGTATTGGGAGATGGTTCCAAACTGAACCCACATCGCTGCATGAGAGAAGCTTTAGATCGATCGCTTAATCTATACATTATACATAAACAGACCAATGCACAAGTTTCTTGAGAAACTTCAGATCGATCACTTATTCAACAGATTATACATAAACAGAACAATACATAAGCTTATTCAGAAGCAAATCGACAGGATTAAGGACAGGCTTTAAGTATCCAACCCACGAAGCTAACCTTCTCTCCACCATATGCATCAAGAACATAGATGTTGTTACTTGTGGTTGTCAATAGCATTGATTTGCCATCGTTGCTGAATTTAATATCACAAACCTCAGCTGTATCTCCACCAACTAAAAAAGTGTCAAAAGGACCCTGCAATTAGAGATACAAGTCAAAATCAGCAGATAAAAATGCTAAGTCTTAAGTTGGTGCTTTGTAGGTACAAACCTTGTCATAGGAACGTGAATCAAACAGCTTAATAGCACCCCCTTCCATTGCAACAGCAAAGACAAGACCTTGTTGGTCATATGCAACTGTGGGTCTACCGCGTAAATGCAAAATTCCCTGAAAACTATAACAGTGAGCATAAATCACAATCATATAGCATAAATAAAAGCTGTTTGTGATACTAGATTAGTCACCTTGACTGCTGGATAATGGTCACCCTATTTGAAACTGATTTTGTGTATTTTATTGAAAGAGCCTCACGTCAAAATTTAATGCTAAATTAGAAGCAAACCTGGCAGGCATTTACACGAAGATCCCATATTCTAACACTGTGATCAAGAGATCCAGACATGAAGCTATCATTGATTGGAGACATGCAGAGGGAAACGACCCTGCAACATCATATAGTGAAAATTCTCACATTGGTTTGAGAAATTGGAAAAAATAAAAAAGGCAACAACCATCTAAGCTACCCTAGATAAGGCAAGCCTATACGTTAATGTGATACAATGAAATTCAAAGACAAGGCTGAAGCGCCCATTTTCAGTTTTTACAACATAAACATGTTATCCTGTTATGAGAAGGAATCGTGTAAACAAAATGTTTCTGCCATCATGGGACTGGCTTATGGTAAATGACTTAGTATGAGACCTATGAGTTGTAGTGCCCAAATTCAAATATTCAAGCTGCCTCAAAAAACAAATAAAAACTGGAAGTATTCTTGCATGTTACCAAAAGATATATGCTATTGAGTTGACTTCCACAACTCCCACATAAATAAACAAAGCTTTTGCAAGAAAATAAACACGATTAAAACCAAAATCAGTGCTCATTAACGAAGAACCAATACCTCTCTTTGTGCCCTTTGAAGTAGCGAAGACATCGATTATCATACATTGATAGATAACGTAATGATTCTGCAACAATTTCCATCACTCAATCATACATGAAACAATGATATATAAAACTCAAAAGAAAACAGAAGGAAAAAAAAACCTCCGTTAGGTATTAAATTGTATGTCGAGGAACAAATAACAGAGCTAGGGTGGTGCGTGAAACATATTCGATCAGCACCGTGTTTCTTGTGAAACGTGGTCTTCAGCAATCTGAAATTCGTTTCTAAAAAACTTAGCACCCCATAATATATATACATATATATATTTATATAAACACAGTAAGCAATTTATCCTAAAATAAAAAGGAAAAAGAAACTGACTTGGCACTTGCAATGTCGTAAAGGCGAACCGAATCATCCTCGCTAGCTGTAACTAACAAATCGTCTTTTCGATGAAAATCAATTGAATTAATCTTCCCCCCCTGAATAAATTAACAAATAAATAAGTACAAAACATACACAAGCTATGAGCTAAACAGAGCTGAACTGCATTCATTGAATCGCATGGTAGTTCAAATTAAACTAAGAGATTTGTTCTGTTTGTGAAGCTTACGAATTCGGAGAAAACAGCTCCAATAGACATGCTGCGCACCGTATCATCATCGAGTTCTGTAAGCGACATCATAGCCATTGATGGATACAGAAGAAGGGGTGGGGTTTTAGGCCAAAAAATTAGGGTTAATAATTATCCAGTTCGAAGAGGCCAATTAACGGGTTCAATTAGCTACTATTTTATAAATTATTTTTTATAATTATATATATATATATAAAGCAAGTTTTAATTGCGTTGCAATAAAAATTAAACTATATTGGTATATAATATAAACACCTCTTTTCTTGTTAATAATCAGTGCCAGTTTCAAAAATATATTTCAGAGGTTTTCTGTAGTTTAACTTTACAAGTTTGTTTTTGTTTTTTAAATGACAAAAAACAAGAATTATATTTTTCTCCTATTATATACAAATACTTTTTAGCAATATAAAAGATTGTTTTCTTTTACATATTTGATAGTATTACAAATTTAATTTTAATTAAAAATCTAATATGCCTAATTTTGTAGTTAATATTGCAATTCTTTTCATGATAGTTTTTAATATATATATATATATATATATATGAAAGATTAATATTTTACAATTAAATTACCATGATTATAAAATATTAAAATAATTATAATAAATTATGGGTTTGATTTTTTATGAAAAATAATTATAATCCTAATGTAGATTCTATTTTACTACTTCATGTATTATTCAACTATTTTACAATACTAGTTTTCTTGTTATCTTATTCACAAATGGATTATTTAACTATATACTTTTTTGTTATCTATTTTTAACAAATATCAGTGAGAATAATATACCATAGCACCAACAAAATTATCAAAGATTGGTTGAGGAAGATCAAAATATACAAGATTAGAAAATCTTATAATGTATTTTTGATTGTTGAAGACCATATTTGCAAGACAGATTCAATTCAATAAAGAAATTTCAAAATTGAATGTTTGAGGACTCCATTAGATTTTTTCAAGGTTTGTTATAATTAATCTAGGGTTTAATTGCAAGGAAAATTATTTTTTGTAGTTAATATAAGATTTTGATAGAAAGAAACATCTAGGGTTGAATTGTAATTTTTAAGAGTTGATTTGTCAAATTCGAGGTTTAATTGTATAAATTTTAAAATTTGATAGGCAATTAGGAACTTGATTGAAGAAATCCAAAACCAATGACAAAAATGACGAATATAGGGTTGCAATTGACCAAATTAATGGTTAAATTGAAGAAATTAAAAGTTTGTTGGTTAATTGAGAGTCAAATTGCACAATTTCAAAACCAAGAACCATAGTGAAAAAGGTGAGCAACTTAGGGGTTGAGATTTGAGTTCAACAGGGGGCTGAATTGAAAGTTTAGAGGCAATTAAGGTTGTAATTAGAAAAGATTAGAAGAAAAGGACTCAATTAAAAATTTTCAAATCCCAAATTAAAAACCTTAATCTCACCTAGACAACACGAGCGATATGCCCGCGCGATGCGTCGGGTTTTTTTTATCTATGTAAAAAATTGATTCCTTTTATATGTATTGTATTTTATTATTTTAATATTTAATTAGTATAATTATAATCGATAAAATCTGTATAATCGAAATGGAAAGTGGTTTGTATATTTTGTAATTGCCACATTATAAAAAACAAATCCACAAAAAAACTTATATTTTTTGCGTGCTATAATTAGTTATTTTAATGTTCAATTACTAAAATTGTAATAGACAAAATATGTTAGAAATGAGTTTTTTACGTGGTATAATTAGTTTGCTTGCCCGCGCATTGCGTTAGGGTTCTTTCTATGTAGAAAACTAATTGATTTTTTACATGTTGTAATTAGTTGTTTAAATATTTAATTAGTAACATTACAATAGATAAAATATGTAAAAAAATAATGTTTTCCCCGCCTAAAAGCAATAGTGTAATCGAAATGGAAAGTGTTTCGTATATTTTTTAATTGTAGATAACCTAGGTAAATTTGTCAAAAAAAAATTAGTTGTTTTTTTTCCCCAATAATATTACATGTGACACATTAAAAATAAAAATATTGTAATTTTTTGAAGAAATAAACTTAATTTTTTTGCGTGCTATAATGACTTATTTGCCGTATAAAAGGAACAGTGTAATTGAAACGGGAATTATCGCATATTTTTTAATTGTAGATAACCTAAGTAAATTTGTAAAAAAAAAAATTGAGTTGTTTCTTTTTCCCAGTAATATTAGATTTCAAATATTAAAAATAGAAATATTGTAAAATATTTTTTTAAGAAATAAACCTAAACAAAAGAGTATCAAATTTAAATTCAAAGCCAAAATTTTTTGATATAAGATTTATTAATCATATTATTATATTAAATGAATTTAAGGATATTGATATTATTTTTATTTATTTTTAAATCCGAGGTCATTTTTTTCTCTCTCTATATATTTTTAGGCGATAATATTCAATAAATATTAAAACATATAATTAGTCTCACATACTTTATAGAGTAATCGAAATGGGAAGTGGTTCATATATTTTTTAACTGTAGATAACCTAGGTAAATTTGTCAGTATTTTTTTTTATGAGCTGCTTTTGTTGCTCAGTAATATTCAATCTGACACATTAAAAATAAAAATATTGTAATTTGTTTTTAAAAATAAACTTAAATTTTTTGCGTGCTATAATTATTTATTTGCCGTCTAAAAAGAACAGTTTAATCGAAACGGGAAGTGACTCGCATATTTTTTAATTGTAGGTAATGTAGGTAAATTTGTCTACCTTTTGTTTTTTTGAGATGTATTTTTTTCCAGTAATATTAGATCTACAATATTAAAAATCAAAACACATAAATTTTTTTTCAAGAAATAAACTTAATCAAAAGAGCACAAATTAAATTTTGAAGCCAATTTTTTTTATAAGATTAATTCATCATATTATTATATTAAATGTAATTAAGAATACTGATATGAATTTTTGTCCTTCAAAAAATCCCAGGTCATTTTTCTCTCTCTCTATATATTCTTAGGCGATAATATTCAATAAATATTAAAACGTATAATTGGTTTCACATATTTTAATTTGATATAAATATAAAAAATATATAATTAAAAAATCAAAACACTGCAAATTTTTGTCAAGAAATAAACTTAAACAAAAGAGCACAAAATTTAATTTTGAAGCCAATTTGTCTTTTATTTTATAAGATTTATTCATCATATTATTATATTAAATGTATTTAAGAATATTGATATGAATTTTTGTCTTTCAAAAAATCGTAGGTCATTTTTCTTCTCTCTATATATATTTTTAGGCGATAATATTCAATAAACATTCAAACATATAATTAGTTTCACATACTTTAATTTGACATAAATATACAAATATATAATTAATGTGACATACTTTCAATAATATATTTAATTTAAATGACAACTTCAGGTCATTTTTTTCTCTCTATATAAATTCTTAGGCGATACTATTCAATAAATATTAAAACATATAATTGGTTTAACATATTTTAATTTGACATAAATATACAAATATATAATTAATTTGATATATTTTAAATAAGATATTTAATTTAAAGGATAAAGCTGAAGTAAATCCAAAAATTGAAATTAAATAATTTAAAACAGAACTTGAAATTAAAAGATTTGGGACCTAAATGAAACTGAAATTCATAATTAACTTGCATAGAAGGATAAAACTAAAAGAAATCAAACTTTGATACCAAAAATATTAAGGATTTATAATAAATTTGCATGGAAGGATGAAATTGAAATCAATCATAACTTTGATACCAAAAATATTAAGAATTCCAGCCCAACTCGCAAAATTAAAAGCATGAGGACCTAATTGAAACTCCAATATATAATCAATTTCAATTGAAGGATAAAATTGAAACAAATCAAAACCTGTATAATAACATTAAGGGCAAGAAAAACAAATTATAACGTTAAGAGACTGAAATAAAATTGGACAGAAAACAACTTAGCCAAATAGCTAATGAACAGTGCGCATGAATCACCGTGCACAGTGTCCGAACGATCTCCTTTAGCTTCTTTTATAATTATAATTTATAATAATTGTAATTGTAATCGCTGTAGTATATAATATATTATATATATATTTTCGCAGTAGTGATGTGCCACATCACTACTGCAGAAGTGCATTATATATCTATATATTATATTATATATATATATATATATGTATATTTTCGCAGGAGTGATGTGCCAAAAAGGCACATCACTGCTGCAGAATTGTATTTTATATATATATATATATTTTCGCAGTAGTGATGTGCCTTGCAGAAATGATAAATTGAATTTCAATTCACGCCGTGAATTTTTGACTTTTGAGCAGCCATTCACTGTTGAAAAAAAAGAAGAAAAAGTGGAGATGCACCGCGAAGCACCGGGTCAAATGGCCCGATGAATAGTGTGAATGAGTCATGGTGAGCAGTAATGAGCAGTAACATTCGTTCTGTTTTAGTTTCTTTAGTAATGTCATTCAATGTTAAGGGAAAAAAGTTAATGGCACGTCGTTTGGTCTCTATTATTGCAGTTTTAGATTTGGCAACTTCAAACGCATGAATGTGGAATTATAGACCTCCAAATTGAGCATAATTTGATCTAAATAAAAGGTATAAATATGTTTTACCAATATGTAGTGTTTCCCGATGACAATAATGTCATATTTTTTCTGAAAAAAAACCTCAAAAATGGACCACTAGGTCAGCTTTGAAAATGAAATCACTGGGTAAAAACCAATGTGTTCATTATTTGTTCACACTAAAAAAACACTTCAATTGGTTCTTATCAAGGGTTTTCAACACATCCATCAAGATCAATTGATTAGAAATGGATTCAAAACATCTCAGAAACTTAGAAAATCTCTATAAATATCCCACTCTCTTAAGCATGAAAAGGAACCAACTACAAAAGAGAAAAAGGAAAAGAAAACAATTGTTATCGGTATATTTTTATCTAAAATCAGGTCCTTTGTGGCTTACTTTTGTTGTTCTTTTATTAACCTTTGTTTAATTCTTGTTTATATTTTCATTTTTAAGCATATAAAAGAGGTTTGAAGATTCAACAAATAATATTACATTCACCTCTTGTTACTAAGAAGTTTATTTTTATGTTGTTATTTTGATGTTTTAATGTTTGTAATTAATGTTATAAGTTTGTTTCTTGTTATATATATGTTACGTTCCAACTAACAAGAAGAAAAAAAAAAGAATATTCGAGGAATTCACAGCCTCCAGATCTTAATTTAGGAAATTATTCAGTGTCTCCTCATTGATACTCATAGTTTAAATACAAATTAAAAGCAACAACTTACCGTTTATAAAGGAACACCAGTAAGATAACCCTATCTAATTAGCTGATATTCAACTAACTTATCTCGACCTATTCTCAAGCCTTATCTCTAGATATTGGACCCACTATTTATTTAATTACTGGGATGTAAACTGAATGATAATCAAACTGAACTAACAAACTAACTGGACTAATTTTATTTGAATGGTTACCAAACTAATATAATTGTACGGACGGACTGACCAACTTGCATTGTTGGCATTGAAAACACACTGATTTGATTGAGGCCTGACTTGACTAAGACTAGGCATGTGACAATATATAATGTTATTTTAGACTTAATCTATTCTTTTTTATGCAAGAATGTTTATTCTTAACATAATAGACATGTGTTGTTGCTACCCAATTTTTGACTCTTTATTTTTTATGTTTCAAAAAAAAAAATAAAAAAAAAAAACAGATTTTGGGTTCAAGGGCGAAATCGGGCAATTTGGAGTTTAATGGCCGATTGAGGGTTAAATCGCGAAAATCAGGAGCCAAGGACCAGTTTAGAAAGTCACGCAAAGCCAAGGTTAAGATTGAATTTTTGATGGGATTTAATTGCATAAAAAGTTTAAATCCAAAAGGGTGCATCTTTAGAATTTTTAAAGGACCAAATCATATTTTTACCTTCTTTTGATTTTTTTGAAATCTGCATAAAAAAGGAAGCATGCACTGTTCCGGCATGCATTTTCATTAAATTTTTAGGCGCATTGATCGACAGATCAATCGAAATTTCTTTCCTTTTTCTCAATTTGATTTTCTTCCCAATTCACAGTGATCTCGGCAGATCATTCCAAATTTTGCTTCCTTTTTCAATTTGATCTTTCTCCGTCGCAGCAAGACAAATCAAGTCAACCGTGATTTCCTTCCCAAATTTGTTTCCAGCGTGATCTCTTTCCTTTTTCTTCGATTTGCTTGGCTGTTTTGATACTGCATTTAAAACGTGATCACTGCAACATTGAGGTCTTCTCAGCTATAAATAGAGGCCTGCACGGAGAAAGAAAGAGGGACGGAAGAAATTCATCTTGAGGTGGCAGCAAACCGAGAGAGAGGAGCATTTTTTCGTTTTACTCTGCCTTTCTCTCTCTAAAACAGAGGCACCTCTGTCGTTTTTTTCTCTCCGGTCACCAAGTTCAGCAGCCATCAACTCCGGCCACCAGACTTCGTCTAGACGACACCGGCATCTCCCCCACCACTCCAGCAACCCAGACAGCTAGCTCCGGCGAAGAATCAGCAGCGAACGACAGCAACTGCGACGCCACCGTGCACCTTCCGACGTCCACTCCGGCCACCACAGGCCACCATTTCCGACGAAACCTCGACCATAAGAACCACCTCGATCTCCTCTACTCAACGGTATAAACAGGTAAGCATTTCATCACACTCGAAAATTCTCCTTGTCACTGTTCATCGTCTCTGTGTTGCATGCAGGGAGTGAATTAATTCACTCCCCGCATGGGCTTGGCGGGCCGGGCTTTGTGCCCGGCCTGGCCTGAAGAAGGCCTAGCCCAGATGGGACTGGGCTGCTAGCCATCTGGGCTAGCGGCCCAGCCTGGAGACAAGGTGGGCTGGGCTGTCAGCCCAGCCCGAATTTAGGTGGGCTGACAGCCAGCCCACCGAAAAATAATAAATAAGATATATAAAAAAATACAAATTTTCCAAAAAATATTTTTATTAAAGAAAAAATATGTTGTTTTCTTGCATACGGCCAATACACTAGCATATTTTAAAAAATCGTTCTTTTGTTTCAAAAATATATATTATCTTGGGTTTGTTGAAGAAAAATGAGTTTTAGCATGGATTTCGCAAAGAAAAAAATCATTTCTTGCATTTTGAGATTTTACAACAAGTTTGTAAAATCCAAAGGGTATTGGCCAATATTCAAAAAAATATAAAAATCTTATTTTTTTTGGGGAATTTATTATTCACTGTCGGTATTTGGGTAAATAAATCCTAAAGGGGTTAATATCCAAAATATTCGACGGGAATGATATATTATTATTCACTGTCGGTATTTGGGTAAATAAATCCTAAAGGGGTTAATACCCAAAATATTCGACGGGAATGATATATTATTATTCACTGTCGGTATTTGGGTAAATAAATCCTAAAGGGGTTAATATCCAAAATATTCGACGGGAATGATATCCTATTATTCACTGTTGGTATTTGGGTAAATAAATCCTAAGGGGTTAATATCCAAAATATTCGACGGGAATGATATGCTATTATTCACTGTCGGTATTTGGATAAATAAATCCAAAAGGGGTTAATATCCAAAATATTCGACGGGAATGATATGCTATTATTCACTGTTGGTATTTGGGTAAATAAATCCTAAGGGATTAATATCCAAAATATTCGGCGGAGTAATATCCCATTTGCCATTTAATTAACACATTTTTTTAAAACCATAGCAAGTCATAAACAAGTCAAAACGTCAAGCAGCTTACCTTAGGTAGGGCGTACTAGGGGTGCTAAAACCTTCCCTTTACGCAACCAGTCCCTTACCCTAGAATCTCTGAAAGACCAGTTTTAGGTTTCCTAGTAACCATTAATACTAGGTGGCGACTCCCCCTTTGTTACAAAAATAGATAATCCCCCGACACCATTGGATCCCCGCACACGGGGAAGAGTCGTCACGACGCCGCTCTCTAACATTTTTTGGGGTGCGACAGAATGGCGACTCCACTGGGGACTTGGGCTAAGCTTGACTGTTTTATTTGTTTATGATATGTTTTTATTTATTCATTTATTTTATTGTTGCTATGGTTTATTTATATATTTGTTTATAAGCTTTATCATGCATCTTTGCATCCTGTCATCATACATCACTTTTTTATTATTTTGAGAGCACACACTAAACTTTAAGTTAAGTGGGGGACTAGCAGCTTACCTATGACTTGAGTCAAGGTTGAAGTTTGTGTAAACCCCAACTCTTTGCTGAGTGTTTAGACTGGTGGTGATTGGTATACGTGCCATATCATTATCTGCTGAACCCCCATATCACCTTTACGAGGGTGATCACTGGGACAGCAAGAGACCCTCTTTAGAGACCAAGTAGTAAACCTACCTTATGTCTCACGTAAAGGAATTAGAACCTATCGTTAGGATGTATGCTCCATAATACCTTTTACATAAAATGGAAAAACCTAAAAAAGCATTTTTGCTTTACAGGTCTGGTGAACGAAATGGCCACAATCACTAAACTTTCCGTCATGGAGTATGGGAAAAGTTCTGAATTGTCACAATTGACTGAAGGAGACTGCCTTAAGGGCGATGCTATGAGGCTATTACCACTCAAGAATCTGGATTGCGTTATAAATGAGGTGAACAAGTTAACGACTCATTTTCAGAAGGTGGATAAGGACGCATTTTTCAGGAAATATGGGCGCTTGATGGAGATTGCGAAGGTAGACGTTTTAAGCCCAGCGGTGCGAGCCCTAGTTCATTTCTGGGACCCTGACTACCGTTGTTTTTCTTTTGGGAGCATAGATCTATGTCCTACTATGGAGGAATACGGGATGCTGACTGAGTTTCCGAATGACCTATACAGAATTTATTTCCCTTTGAGATCTGACAAGGTCATTCCTGAACTGTCGAAGTTGCTCAAGATCCCCAACTTAGAGAGGGCTTTGGAAAAGAATGTTGCTGGTCTGAGATGGAAGATGCTGGAGTTGGAACTAGAACAGAAGACCGGATCAGAGAAAGAAAGGTTGATTGCATTAGGCATATTTGGCCTTGTGTTATTCCCAAGCCGGACGGGTATAGTAAGCTTAGAAGCCGCTGCTGCTTATGTGGAGTATGAGAATACACAAATCAACCCCGTGGCCTCTGTTTTGGCTGAAACCATCTTGACACTTAATCACTGTCGGAAGGCCGGGAAAGGGGCAGTGAGATGTTGCACGCAGCTGCTATATATCTGGATGGTTAGTCATATCGAGACAAAAAAACCTGTCTTTAATAATTTCTGGTGGTTCAACCAGAAACCATTGAGGATAGTGGAGGAAGAAGAATGGGGGGATCTAGACAACCAAGGTTGGGTAGAAAAACTAAGAGCTATACCTAGTGGTGGTATGAAATGGAAGGCCCCTTGGGCCAAAGCGGTGAATGTTCTAATGAGTTGCGGACAAAGGTGTTGGGTTCCGTTGGTAGGGATTACCGGTTATGTGAGTTATGCTCCTGCTCTCGTGGTAAGACAGCATGGGGGCATGCAATTCGTTCCAAGGACCAAAGGAATTGCTAAATTTTTTGGTTTGTTTAAAGATCCTGTTGCACAAGAAGTCGTGAGAGCCATCAAACAAGACTGGAAGCATCTAGTTTTGTTAGAAATAAAAGGTTCGGGGAATCCTAGTGCAAGCAAAGCGTATGCAAAATGGAGAGAATTAGTTGCCTCAGCCTCGGCCAATGGAGAAATAAAATCTCCACAAATTGGAGAAAAGTCTGTTAAGAGGAAAAGAGTTGATAGTGAAGAAGAATTGAAGAGGCAAATCGAAAAGCTTCAGATGGAATTGAACAAGACCCGAAAAGACAAGATGATGATGGAAGAAATGGTGTTGGAAGGTGATAAAAGGAGGGCATTTTTAGATGAGCAATTACAGTCTAGAGATGCAAGACTAACCAAGCTCGAGTTGGAGATGGTTGAGGAGGAAAATGTTAGGGTTGAAATTGAGAAAGAATTAACAGAGATGAATCGGAAGTGGACGCAAAGTTGCTCTGAACTCAGTGCATTGAAGATCGAACATAATGAATGCCGAGAGAACATAGAGTATTACCAAGAGAAATTTGCCGAGACCTAGTGCGAGGTGATGGATAGAATTGAAAAGTATGAAGAATTGTATAAGAAGTATGTAATGTCGGAAAGTCGTTTGTTGGAGCCTGTGAAAGATGAAGGCGTTGAAGCAGAATTGGCGAGTAAAGAAGATGAGATAAGAACCCTGAAGACGAAGCTTGGCAAAGAGAGAGAGAAGATGAAGCATCTGGAAGAGAAATTAGCATATATAGAAAAACACAAGGATCAAATCGATGCTAATAATATTTCATTAAACAGAACCAACATGTTGCTTATTGAAAAATTGTCCAATATGGATGAACAGATGGATAAAGCTGCTGCGCACGCTCGGGTCGTTAGAACCAACGCTAGAAATGTGGGGAATGACATCATCCGTTATCAGCGAAATCTAGCTGAAACCGATGCTTTCTTGGAGACAATCGAGAACCGCGGATTCGCTTTCCTACCTTTGGCTAAAGAAGTAGCGGAAGAAGAATTTTAATTTGATTTTCCTTTTTATGTTTTCAAAAAAGATGTAACAATCTTATCCAACATCAAATAAAAGGGCGTTGACCCATCTCTTATGCAAATTTTGTCTTTTGGTAAATATGACTTAAGCAAATGACCCGAAAAGCAGTACTCCTAGCGGCAATGTGACAGACAAGAAACCCATATTCTATGAAGTGATTGGCCATTATTTGTTCACAAGAAATCCATTGCATTACATATACATTCATACAAGCATATTCATCACATACATTTTACATTCTCTCATACATTCATGCAAACAGCTCAACTACGAAACATAGGTCCCCCTGCGAAAGTCCACAACACTCGTTTAAGAAGAAGAATGGAAAATGAAGAAAGGGCCGAGCCAGAATCTCCATACCAAAAAGAGCTCGAAGCTGTCCGAAACGATGTGGCACGTTTAGCTAGCATGCTCGAGAAGGCGTTAAGAACAAGAGATGGAGAGGGAACGTCAGCTCAGACAGATGAAGCACCACCGGCAATTCAAAGCCCGGGGGCACCTCACATTTTAAGGACAAGCTCACCGAAGAAGCAGCCCGAATCCACTCGGCCCATCCAGATCCCTATTACATTGGATTTGACAGATGAGGAACCACAAGATGCTAGATTCTCTGACCATGTAGGATATGACAAGTGGTCCGCACTAGAAGAAAGGATAAGAGCAGTTGAAGGGAATGATCTATCTGACCCAGTTAGGGCAGCCGAAGCATGCTTGGTGCCTAACATCGTGATACCGCGGAAGTTCAGGGTTCCAGAATTTATCAAGTATACTGGAATAGAATGCCCAAAAACTCATCTTCGTTCCTACTATAACAAGATGGCTGAGGTCATACACGATGATAAATTGTTGATATATTTCTTTCAGGACAGCTTGACAGGGTCGGCCCTTAGCTGGTATATGAGGTTGGATAACATCAGGATTAGAAAGTGGGCAGACTTGGCAGATGCTTTCTTAAAGCAGTACAAGTTTAATATGGAGATTGCTCCTGATAGGACCAGCTTGATGACCATGGAGAAAGGAGCTCAGGAGTCCGTAAGGACTTATGCTCAAAGATGGCGGGACCAAGCTGTCAATGTACAACCTCCATTAATAGAGACAGAAATGGTGACTCTATTTGCCAATACGTTTAAGGCCCCGTACTACGAGCACCTGATGGGAAGCTCCGCTCAGCATTTTTATGATGCGGTACGAATCGCTGAAAGGATTGAGCAAGGAATCCAGAGCGGGAGAATTATGGAACCCGTGGAGAAGAGGGGTTTTGTTGGAAAAAGAAAGGAAGTCGAGGTGAATAATCTGGAGGACAGGTACAAGGGGAAAGACAAAAATTTCAAAAACTACCAAACACCTGCACCCCAAACTGCCAGCATCAACTTTTCCAAACCTATCACCCCAAACCAATCTTTTTACCCAAAATTCCCCGCACATAACCAAAATGATTTCCAAAGGAGAGATTATCAACAGCCGGAAGAACAACTACCACCCTTGCCCATGACTTTAAAAGAGTTATATGCGCAGTTGCTAAACATCGGACATATTGCTCCCCTACCACTACCCCCTTTGAAGCCACCTTTCCCTGCCTGGCACAACCCAAATTTGACTTGTGAATACCATGCTGGTAATGCGGGTCATAGCATCGAGACCTGTGTAGCGTTTAAGAGGAAGGTATTGCAATTGATCAGGATCGGATGGATCACCATTGAAGATCCTCCCAATGTGAACCTGAATCCTTTGCCCAAGCATGCTGCAGGAAGTAATGGGATAAATGCAGTAGAAACTGATAGCAAAGTAAGGGCTCTCAAGGTGACTATGACCAGATTATACAATATGTTGGTGCAATCTGGACATTTGATGAGATCAACCAAGCATGACATGGGCGAAAATGACTTTTGCCCATTCCATAATGAAAAAGGGCATCACATTGATGAGTGTACCGAATTCCATCAAAAGGTCACGAGGATGTTGACTTTGGGGGAGCTAAGGATAGAGAGTATGGGAAGTAGTGGAGAGGTAGCAGGAATAGAGAAATGTAGAATCCAATCAACAGCTAGTGGGCTATCGAGGTTGGTTTTGTATAAGCCCTCGTATGCAAAGGAGGTAGACTATAAGGCAACACCCGGAAATTATGTTGCCACCTCAAATGGAGAAGCTCCTTTCTTTCAAGGTGAAATAGGTGGTTTGACCCGAAGCGGTCGTTGTTTCACGCCTGAGGAGTTGGCAAATCAAAGAAAGGCTAAGGGTAAAGAGGTAATGGGCTTTGAAAAAGAGTTGGAGGTAAACAAACCTGTGACAGAGGAAGAGACGAACGAGTTCTTGAAGTTGATGAAACATAGTGAGTACTGTGTGGTGGACCAGTTAAAAAAGACCCCTGCCAAGATCTCCATTATGTCTTTAATACTTAGTTCTGAGCCGCATCGTAATGCCTTACAGAAGGTACTAAATGAGGCTTATGTGCCTCAAGATATTGAACAAAAGACTATGGAGCATCTGGTAGGGAGAATTCATGCTTCAAATTTCTTATATTTCACCGAGGATGAACTCGACGCTGAAGGAACAGGACACAACAAGCCTCTGTATATCACAGTCCGATGTAAGGATTGCCTAATTGGCAAAGTTCTTATTGATAATGGCTCAGCCCTAAATGTGTTGCCAAGACATATGCTAGAAGAGATGCCAGTAGATCCCTCTCACATGCAGCCAAGTGGGATTACGGCTAGAGCATATGATGGTGCACCGAGGCAAGTGTTGGGGTCGATCGAAGTTGAACTCGCCATAGGTCCCCAAGTCTTTTTGGTAACCCTTCAGGTGATGGACATTCACCCTTCCTATAGCATGTTATTAGGAAGACCATGGATACATGCTGCAGGAGCGGTTACTTCCTCACTGCATCAATGTTTGAAGTACATTGCCAATGGTGTCCTTGTCACCATTAAGGCCGAAGAAACAATATCGATGATGAAGAATGTGGCGGTCCCTTTCATTGAAGCTGAAGATTTTGTGGATGGAAACCTGCATGCATTCGAAGTTGTGAATACTGAGTGGGTGCCTGAGAATACTATAAGAAGAAAACCAGGGATCTCAGAGGCCACTAAAATGGCCGCTAAAAGCCTTTTAAAGCACAAGATTCCTGCCCGATTTGGCACAAGAAAGAGGAAGGTCGAGTGGATTGGGATAACGAAGTTGAAGGTCGCAGAGCAAAGGTTTGGTCTGGGATATAAACCTAGAAAGGAGGATTACCAACGAGCTGCTGTGGCAAGAAGAGAGAAAAGAATGGCGAGGATAGAAGGAAGGAAGCCTGAAGAAGAAAATTTAGCCATTCCTCCGATCAGAGTCTCATTCTCGAAGGCAGCATATGTCATACAACCTGATCTAGGACATAAAAGCTCTCTTCAGAAGTTGTCATCTATGAGTATAAATATTGTGGAAGAGGAGGAAGTCAAGGGCATTGTCAAGAAGACTCAGTCAGAAAAAAAGGATGAAGAGCTACCACAGTTAACCATCTATGCTCTAGAGGAAGCTACGACCTCTGCTTGTATTCGGAAGCTAGCCAAGGGAGAGAAGTTCCAGAATTGGGTGACCCAAGAAGCTCCATTGGTTTTCAGAATGAACCCTGAAAGCGGAACTTCCACAACACCACTTGCACTTTACACTGAGAATGAATGGCCGAATTTTAAAGAACACGTAATAGCTGTAGAAGAGGAAGAAGGGGATGAAAATAGCATTAGGGAGTTCACGAAATTAATAGAACAACACGAACAGGTTTGGAAGCCCGCTAAGGAGGAACTTGAAACCATAAACGTGGGTACTGAAGAAAGCCAGAGAGAGCTCAAGATAGGAACTTTGGTCATACAGAAGGAAAGAGAAGACTTGATTGCACTGCTTCGAGATTATGTGGATGTTTTTGCTTGGTCTTATGAGGATATGCCTGGTTTAGATACGAATATCGTAGTACATAGGGTACCTTTGGAAGAAGGTTGCAGACCGATTAAGCAAAAGCTAAGAAGAACGCATCCAGAAGTTTTGATCAAAGTAAAGACGGAAATTGAAAAGCAATGGAACGCTGGTTTCCTAGAGGTGGTCAAGTATCCGCAGTGGGTGTCCAACATAGTAGTGGTACCCAAAAAGGAGGGCAAAATTCGAGTATGTGTGGACTTTAGGGATTTAAATCGTGCTAGCCCTAAAGATAATTTTCCTCTACCACATATAGACATGTTAGTCGACAATGCAGCTCGTAGCTCCATATATTCCTTTATGGATGGTTTCTCAGGCTATAATCAAATAAAAATGGCGCAAGAAGATAAGGAGAAGACGACATTTGTTACACCATGGGGACGTTCTGCTACAAAGTCATGCCATTTGGGTTAAAGAATGCTGGTGCCACTTACCAAAGGGCTATGGTGACTTTATTTCACGATATGATGCACAAGGAGATTGAAGTATACGTGGATGATATGATCGCTAAATCCGGAGAAGGAGAGAATCATGTCCAAGTATTGAGGAAATTATTTGAAAGGTTAAGGAAATATAAGTTGAGGCTTAACCCTGCAAAGTGTTCGTTTGGGGTGAAATCTGGGAAGTTGTTAGGATTCGTGGTGAGTGACAAAGGAATAGAAGTGGATCCTGAAAAAGTAAAGGCTATTCAAGCCATGCCAGCTCCGAAGACTGAAAGAGAAGTAAGAGGGTTTTTAGGAAGGTTAAATTACATTGCTCGATTCATATCCCAATTAACCACAACCTGTGACCCAATCTTTCGTTTGTTAAGAAAGAAGAATCCTGGGATTGGGAACGCGGAATGTGAAGAGGCTTTTGAGAAAATTAAGCAGTACTTGCTAAAACCACCTCTACTCGTCCCTCCTATACCAAAAAGGCCGTTGATATTATACTTAACAGTGACGGGAACAGCGATGGGATGTGTGCTTGGACAACAGGATGAATCCGGGAGGAAGGAAAGGGCCATTTACTACCTAAGTAAGAAGTTCATGGAGTGTGAGTCTAGGTATACTATGATTGAGAAGTTGTGTTGCGCGTTAGCATGGGCTGCAAAAAGGTTGCGACAATATATGTTGTACCATACCACATGGCTAATTTCCAAATTAGACCCGTTGAAGTACATCTGTGAAAAGCCCTACTTATCTAGTCGAATTGCCAGGTGGCAAGTTCTGCTATCCGAGTATGACATAGTGTACATGACAAGGAAAGCTGTAAAAGGGAGTGTTATCGCTGATCACCTGGCAGACCATGCTATGGAGGATTATGAGCCGTTAGATTTTGATTTTCCTGATGAGGATGTGTTTTCAGTTGAGGAAGGAAAACTAGGATGGTGGACTATGTACTTTGATGGTGCTGTGAATGTATGTGGTAACGGAGCTGGGGCGGTGATAATATCTCCTGACAAGAAGCAATACCCAGTTTCAACTAAATTGCAATTCGGGTGCACTAATAACACAGCCGAGTATGAGGCATGTATTCTTGGTTTAGAGACTGCGTTGGAGTTGAACGTAAAGAAGATAGATGTTTATGGGGATTCAATGCTAATTATTGTCAGGTAAAAGGGGAATGACAAACCAAAGAAGAAAAGCTAGTACCCTACCAAGAATACCTGTCTAAACTAGCTGAAGAATTTGAGGAGATAGAGTTCACACATCTAGGAAGGGAAGGAAATCAGTTTGCAGACGCCTTGGCTACACTAGCTTCTATGGCTAGAATAGACTTCGGGCAAAATTTGCAGCCAATACACATTGACATCAAGAATAACCCAGCTCATTGTTGCTCAGTTGAAGGGGAAATAGATGGAAACCCTTGGTACTACGATATCAAGAACTTTATCCAAAATCAGGCTTATCCCATGGGGGCACCCAACATCGAAAAGAAGACTTTGAGGAGAATGGCAATGGATTTTTATCTTGATGGAGAAGTTTTGTATAAGAGGTCATCTGACGGGACTTTGCTGAGATGCTTAGATGGAGTTGAAGCCAGAAATGCATTGCGAGAAGTCCATGAAGGGATCTGCTCGACCCACGCTAGTGGACATATGATGGCTAGGAAAATACAAAGATTTGGTTACTTTTGGATGACATTAGAGAAGGATTGCATTGACTATGTTCGCAAGTGTCATAAGTGCCAGATCTACGGTGACAAAATGAATGCCCCTCCAACCCCTCTATTTAACTTGTTATCTCCATGGCCTTTTGCGATGTGGGGAATCGATGTGATTGGACCTATCAACCCTAAAGCCAGCAATGGTCATAGGTTCATCCTCGTGGCAATCGACTACTTTACAAAATGGGTAGAGGTCGGGTCATTTGCTCATGTAACACAAAAGGTGGTAAAGAAGTTTGTTGAGAGAGATTTGATATGCCGGTACGGGCCACCAGAAAAGATTATAACTGATAATGCACAGAACTTCAATGGGAAGTTGATAACAGAACTCTGTGCTAAATGGAAGATCAAGCATTCAAATTCCTCTCCTTATAGACCAAAGATGAATGGTGCTGTAGAAGCTGCTAATAAGAATGTCAAGAAGATTGTTCAGAAAATGGTAGTCACCTATAAGGATTGGCATGAAATGTTGCCGTTTGCCCTTCATGCATATCGTACCGCAGTTCGGACCTCAACAGGAGCCACTCCGTACATGTTGGTGTATGGAATGGAGGCAGTAATGCCTTTAGAGGTAGAAATCCCATCATTAAGAGTATTAATAGACTCTGAACTAGATGAAGCAGAATGGGCAAAGGTCAGATATGAACAGTTGAATTTGATCAGCGAAAAGAGGTTAGCTGCAATCTGTCATCATCAGTTATACCAAAGAAGGATGGCCAGATCATATGATAAGAAAGTCCGACCTCGAAAATTCCAAGAAGGCGATTTGGTATTGAAGAAGATATTGTGTGTACCAGGGCAAGATCAGAGTAAATGGGCCCCGAACTATGAAGGCCCTTATGTGGTGAAGAAGTCGTTCTCGGGAGGAGCTTTGCTATTATCTAGAATGGATGGAGAAGATCTAGTCAGGCCTGTGAATTCCGACTCTGTAAAGAAATATTATGCCTGATATTTTGTAACCTTCCTCAATAAGATAAAATTCGGCCATGAATTCTCGTTGCAAGAAATTTTTTTCAAAGCATGATTTTATAATATTTATTTATGTTTTATCCTTTTTTGACATATTTTGTGCACCACACCGGGGGCAAAAAGAGAAAAATCATAAAAATGTGATTTTTGCATTGGAAGTGTCAATTTGCATAAACAAAGCCATGTTTTGAATATTTCTTTAAAGTATACATCGGTTTGAGTTTTTTTAGACATCGTTAAAGATATTTTAAAAAAAAAGGAAATTTCAATGGAGCTAGAAAGGGCCCTGTGGAACAAAAGTCTCTTCACCCAGCGTGAAAATATAGCATGAGAAACATATCCTATGAAGGAAGACCACAACGGACAGGGGGGACCTATGTTTCTATAGAGGTAACAAAAACATGCATATTATTGTCATAACACTAACCTGACAGGAAAGGTGGCGAAAGCTGATGTGATTTCGAGTTTTGGAAAATATAGAGAAGCAGAATCTCAGGTCAGCAAAATCACGGAAGATGAATTGAAGATCGATGATGAATTAAAGATCGATGTTGCTCGAGATGGGTCGGTCACCCAGAAAATGAGACCATGCTAGCCGGGTCGGTCACCCAGAAAAATGAGACCACGGGTCGGTCACCCATCAAATGAGGCCATGCTAACCGGGTCGGTCACCCAGAAAAATGAGACCACGGGTCGGTCACCCATCGAATGAGGCCATGCTAACCGGGTCGGTCACCCATCAAATGAGGCCATGCTAACCGGTCGGTCACCCATCAAATGAGGCCATGCTAACCGGGTCGGTCACCCATCGAATGAGGCCATACTAACCGGGTCGGTCACCCATCGAATGAGGCCATGCTAACCGGGTCGGTCACCCATCAAATGAGGCCATGCTAACCGGGTCGGTCACCCAGAAAAATGAGACCTTGCTAACCGCTAACCGGGTCGGTCACCCAAAAAAATGAGACCCTTCATATCTAGCTTGGATAGGTCACCCAGAAAAACGAGACCCATATCCTTCATTCTGTTTTTCTTTACAACGCTTACTATTTTAAGTCTTTTACAAGACTTTAGTCGTAAGCATTGTAAAGAGGGGGCATCTGTTGCTACCCAATTTTTGACTCTTTATTTTTTATGTTTCGAAAAAAATAAAAATAGATTTTGGGTTCAAGGGCGAAATTGAGCAATTTGAGAGTTTAATGGTCGATTGAGGGTTAAATCGCGAAAATCAGGAGCCAAGGACCAGATAAGGAGATCGCGCAAAGCTAAGGTTGAGATTGAAATTTTGATGGGATTTAATTGCATAAATCAAGTTTAAATCCAATTGGGTGCATTTAGAGAATTTTTAAAGGACCAAATCATATTTTTACCTTCTTTTGATTTTTTGAAATCTGCATAAAAAAGGAAGCATGCACTGTTCCGGCATGCATTTTCATTAAATTTTTAGGCGCATTGATCGACAGATCAATCGAAATTTCTTTCCTTTTTCTCAATTTGATTTTCTTCCCAATTCACAGTGATCTCGGCAGATCATTCCAAATTTTGCTTCCTTTTTCAATTTGATCTTTCTCCGTCGCAGCAAGACAAATCAAGTCAACCGTGATTTCCTTCCCAAATTTGTTTCCAGCGTGATCTCTTTCCTTTTTCTTCGATTTGCTTGGCTGTTTTGATACTGCATTTAAAACGTGATCACTGCAACATTGAGGTCTTCTCGGCTATAAATAGAGGCCTGCACGGAGAAAGAAAGAGGGACGGAAGAAATTCATCTTGAGGTGGCAGCAAACCGAGAGAGAGGAGCATTTTTTCGTTTTACTCTGCCTTTCTCTCTCTAAAACAGAGGCACCTCTGTCGTTTTTTTCTCTCCGGTCACCAAGTTCAGCAGCCATCAACTCCGGCCACCAGACTTCGTCTAGACGACACCGGCATCTCCCCCACCACTCCAGCAACCCAGACAGCTAGCTCCGGCGAAGAATCAGCAGCGAACGACAGCAACTGCGACGCCACCGTGCACCTTCCGACGTCCACTCCGGCCACCACAGGCCACCATTTCCGACGAAACCTCGACCATAAGAACCACCTCGATCTCCTCTACTCAACGGTATAAACAGGTAAGCATTTCATCACACTCGAAAATTCTCCTTGTCACTGTTCATCGTCTCTGTGTTGCATGCAGGGAGTGAATTAATTCACTCCCCGCATGGGCTTGGCGGGCCGGGCTTTGTGCCCGGCCTGGCCTGAAGAAGGCCTAGCCCAGATGGGACTGGGCTGCTAGCCATCTGGGCTAGCAGCCCAGCCTGGGGGTGGGCCGGACCCAGGCCACAACTAGTACTGACACGGCAAATAATATAAATAATAAATAAGATATATAAAAAATACAAATTTTCCAAAAATATTTTTGTTAAAGAAAAAATGTGTTGTTTTCTTGCATACGGCCAATACACTAGCATATTTTAAAAATCGTTCTTTTGTTTCAAAAATATATATTATCTTGGGTTTTTGAAGAAAAATGAGTTTTAGCATGGATTTCGCAAAGAAAAAATCATTTCTTGCATTTTGAGATTTTACAACAAGTTTGTAAAATCCAAAGGGTATTGGCCAATATTCAAAAAAATATAAAAATCTTATTTTTTTGGAATTTATTATTCACCATCGGTATTTGGATAAATAAATCCTAAGGGGTTAATATCCAAAATATTCGGCGGGAATGATATGCTATTATTCACCATCGGTATTTGGGTAAATAAATCCTAAAGGGTTAATATCCAAAATATTCGACGGGAATGATATGCTATTATTCACTGTTGGTATTTGGGTAAATAAATCCTAAAGGGGTTAATATCCAAAATATTCGACGGGAATGATATGCTATTATTCACTGTTGGTATTTGGGTAAATAAATCCTAAGGGGTTAATATCCAAAATATTCGACGGGAATGATATGCTATTATTCACTGTTGGTATTTGGATAAATAAATCCTAAAGGGGTTAATATCCAAAATATTCGACGGGAATGATATGCTATTATTCACTGTTGGTATTTGGGTAAATAAATCCTAAGGGATTAATATCCAAAATATTCGGCGGAGTAATATCCCATTTGCCATTTAATTAACACATTTTTTAAAGCCATAGCAAGTCATAAACAAGTCAAAACGTCAAGCAGCTTACCTTAGGTAGGGCGTACTAGGGGTGCTAAAACCTTCCCTTTACGCAACCAGTCTCTGAAAGACCAGGAGGGCTGACTTGACTAAGACTAGGCATGTGACAATATATAATGTTATTTTATACTTAATCTATTCTTTTTTATGCAAGAATGTTTATCCTTAACATAATAGACATGTGTCATGCATAAAATGAATTCAAAAAAATCAATTTGAATCCATATTGCGTGAATGTACCCAATTACATATAAAAGCCTCTTCTAATGAGAAAATTATTGGTGGTGTCCCAAACATCGTTTTAAATTCCTCATCACTACCAATTTTTTTTATCCTTCCTCATCATGCTTTTCCTCAATATGTGCTTTAATTTGATCTTTAGAAACCTAAACATTATCACCATTCAATACATACATCACCTTAATAAGGGTTCTATTATTTGTCTTTATGAGCTTGTAATATAGGTTTCTATTCGTACTTGTTAAAAGAATTCTAAAATGCTCAAATATTGATGTCAAAACTTGACCATAAAAAAAAGACTTCTGTTTTTGATAATGTGTCATTACCAGATTTCTAATAAATATGCAAAATATTTATTTGATGACCTCTAATAATGCAATTGATCAAACATGTATTCGTAAATATAACCTAATCACAATGCCATTTATTTGACAAAATGTTATATATATATATATATATATATATATTATAATTCTATGAATAAAATAGGTTATAAAAGCATATCATAACTCTTAGTACCTAGTGAAAAGTCATGCGTACTAGTGTGCAATGCAATTGTTTCATCATATACAAAACTTTATATAATAAGTATAATCCTCAATTCAAACATTCTAAATCTATCATTTATAGTACCAAAAATATCCACAAAGTGTTTTGACAATCAAATACAATAGACTTATCATCTAAACTACTAAATATCCTTGGTTCCATACTAATACGAATATTAGGAAAATTATATTTTAATAAGATTAAAATAGGTCGGTCTCCTCAAATAAAACAATGTATTTCAACCTATTTTCTTAAATATTGTATATACACCAAAGACATATAGATCATATCCTATACAATAAGCATATTAGAGAAAAAGATTAAGAACCATTAATGCTGTCACTTACAAAACTTATCGTGCTTGTTGATGTGTTCTTCATTTAAAACCTATTTAAAGCTTATTTCCAACCAAAGATATCACTAATCCATATTCTAAACATGAGACACCAAATATCGATAATCTTGTCCCGGGTTGACCCTTGAATCGAATCTTGAAACTATGAAATAATAATTTTTATTTTATGTTATCCTAAGTTAACCCTCCTAACATGTGATCCAAACTTTTCTTTGGGTCGATCATCGAATTGAGTTTCAAAACTATGATAATTAATAATTTTATTCTTCCACTCACCTAGGCAAACCAAATCCATAACCTAGGCTTAGTCATTGACCTAGGCTTTGTCTAGAGCTAGCATTTGAGTTGAGTTTTAACATTATAATAATTATTATTATTTATCCTTACATGTCTTAGTTGGATAGTTTTGGAATTGAGAATTTTTTACAAGGATATTTTAGAAATAAAAAATAAAAAAATATTATTTCTGGAGACATTATTTTTGTACCTCCTATTTTAAAAGTACATAAATTCACCCTAAAAGTTTTTTAGATTTTTTTTAGAAACATATTTATTTTTATGCCTCTGCCTATTCAGTCAAACATATTTCTATTATCACTATTTTTGTTCTTTTTGTCCCAAAACAATAACCAAATGCTATCTAAAAGTTGAGCTCCTTTTGTTTTCCTTTAAACTATTATTCATTATCTCTTTCTTTTACAAAATCAAATCCCACTAACATGAATTAATTATTTAAATTAAAACTTGATTTAAAATTTAAGAAGTATCATCATTTATCCAATTTTTACAACGCTTTATCTATCAACCATCTTTAATACTTTATCTATTAAAATAATATTTGATAGTGCGGTAATGATTGTTTTTCAAAGTGTATTTTGCTTGATAATTTATTTTTTAAAAAGTATTTTTGATATCAGCTCTAAAAAAAAAACACTAAAAAAATAATTTTAAGCAAAAATAAATTTAGATTTTTGACAAACACACAACCAGTTCGATAATTAACCACTTAATATCTAATATTAAACTAATTAATCTTTTAACATTTCATCTCTTAACAATTAAACTCTATTTTGTTTGTATCTTTAAACCGAAAGTATCATTTAGTAGAATTATAATGACTCCAAGTATGATATGAAGATTAATAACTAGTTTTTTTTTTTTTTTATCTAATACTAAAAATATTTTTAAATTAACTTATTTGTATAATTAAGATTAAATTCTTTTATGGTTGATTTTAAAAACATATCTCTTACATCCTCCTCCTATCTCCTATGTATTCACATGAATTTGATAAATTCTTAGAGAATGAATGAATGAATTTTCTTAACTATGGTGCAAGATTAATAACTAGTTAGCAAATGAAAAGCCTATTTCTTTTAGCATTTTAAAAATATTTTTAAAGTCTGTTTGCTTTTAGAGTTTTAAAAATGTTTCAAAAAAATATATTATCTTAATATATTTTTAAATAAAAAATTATTTAAAAAACAATGCCAATATAATAACAAAGAGATTTGAAAACGACGTCACTAGCATCCTCAACGAAACGCGGAATCCCCCGTCGTTCTGTCATAGCCATCTCCTTCGTTTTAACTCTCAAATCTCAATCGCGCTCTCTCGCTTGCACAAATGGACTCTTACACTCCTTTACTGCAGAAAACACGGGTCCCACAACCCTCGCTCCAAAAATTTGCGGTGATTTCAATCTTCTCGAAGCTACGATCCGCGCCTAGTTACCTCGACCCGGATTCTGAACCCGGTAGAGAAGCTATCTCTCAATGCCTCCACTCCACTTCTCCAGCCGTCGTCGACCAGTCTGTTCGCGAGCTCTGTCGCCTCCTATTGGACTCCAGATTGGACCTCTCCCGAACTTTGCTGGAGCTCCAGTCTGCACTCGAAGGGTCCGACCCAAAATTCGTTGGTTTGTTTGTTAAAGCTATTGGATATGTCGTTCGGTTCGGGTTTCAAAGGAATCATGGGTCGTGGCGTTTTCCTTCTATTGAGAATCACCCCTTTGTTAAGGTTTGTTAACATAATTGCATTTAAAAAGTTCCTAATTTTGAGGATCACATTTTAATGGACTGTACCATCATCATCATCATCATTATTTTTGGCTAATTTGAGGTTTACTGTGTTTGGTTTAAGTGTAAATTCAATAATTTTGAGTTATGGATTACAGATTTTATTATCAAGAACTGAAGTTCAGTCTGAATTGGTTCAGCAAGTCTTGCTATTTTTCGGACAGAATAGGAGATTAGGAATGGTGGAGATATGTGAATTCTTGAGACCCTTTTTGAATTTTTCGATTCTACACGTGCCCTTTTCGAATTCTTCGTCATCTTTGTTTACAAGGCAGTTGATATCATCAATGGCTTCGTTTTGTTGTTCTTTCCCTGACGAGGCGATTCCGGTTTTAAAGCTACTGATAGGTTGCCTTAAGCACGCGTCACATAAGAATTCAGATGTCAGTAATTGTTTCTTTTACCTTTTCTTTTATTTAGATGGAGCTATACTCTCACGTTGCTTAACTGATTGACTTAACTGGAGCAAGATAATAAATTTAAATGATCCAAACTTCAATGCAAGCTCATAGCTATTAATTCTAATTTCTTGATGATGTGCAGGAACTTAGGAACTCATATTATTTTTTGGAATGCATAGTTGATTCATATACGGTCGTTTTGAGACACTTGGTTGGAACCGGATCGGTATGCTTCACAATGCAGCATCAGTGCAATCTTTTGTCTCATTTGTGCATTATGGAAGTTTGTTTTTTATTTGGACATGAAACTACTATAATTTTACATGGAGCTTGTCTGCCATAATTTGCTGTTAATTGTTCTCTTCTCCACGTTCACAGCTGGTTACTGAGGCTCAACTGTTTGGTGTGGAACTGTCAGATTCTATTCTTTCATTATTGACATGTCATCATGGCCATGCTGGTGCTAGTGAACCAATTGTTGAATTGGTGAAGCGGCTGTTTGCTGTCCAGAAAGATCTTTCTTTGCAATATATGCCTGAAATATCATCAACACTGCTATCCTTATTTGTTGTCCTGATTCAATCTGATCTTGAATACGAACTACTCTCTTTATTGAAACTCCTGAACTTCCTTTTAAAATGGAAAAGTGAAAAGGGTATGTTTCCTCACTCTCATTTTGCTGGCATGCATTAATGATTGGATACCTATTACAAGCCCATTAGTTAAATCATAATCTTCTTGGTTAATTGGAAATTGTTCTAATGCAAATTCTGCATTTAAGACGATACACAGTATAGTATTATCTTAATACTTTTGGATGCCATATGATCATTTAAGTTGCATTAGAGTTATCTGTCTATTAAAAATTTCAAGCAAGGCATAGCTTCTCCTTTCATCTTCAGCTAGTTTGCAGCCTTGTTTTGTGCAATCTTTTCTTTACATGTGATTTGCATCAGTAAGAATGACTGGTTTCACTGCAATTATTAGTTAGAAAATGAAAACTTACAGTTTTCATTTTCTTAATCTCACTTTCAAGCCTTTTTCAGGCACTTGATTCTATTTCAATGCTCTTATCATTGTGTATAATTGCCTTTTTTCATCCATCGTTAACCTTCTTGCAATGTATGGTAACTTATTTATTTATTTTTCAGAATATGAGGTTGATAGAGTCAAATGTGTTATGAGCGAAGAGCTTTTGTTCACATTTCCTGTCATCAACCTATTATCCTCTACATCTAGATCTATTAAAGGAGAAGCAGCAGAATTGCTTGTGAAGCTGGAAAAGGTCCTAGTAGAACTGTCAAAAGCACCAAAGGCTAGACTAGCCACAAAAGGGGGATTCCCCCCTATCAGCTCTCTAGGATCCATTGCTTATAGGCTTTTGCAATGCTTGTGGTTTCAGGTTCAATATAACTCTGATTATTATGTTAAGAGTGGGGATTTTTTTGTTTGTTTAATACTTGTGGCAATTATAAGTCTTGGGATATGGTTTGTGTTTTTCACTTGCTGTTCTCACCCCTAACCTGGAAAAGAAATGGAAAGAAAATATTGCTCTTTGCTGGGTTCCATTTCACACTTTTGCTCTCAAATGAGAGATACAGTAGTCCTATTAACAAGCTAATTTAAGATGCCATTATGCTTTATGTAGGAGAGGAAGAGGATAAGGCAGTAATGTTGGGACTCTAGAAGTGCCATTTTTGCATCAGATAAAGTAGAATAGTGCAACAGTATTCATGTGGTCCATTTTGGTGAAATCAAGACTTAGTGTGTCAAGGTGTTGGAAAAGTGCTATTTTGACTAGCATATGTAAGATTTTGTCTGTTTTGTTTTCCAGGACCAGATTTTACTGCCCACTTCCATCCTGAATTTTGCTTCCAGTGGCGAAACTGATGTCAACGTAATGCACCAGAAACTGAGACCTTGGGCTTCTCAGTTAAGAAAATACATTTTGTCGATTGTAGACAGAAGAAAATCCTCCCTATCTGTTTCTCAGTCTCAAGAACGTTTCATTAGGGGTAAGATAGAATAACACCAATGAATTATATTTGGTTCATTCTTCATGTATCCTATTGTTTCAGCAAAATTGCTTTAAAATTAATGTGCTTTAATATCATATTCATTTATACCCACTTTATTATCTTGCAGAACTGCCTCCTTTACTCTGTGCCATTACTGGTGTTTTGGTGATGCACCGGTCAATTGGAGATGCAGCAATTGATTTGCTGGGTGCTATTGGCATTGTGGACCCCAAACAGGGAGTGCCATTGCTGCTAGCAATTCTATTTTACAGTAACATCTTCACCAGTAAAGACACTAGTTACCAGAATATGCTAGTGAGCTTTTCTTTCTTACCTTGCTTCACGTCTAATTTTAGTTGATACAAGAGTATATCCAGCTCTCCCTTTGATGTCTTTCACAGTAAGACTTTTGATTCTTGCAGCCAAAGCTTCTGGCATTACTTCCATCACTTGCTTCACATTCTGTGATGATTCCCCTTATAATTCAGACCATCTTGCCAATGCTCCAGAAAGATGGAAAACCGTATGTGCTCTTAACTCATGATGTTTGTCTATTCTCTTATTCTTCCTTTTTGAGTGCATTTTATGTTTTTGAAGAATTTCATGGAGCTATCCTAGTGATTTATGTATTCTGGTGATCATAGCTATGCCATGAAGGGATGGGAGATATATGCTATGGACAATTAGAACATTTTCTCTCAGGAACAGGATAGTGGGAAAGGGAAGAAACAATAGCCATGTCCATAGTTGTCCTAGGATATTTAGGACATGCCAGTTTGAATTGTCATTTTAGTGTGGTTCACATTAGCCCACTGCTATGGTATTAATATGTTCTAACGGTTGTATAGGCTTGTTTTTCTTTCTGAAACATGCATTGCTTCTCTTATGGTTGACTGATTTTGCAAATAAAATGACCATGGACACTTGTGATGAGCAACCCAACATCGTAGGATGGCCCGGTAATTAAACTGACTTTATAATTAAAACTTTCACCCAGTGCCTAAATTCGATAACACATACAAAAAGTTCGGTATAATTGCATGCTCCAAATTATCTACACCTATACAAGGCAGTCAATATGAGAAATTATTTTTACCAGATAACTAACCATGTGGTACCTGATGGCTCACCTAACTGATTGTGGGTTCTGTTTTTTTACACAGTTGGCTCTTTTGGCTATTTGAAGAGTCCTAATAGGATCTATTACATTGGGACTTTGCATAGCAAGTGGTTTCTCTTACTGTCTGTCTAATAATTTTCTTTCGGTACTTTTAAATACCAATGGTCTTGAACCACTTTCATTCCTCTAAATTGCACTTGATGCATGCTAAATTGCAAGCTTTGCTATATGCCTGGTATTTGAGTCATTGTATCTGACTCTATGGAAAATCATTTGAATTACTACTGTTTATTTGGCTCAATCATCCAATTCTAATTGCCCTAGACACCATGTGTTGAGCTCATTTAGCAGGTAATCATGTCTCTAGACAGCTTAATAGATTTCATGAGCACTCAAGAGTGAATGGCTCTATGAATAGTGAAATGACAGTCATTGATATGATGAGAACCACTTATAGAATGCTTAAAAGCATATTTCATCTTCCAACTTTCCATTTGGGGATGTTTCATTCTCATGCTTTTATGATGGGCTGCAATTGTCTAAACTCCCTCCCCATGTTTTGTTACTGAGCCAAACTCTCTCACTAGAGATTAATCTGTCAACGTTAATTTTTTTAGTTAATAAGTTGTTCAGTTTGGCTGACTGAATTACCAGGTGCATGAAGTTGACAGAGACCACATGACAAACTTGTGATCCCTCTTTAAAAGTAAAAAAAAGCACAAAGTGTTGATAACCATTCCAGCTCAACAAATGGACAAAAATGTTCTCTAAGCCCATTCAAATGCTCTATCCAAATTATGCAAAGCAGAAAATAGTTTGATTCTATCTACCTCAAATTTCCAACCCCTTCTGTTTACATAAAAGACTTCCATGATAGAATCCTAAACCAACAACAAAAATAAAACAACCCAAATCCTTGAAGAAGCAACTGAAATTGTATGTGAAATTATCAGCAATTCAAGCAAAGAACTTAAGCTATCCACATATTGGCTGCTAATGATGAAGTATCAGAGGAAAAGTAATGGAATATCAAATCCAATACAGTAACAGAACTAAGAGGAACAAATTTCTATGATATTACCGAAAGAGATAAGGGGGAAAAAAAATAAAAAACTATATTCTAAACATGTAACGTGGGTTCTGAAGTTCAAGAACTGAATGAGCCTGAGCTTGATTTATGCTTCACAACTGCAAAATTGAGGGTGTTTGCTGAGTTAAAGGCAAGCAGTGTTGATGAGCTCATTGGTGCTGGCATGGATGATGTCTTTTTTTTAGGCTTTGGTGGTTTGGGCATAGTAGAATCTCGGGAAAGCTGTTGATTTTCCAAGAAAGTTGGAATTTGAACAGATATATGAAAGACAATATAGTCAAGATGCCATTTGTATGTGTGACTCAATAACTGAAACTTGTTGGTTATGGTCAATAGTTAGTCTTCAACTTTCTTAGTTTATAATTGGACTTTGGTGAATGGCATCCACCAAGAAAAAATTTAGGGACCTAATAAATGCAAATGAAGCACAAGATTGAAACTAGTTCATGGATGAAATATGCCATTAAACCTTTGAAGTCTTATCATTTACTGATGACCTCTAAAACTTTTGTAACTTGTTACACAATCTTAGTTGTCTTTTCTCCATATCTAAATTTTTTTAACTACAACCTATGTGTCATATTCAGTGTGTTGTATGCCACCGGCGCTCGTTTGCTTTGTCAGACCTGGGCAATCAATGACCGTGCCTTTGGGAGCTTGCAAGTAAGATTCTTCTGCTTCTGCTCTACTGAATCGCAATAACCATTCACTTTAATTGTTTAGGAAAGCAAAAACAATCTTACAACGAAAATTTGAAATAATCAATGAAGTTGAGATGTACAGAACTGTTTGATAGAAGAAAGTTTGAAAAATTATTTTTTGATGATCCCAGTAAAGATTGTAAGAATATGTGTCTGTGCAAGGCAATTCGATAGAAATTCTGTTCCTTTTGGAGGCTTGTGTGCAAAGAATGATGAGGATAAAGTGGGACTAGCATTTGCTCAAAAAGAGAAGATAATTCTATTTATTTGTGTCAAATTAATATAGCCATTAGGCTTCATTATGTAGGACCTGAGAAAGGATTCTGGAAGAAGGGGATGGAAGAAAGGGGAGAAAGGGATGAAGAAAAAGGGGAGATGAATCTTTGAAGAATGGCAGTGGGCAGAGAGCAATTCTAATTTTAATATCAATTCAACAAGAAACCCTAAACCAAAAGATATGCTTTTGTAAACGAATTAAACCGTGGAACCATAAAAGAAAACAGGAATTGGAATAAAATTTCTAACCAAAAAGGTGATAGTTAATGTTAGTTATTATAATTATAATAACATAAAATAAGTAGATTCACTAAATGAGAAACATTTGAAGTAAAATAAAATCCCTAATTTCCCCAAGATTAGTGATTTGGGAAAAAAACTCGAACTGCATGCCATTCTCCCTTTGTTAGAAAAAACTCAACCTTGTGTTTCAAAGTGTTGTTGTAGTAAGAATCTGCATTTTCTATGCTTTCTCCATAGCTTGAAGTTGCACTCCTGGCCTTAAAACATGCATTTTTTCACACTATTCCTCCTCTTTTTTTTTTTTTTTTTTTTTTTTTTTTTTTTTTTTTTTTTTTTTTTTAAGCTTGTTAAAACAAACTTGAAGTATAGTGATTGCATGTTCTAAAGATTCTTGGATGTTGTTAAGCGTACTTGCAGACTTCAGGAGACATTTTTTGATCTAAAGCTTCATAGAGCTCCTCACAATTTCTTGGATTTTATCTGCTCCTTTTGTCCTGAAGGTATAGAAGGGTGGAATGCTCATGATTGCACACTCGTGAAACTCACAGGCACTAAAACTGAATGGCCATTGCACAACAATTAGAATATTGTTGCCATAAAGAAGATTTTGGTTGAGATGGAACTTCAGCCTTTGTCAGTATTGAAAATGAACATAGGGTAACTCTTCAAACAAGAAATAGAACAAAATAAAATTTATAACTAGTACTAGTCCTGATAACCTAAAATGTCTGAACTCCCTAAAGAAGGGCCAATTACGTATTAAAATCTCCAATTTTCTTTGGTAAATTAACATCCTAAAAAAGTGCAAGTACGTTCTAAAATCTCTAATTTGTTTGGTAAATTAACAGAAGTCATTCATCCATGCTCCTTCACCTTCATGATAGATTCCTGCTAAACAGATTTTCCCTTCCATGAGCTTGTTTTGCTTTCAAATTCTATGCTTTTATACTAACATGCTAGTTGACTTTTAGGCAATATTGCTTCCAAAGGGGCTCACTGAATTCAAGTCAGAGAGGAATATCTTAATAAGTTTGGCTGCTTCCATTCGGGATGTTTGCAGAAAGAACCCTGATAGGGGGGTGGATCTTATCTTGTCTGTTTCGGTATGTGTGAAGCCATAGCTGCTCTATGTTTTAATGTCCCGATTTTACACAATTTAGCAGGGTCTTATTCCTCTGAAATAACAGGCTTGCATTGAGAACCAAGATCTTGTTATCAAAGCTCTTGGATTTCAGAGCCTTGCACATCTATGTGAAGCTGATGTAATCGGTAATCCTCCTCCTGCTTTATAATCCAATCTTTTTCCTTTTCTAATTTATATCTCAAACATTTCTAAGTTTGAAAGTGTTACACCCCTTTGTGCCTGAAAAATTGCATCATATTTCTTGAGAACATTCTGTATATTTTTTATCCAAATTTTTCTTCAAAGTTCAAGTATGTAATGGGGTACTGTTTTTGGTTTCTAGTTATTTGATGGTCAAGATAAATGATGACGTGTAATTGCTAGAATTTAATGTCAAGGTTTTAGAAGCTTTGGCCAGAAGGGAGGTGCCTTATGCTTGCTTAGTGAACCTGGAGCTCCTCTGCAGAAAGTTCAGAAATGACCCCTGAGCATCTTTATCTCCAAGTTATAATACTTAATAAGATGGATTTTCATCCACCCCTCTTTTTGTTTCCCACCTCTTCTATTTTTTACCTGACAGATATTGTCAATTTTCATTTATTATGATTATAAATTAATGCTGTAGATTTTTGTATTAGTATCCTTACCTTGACTGCAGAGGCAGTGATTATTTCAGAACATGTTTAAACATTTCTATAAAGTCATAGTTTGAATGATTTGGTGTTTTTGGAAAAATGCTAATTTCATGCTTGTATGTGGCCTAAAAATTTGAATGCCGAGGTTAACCATTAATATTTCATTTATTGTCAGCAGGATAATGTGTATTTTTTTAACCAATTCTAGCGATCATGTTCATGATTGTGCATGATAAGTTAAAATTGCACTAATTATCATCATGTCATGTTCTTAACCACAGTCAAATAATATTTCTTTTTAGATTTTTATACTGCTTGGGATGTCATTGGTAAGCATGTGGTAGACTACACCACAAACCCGGCTCTTGCACAAAGGTAAGCACGTGCTGGTTTGGATTGCTATTTAAATTTGTGCCTCCATTTGGCAATTCTGATATTATAACCAATATAGATCATACCTAAAGAAAGGTGAGGCTAGGTAACTTTGGAGTTTGGATTGCTAAAGGATTGCCTACATTCAGCTATCTCCTTTAGCTATCCAGGCATCGTATCATTTTGTAAAAAGGGACATTTTACCCTATCAGGAGGCAGTATTTCCCAGTGGTTAAATAAGAACCTTTCTCAACATTTTTCTTCCTGTTTAGAAAATTGCACCCTAAAACATCCCTATTAGTTCTCCTTGTTTTAATTTATATTGCTCCTTTTTTTCTGTCAAACATTTGTACCGTATCCATTTAGCAGTAACTTTTCATCCTTTCTTTCAATTGATATATTAATATATGCCAAATGACTTCTTCCCATTGACAGCATATGCCTCCTTCTGAGATGGGGAGCAATGGATGCTGAAGCATATTCAGAAGCTTCAAGGAATGTCTTACAAATTTTATGGGGTATTGGAACTTCTGTACATGTCAATCAAGCACTTGAGTGGGCAAGGGCAAGGATCTTTGCCTTTGAGGCTCTGAGCCAATATGAGGTAAATTGTGGGAGATGCTGTTTATTGAAAGTTTTATAAAATCATTGGAAAATTTAATTGTTTCAAAACCTTCTATCTTGATAATTTTACTTGGACAAAGTGTACTCTATTTAGTCCCGGTGCACATCTATTTTGCTGCTTACATTGTTTGGTTTCTTGCATCCTTTCATCATATGCTCCAGTTATAACAGATTCTCTGAATGACTTTATGTTTTACTAGGTTACACATATACAAATAGGAATTCCAGATTTTAAGAGAGTGAACACAGAATTGCTTTTATGTGAGACGAATCTTGATGTGCTCACAGCCATGGAAGGATTTCAAGTCAAGATCATAACTCATGAACATGTGTAAAGAACACATCCGCATTTCTCCTTCACTTGCTGAAAACCATAAGATATTGAAGATTGATACTATGGTTATATTTGCTCCAGGAATCGTCGAAGGTTGGTGAAGGAGAAAAAAGTTGCTGGAAGTAAGATTGAGAAGTTGCTGAATGTATTTCCACAGGCTCTATTCACTTCAGGTATTATATGCAATTGGGTTCTGATGTAGATTGTGCTGCTTTCCATGTGAATTTTTGTTTATTTTCTCTAATCCTCAACCCCCTCTGTCCAAAACATTTTATGGCATCATGACAACTTAAGTGATTGTGAGAAGTAATTGTCTGCCCTTGTTACAGGTCCTGATTCAGAATAAGTGGGAAAAGAGTTGAAAGATATTCAGTGGACTTTGGGAATGAAAAAGAAAAGGAAAATTAGATGAGAGGAATAATACAACGTAAACCTCTAGTAGAGAAGCAATATATGAGGTGAATATACAGTAAAATATTGAAAAATGTAGTATTAGATTCATCATAGATGGATGATAGTGTTTGACAAATACAGGAATCTAGCAGACAAGGGTGAGAAAAGGAAAAAGAAAGTAAAATATAGAAAAATGAAGTGTTAGATTCATCGTAGATGGATAATATTGTTTGGCAATTACTGGAATCTAGCAGACAAGGATGGTTGCCCTTTCTTAAAGGTGACTGCTGCAAACTTTCTTGATGCGGTACAATATGAAGGGCTTTTTCCTATTCGTTTTAAACTTTCACTAATGGTGTAATTTTTTCATATCCAAGAAGGTTCTAATTATAAGGTTTGAAATAGGCTTTTTTCTTCTTTCTATTTTCTGGATTATTATGTAGTTTAATTCATTAAAGTTTTATTTTTTATTTGGCTATGACTCTTTAGGACTGACTTAAAGTTCCTCTTCAAGTACATTTTTTGTAAACTTTGAGGGGGCCATTTGGTGAATGAAAAGGAGTCTTGAAAAGTCTTTTGTTTGTTTGAATTTCAAGAGCTCTAGTTTCTTGTACATCTAAGAAGGTTTAACCTATTGAATGCTAGGTTATCTACTCCACCTCCTCATTTTACATTTTGTATTGGAGTCTGTTCATTTTTTATGTGTGATCTGTACAGTAAATCAAATGAGCTATAAATCTGCAGGGATAAAAGGTAGTGCTGGGAAATTACCTGGGGCAGCTCTTTTATGCCTTTCCTTTACCCCTAAAGATGTGAACAGCCAACGCTTGTCAAGAGTAAGAAATCACATGTTGAGTTCTTTTCTTGATAATTTACTATGATATTTAAATCCATGTTACTTTCTCTCCAGGTATCTCTAGATTTCCATGCTGGATATGAGAGTGCACTGGTGGAAATAGCTGCTTCTCTTCAATTATCAAGAAATATTTTCATTGCCCTTCTTTCATTGCAATCTTGGAAGTCCTTCATGCAGCGTTGGATAAGGGCAAATATTGCATCCCTTGATGCTAAAGCACCATCTGTTTCATTAGATAAAACTTCTAAAGCTGCTACTGATATCCTGAAGGTTCACCTTTTCCTCTTCTAGCATTTGTATCATGATATTATATCTGCAGCAATTTTAAACAGATTTGCATTATTGTCACGCAGAGTGTGATGCGACTTGCTGAAGAGTCTATCCCAAGTTCTGCTGAAAATATTGCTCTGGCTATTGGTGCACTCTGTGTGGTAAGAGATTGCTCTATAAATCTCACTCCAAAATTATCAATCTGACTACTTACTGATGTGTTGACCTTGTTCAGTGCTTGGGATCATTGTAGCAATCATAAGATCAATTTTATATGCATACCCATGATATTCTTGAGATGGAATGTAGAGACTGGATTCAGATTTCTGCCCAGGCCTGCATTAATGTGGGAAACAGATAATGAAAAAAAGAAAAAAGAAAATGAAAATGCCATCCTGGACAAATTTCCTGGAAGAAAGTTTTGAGACTGAGTGGAAGTTTGGTGGTCAGTTAATTGGTTACAGGTCCTGGGACAATCCTGATATTTCATCTTAATCTATTGAAGGCCTCTTAACCAGTCATTCTGATTTTTGAGTAATGGTTTGGTTTTTTTAAGAAATAGAAATGCACTACCATTCACATTCATATTTCTTGATACACATGCTTTGTCAGCTAAATGGTTGGTTTTGCTGGCTACTGTCAGGTGTTGGCTCCATCTACCCATACTGTCAAATCAACTGCTTCAAAGTTTCTGCTAAACTGGTTGTTCCAGAATGAGCACGATCATCGCCAATGGTCAGCCGCAATATCTCTTGGATTGGTTTCGAGTTGTCTTCATGTAACTGATCACAAACAGAAACTTGAGAATATCACCGGACTTATAAAGGTATGAAGATCTGTGGTTTGGAACTGTGAGCATTTTATTCCAGTCCATCTTGAAAAAGCTTTCAAAATAAGTGTATTTGTATACGTAGTTTTTTTTTTTGGTGGTACTAACAGAGGGATTAATGAAGTATACTTCAGAAAATTATTATAAATGGGATCAACTTAGATTCTTTTGCAAAGGATTATACAAGTTATATGGCATTTGTTGTAAGACAGTGCATGCTTTCAGGTTTTGCATGGCAGCAAAAGCATTCTTGTCAAAGGAGCTTGTGGTCTTGGCTTGGGCTTTGCATGCCAAGATCTTCTTACCAGGGTTGAAGCTGCTGATAATGTTGATTTGGACAAAGAAAAGTACAAGGCACAGGAGGTTGACTTATTAGGGAAGATTCTCAGGACATTACTTCTGATGACAAGCCAGCTCAGTAATGCTTCAAATGATGTTCTAGAAAGTCTTTTGCCATATTTCAGCATGGGTGGTAATGATATTGAAATCAATTTGACATCTGACCAGTTGCTTGAGAAGTGTGATGACTTGGAGGAAGATCCATGGGGTGTTGCTGGTCTTGTCCTTGGCCTGGGGATCTCTTTCAATGCAATATATAGAGCTGGGGCACATGATGCTATGCTGAAGATAAAGGACTTGATTATATCATGGATCCCACATGTAAACTCTCTAGTAACGAACTCATCTTTTTCCAGTGAAGGAAGGGAGAAAGCTTTATCAGTAGGATCATGTCTTGCACTTCCCTGTGTTGTGGCATTCTGCCGAAGAGTGGAAATGATCAATGATAATGAGCTGGATCAACTATTGAAGGGCTATCATGAGCTCATATCTGAGTTATTATCTGTTAAAAAATCTGGCACTTTCCATCAGAGCTTGATGTTGGCATCATGCGTTGGTGTGGGAAGTCTTCTTGCTTGCATTTTGAATGAAGGTGTGCACCCTCTTGAAGTTGAAAGTGTAAAAGGTTTACTGGAGATGTTTAGAAAATGCTACTGTAGTTCTTGCCCTCCTATCATCTGTTTGGGTGGGATGCTTGGAGTAGTTAATTCAATGGGAGCTGGTGCAGGGATTTTGGTTCATGCCCATCACTTCTCAGCCTCAATAAAGACTGCTTGTGAACAAGAGGTTATTTCTTATATTCTTTGTGTTTTTGGAGGAGTTACCCCAGTAAAAATAGGGGTTTATGCGTTGAACACCATTCTTTGTTTTGTTTGACAGGAATCTTCTCATATTTTGGGCCCTTTACTTTCAAGCCCTATTTGTGAGCCACATTTGACAACATTGGTGCAAGAGATGTTTCTCATTGCGCAAAATTCTGATGATCTTAAAATGCAACAAAATGCAGCTTGGGCAGTTTCATTCCTTCGAAATGGTTTGTGGTCAAAGGAACTTCTAAATGCTGAAAGATATGATAAAAGTGATGTTGATAGCAAAACAATTTCTTACAATTTTCCTGAGGACAATTTAGTTATGAAGCTGACCATATGGTTAATGCATCTAAATAACTCCGGGGTAGGTTCTGCCTTAACGTTCTAGGTTTCATGCTTATTGTAGTAATTTTTTTCCTTTGTGGCTATCTTTATCTAATATGAGATTTGATTTGTTTCATCTTCTCTCGCTAAACATGAATGTATGCACAGCTCTTTTAGTGAGAATGCATGCCTTCGATAAACATGGGGTTTATGCTGCATGTGTGTGTGGACATATCATGTTTAAATCTTAAGGCATGTTTATAAGCATGTCTCTTCTAAATGCTGAAAGATATGATAAAAGTGATGTTGATAGCAAAACAATTTCTTACAATTTTCCTGAGGACAATTTAGTTATGAAGCTGACCATATGGTTAATGCATCTAAAAACTCCGGGGTAGGTTCTGCCTTAACGTTCTAGGTTTCATGCTTATTGTAGTAATTTTTTTCCTTTGTGGCTATCTTTATCTAATATGAGATTTGATTTGTTTCATCTTCTCTCGCTAAACATGAATGTATGCACAGCTCTTTTAGTGAGAATGCATGCCTTCGATAAACATGGGGTTTATGCTGCATGTGTGTGTGGACATATCATGTTTAAATCTTAAGGCATGTTTATAAGCATGTCTCTTGTAGTGTTTCTCTGTTGGTGATGAATGCTAAAACCAATTCTCAGATTATGTGTCTGCTCGTGTGCACATAATTATTTACATATGCAAGTAAATATCTCAATCACATTTTATTAAATTGGAATGCACTTAGTTGACCTTACTATGTGGACGAATGAAGGTAAATGAAGGAGAGGGAAGTTTTCCACAGTGGCCCATGTTTTCTTGTTGGATGCACTAGTGTGCTGTGCTGTTGTGCAGGCTATGATTGAGGATCCCTTAAGGTTTTTTCGTTTTTTTATATTTGGAAGAGAATGCATTGATATTAGTTGGATAGTAGGTATTTATCTTCATGTAGTTATTCTAAAAGGATGTTAGGATTTCCTTGGTGCCCTTATATAAAGAATCCGATATTATGTTTTGAGACCGCTTTGGATGTTACTGAAATTAAAGCCTCCCAGCTCTCTATTTCTTGATTCCCCCCTTCATCTCTCCTCTCCTCTCTATTTCTCATCCTTGTTTAGGCTAGAGTGCAATCTTTAGAAGGCAATGGATGTTTTCTATTATATTTTCAGAAAGAACTATCATGCATGCTTCTGCATCTCCTTGTTTATGCTGAAAGTTTGTAGAATAATTGAAGTTTTGTTTTAAGAAGTAGGAGATGGACTCTAGTTCTTTGTGCATGTGTGGAGACATATTCAACCTTGGAATGGACAGAAAACAATCAACTTCTGTCTGCTTATAATTGTGGGTCCTGCCTGATAATTATCTATTCAAAAACGACTAGTTGATGCATCAGGTGCTGGGAAATCTTTGTTATCACATTGTAGATTTACAACACCAGCATAAGCAAATACATGCAGACTTTTTAATGTTTTTGCCTTCATCCACTACCAACTCGTTAGTCTTATCTTATTGCTTGCATATATTATTTTCTTCAGTTATTTTGTTCTTATTGAGAGATGCTTTTTGTGAATTCTTCTTTCTAATTTTCAGGCAGGGGCTGTTGCACATGTGGGCACTGTTGTAACAGTCTTAAGATGCCTTTCCCGTGCTCCCAGATTGCCAACAGTGGATTGGGGATTGATCATTAGACGCTGCATGAGTTATGAGGCTCAAGTGTCTGAGGTGTTGTCACCAGATTCAGCTCTCAAGAGGGGAGCTCTTCGGGAGGAATGTGTACAATTCTCAATAGCACATGCGAATCAATTTGACCCCCTCCTGACTTTCCTTGACGAGCTATCTGATTTGACTAGGTTCAGGACACTAGAGCTGAATCTGCAGTCGTGTCTGCTTTTTCATCTTGCAGGCCTGATAAAAGTATTCTCAGGTTCCAGGATAGAGAAACTGTTTGATGATATTGCTGAATACTTTTGCTCAGAGTTCTTATGCCAAGGGTATAGCCCTGATCAGAAGAGCTCATTGAGAATCTCATGCTGGGTAGGTCTCTATCAGTGTCTAGAAGAAGCTGCCCTTAGCTCTGTAGAGTACATATCAAACCTTGAAAAGTGCATAGAGGTGTTGTTTCACTTGTTGCCTGCATCAGAATCTGCTAACTTCACAGGAGTGGATCTGCCAAACACTGCAGAGGAATGGCGTGTGGCAGTTCAATGCTTGGCAAAGGCTCAAGGGGATTGGTTATTGGATATCCTGCTGGTAAACATGCTGTCAATTATCTATCTTTGGAGCATTTCTTTTCAGAAAATTCTTGTCCACGATTCTGCTTTGTGGATATTTAGTTCATATGCTATGAACTTGAATCATATCTACTGATAATCATACTTAGTACTGAGGAGTACTCTTTGGAACTCTTTTATGTATATCTATATTCAACAACTTAATTGGACTGTAAATACTGAGTTGACCCCATGTTTGTTCAAAACATTATTTAGTCTTGTAGAGTTTATGTAGGAGCATTTGAATTTCCATTATGTTCTATTCTCAGAATATTATGCTGCAATGTTTGCTTTGCAGGTTCCACTAGGGGATCTTGTGCAAGGAGGTAGCCAGTCAAATGAAGTCCTAAAGAAGATTCAAGCGAAAGTGAAGCTAGTTAGGATGGGTTCCATCCCATTAACCGAGCTTGGAAGATTAAAAGCTTATATGCTGAACTCTAAATCAAAGGGTTAGTTACTTTACTTGGCAAGAGCACTGTTGTTGAATAACTATGTGCCAGTCTAATTTTAAATATTGCTAATGCTGTTTCATGATGCCAAGTTGAATTTGCTTTGCTTCCTGTTTCGGTGGTTCTTTCTTTGGAATTTCTTGCATAGAATTGGTTTAATCCAGTTCTTTTCAACAATACAGATATTTGGAATTTGCTTGTTGAAGTGGTGGCAGCTTTGCAATATGCAGATGGTAATTTCAAAAGACAGTGGCTTGTTGATGCAGTGGAAATTAGTTGTGTCTCGAGCTATCCTTCCACAGTAAGCTTCTTTTTACACAATCAAAATGTATAGGTGACTGGTTCCTATTCCCCAACACAAGTAATGGGCATGGTAGCTATAGTCTACTTGAAGCAAAATATGGAATAGTAACCCAGTAAGTATTTAGGAGGATAGTTTGTTTACCTGCAGTCGGGGCAGGGTAAGGTGGTGGTGGAATAGTTGATCTGTGCAAGTAGCCTGGCTAGTGTTACTTGCATGTAAATGCAGCTCTTAAAAATCTGTCCCTCACTGGATGTGCTACCTGCATGGTGCGTACATGCATGCAGCAGTTGATATGATATGCTACCACTTCCACTCCTACTCTTGTGTACATGTTTGTAAGAAGTTTAGCTCTCCTTAATTTGAACCTTTTCAAAATACATTTCTGCAAAGAAATTAGTTATCACGTGTGTTGTTTTCTGCTATCATGTCATCTAAATCTTAAGGGGTAAAGGAACCTGTATTATTTCTGAAATTAAAGTCTTTTCGTTTTTGTTCTCAATTTTCTGTGATAATGCTTTTGAATAAAAGGTATTTACATTTCTTCTGCAGGCCTTGCTGTTTCTTGGTCTGCTATCTGGTAGCTGTTGCAAATATGGGTCCCTTCTAACTTTGGACCAGTTATCCTTGTTGAGTGATCTACCAGTTACCCTCCCTTCCCTTGTGACCGAACCTAGTTGGGAAGTCGTAGCAGAGTCCTTTGTTTTGAGCCTTTGGGCATCAACAGAACGCATATACTACTGGGTTACTGAAAAAGGACTCCCTGACAATACAAGTAGCGCGCAACCTATTGATGGAAGTGAAAAGGATATTGCCTCCTTTCTATTGCACGTGATGTATCACACCTGTATATGCTTAAAGGAGTATTTGCCTTTGGAGAAGCAGCTTAGGCTTGCCAATATGCTGGTCACTTGAGAGAGGGTCATAGCTTAATTTGCAGTCAATTAGGCTATGTGATATTTTCTTGCGGCATCTCTAGCTATTCAGGTAGCGTCTACCACTTTATAAATCAAGGGTTTGTCAAAGCATTACTTACTATTCCTGCGTGCAGCTCATCTCTAACTGGTTTTCTTTTTCTAACTGGACCTTCAATAGAAAGATGATTATAGAGTAGCATGAAAAGTGGAAAATTAAGCAATCTAACTCATCCTTATACAAGCTAAAAATGAATAGTGTTATGGAAGTTGCCAATAAGAACATCAAGAAAATTGTCAATACGATGGTGGTTACATATAAAGATTGACGTAAGATGCTTTCTACTACCCACTTCATGCATGTTGTATTACTATAAGAATCTTATCAACTAAAGCCACACCATATTCATTGGTTTATGGGATGCAGATAATGACACCTTTTGAACTGGAAATCCTTTCCTTGAAAGTCTTGATGAAAGCAAAATTAAAAGACTTGGAATGGACAAGAATGCAATATGAACAACTCAACGTGATTAGTAAGAGGATACTGTATACAATTTTTTCCATTGATTGTACAAAGAATTAACGGGTAAGATAAACGATACAAAGGTCTGCTTGGATGAATTTAAAGAAAAAGACTGATTTTAATTGTTTATATATATATATATATATATATATATATAATTACCTTTAATGAGAATAAATGTATTTTATGTACAAGATGATAGGAGACGGGATGCCCTGATAGTTTTACTTGTCGGGCTCTGATTCAAGGATATGGTAAAGAGGGTAGGCTATTTCTGCTTTGAATTTAGTTGTCGAGCTTGAGAAATCTGATGTTTCAATCTGGAAAAGAATGTCTGAGCGTGGTTATATACCTCACGTGGAAATCTATGATAAACTTATCGAGTCCCACTGCAAAGATGATTGTGTAGCAGATGCTATACCACTAAAAACTGAGAATGAGATTATTCTTAGGAACATAAACCCTACTCTTCTAACCTATAAAACCCTCATCTGCTGCTGGTGTAGAATTGGCAGAAGTATGAAGGCTGAAATGCTGATGAAGAAATGCTTCATTCTGGTTGGCAACCTGATCCAGAAATATGCATCCTGGTAATCTGGAAAACTTCTTGAATGACATGCATGATCAATATTTTGATGGAAAAATTCAAATGTTCTCTGGCAAGACATCGCAGTTTCACTTGGTATTCAAATAAAACACACTCACAGTAGTTTTGGATAGCGGTGGAAATTGTAGATTGTAAGGTATAATCTGTAATAGAATATGAAACCCTGTAATTGTGTTCAGATCTTGAAAGAAAAGGATCAGTCAGTGCCATCTTGTATTATTTTTATGAAAAGCTTCTTATCTTAGCACGCTGCACCTGTGGAAATGAAATTGAAGGGTAAAATGAACACTGGAGCATATCTTGTTTTGACATTGTTGCCTCTCAAGACGCAAAATTTCTGATTGAAGCAAAATTTAAGGAAGGAGAAATGAAGCTAATCCCAATCCACAAGCCAAGTTAAATTCAAAATGAAGCAAGCAAATCATACAGCACCATCACTACTAGCAGCAAGTGTAATATGTTTTTCATCACAAAAACAAGCTACTCCCACCAAAGGAAAAAAATAAAGAAAAGCTGTTGCGTCAAACAACAGAACATTTAGCTCCAGCCTCTTCAAGTTGCTTCTTAGCCTCTTCAGCTTCCTCTTTCGAAACCCCTTCTTTGAACTTCTTGGGCAATCCTTCAATCAATTCCTTGGCCTCCTTCAATGCCAGGCTGGTCAGAGCCCTAACCGCTTTAATCACCGCAATTCTAACATTACTGGGCACTTCATCGATAACAACATCGAACTCCGTCTTCTCCTCTACCGCTGCTGCTCCTGAGTCAACTGCAGCCCCTGGAGCGACACCCACGGCAGCTGCTGGTGCAAATGCAGCAGCCGAAACCCCGAGCTTGTCCTGAAGGTAGTCGACGAGGGTGCGGGCTTCTTCGAGGGTCAAGGAGGAGATATCTTCACCAATCTTCTCGATTTTCTCAGGGGCAGCGACGGCGGAGATGGGGCGAACGTGGGAGGAGCGGAAAGAGAGGGGTTGTTGGCGGCGAGGGAAGAGGAGGAAATGTTTGATGGGGGTGTGTGTGGTGGAAGACGATGGAGAGTGGAGAGAAAGTGTTGGGGTTGTTGTGGAGAGTGGGTTTGTTGTTGCCATTTCTGATGATGGGAATCCAAGGATTTCTTCTCTTCTCTTCTATGGAGATGAATTGGAGAGAAACAGATAGATAGGTGTTGTGAGGATAAGGTTCTGAGGAGATGAAATGAAAGGTTTATGGAACGATTTTATTTTTCTCTCAAAAAATAAATATATTTCTTAACTATTAAAATGCTATTTTTCTGTAGATTTATATAAATAGGTCTTTTTATTTATTTTTCTTATATAATAGAACTAGACTATAAGGTCCTTGCAGTTTACGGCTGCTTCGGGAGGGAGAGCCTTTTGTTTCAGGGGTATATCTGTCTACACGCCTGAAAACGATGTATAAAGAAAATAACCGGGGGCATTCCGAGAATCGAACTCGGGACCTCTCGCACCCAAAGCGAGAATCATACCACTAGACCAAATGCCCTTCCTGCTGTCTCAATGTCCAATATTAAATTATATACCTATATATTTAAATGACCATTTGGCTAACACCCGAAATAGACAATAAATAATATATATTTGTTGATTAATTTTTTTTACATAAGCAAAGAAATCAATTATAAAACGATACATATATTAAAAATATTTATATCAAAACATCTCATTTATAGTATTGTTCTGCTCACGAAAAACCTTGCCCTACCAATCTAGAGTTTTTAGAGAGATGGAGGAGAATAATATAATGATGAAATTTTTTTAAATATAAAAAAAATGGCTTATCTATTTCTATATTCTTCATTGAGTCAAAATTTACTCTAATGAAATAATTAAGATTCCAATTTATCATTCTATAAACGCTATACCCCATAGTTAGTTTAGTGGTGCTCAAAGCTTGAACTGCGTTGGCCACAATGCATTATTTGTTTTTTCTCCTTGACCAAGTTGATGTCTCGTGCTCTTGATAACATTTTGAAATCACAAGGATGAATCTGATCAAACCAAACAACTCAGTACCAAATATATCACAGCTACAAAATGAAGTAATTTGATTCAATATTCAGCAATATATTGAAGTTAATCACACGAGATCATAGTCTTCCAAATCTCCAGACGTATTAAAGCTACAACATGGTATCATAATATTCATTCTTAAACCCCAACAGCCCTTCACCACCTCCGGCGCCTCCTTCCGTACCAATATGCAAATGCAGCTATTGATGCCGCCGTGATAACACCAGCAGTCGCATGCCATGCAAACAATGGCCTCTCCAGAACAAGGGTAGAACCACTAACATCATCAGAAGGTGGAGGTGTTAGTGGTTTCTTACTAACTGTCACTGCAAAGCCCAAACCCTGCCTTTCCAGATCAGTTGTGTCGTCTATTGCTGGCTTCAGTCTTGTGGTCTTGGCTAGAGCTTCATATTCTTCTTTCGTTCCTCCTTCAAGGAAAGATCCAACAAGGTGACCTTTACTTATCCAGTATGCTCCAATTGTATTCCCCGAGTAATCCCCAAAATGCACCACTTCCCCTGCATTGTCCCCATAAAACTGCCAAGAAAATGTGAAGAATCTGGAATAGAAAAAGGGTAGGTAATCAAACTCATCTGTTTTCTCAGGCTCCATTATCGCAGAAACAGCGTGTTTTGCTGTTTTTCGGGCTGAGTCAACATGCTCAAGCCTACGTGTTTCACCAAATAGTTTCACTGGAAATGCAGCAACATCTCCAATTGCATAGACCGAGGTGTTGCTAGTTTGCATTTGTCCATTTACTTTGATCCCACCTTTCTCCAAAGTCAGTTGGCCTTCAAACAGGCTCGTGTTTGGACGGATCCCAATGCCCACTACAACCATGTCAGCAGGAAGCTGACTTCCATCTCGAAGATTAACAGCAGTAATCTGAAAAGATGCATTGGATTGATTAGGCCAAATTTGGTGATCGATTTTTACGGAAGCTAAAGCTCCTGATGCTTATGAACTCATGAAGCTTCCTGACATTTTTCACGCTGGAAAAATTATAACAATCATCTGATGAACCCAATCAGCATAACAAAAACTGTAATAGTATCCAATACTGTGTCTGAAATATTCCACAACATAAAACAGATTGAAATAAGTTTTAGCAAGATTGTTAAGCGGCAGGGGATTTACCTTTCCAATGGGGTCAATCTCGAAAGATGACAGGACAGTTCCTTTTACGAATTGAACTCCTTTTGAACTATAATAACCCTCATAATAACTTGCAATCTTGGGTGTAAACAAGCGAGCCACTACAAAAGGCAAAGACATTGACAGATTTTAATAGTAACTTGTATTCAAGAAGAAATCAAGACAATATTTTAGGAAAGAATTGTCCTGAATTTTTGTGGTCAAAAAACTTGGCAGGAAAATCTTCAAAAACAGCTGTTCATGCATGAATAAATGCAAGCAAGTTTGATAGCTATGAGATGATCCACAGCCTTTAACTCCAAAGGTTTTCTTCCTCAAAAGATAAGTTTTAAGATCTCAAAAGAGGAAGCATAAAGCAGCATTGGGAGCACTTACTACAATGTACTTCTGGGAAAACCATAGTGACATTAATTCGATTTGTCACCAAAGAGGCAGCACACTCCATTCCTATATAGCCACCACCAATAACAACAGCATTCCCAGAAGCACAAGATTGCATCACATCAACAACCCTGTTTGCATCAGCTAAATCTCGCAAATAACATACATTTTCTGCATCTGATCCACTCACTCCAAATTCTTCAAGCTTCAAAGCCTACATTGAATGATGAATACAGAATAGAGTTACTTTAATTTCATTTTATCACTTGAACTATGCAATTCACTTTCTACACATTTTATTATTTCAATAAATTTTTATAAAGGAGAACAATTGTTTTTTTTTTTAGTAGTAGTAGTAGTAGTAGTAGTAACAAGTCTTTGGCAAAAAAATGCAAATTATTACGGTGATAAGATCTAATAGAACATTTTGTATCTCCTATATTATATATGTTTAACAATGAAAGTGGTCCCATTCAAAATGCTACCAAACAAAAGGACATGGATTGTAATTCCACTGATTTTCCCAAAGCAATATCAGATCCCTACTAGGTGTTTTTATAATGCATTTACCCAACATTAAAAACATCAACTAACCAGAGTAAAAAATAGCATCAACAAAATGGAAGATCAGTTTCAATACCCGAGCACCTGTTGCAATGATGAGAATCTTATAGCTTATAGTCTCGCCAACTGCAGTTAGTAGTGTCTTGCGTCTCACATCAACAGACTTAACTCGAGTCCCCAGAATCAATTCAATTCCTAGAAAAAATAATTCATATACCCATCAATTAGAGATAAGACATAAAATAAGAACTTCAACAGCCAACAATTTAAAAGACTTGATATTAAACTTGTAACAGAAACTTTCACTGGTATTTGTGTCTGAACAAGTTCTACCAGGAGTTTCCCCCAAAAAATGAAGAGACATTTACTTCTGATCTTGGTTACGTTGGCTGTAGGTAAAATATGAAGAGCTGTACACATCACGAAGTGCTTGATTAAGACTATCTATGTAATTAGGAAGTCTATATTTCCACAAGAAAAAAGTAAGTCTCATTTTTTACCAGTGTAAGAATCTTTATAGCAACAGGTTAGCTAATTAAAGATGCTAGACTTGATAGTCCATGAACTTTCTCATGTCAAAGATATTAACAAGCAGATATAGTCAAAACATGAAGCATAATGATCATAGTTACTGTATTTAGTAATTGGTAATAAAAGCCTAATTGTACAAGTCTACAACCCAATTATATCTAACATTCAAATATAATACAACTGCCGCTGACACAATTCATGTCATATATATAGTTGAGCATGTGAGATCACAAATGTCGAGCAGGAACAAAATTGGAGAACTTCAATTAATTCTCTACTTGTGCTCGCTTGACATTTGATATAAGGAAGTTATAATTACAGTTAAACTAGATAAGAACATATAAAGGAGCCAAAAATAGATTACCGTGTTCTTTATACCATTTTGGAGTCAACTTTTCCTCATTAGCTCCAACACAAGTGTGAAACGATGGAAGGCGTGCTGGAGCTGCATGTTAGCAAAATTTTCAATACAAGGGTGAATACGAGAATAATAAATGAACAGGAGGAACATGAAACATGAAACAACAAATGATTAGCATTTTTCCACGCAAGTTTAGTTGTGAATTTTAGGACAGCACATCAGGAAAAAGAAACCAGAGCCACCTCCTTGCATCCAGACTCAGAGTTGACTATCCCAAAGCTTTGCCTGACACATTAATGTGACTTAGGCAAAGCTATTGACTAATAACAGGCAGCACAATTCAGTAAATTATTTATATGCTACACTACATAAAGAATTCTACCAGAATGGTTTGTTATATTAGATAACCAGACCCTGAACTTGAAGGATGAGAACTTTTACCTTCAGGAAGTAAATAACCTTTACTCAATGCAGGTCTCTCATAAGGTGGAACCTGAAAGAAATCCAGTAGACATTCATGAATCACTATCTAACTAAACAAGTCAAGCAGTAAATATGAGGCAAAAACAATACTATGACCTGCGGAAAAACTTTCACTCCAGTCTTATTACTGTTCCATTGCATAATTATCACTAGTGCAAAGGTTTTCCCAACTCACACCTAACATCAAGTATATTCAAATGCACAAGCTAAGCTTTTGTGTTATCACCCCTTGAATTACACCAACAACATTACATATCAACGACTAAAATATTTATCAATACATTCTGCACCTTCAATACTACGATGCCAAATTATAAAGTCGGCACAACTTCAGACTGAAAATGTCTAGTGCACAAACTTAAAAAACCCACATACGAAGTTGTTATTAGCTGTGAATTTGAACTTTTTGGTCTTTTCTGTTTCTTGGGATGATATGATGGTTCAATCATTTGTATTATTGGTTCCAATGGTGGCAGCTGCAGAATCCGCTATTGGGTTAGCCATTTTCACTATTGCTTTCCAACCTTAAAACCCCACATACCAAAATAAGACAGATAGAAAGAGAAGGTACTTGTTCACAGAAACGTCCCTAATGACTTATATTCCATTAAAAGAATGAGAAAAAGCATGTTGAAAGTAATATGAAATTGAAAATAACTATTGCAGTCGACCATTACTTAAAGTCAGAAGGCAAGGCAAGTGTTTGTAATCAATCAACCAGTACAAGAAAAAAAATAGCCAGAGCAATATACATATGGTACAATGGCGGTGCTAACTGTTCAAATTTCAGAATCCTCCTTGAAGTTAAGCAGCAGACTATTCATTCTTGAAGTTTCATAAACGTAACTCATATTTCATAATCTAACCAAGAAAGATAAAAAGAGAGATGAAGACGCAGAATTATGGAGACAAAGCAACTAACAAACTGAAAATTGAACCCATTAAAGAAAAGAATGAATAGAACAGAGAGCGGAAAAAAAAATCAGACACCCATTAAAGAATTAAACTTAGAAAGGCTAAAAAAGATGGAGGATTTTTGTTTTTTTGCTCACAGTTTCTTCAGAGATGATGCAAAGTTCTCCAGGTGAGACCCCTTTCTTTGTGAATTCAAGAGCTGCATACCCAGCTGCAACTCCTCCTCCAAGAATAACATACACAAATGCTCTTCCCATTTCCTTTGACTCTCCTTCTCCGACCAATTCTCTATCCGGTCTCTCTCCTCTCAAGAGTCAAGAAGACTTGGGAGATTTATTTCAATTCTCCATTTTGTGTTATGGGTGGCGTTTTGACATCTAAGGAAAAACTATCACAGATGTTTGGAGCAGTACGACTACTGTGTTTTAAAATATTTTTTATTTCAAAATATTTTATAGTAATATTTTTTTAAAATTTAGCATCTATAAAAACATAAATGAAGTTTTTTTAATTATTATTTATAAAGAAAAATTTAGTCAAGTTATAATATTTTATTTTATAGGGCGGGCTTCCAATAATATTTTTTTAATATGTGTATTTGGGTCAGCTTGCGGTATCTCGACTAATTTTATGGACCCTGAAATTAACGATTATGTAAACTTTTAATAGTTATTATATTAGCAACCACAAGACTCGAACCTGAGACTATAAGGGAAACAAATCTCTTACTCTCATACCATTAGGTTACCTACTAGATGGTTAGGGTTTCCGATAATTATTAGCAGTGGTGGAGGCAGGGGTCGATAAGGTCCTGACCTTCGCTAGAATTGTTTTCGTTTTTCCTTAACCCTTTAACGATTTATAGTTTTAGCTCTAAAACTAGGAAAAGAATAAATCTTGCCCCTCGAGAAATTTACTTTTTCAATTTAATCCCTCCTAATTTGCGAGATAAATACCCCCACTCCGCAATGTGGCGCAGCTAAGAAGACCGGTAAAAGTATTTAACGCAAACACTAAGAGAGTATTTAAGAGTAGGTTGTGGTTATTTTTCAAAGTGATTTCTAATTAGAAATGCATTAAAATAGTAACACAAGAAAAAGTAAATGAATCAAAGGAACACCCGAAAACCGCATTTGCTTATATATATATATATATATATATATATATCAAAATAATCTAAAAACACTAAATTTTTTTTTTTTTTTTTGTTATAATTATTGTTGAACCATATGTGGAGCATGTTTGAACTTGATGCTATCAAGCTCTACGTTGGATAAACCTATTTTTGACTGAAGAAGATATGGTGGGACCAAAGTGTAGATATTGGGAAGTGTGAGGAAAGATGAGAGATTGTGGATGGTAGGTTGTGTTTTTTTTTGTGTGTGTGGCGAGGACGAGTGAATAGGTTTGATATCATGGCTATGGCCAGGACAAATTGTTGTTGACCCATGAATCATCTCCTGCAACAGAATTGTGGATGAGGCTTCGAATCACTTACACCACTTATCTTCTCTCTTTGGTTGTTTCTACAATTTACTCACCTTCTGTTGGTTTCTATGTTTCTCTTCATAAGTATGATATTTTTTTATTTACAAATATTTTTTTTATTTAAAAATATATTATAATAATATTTTTTATTTTTTAAAAATTATTTTTGATATCAGTACATAAAAATGATTTAAAAACACAAAAAAAATTAATTTAAAGTAAAAAATTAAAAAATCAATTTTTTTTTAAATGCTTTTGAAATATAATGAAAAATAAGCTCTATAACCCTTTTTGTTTTCCTCGATCATATCTCGTTTATTAATTTAACTATTAACTTATTAATCCAAAATGATAACCATGTCTCTTGTATTTATTCAATTATAGATTCAATAATCCAAAAAAACACCCATATCTCATACATTAATTCTATTATAGGCTCATTAATAATAATCATGTCTTGTATATTTACCAATTATGGATTCATTAATCTAAAACAATAACCATGTTTTGTATATTTAATCTGATATGACTTCAATAATCTGAAACAATACATGTATCTCATACATGCTTTTATTCAATTAAGGACTCATAAATCACATACAATAGCCATAATTTATGCATTAATTCACTTTCATATCCATTGATTCCATTCCTTAACCATAGTTTGAGGCTTAAGTAAACCATTCTCATTTATTTAAATAGTCATCATCATTATGTATTCATTGATCTATTTTAATAACCATAGCTCAGGGTTTAAGTTGATCATGCTTATTTTTTCATTTTGATAGTTGTATTTCATGTCCTATATTTTCCAGTTATTTCATGTTTTTAAATGAGAGTTAAGTTCCCCATTCTCTTTTATTATACTATTTCTATACCATTATCAAATACCTTTTTTTCATTAGTGCAATAACCTTGTTTTCTTTCTTTATTTCAAGTCATTCATTATTTACATCATCAACTTCTTTACTAACAAAAGTATCTGAAATTTACATTTTATCCCTCGCCATTATGCTTGCCTTAAGATTTTCATATTTATGTCCCTTTACTTTGATTGACTTTAAGTTTATTCAATTAGTCTTTATCATTGCAATCGACTAAGGATTTTTATAATTAGTCGCTGTATTGTGGTTGACTTTAAATTTACCCAAATAGTCCCTTTCATTGTGGTAAATTTAGGATTTTGAAACTAGTCCCCACCATTTAACTATGTCAATCATTTATTTATCCTCACTATGAAAGTGTATTTCTTTTTATATTATTTTCACATCTCGTAGGCGTGTGTTCACTTGATATCATTTTCCTACCTTGAAAGGTTAATTTATATGGTATCATTTTCTCACCCTAAAGACATAATTCATTTCACATCACTAGCAAATTTCTATAATATTTCTCATTTATAATTATAAAACAGTTTTATAAAATGTTCATTTCTTATCATGTACATATTTCCATAACAAACTTCATTTATAATCATAAACATTTTTTAATTTCTCATCATGTACACATTCCGATGATGTATTTAATTTACACTTCTTTAATAAATAAATAAAGAATAAAATGATTAGTGTGTACCTGGAACTCTTAAGGAGTACCTTGCTCATACTACAGGATCCATTTTCAATGTCATCTATAAATTATCAATAGAGCATCCCAAATTAAACCCAATTATTTTTGGTTCATTTATCACATTACTCATTCACATCATCATATATTTTTATATATAATTTCATATATATGCTATTTTTTGTTTATTACATCTATTTATTCACATAACATCCATTTTGATAATAACCTTTAATTTCTAAATATTTTTTTCATCCTTTTAATGTTTAAGAACTTCATCAACCATTTTCCAGATTCCATTTCAATTCTACTAATTTTGTCAATCATTTTACATAATTAAATTCAATATCTAAATATTTCATCAATTATTTTCCAGTGTCTAATATTACATAATAAATGCTCAATGTCTAATATGTAATCAATGTTCAATGTCTAAAATTTCATCAATAATGTCTATTTTTCTTATAAAAACATATGGTGAACAATAATTCAACCCATTAATTTCATAGAAATCCCACATACCTATCCTTCCTAAACGTATCAATAAGAATTTATACATCATACCTCAACTTAAATGGTCATTGTATAAGCCTAAAAACACAATCAACCCCAAACTCTATTTCACTCATACGAGTAGTCACCCATGGTTTGAAAATTCCTTGGCTGACCTCAAACTCATCAAATTATCGATTAATTATACCATTTATAGCAAAACAATCCAAGAATAAATTTTTTGTAATCAATTCTCAATTTTAGATAACCCAATTTATCACGACTACTCATTTACATCACTTTTCATTTTTGTAATAAAAATTATAGGTATACCATTTTGTTTACCAATTCATTCATACTAGCATTCATTATGTTACCTTTTCTTACTTGTTCTATTTATTCATACTTTCTACACACTTGGTATGAAATCAACTTGAACCATCTTTTATATAAATATTTTACCTACACAGCCTTTCATAAAAATCACAACAATACTTCAACACATTCCAATTCAATTTAAACCCATTCACATATTTTATCAAATACATTATGAATCTAATAATACCTAAGACTTTAATTAATTTAACAATCACATCATCAAATTGTAAACAAACATCTTTCAACAACTTTCCCCAACTTATGGGTATTCAATCTGCCTATAAAATCAATGAAAAAAATGATGAAATTAAAGTGATACAAAGCCCTAAAAAAATCTTATCAATAAATTTAATGTTAATTGTAAACAAATCCAAGAATAAACCTCCTTCTTCTCTTCCCTTTGAGACTTCACTTACTAAAGTTTTCTTCACCAAATCACTCTAAATTCTCATTTTGTCTCTAATCACACAAGTTTGTGTTGTTTTTTTTTTTTTGGATTTCAACACTCTCTCCCCACAACATGTCCTTAATTTGGAAAAAAAATGAACAATTTCAAGTCAATCTCTCTTGATAACCTTAAAATAAAGACAAATTCTTTATTTTTAAATTACCATTTTGCCCTTTCTTATATGTCACATATGATTATTTTTTTCGGGTCCTCACTCATAATTTTTTCATTTAAATATATTCTTTTAAATCAATATTTTTATTAATTGACTTAGGGTTTACAAAATCAACTATGGTGTTTATATCATTAATCGTATAATTTCCTTATGTATAGTGGTTATTTTCAATCAAGATTTGCACCATTAAACTTAGTGTTTATTGGTTTATTATTAGATTTTATTGGGACTTTCATTTATTGACTGGGGTGTTTTTGTTAGGAAACATAGGGTTCACATTAGTTTAACCTGAGTTAGCATGTTAAATCCATGAACTGAGTCATGGATTCCACTAGATTCAATTATTTTTTATTTTATTTTGCTACATGACTAAAAAATTCAAAATCAAAAGATAAATCGAAGAAAAAATAAAATATTTTGCATTGAAAGATGAAATTGAAAAGAAAAAAAATAAGAGTACAAAAAGAAGAAGCAAAGAGCCAAAAAAAATTCAAATAAGCTCATTGGTACGGGCTTGTACGACCTAGGTGCATGGCCATCAACTAGGTGTTTGGACCAAATAACTAATTTCAAACCATTTTTTTTCTCGAAAAAACATGTAAAAATAACATGCACAACTCAAAAAACCTATTTATAGATTTAAAGTTGCCAAAAATTAGTAAACAAAATGAAATTTCAATTTGACACCCCCAAATATTTCCAAGGCTTGATCTATTTTCTTGACCAATTCGAATGCCAATAACCATTAACATCCAACTCTCCTAGTGAAATGGAGCAAACTTGATCATTTTTTGGCTAATATTGCGAGAACCAATCATTCTCTCTCTACAACTGTTTTTTAACATGTCTAACTCTCACATTCAAAGATCTAAAAATAAATAAAATAAATTTATAGATCAAAATAAACATTGGCAAAATTTTGGATTAGACTTCATGTTCTCCATATTTTATTGTTCAATCCCTTTTGTTTTGATTTAGTACTTCTACCATACTTGCAATATTAATTCATCTAATTATGTTGTTGAATATATAATTAAAAAGAATTTATTTTAAAAATGAGAATAGTTAAAAAAAAGAAAAAAAAAGACAAGTGAAGTTTCTTTTAGAGTTGTAGGTAGGTAATTTGTAATTAATGTTAAAGAAATAAGAGATCAAGCATTAATACTTGTAGTACTACAAGTAATTAAAAAAAAGGCTTTCAGATTCACTTAAAATACAAATAAACTTAATAGCCTTAAGTTTACAAGGAATTGATTATGTTATTCTTTGATAACTATCAGTAGATCATTATTAGTTGAGCTAGAAGTTTATTGGTGTGTAAGATTTCCCTTTGTTTGGTAATTATTTGAGAGAAAAAAAAGTCCTTTTCATCTTGAAAGAATTTCTTTTTTCTTTTTTACTCAATCAATTCAACATATTGATATATTTTTATTATTATTTAATTAAATAAAAAATATTATAATAAATAAAATTTAAAAAACATAACTGGGTAAATACCTTGATCTATACATGTTTTTTTTTTATTTAAGTTTTGTTTATAAATATCATTAATAACTTTTATTTATTTATTTATTAACCTATATAGTTCAACGTTTATTTAATTACACAAATTTATTAATTTACATTTATGTTTTTTTAGCTATATAAATACTTTGAAAAACCTTCCTATATAGTTTTTATTTTAAATAAAAATATCTAGCCCACTAAAGTAAATATATATACACATATAGATAATCAAAACCCATTATGCCTTTGCGAAATTGCCATGCTTTTGATTTTTTTTCCTTTTCCTATTCATATTCCAGTTTTGAAACTCTTCTGCACAAAATTGCCCTTTCTATACTGTTTTGTTTTCAACTAGTTTCTTATCATGATTGCCTTAGATTTTGATGTTATCCAAGAAAACTGCAATGATCGGTGTGGATGAAAAAGCAACAGCTTATGATTTATTTATTTATTTATTTTTATTAACGTGAATATAAGAAACAGTTTAAGTATATATTGATTAATTTTATTAGATGTCAGAAATAATATGTGATATGATGGAGGTAAGCCCATGTTAACCCTCTGCCTTCGATAAAAAAAACAATATTATGCTACCTCGTACGCATATATTTGATGCATCTCTTCTTTACACTGACCTGGGTTGTCTGGTTTGATGAAATGAAGAAAGATATTTTTTTTCCCTAACTTGACCGATTTCGTGGCCATGCATATAATTTCTTGATCTCAATCTATCAGTGTCTAGGTTTCTGGTCAGATTCCAGCACGTATCTTAGAGCTTTCCTGGTTTGTTACCCTTGACATGGAAGTAGATTCTTTAAAGCTCCAGAAGCCTTGTCTGCAACATTTAGTTGAGGCATTAACCAGCTTGGAGGTACTCCAGTGGAGATTACATATAATCCAAGGTGCCTCACATCATGGGAAACTTATCCTTTCATTCATCTTTATTTACCTGGGATTGTTGATTACAGGGAGACCTGGCATTTGCTTTCTTAGTATTCTGTATAATCCATATCTAAATGGATATTTGCTGGGATTTTAGTATGGTAGCCAAATTGAATATTTGTTGCTTCTGGAATAATTATCTCCAGTCAGCTACTGGTCTGGTCTCCCTGGGGAACCTCGAATCTTTGAAAGAACTTCAAGTGGTGGAATGTCGTTTTTTAGGGGTGGTAACATCTACAGCTAATCATTTTATGCAGCCTCTCCAAGGAACAACCTTCACAATATTGAATGAAAGGGATTGAAACGCTCTGAATTGATTCAAATAATGCTTATAACAAGGCTGCAAATTACTCGGCATCTTTGTTCCAATCTTTTGGAAGTGTGTTTGCTCTGGTGCAGGTTAGTGCCATGTTTGAGAGGGGGGAGGGCTGAAAGTTCCAGCTACTTAAGCTTGCGATAAAGTTGTCAGACTTGTTTGGTTGTGGATAAATGACCATATTAAAAGAGACATATTTATCTCATCAAAAGGAGTAGGACTAACTTGTCTATTTTTCTGTTATTTATAAAATGAGTTGCCTTCACTTAAAATATAACATTGTGCTCTCATCATTCTTGTGGAATGCTCGGTTTTGTTTGATCTAGACTCCGAAAAACAAAGCCACCAACAAGCTCTTGTTTTAGGGTTTGAATCGGACCTATTTGTATCATCAGCTTTGATTGATATGTATTCAAAATGTGGGAAGTTAAGTGATGCAAGAATACTGTTTGATGAAATTCCTTACAGAAATATTGTTGCTTGGACTTCTTTAATCACCGGGAATGTTCAAAATGATGATGCTCATGAAGCGTTAATGGTTTTCAAGGAGTTTTTATTGAAAAGAGTAAAGAAAGTGGTGAGGAGGCTGAAACTTCTGGTTGATTCTGTTGCTATGGTTTCTGTTTTGTCGGCTTGCTCTCGTGTTTCTAATAAGGCAGTCAGTGTGGGAGTTCATGGGGTTGTTATGAAGGTCGGGTTGGATGAAGTTATGGGAGTTGAGAGTCCTTTGTTGGATGCGTATATAAAGTGTGGTGAAATGAATTTTACTGGAAAGGTGTTCGATGAAATGGCTGAGAAGAATGTTGTTTCATGGAATTCTATGAGTGCTGTGTATGCCCAAAATGGGTTATCGATGGATGCTTTTGAAGTTTTTCATGGGATGTTTAAGGATGGTGGTGGCAAAGACAATGAGGTGACTTTTTCCACTTTGTTGCTAGCAACCAGAAACACCCTCTTCCTCTAACCATCCTGGTTCGTCTTTCTAGGTCTCACCAAGATTACCAGTTAGTATTGCTGAATCTAAATGAATATCATGTAGATGACTTTAATTCATTGACTTGCAGGTGCAGCTGAAGAAGTTGATGCAGATGGGGAATCAAGCAGCACCATTGCAAATTGCGTTGATCGTGGTAATTAACACTCATTCCATTGAATTATTAGAAGTATTGCTCTCTCTTTGTCTCTCCATTATGAATGAATAAATCAAGGATGAGATTCTTCTTCAGAAAAAAATAATATCATTAATCATATGTTATAATTGCAGTTAGGTCTGGTCTTTTAGACAACGAAATTTGAGGCAAAGAAAATAAAAAAGGGTGGGAGGAAGAACATTTTCAAGCAGAAATTTGACGTTAGAGCAGGATAAAAGCTGCTAAAGGCATCACACAGCTTTTTGTCAGCTGAAACTGGTGCTGTTGGAGGACTTCTTTTTATTTCTACGGAAAGATTGCTTTCAGCAGTCAGAGATCAATTACCTTCATTTTTCCTAATTGGCAGCACAATGATGCAGTTGAACAGGTGGATATCCTCTTTATTATATTTTTCATGTCTCAAGTATGTGAAGTCTTATTCAAATGACTTTGTTATACCAATTAATATATTAGTATTCTATTTTTGAGGAAGCTTTGTTATGGATATGGTGCTATAATGAAGTTTGATATATTTTCCTGTTGAAAAATTTGAATTCATTTTTATTTTTGAAAAGTAGAGCTGATTATTGATAGCAATGGGCCAATTTGCTTTACACATGACAATACACGCTAAATTGGTTTGTCTGATCATTGATTCTCAAGTTGTTTATTGTTTGCATAATTGATTGGTGGAAATGCTTCAAATCTTAAAATTCAATATTCTGGTTTTAATGATCGAAACTGTAAATAATGTTCCTTCCAATACGGCTATGCTGCTTACTGTAGTTGTCACTCCATGCCACAGCTTATTGTTGACAGATGTTGAATTCTCTGGTCTGGTTTGCCGGCAGCTTTTCAATTTCAGCAAAGTGCATGTAGTGGAAAAAATGGTTGGTGGGGTTGCCACGTTGAAAATAGAACAGTAAGGGATTGCTATGGTTGATTGGAACCGCTGCTCTTTGCATGAAAGCAGATGGGAAAGTGTATCTGGTGATTTCATGGCATAGCTAGTTTTTCTAACTTCAGAACCAAGAGGCAGAAGAGGTGACCAAATTCAATCATTGACATCCTTAGAGAACCCAGATGATATGTGTTTACTGAGAAATTTCTGGATAATGTATGAAAACATGAAAGAAAATGGCTCACCTGATCGAATCTGGATAGCCTAAACCACAACCAATCCTGCAGTACATTGCTGCAAGTGTTACTGTCCAAGAGCCTTAGCTCCGAAACTGATATTAAAGGTGTATATTGGATAATAAAAACTTACTTGTAAGATTCTGTTTTTTTTTATTCTTGGATCAATAATTTCAGGGGCATTTTAATTACTAGGACCAAAGTGATTTTTCACAGTACAAATGTCTTTGTAGATCTTAACAAGTTTAATACAGAGAATTGAGATGAAAAAAAAGAAAGAAAAAACTATCTTCTTCAATTATGAAAAACTGTATTCTTTCATAGGAAGGTATATCTATATTTATATAAGTAGAGGAGCAGTTACCTAGCAGTTACTTTTTAGTAACTTCTCTAGATAAATAGATCAGATTTATTCTTCATGAGCAAGCCAGGCCAGGCCAAACCCAATAACCAATAAAAGATAACACATCTTCATGAGCAATCCACAAAAGTTATATTGTTGCTGCAAATACTTGCATATGATAAGAAAAGCTTGTTATAACTGATTTTTGACTTTATATTAAAATAAAATCAGTAAATTCAAAATTAAAGAGAAAAGTGACATCAAGCATAAAAAATAAAAAGCAAACTCTCTTTAGGTTGAATTTCTCAAATGTTGACAATATGATTCATTCTCCTTCTTTCTCCTCCTGATCCAATCTCTACTATATTGTCAAATTGTGGAAAACCTTTTTATGAACTCTAGTCTATTTCTCTTCCTTGGCCTCCCCTTTTTATGATCCAAAAATTTCTTTTTGTTTGTTTTTTTTTTTTTAAAAAAAAGTAAATTTTGACATAATTCAAACAAGAAATATTTAAGATAAGCTAGCATAAAATTAAAAGTAAGAGTAGGTAAAAATCAAACACATTAATCCTCTCCTTATCATTCAAATACCTCATATAATTCATGTTAAAATTGATATCCATATGTTTGTTACGTTCGATTTGTAAAATTTATAATTAGAATCAAATCATAACAACCTTAAACTTGATATATATCTGTTTGTTACCTTTGATTTGTAAAATTTATAGTTAGAATCAAATCATAACAACCCCTATAAGATAATTTAATGATCTCCAGTTTAAAAATTACTTACACAACTGTCACGTGAATTTTTTTATAAACAATGTAATCTCTCCATATGAAATCCTTATATGAGTTAGTTTAATGTAAATATCATATAATAAGTACACACACATACACACACACACATATCAATCTCAACGACTCTAATTAATATCCAATCTTAATAAAACATTGACTAGGAATATTTTAGAGCAATGTATTCATGCAATGAGAATCTCATAATTATAAAAACATTATAATTTTTTTATAAAATATTTTTGTCCCAAGAACTTTACCTTTACACTAGACTCGTTAATTAAATATAAATGAATACTAAAGATAAATAATTATTTTTATTAATAATATATATCTTTTGCATGAACAAAGTTGATGTTATGTGTAACCCACCAATTGACTGCAAGACATATATTCTAAAAATCTTGCATTTGTACTAAAGTCAATCATTCATGTATCTAATATCATATTGCTCTATATGGTGATCATGATTTAGCTGAGATGGTATTTTAATTTTGTGAGATTATTTTTAATGGGTATTGACAATACTATTTCTTTTTTTGATAATCTCTCTAATTAAATGAGACTTGGATCCTTCACTTATATAAAGCTTTATTTTTATCTTACTATAGGGCCACTAGATAAACAATATCATAAACCACACTTAACTCAATGTTGAGATTTTTAATCTAAATAACCTCTTTTACCACTTTAGATATAGGGAGACATTCAACTTTTATTATAGAATATGCAATGATATCTTGTTTAAAACCATTTTTACTTATAACAAAATGTTTTAAAGTACAAACATATTTTCACTAAGATTTTCTATCATCAATGTTGTATTGAAACAAACATTTAAGTAACCACAAACTATTGGTCCATCTCCTCCATTGATCAAAAACACATTCTTAGCTCTTTTTAAGTACTTCAAAATGCATGTAACTATCTTTTAGTTACCCTTACCTGGAATAAACTAGTATCTACTTATTATGCTCATAATATAAGACACATCTAATCTTGAATAAAATCACATACATGATCAATCTTGTAGTTGAAGCATAAGGTATCTTTTCCACCAATCTCTCTCAATTTTTATCTTAGAAAACATATCATTTGAGAGATATACTTCTTGTGATATAGATAAGTATTATCTTTTAGATTATTCTATGTTAAACCGTTATTGCATTTTATCTATGTTTAGGAATTATGACAATTTAAGCAACCTTTTAAATATATCTTTATAAATCTTTATTCTTGTTATATCAGTTGTGTATCCTAAATCTTTCATGAAAAAAATTATTAGAAAAAAAAGTCCTTACTTATTATAATACATGAATGTCATTTGCTATCAATAAATTCTCATTTATATATAATATCAACTCATACTAACATTTTTATAAGCACATTGCTTATTCTTGTTTTTTTTTTAATATAAAATCATATTGTATAATTTTCTCTTTTCTATATCTAAGACATATTGGTGATGACTTACAAGGTCATCATCCTACTCCTCATCATTATGATTGAATGATTTTTATTATGGCTAGTGTTTGTTAGTCATTGTTAATTGGTCTAATAATTGCCTAACAAGCCTTTGGGGTATTACTTGTTTAACATTGCCTCTAAAGTTTATAACCTTTGAAAGAATCATGTGGTATGTATGATATTCATAAGCCTCATTATAAGACATATTTTAGGCTTATCTAAACATGCTTTTAGCTTGTCCAAGGTCTATACACTTTTTTTCTAAGTACCACTATCCATGTCCAAGGCAATTCTTTGTTGTGGTCTATCAACCTTTAGATTTTATGGCTTTTCTTTTATAAATAGCCCATTAAGCTTGAAGAAAACCACTATTATAATGATTTTAGAGGGTGGATTCTCATCTGCTCTTTTTTTTTTTTATCTAGGAAATAGGTGCATCTAGATTTGGTTTCTCAAGACTAAGTAACTGTTGGTGTCATTATAATATGGTTTCACCTTGATTTTATCAATTATAAAATAATATGACTATTAAAGAACTTAACAACTCCTAGACATGAACCGGATAAATGTTGTCTCTCTTGATATTAAAATAATACTCCTTATCTTCAACTATTTTGGTAGCCTTTACATCTTAACTATTATGTTAATGACCTTTTCATGCTTTCTCAATATTGCAATCTCAATTAGTCTTCCATCTTTAGTTTTTCACATCTATACAAGTTGTTGCTGAACATTTTTCATGTTAATGAATATGCCCTAAACCAACTGGGAACCAAGGTTAACTCGTAGAGGAATACTTAGTGATCATGGAATGGTAACTAGGTTATAATATGAGCATGAAACTTAGTGACCACAATGTTAATGACTAAAGATATGAATTTTTGAAATACTTAGCTCGTGGTGAAAGGTAACTAAGGACAAATTATAAATGAATACATAGTCATCATGAGATTGATGGTCATGAACTCGAGGAATGCTACTAAATTTTCAAGTTATTGACCATGAAAAAAGTAATACATGATGAAAATATAAGAATGGGTAGTCTTAATTGAGTTGTCATATAAGTCCTCGTAAAAACTAAACGAATGTGTGAAAAAGTTGATTGAGTTAGCTTGAGAATAAAGAAATTAACATGTTAGTTAGTGAGCTAATATGTTTTCGATTCATAGAAAACAATCTATTATTATATAATATTTCTGAAGTACGTACTTTTTTAAATTATTACCCATGATTTAATGCGGGTCAAAATCACACCATCAACATTTATTAAAAAAATTTATTCTCATTGTACATTTTGCCGTGTAAATCATATACTCGAATAATGCTTGAAGAACTTATTAAATGTCTAGCCGTATAATATATACTAGAAAAAGGAACAAGCAATACGCGTGTAAAGATGGAATCATCATTATCTTTTTGTCGACTCAAGAAACTTCACTTCCATTATCCCATATGTTGTATATCTTTATGTCGGCTCTGTAAAAGATGTGCTTCGGTGAAGCTTGAAAATTTTTATTACAGTTTAAAATTTAGAGATTATAATCTTCCTAGTATAAATATAGGGTTAAGAGGATAGATACGTACTTGTGTATTTAGTCTTTTTTAACAACTCGTATCAGAGCTTGGAACAATTAAAAGGAGAACATAACAACCTACAAGACTACTCAGTAATATTATAAGTTGAATAAGGAAATAGAACCCTTAACCACATGAACATCAAAGATCTTAGATGAGCTAATGTGAGAGTTTTTGAGGGGTAAATGAGGATAGAACACTTGGGACCGATGATATAAAGAAATGTCATATCAATTTATTATTTGTCTGCATGCAAAAATGGACTCTAATCTGCCTAAAAAAATCTAGTTGGAGTGATAAAGTGTAGTGTAGTGAAACCATACATTTTTTTGTGGATGTTAGGAAACCCCACCACCTAGAAAGTATACTTTGTGGGCACAGACGAGCGAGTAAAATTCTGATTGTCCCAGACACTTATAAGGGGTGTACGTCCTCACTCGAACTCGAGACTTGCTGTGCAGTTCGCAAGCCCTCTGTCATCACGTTACGCCTCTTGGAGACATCATAAATACTTTAGCCAACTAGAAGACGTGTTATCAAGAAGAAAAAAAAAGGAAATTGTACTTGATAACTTTTATTTCATGCATGAAATAAGACTAATAAAAGTGTTTGTTAATGTTTTGGCCGCTTACTAGCAAAAGCAAGAAATACCCTATGGAGTAAAACATGCTATCTAGTTTTAGTAATATATAGATTAATGGATCTTAAGATCGATTTAGAAATATATTCTAAAGTTATTGAAAATTTGTATGTCATTGACAATTAATGAAAATATAGAAAAGGACACCTTAAGTTGGTACTCAAAAAGTTTTTTCTTAAGAAAGTCTCTAATTATCACCTGTTAAGAAACTATCTCACCGAAAAGTTTAAACTCATAAGAGAGACCCCTGGATATGATTTATATTATTATGTGACCCACCTCTTCAAGTGAAAATCTTTTGGGATTGAAACTTGCACACATATTCACATTGTTTTGTGCTTAATTTTTATCAAATACAATGAGGATAATGAGATTTGAAGTCGTGATCTCTAGGTTAACAATTATTATTCTCATAAATGAGATCCTTAGATATGATTTATATTATTCTCTAACATCACTAAACTAAGTGTATAAAAATATCAGTTAATTGGATAAAATAAACTTGTGCTATAGTCTTATTGAATCAATTATTATATTTTTTTTATGTGCACTAGTATGCTTAATCTAATAACATGATTTACTTGATATCTTATGCATATGATACAAAAAACCCTCAACTCGTGGATAATGGAAAACAAATCGAAATTGGAAGGATAAATCAAGGTGTGCCGACTGGAAAAAAAAGGAGCTTGATAGGAAGCCCGAGCTCGAGCTAGCACATTGCTCGATCATGATGACATTTTGGTGTGTGTATTCATGGCCGACCCATCATGTGGGTTTTCCTTGTCTTTCACATGAGCGGTTTATGCACATTAAACATGTGAGAAAAAGAAAGTGGGGGCTCAAAAAGTTAGGTCTTCCTCGTGTGGTACAATGAAAGCTCAATCAATTATTTGACGTCCCCTACCATCTTTCCTATATAAGCCAGCGCAAAAACAGAGGAAATGGGGCTTGGCATTATGTCCAAAATTCTTAATCTAGAAAAGAGTTTGTTGCTAAAGTTAAAGGTTGGCAAGCTGTAAATGCAAACTCTTGTATTGCTAGTACTCCTGTTGTTTTCGCTTGACCTGACTTCTGTTACCTCGTCTCTTAAGAACCTCCAGTCTTTTCTGCACATGCCGAAATTGCTCAGTCGTGGAGTTTAGGGTTACTTCAGCTGATGAACAAGAGTTCAGATTTGAACCTATATATAACCTAATTAAGAAAAAACCCAATAACATAATCAAAGAACAAAATGAAAAGAGAAAAAGAGAATCCATCAAGCTAAGCTAACTGTTAAAGAATAATATAAATTATATTTTAGGATCTTATCTGACAGCTTAAACTTAACCCGCACAAACAATATAGCTAGCAATAGCTCCTGAATTTTGCATGCTCATGCGTAGTTCTGTGATCGAGGAAGAGTTGTATATGGAACGCAAGGGTACGTAGCTCCGTTAATAGCTAGGTTGTCAAAATTTTATTTGTCAATTACCATAATTTTCAGCAGTGGAATTAAATATCAAAATTTCGATGGAAAAATGAAGACGAAAGTCAGAAAGTGGCTTCGCGGTAGCAAGAACATGGACAAGTGGGCAGGGAGTTTATAAAGAGCATGTGAAGATTTCCTTGCTTCAATTGCAAGAGTTAGGCCATTGTCGTTCGTCAATTTTTTTTTTTTTTTATCAAAATGGAAAGCAAAGCTAACATTTTCTAAAAATATTTTTTATGGGAGTCAATTTTCTATAAGAAATGCATATATCCATTTCATCGACCGGCCGGGCCACCAGGTTTGGATCTATAATTGAGTTTAGACAGGATATTAAGTACATTCGATGATCCTTGATTCTATTTTTGATTTCTTTCTTTGACTAGAAATCTCTAAGTGATAACCCATCAATGGACCCGTACGTTTTTGTCTTCGTGTATTTACTATCCCAAGCTATATTGTCCGTTTTAATGTTAATTAAGCTACTCGTAAAGCCTTAATTTGAAATGTAGTGCTTCCCTATCTTATATATAAGCCATATATAGTTTTCATTTATCATGTATATAGCTGATTAAAGTACATTTTATTTTGTTTTTTGTGAGTCACGGATGATCAGATTAAGCATTTTTATCCATCTTTCTCTCTGCTAGCCCTAGCTTCAAATATATATATCATGGCTAATTCAGCGGATGCAAAGTATTTATAACATACTATATAGATGTATGTATATATATTACAAACCATACGTAGATCGATGCATAATTATGAGTTTTAGGGCATAGAGAACACGGACAGGATAGGCAACTATAGACAAATTAACCTAAATATTGATCCGAAATTAATAGGATCATCATTAATTTGGACCATAACCTTAGATGTTCAACATATATTTAATCGCCATTAAGTAGCTGCATGGACCAGAGATCCTCCATGCTCCAATAGTTTTCGTTCAGTTCTTGAGGTATATTCCCACCGGAGAAAGCCCCGACGTTATCTCCTTGATAGAATGGTGGACAGAAGGTCTCCATTTGGTCGGTTGTGCTGGAAACTTGGCAAGCACTGCTCCCATGTTCATTAGTCTCAGAACTCTCCGCCGCTGATGTTTCAGTTTGCTTAGAATGCTTCTTGATTCTAGTCCTCCAGTAATTCTTTATTTCGTTGTCGGTCCTCCCTGGAAGATGCTTTGCAATTTTCGACCACCTAGACGTGCCAAGAATTTCCTGCTGGTCAGCTCTTTTATGATATACATATGATCTATGTTTCAGGAAGAATTTCAAAAACAAAGCTCTACAAAAACAAATCCTAATAATTAAGGCCAGGAACTGGTTATTTATTTATTTATTAAAAGTTACGCTTGAACTTGAGCCACTTTGAAATACAAAAGAAAAGCTCCAGTAAGAGCTTATGTCTACACCAGTAAATTATTTTGTCATAAATTTATGCAAATGAAAATCGGAATAAATTAATCTTGAGTGCAAATACTTTTCTGCAAGTACAGGGCACACCATCTCGTTTGAACAGCGTAAATCCACAGAAGCTTTTCGATGCAAGAGGTCTGCCCCATGATTGCAGACCTTGCTAGAGCCGCTAAAAACCACATGACAATATAAGACTGCTGATATATATATATAATACTACTGACATGACCACACAGGACACCACTTTATTTTTTTCATTCAGGGACATGACGTATAGTCTTAAAATTAAACCAAGATAGCTTCGTGAGGTCCCCTCTCCCTTAAGCTAAAGAAAGGATATAGGAATTCTTTGTGTAAATAATAATTACCAGCCCCATGAATTGAGGAATGTTAGCTATATTTAGTGGATGGCTGACTTTTGAGATGCTGAGTTACAGTGGTAGGATATCTTTGCACTACATTTTTGAAGAAAAAAAACTAGAGTCTGCAATAGAAAAGACATCTGTACATCAAAAGCCAAGGATTTTATTTGAAGTTTCTATGCTTTTACAAGTGTTTAGATCTCTAATTATTCATAGAGGAAATGCTACTTTTTGTTTAATTTTGGAATATTGAGAAACAATAAAATTATAAATTATAAAATAAGACGAGCTTGTTATTCAAGAAGGAGATACGAGTTTTAGTCATTTCAAGTGTTATTTTGATTATCTGTGCAAATTTCTATCAAACAATTCTGAAAAAAAAAAACACATCTATACAAATATGTGTGCATGTATAGTGATACCGAGCAATTCTGAGTGGAATATATATATCAAACTCGCAATCATATGTACACCTACAACCATGGTAAAAAAAAAAGCAGACAATAAAAGGAAATTGACACTTCGTCACAAATTAAAAGAGTTAGAACAATAAGGTTGATGTCTACGTAAATCCATTCAGAACAGCTTCTCTTTCTCAGAAAAGGAGGGATTCTCATATGTCAACTTCAAAAAAAAAAAAAAAAAAACCTTTAAATAGTAAATAAGAAACTAGAAACTTCTGTTGCCAATTCTGTGTGAATCCATTCACGTTGCCCACAAGTGGCCGATATAAAAAATCTAGCTTTAATGTGTTTAGAACCTTTCAGGACGTCGACGGGGCTTGATTACCCTCGGTGTGAAAGACTCCTTTTTGTGCGTGTTGAAGAAAAAAATACTTTTATTTTTTGAGTAATACTTAACAAAATATTGCACAATGAAAATCAATGTTGTTAACAAAAATAAGAATATAAAAATCAAAATTTACACCGTTGAATGGGGATCCATCATCCTTCATGCATCTAGCCCCCAGGTAGCCGCAATTTTCTAATAATTTTGGTGAAATTAGCTATTAATTTCACCTTAAAAATATTCTTCTTGTTTTATAGTTTCTGGGGTTATGGATTTGATATATAAAAGAAGAAGAAACCGAGCGTCTCTTCAAATACTCGGGTCTTATGGAGGATAGATTTCATTGAAAAGTGATGAGCCCCCAGCTCCATCTTATCATAAAAAACCTAAAATAGATAAAATATTTTAAGGCTGGAAAGTTTTGCTAGCCACCACATGTTGTAAATCCCCATGTGTTGAATTCAGATTCTTGGCTAGGAAAAACCCAGACCCTACGGCCAGCTTGCAATATTTATTTCTCACCCTGATCATGTACATTGAGGCTGTACGAAGAAACTAGCTAGGGACTCTAATTAAGAAACTAGAGCTAAGAGAGCAGGGATTGGATCTCTTCTGCGTCTTCCAATATCGACAAACATGCAATGCAATATATATTTTTTTATTTCTAGATCAGCATGGCGGAGAAAGGAAAGTTAGTGCACCCACACACACGTATATATGCAATTTTCGACCATCTGTTACCCCATCTGTCGTGAAGTTCCATGATCAGAAGCTGCTCCTCGGGTGTGATGTTACCCCGACGAACATCAGGCCTCAGGTAATTCAGCCAGCGAAGCCTGCAGCTCTTTCCAGTCCTCTTCAGTCCTGCAAGGTTATCAGACAAAAAGATGGCTTTTGTTGCTTGCTGATCAAAACAACTTAAATGTTGTGTATATATTATGTTTTCATAAACTAATATAACGACAACAAAATTAGATGATAATATAAGAAATTTCGGTGCAACGTGCTGATCATACAAGTACAATATTTTCAGTTACAAACATTTGCAAAATCCATCGTTGTGCTAGCTACCTCATCTTTCCTCCTTTGTTTGGTTTTTGTTCTGTTTGCATGATCATCAGATTTCTCTCTTCGTGATCATTGTGCTTTTGGGTTGTTTTTGGTTTCTTTTTTCAAGTGGATCTTTGCTGTCGTTTTAGATAGCCATTTTTGTCTATCTCGTGTAGTTTGTTTTGTTGCTTATAATAAAATTATGATCTCATTTTCACAGGAAAGGGGCTGAGAGAGAAGAAATGGTGCAGCAGATTACCTGCGGATTTTGCTAGCGTGTTCCAGACACCCTCTCCATGGTTGGCTATGTAGTTCATGAGGATGAGGTCTTCTTCCATAGTCCATGGTCCTTTCCTCACCTCCGCTTCCTGAGAGTTGCATGGACTTTTATCCATTTCTTTTTCTTGGAGAGAGAGAGAGAGAGAGAGAGAGAAGTATAAAGGTTTGAAAGAGAAGAAGAGAGGGGGAGGGGGAGATATAATGAGATGAGGAGAGTTGCTATGGGTTTTTGTAGATGAAATATAAGATAATATAAATAATATTATTTAGCTTGTAATTGACTATATATGTGTTACAGATGAGAGAGTCTTTGACCTAACTATGTTCTTAGTAGCGAATATCTGGGAGATCAAAGTGTGTTAAGTTTTATTTTACTGTATATAATATGAACATATATATGAATGAATATAAAAATAAAATTCTTATTTTATTAATTTTGTAAACATAACATTGTATTATAACAATCAAATAACAAATACTCAGACAAAATAAGCATACAACAAAATACATGTAATCTTTTTCAAAATTAATTAAGTGTTTACTAAAACTTGGTTTAACTTTCCACTATATAAGCTATTAAAAAAATATTGAAATCTTTTAACATGGGATTGAGAGTTTTGAATTTATTAAAAACATTTCAAACAAAGAGTTTTTTTGATCAATTTCTAGTTCACCTATAATTTATTTTAAACATGTTAATACTTGTTGTTAAAACACTTTATTTAACTTCCAACAAAGTTTTAACACAAAATTTAAGTGGACCTCATATTTAATTTGACATTAAATTTGCTCATTAAACATATTTTGAACTAAATATTTTTTTGTCAATCCCTCGCTCGCATGAATGAAAATTATATGATCGATATATAAAGACTATAAGATTCATAAAGAGAAAATGAATCTCTAAGAGTTCTCTCATAGGAAGTCTTATAGCTTGTAGGACTTTTGTTGCAACATATTTGGTATTTATAAAAGGGTCAACATTCTTTCATAACTTTCCTAATATTTCTCTCACAATATGATTTCACACCATGATTTAATTAATAATAAAAGGATCTCTTTCAAGAGCTATATTAGATGTTTGACAGATTTTAATAGCTAAAATATTATTCTCTATGACAAGAATGGGCAAAATCTCCTTGATTAGACCCTCAATTGACTATATCAATTAGTCTTTATTCTTATATATGTTCTATTTCAAGAGATAAGATGCTCAATGGTGAAGGAATAGAGAATTTAGAGTGTAAAACATATAGAGTGTCTTGTATTTGAAGAGAATGTTTCTATTAAAATTAAAACACAAGAATTGAAAAGTTTCTCTATGAAACCATATTGGTTTGGGAAAACTATCATAGAGGGTTTATATAGCATTATGACCTATTTGATAAGAGATGTTAGATCATTAGTGCATTGGTTTACTAATGCTATCATAAAAAAAAAAAATTATATTAATCTATTGTTCATTATGTTATCATTTATTTACTGATATAGAGTTGTAATCACTAACAAATATGTAACTTTAATCTTGTATTGATATTGGTATTAAATAAGAAGATTTTATTGAATTCTAATACAAATTGAAATCTTTCGTTATTGGTACCTAATAAATTCTAAGTTAATCTTGTGACTTTTAAATAGTTATTCTATCAAGGATTCTAGCTTTATATAGAATTAAGATTTATAGTTTTTCATTTGTTAGGAAAATTTATGTTTGGTAACTTGATTGATCATGACTCATGCTCACCTAGTCAACTATTTCTTGTAACCTACACATCTAGCAAAATTCTTTCAAAACATTTTATTCAACTATACCTTATTAGTTTTAACTTCTTTTTTTTTTTTGTCATCAACAATCATTATTTTTCTTATACAATCATTTTTTTTTTCATGAACAATCACATCATATCTCAAATTTTAGCTCAATTAGACATCACTAACTTAGGTTCCAAATTCGAACTAAATTTTTCATATATAGCTGTGTTTACATCAATTTTTGAAACTTTTTTTTTATGATTCTACAAAATATATTAATCATATATAACATATTTGGGCATTGTTTTCATTTTTATGCATACTTTGCTTGTATTTTTATTCAAGTCTTTAGTTTCATTCATATTTCGGATAAAATTCACTTGTTACTCACGAGACTTTCATTATAGTTTTATTTTGCTAGTTTTCATGCTTTTACTAATTCTTAAATGATATACACTTATTTGGATTGCATTGTCAAGTTGATTTTATTTGATAGTGGATTCAGTTTCACAAGAGTCGAAAGAAGGTTAGACAAGAGGAAAAGCACAATTTTGAGTGAAACACGAGCAGTATAAGGATATTTTTCTACCACTAATCAATTTTTATAGGTACCATCATATAGTATCAGAATAACACACTACTCCCTCTTGAGGTTGACCTCAAGTTTTAAATGCAATCCATGACGAAGACGATGAATTTTATAACGGGAAACACATTTAACATACTTGAGAAGTTGGAGAAATATGGTAATGAAGTTGGTACAATTATCTAAGATATGAGAAAGGTTAGGGTTGAACCAAAATCAAACAATGACAATAGGGTCAAAACGTTAAGGTAGGCTGATTATGAGGATTTTGAGGAGGACTTTGATGACCTTGATGATGGTGATTTTGAGGATGAGACCTTAGGCTATTAGGGAGGTTTTTGGTAGCTTAGAAACTAAAAGGGTTTCGGGAATAAAACTAGGGGCCAATTCGGCCAAAAAGGAGGTTTATGTAGCTTTGTGTTTTTCAATTTCAATAGTGTTGATGCTTAGATACAAATTATCTTTATGTTCCACTTCTATCAAACTTGATTTTTTTTACTTTGGTTTGGGGGACTTAATGTCTTTGCATGTGGGTTAGAAGTTCGCATCAAATTCTAATCAGATTTAATAACTTTTTTGTTTTGAAATGAAGTAAAAATAAATTACCAAAAATCAAAATGAAATAATAAATTTTATTTTTATTAAATACATTCAACAAAAATTGAGTATATGAGCCTAACACAAAAATAAGGCTTAACACAGATGAACCTACAATACCATACTATGGACCTCACCTTCCTTCTCTTTTCTTTTTTTTTATGCTTGAGAGTGGACAATATCTTGTCCATATTTGTTTTTCCAAAAATAAATAATTAAAAATGACTTGTTATCTACTCTCTCCTATTCTAGCCATTATAGAATTGGCTAAAAAAGTCGGGTAATGATTTCTAAATCTAAAAATTATTTTTTTCATTTATTTTGGCATAAAAAAACTAAATATACAACATATGAACTCAATAAACTAATTTATAATCTCAATGAACCTTTGAATCAATAAAAAAACATAAGATTACATTAAATAAAAAAAATCCATTCATCTTTTTCTAAAATATTAAAGAATCTAATGACACTGATACCAATTTTTCAATGACTTTCTCTTTTTTTAAAGGCTAGGAACTAAAATTTATCATCGAAATAGAAAATTCTCATATAATAAGACCAAAGATAAACAATTAAATGATTCAATAACTAAATTATCGTTTTATACACCTTAAGCAAAGTAAAAAAAATAGAAAAGAGAATTATTTTTTATATGAGATATTCTTTAACATGACTAGCATTGATGTATCAAATAATTGAAATGCAATCACCAAGTTTTAAATTGTATTATCATAGCATAAAAAAACTAAATTAAAAAGAATTAAGTAATTAAACAATTATAATTTTATCTTTTGTGTTGTGTGTGTGTAAATGAATGGTAGTCTAGTAGCTAAATTTTCAACCACAATAAAATTTGTATCTCATTTAGTTTATTTTGTAATATGGAATTATTTCTGTTTTTATATTGAAAGATGTTCTAAAAGTTAAATAAATTAATTGAATTATAAATAATCAAACTTTAAATAAAATATTCAGATTTTTAATTTAATAAATAATTCAAAAAAACAGTACAAATAAATAGCACAGGACAGAACGTTAACCAGAGAATGACTAGGTGTGGGGTCGTAACTCATATGGCGACTTGTCCTCGCTGCTCCTTTCCATCTCGTGCTCTCCTCCTTCCTTATCTCCATAGCCGAACACAAACCTTATGCGAGCCCAGCAGCATTGCCCGGTTCAGTTCAACCATGAAGCAGCCCAGACCTCCCCCTCTTTTCGTTCGCAGTCAGGCCAAGCGTGGATCCTTTTTCAAACAAGACCAAGTTGCAGCAACTAGTAAGCCAAAAAGAAAAAGAAAGGAAAAAATTGATAATAATGTTCTTTATGCTGGCGATCTTATATTGACTTTTACTAGCAGGTGATCTTGAATTCGAGGCACCATTAAAAATCGTGGAATATCCAGACCCTATACTCAGAGCCAAAAACAAGCGAATTGATACTTTTGATGACAATTTGAAGAAATTAGTTGATGAAATGTTCGATGTCATGTACAAGTAAGAACCCAATTGTTCTTTTATGATATTTTTGTGTTATTTGTTATTGATTCTTGTTTCAAGATGTTTGTGGAGGGAAATCTTATTGAAAGAATATTTGCATAATTTATAGTTAGATGCTTTTAGAAAGAAAAAAAATGTTTAGTTATTTACATGTTAGTGAACAAATACTCGTTGGCTTGCATTTGAACAGAACTGATGGAATTGGACTCTCCGCACCGCAAGTAGGAATTAATGTTCAACTTATGGTATTTAATCCAGCTGATGAGCATGGCGAAGGAGACGAGATTGTTCTTGTTAATCCCAGAGTTAACAAGTATTCGAAGAAAACTGTGCTCTTTAATGAAGGTTGCCTATCCTTTCCTGGGATATACGCCGATGTAAAGGTATTGATGTTCTGCTTTGAGTGTCAAGTTCAAACTGAAGTATTGAGTAGGACTATAAGATAAAAAGGGCTCCTTTAGTACACAGTAAAACGTAGAATTTGGCAGATATAAGTTAACCTTCTTTTCATATATTATAATTCCTAGTTATATTTAGCTGAAAGTTGAGCTGCATTGGAGGTCTTTTTTTTTTTTTTTTTTTTTTGGTTCACAGAGAGATGGTTTTGAGACTCTGTTGACGTGTTCTATATTTGTCTGCTTAACATTTTGATTTTTATGGGAAGTCGTTTGTCTTGTGTGCTTATAGGAGCCAAATCAACAGATAATGTGAGAAAGCTTTTTGATTTATGATATTTTAGCTAACAATGTGATTCTTCTTCATAAAGAGTTTTTAATACACTTTATCTCAACTGAAATTTATACTTTCAGAGACCAGAATCTGTAAAGATTGATGCAAGGGACATTAATGGTGCAAGGTTTACTGTCAACTTGTCTGGTCTTCCTGCACGTGTTTTCCAGCATGAATTTGACCATTTAGAGGTATTTTCTTCATCAACATTCTGCTCTTTTTTTTTTCTTGTTTTGATGAGAAGATCATATATGAGTGTTGCATTTGCAAATTTTACAAATGAGCCTGAGTTGTATGGTAGTTGTTAGTAAACATGAAGTTACCTATGGATTTAAGAGATATGCTTTATCCAAAATATTTCTTCATGTGCTTGGAAGAATATATTTCTGAATTGAAGTGAAATTTCAGGAGGTTTGGCATTACAAATAAGCCTGAGACATGTGACACATTAAAAATAAAAATATAATTTTTGAAGAAATAAACTTAATTTTTTCATGGGTTATAACGACTTATTTGTCAGAGCAAGGAACAAAGGCAGTAATTGAAATCTGAATTATCGTGACATTTTTTAATTGTAGATAACCTAAGTAAATTTGTAAAAAAAATTGAGTTGTTTCTTTTTCCCAGTAATATTAGATTTCAAATATTAAAAATAGAAATATTGTAAAATATTTTTTTAAGAAATAAACCTAAACAAAAGAGTATCAAATTTAAATTCAAAGCCAAAATTTTTTGATATAAGATTTATTAATCATATTATTATATTAAATGAATTTAAGGATATTGATATTATTTTTATTTATTTTTAAATCCGAGGTCATTTTTCTCTCTCTATATATTTTTAGGCGATAATATTCAATAAATATTAAAACATATAATTAGTCTCACATACTTTATAGAGTAATCGAAATGGGAAGTGGTTCGTATATTTTTTAATTGTAGATAACCTAGGTAAATTTGTCAATATTTATTTTTATGAGCTGCTTTTGTTGCTCAGTAATATTCGATCTGACACATTAAAAATAAAATATTGTAATTTGTTTTTAAAAATAAACTTAAATTTTTTGCATGCTATAATTATTTATTTGCCGTCTAAAAAGAACAGTTTAATCGAAACGGGAAGTGACTCGCATATTTTTTAATTGTAGGTAATGTAGGTAAATTTGTCTACCTTTTGTTTTTTTGAGATGTATTTTTTTCCAGTAATATTAGATCTACAATATTAAAAATCAAAACACATAAATTTTTTTTCAAGAAATAAACTTAATCAAAAGAGCACAAATTAAATTTTGAAGCCAATTTTTTTTATAAGATTAATTCATCATATTATTATATTAAATGTAATTAAGAATACTGATATGAATTTTTGTCCTTCAAAAAATCCCAGGTCATTTTTCTCTCTCTCTATATATTCTTAGGCGATAATATTCAATAAATATTAAAACGTATAATTGGTTTCACATATTTTAATTTGATATAAATATAAAAAATATATAATTAAAAAATCAAAACACTGCAAATTTTTGTCAAGAAATAAACTTAAACAAAAGAGCACAAAATTTAATTTTGAAGCCAATTTGTCTTTTATTTTATAAGATTTATTCATATTATTATATTAAATGTATTTAAGAATATTGATATGAATTTTTGTCCTTCAAAAAATCGTAGGTCATTTTTTCTCTCTATATATATTTTAGGCGATAATATTCAATAAACATTCAAACATATAATTAGTTTCACATACTTTAATTTGACATAAATATACAAATATATAATTAATGTGACATACTTTCAATAATATATTTAATTTAAATGACAACTTCAGGTCATTTTTTTCTCTCTATATAAATTCTTAGGCGATACTATTCAATAAATATTAAAACATATAATTGGTTTAACATATTTTAATTTGACATAAATATACAAATATATAATTAATTTGATATATTTTAAATAAGATATTTAATTTAAAGGATAAAGCTGAAGTAAATCCAAAAATTGAAATTAAATAATTTAAAACAGAACTTGAAATTAAAAGATTTGGGACCTAAATGAAACTGAAATTCATAATTAACTTGCATAGAAGGATAAAACTAAAAGAAATCAAACTTTGATACCAAAAATATTAAGGATTTATAATAAATTTGCATGGAAGGATGAAATTGAAATCAATCATAACTTTGATACCAAAAATATTAAGAATTCCAGCCCAACTCGCAAAATTAAAAGCATGAGGACCTAATTGAAACTCCAATATATAATCAATTTCAATTGAAGGATAAAATTGAAACAAATCAAAACCTGTATAATAACATTAAGGGCAAGAAAAACAAATTATAACGTTAAGAGACTGAAATAAAATTGGACAGAAAACAACTTAGCCAAATAGCTAATGAACAGTGCGCATGAATCACCGTGCACAGTGTCCGAACGATCTCCTTTAGCTTCTTTTATAATTATAATTTATAATAATTGTAATTGTAATCGCTGTAGTATATAATATATTATATATATATTTTCGCAGTAGTGATGTGCCACATCACTACTGCAGAAGTGCATTATATATCTATATATTATATTATATATATATATATATATGTATATTTTCGCAGGAGTGATGTGCCAAAAAGGCACATCACTGCTGCAGAATTGTATTTTATATATATATATATATTTTCGCAGTAGTGATGTGCCTTGCAGAAATGATAAATTGAATTTCAATTCACGCCGTGAATTTTTGACTTTTGAGCAGCCATTCACTGTTGAAAAAAAAGAAGAAAAAGTGGAGATGCACCGCGAAGCACCGGGTCAAATGGCCCGATGAATAGTGTGAATGAGTCATGGTGAGCAGTAATGAGCAGTAACATTCGTTCTGTTTTAGTTTCTTTAGTAATGTCATTCAATGTTAAGGGAAAAAAGTTAATGGCACGTCGTTTGGTCTCTATTATTGCAGTTTTAGATTTGGCAACTTCAAACGCATGAATGTGGAATTATAGACCTCCAAATTGAGCATAATTTGATCTAAATAAAAGGTATAAATATGTTTTACCAATATGTAGTGTTTCCCGATGACAATAATGTCATATTTTTTCTGAAAAAAAACCTCAAAAATGGACCACTAGGTCAGCTTTGAAAATGAAATCACTGGGTAAAAACCAATGTGTTCATTATTTGTTCACACTAAAAAAACACTTCAATTGGTTCTTATCAAGGGTTTTCAACACATCCATCAAGATCAATTGATTAGAAATGGATTCAAAACATCTCAGAAACTTAGAAAATCTCTATAAATATCCCACTCTCTTAAGCATGAAAAGGAACCAACTACAAAAGAGAAAAAGGAAAAGAAAACAATTGTTATCGGTATATTTTTATCTAAAATCAGGTCCTTTGTGGCTTACTTTTGTTGTTCTTTTATTAACCTTTGTTTAATTCTTGTTTATATTTTCATTTTTAAGCATATAAAAGAGGTTTGAAGATTCAACAAATAATATTACATTCACCTCTTGTTACTAAGAAGTTTATTTTTATGTTGTTATTTTGATGTTTTAATGTTTGTAATTAATGTTATAAGTTTGTTTCTTGTTATATATATGTTACGTTCCAACTAACAAGAAGAAAAAAAAAAGAATATTCGAGGAATTCACAGCCTCCAGATCTTAATTTAGGAAATTATTCAGTGTCTCCTCATTGATACTCATAGTTTAAATACAAATTAAAAGCAACAACTTACCGTTTATAAAGGAACACCAGTAAGATAACCCTATCTAATTAGCTGATATTCAACTAACTTATCTCGACCTATTCTCAAGCCTTATCTCTAGATATTGGACCCACTATTTATTTAATTACTGGGATGTAAACTGAATGATAATCAAACTGAACTAACAAACTAACTGGACTAATTTTATTTGAATGGTTACCAAACTAATATAATTGTACGGACGGACTGACCAACTTGCATTGTTGGCATTGAAAACACACTGATTTGATTGAGGCCTGACTTGACTAAGACTAGGCATGTGACAATATATAATGTTATTTTAGACTTAATCTATTCTTTTTTATGCAAGAATGTTTATTCTTAACATAATAGACATGTGTTGTTGCTACCCAATTTTTGACTCTTTATTTTTTATGTTTCAAAAAAAAAAAAATACAGATTTTGGGTTCAAGGGCGAAATCGAGCAATTTGGAGTTTAATGGCCGATTGAGGGTTAAATCGCGAAAATCAGAAACCAAGGACCAAATAAGGAGATCGCGCAAAGCTAAGGTTGAGATTGAATTTTTGATGGGATTTAATTACATCAAATCAAATTTAAATCCATTTGGGTGCAATTAGAGATTTTTTTTTAAAGGATCAAATCATATTTTTTTCCTTCCTAAACAATTTTGAAATCTGCATTTTTTAAATAAGCATGCATTGTGCCGTTGCCTTGCATTGAATTTTCAGCAGATCAACCCAAATTTTCTTCCCATATCAGTGTTGATTTTCTTCCCATTTCGTCTCCGGCAAAGCAAATCAGAATTTCATCTCGAGGTGGCAAGAAACCGAGAGAGAGGAGCATTTTTTCGTTTTACATTTCTTTCTCTAAAACAGAGGCACCTCTGCTGCTTTTTTTCTCTCCTGGCCACCAAGTTCAAGCCCATCAACTCGGCCACTGCATTTCTGCCTAGACGACACCGTGATCTCCCCCACCACTCCAAGAACCCGCATGGCTAGCTCCTGCAAGAATCAAGAATAACGACAAAGAATCGCGACGCCACTGCGCACCTTCCGACGCCCACCCCTACCACCACAGCCACCATTTCCATTTAAACCTCGACCATAAGAACCACCTCGATCTCCTCTACAACGGTATAAACAGGTAAGCATTTCATCACACTCGAAAATTCTCCTTGTCACTGTTCATCGTCTCTTTATGCACGGTGGAGTGAATTAATTCACTCCGATGGGCTGTATGTCGGGTTGCGCCTTCCGCTCCAGCCTGAATGACTGGTCTGCAGCCATCCGGGCTAGCGGCCCACCGGATAAGGGTGTGGGTCATTGCCGCCCCGGACTTGTAGGTGGTGACAATTTAAAAATAATAAATAAGATATATAAAAATACAAAATTTGCAAAAATATTTTAAAAAAGAAAAATATGTTGTTTCGTGCATACGGCCAATACACTAGCATATTTTAAAAATCGTTTTGTTTCAAAAATATATATTATCTTGGGTTTGAAAAAATGAGTTTTAGCATGGATTTCGCAAAGAAAAAATCATTTCTTTCATCTTGAGATTTTACAACAAGTTTGTAAAATCCAAAGTAATCTAATATTCAAAAAATATAAAAATCTTATTTTTTTGGGAATTTATTATTCACTGTCGTTAATCAGATAAGGGGTTAATATCCAAAATATTCGACGAGAATGATATGTTATATTCACTTTCGGTATTTGGGTAAATAAATCCCAAGGGGTTAATATCCAAAATATTCGACGGGAATGATATATTATTATTCACTGTTGGTATTTGGGTAAATAAATCCTAAAGGGGTTAATATCCAAAATATTCGACGGGAATGATATCCTATTATTCACTGTTGGTATTTGGGTAAATAAATCCTAAGGGGTTAATATCCAAAATATTCGACGGGAATGATATGCTATTATTCACTGTCGGTATTTGGATAAATAAATCCAAAAGGGGTTAATATCCAAAATATTCGACGGGAATGATATGCTATTATTCACTGTTGGTATTTGGGTAAATAAATCCTAAGGGATTAATATCCAAAATATTCGGCGGAGTAATATCCCATTTGCCATTTAATTAACACATTTTTTAAAACCATAGCAAGTCATAAACAAGTCAAAACGTCAAGCAGCTTACCTTAGGTAGGGCGTACTAGGGGTGCTAAAACCTTCCCTTTACGCAACCAGTCCCTTACCCTAGAATCTCTGAAAGACCAGTTTTAGGTTTCCTAGTAACCATTAATACTAGGTGGCGACTCCCTTTGTTACAAAAATAGATAATCCCCCGACACCATTGGATCCCCGCACACGGAAAAGAGTCGTCACGACGCCGCTCTCTAACATTTTTTTGGGGTGCGACAGAATGGCGACTCCACTGGGGACTTGGGCTAAGCTTGACTGTTTTATTTGTTTATGATATGTTTTATTTATTCATTTATTTTATTGTTGCTATGGTTTATTTATATATTTGTTTATAAGCTTTATCATGCATCTTTACATCCTGTCATCATACATCACTTTTTTATTATTTTGAGAGCACACACTAAACTTTAAGTTAAGTGGGGGACTAGCAGCTTACCTATGACTTGAGTCAAGGTTGAAGTTTGTGTAAACCCCAACTCTTTGCTGAGTGTTTAGACTGGTGGTGATTGGTATACGTGCCATATCATTATCTGCTGAACCCCCATATCACCTTTACGAGGGTGATCACTGGGACAGCAAGAGACCCTCTTTAGAGACCAAGTAGTAAACCTACCTTATGTCTCACGTAAAGGAATTAGAACCTATCGTTAGGATGTATGCTCCATAATATCTTTTACATAAAATGGAAAAACCTAAAAAAGCATTTTTGCTTTACAGGTCTTGTGAACGAAATGGCCACAATCACTAAACTTTCCGTCATGGAGTATGGGAAAAGTTCTGAATTGTCACAATTGACTGAAGGAGACTGCCTTAAGGGCGATGCTATGAGGCTATTACCACTCAAGAATCTGGATTGCGTTATAAATGAGGTGAACAAGTTAACGACTCATTTTCAGAAGGTGGATAAGGACGCATTTTTCAGGAAATATGGGCGCTTGATGGAGATTGCGAAGGTAGACGTTTTAAGCCCAGCGGTGCGAGCCCTAGTTCATTTCTGGGACCCTGACTACCGTTGTTTTTCTTTTGGGAGCATAGATCTATGTCCTACTATGGAGGAATACGGGATGCTGACTGAGTTTCCGAATGACCTATACAGAATTTATTTCCCTTTGAGATCTGACAAGGTCATTCCTGAACTGTCGAAGTTGCTCAAGATCCCCAACTTAGAGAGGGCTTTGGAAAAGAATGTTGCTGGTCTGAGATGGAAGATGCTGGAGTTGGAACTAGAACAGAAGACCGGATCAGAGAAAGAAAGGTTGATTGCATTAGGCATATTTGGCCTTGTGTTATTCCCAAGCCGGACGGGTATAGTAAGCTTAGAAGCCGCTGCTGCTTATGTGGAGTATGAGAATACACAAATCAACCCCGTGGCCTCTGTTTTGGCTGAAACCATCTTGACACTTAATCACTGTCGGAAGGCCGGGAAAGGGGCAGTGAGATGTTGCACGCAGCTGCTATATATCTGGATGGTTAGTCATATCGAGACAAAAAAACCTGTCTTTAATAATTTCTGGTGGTTCAACCAGAAACCATTGAGGATAGTGGAGGAAGAAGAATGGGGGGATCTAGACAACCAAGGTTGGGTAGAAAAACTAAGAGCTATACCTAGTGGTGGTATGAAATGGAAGGCCCCTTGGGCCAAAGCGGTGAATGTTCTAATGAGTTGCGGACAAAGGTGTTGGGTTCCGTTGGTAGGGATTACCGGTTATGTGAGTTATGCTCCTGCTCTCGTGGTAAGACAACATGGGGGCATGCAATTCGTTCCAAGGACCAAAGGAATTGCTAAATTTTTTGGTTTGTTTAAAGATCCTGTTGCACAAGAAGTCGTGAGAGCCATCAAACAAGACTGGAAGCATCTAGTTTTGTTAGAAATAAAAGGTTCGGGGAATCCTAGTGCAAGCAAAGCGTATGCAAAATGGAGAGAATTAGTTGCCTCAGCCTCGGCCAATGGAGAAATAAAATCTCCACAAATTGGAGAAAAGTCTGTTAAGAGGAAAAGAGTTGATAGTGAAGAAGAATTGAAGAGGCAAATCGAAAAGCTTCAGATGGAATTGAACAAGACCCGAAAAGACAAGATGATGATGGAAGAAATGGTGTTGGAAGGTGATAAAAGGAGGGCATTTTTAGATGAGCAATTACAGTCTAGAGATGCAAGACTAACCAAGCTCGAGTTGAAGATGGTTGAGGAGGAAAATGTTAGGGTTGAAATTGAGAAAGAATTAACAGAGATGAATCGGAAGTGGACGCAAAGTTGCTCTGAACTCAGTGCATTGAAGATCGAACATAATGAATGCCGAGAGAACATAGAGTATTACCAAGAGAAATTTGCCGAGACCTAGTGCGAGGTGATGGATAGAATTGAAAAGTATGAAGAATTGTATAAGAAGTATGTAATGTCGGAAAGTCGTTTGTTGGAGCCTGTGAAAGATGAAGGCGTTGAAGCAGAATTGGCGAGTAAAGAAGATGAGATAAGAACCCTGAAGACGAAGCTTGGCAAAGAGAGAGAGAAGATGAAGCATCTGGAAGAGAAATTAGCATATATAGAAAAACACAAGGATCAAATCGATGCTAATAATATTTCATTAAACAGAACCAACATGTTGCTTATTGAAAAATTGTCCAATATGGATGAACAGATGGATAAAGCTGCTGCGCACGCTCGGGTCGTTAGAACCAACGCTAGAAATGTGGGGAATGACATCATCCGTTATCAGCGAAATCTAGCTGAAACCGATGCTTTCTTGGAGACAATCGAGAACCGCGGATTCGCTTTCCTACCTTTGGCTAAAGAAGTAGCGGAAGAAGAATTTTAATTTGATTTTCCTTTTTATGTTTTCAAAAAAGATGTAACAATCTTATCCAACATCAAATAAAAGGGCGTTGACCCATCTCTTATGCAAATCCTGTCTTTTGGTAAATATGACTTAAGCAAATGACCCGAAAAGCAGTACTCCTAGCGGCAATGTGACAGACAAGAAACCCATATTCTATGAAGTGATTGGCCATTATTTGTTCACAAGAAATCCATTGCATTACATATACATTCATACAAGCATATTCATCACATACATTTTACATTCTCTCATACATTCATGCAAACAGCTCAACTACGAAACATAGGTCCCCCTGCGAAAGTCCACAACACTCGTTTAAGAAGAAGAATGGAAAATGAAGAAAGGGCCGAGCCAGAATCTCCATACCAAAAAGAGCTCGAAGCTGTCCGAAACGATGTGGCACGTTTAGCTAGCATGCTCGAGAAGGCGTTAAGAACAAGAGATGGAGAGGGAACGTCAGCTCAGACGGATGAAGCACCACCGGCAGTTCAAAGCCCGGGGGCACCTCACATTTTAAGGACAAGCTCACCGAAGAAGCAACCCGAATCCACTCGGCCCATCCAGATCCCTATTACATTGGATTTGACAGATGAGGAACCACAAGATGCTAGATTCTCTGACCATGTAGGATATGACAAGTGGTCCGCACTAGAAGAAAGGATAAGAGCAGTTGAAGGGAATGATCTATCCGACCCAGTTAGGGCAGCCGAAGCATGTTTGGTGCCTAACATTGTGATCCCGCGAAAGTTTAGGGTACCCGAATTTATAAAGTATACTGGAACAGAATGCCCGAAGACTCATCTTCGTTCCTACTATAACAAGATGGCTGAGGTCATACACGATGATAAATTGTTGATATATTTCTTTCAGGACAGCTTGACAGGGTCGGCCCTTAGCTGGTATATGAGGTTGGATAACATCAGGATTAGAAAGTGGGCAGACTTGGCAGATGCTTTCTTAAAGCAGTACAAGTTTAATATGGAGATTGCTCCTGATAGGACCAGCTTGATGACCATGGAGAAAGGAGCTCAGGAGTCCGTAAGGACTTATGCTCAAAGATGGCGGGACCAAGCTGTCAATGTACAACCTCCATTAATAGAGACAGAAATGGTGACTCTATTTGCCAATACGTTTAAGGCCCCGTACTACGAGCACCTGATGGGAAGCTCCGCTCAGCATTTTTATGATGCGGTACGAATCGCTGAAAGGATTGAGCAAGGAATCCGGAGCGGGAGAATTATGGAACCCGTGGAGAAGAGGGGTTTTGTTGGAAAAAGAAAGGAAGTCGAGGTGAATAATCTGGAGGACAGGTACAAGGGGAAAGACAAAAATTTCAAAAACTACCAAACACCTGCACCCCAAACTGCCAGCATCAACTTTTCCAAACCTACCACCCCAAACCAATCTTTTTACCCAAAATTCCCCGCACATAACCAAAATGATTTCCAAAGGAGAGATTATCAACAGCCGGAAGAACAACTACCACCCTTGCCCATGACTTTAAAAGAGTTATATGCGCAGTTGCTAAACATCGGACATATTGCTCCCCTACCACTACCCCCTTTGAAGCCACCTTTCCCTGCCTGGCACAACCCAAATTTGACTTGTGAATACCATGCTGGTAATGCGGGTCATAGCATCGAGACCTGTGTAGCGTTTAAGAGGAAGGTATTGCAATTGATCAGGATCGGATGGATCACCATTGAAGATCCTCCCAATGTGAACCTGAATCCTTTGCCCAAGCATGCTGCAGGAAGTAATGGGATAAATGCAGTAGAAACTGATAGCAAAGTAAGGGCTCTCAAGGTGACTATGACCAGATTATACAATATGTTGGTGCAATCTGGACATTTGATGAGATCAACCAAGCATGACATGGGCGAAAATGACTTTTGCCCATTCCATAATGAAAAAGGGCATCACATTGATGAGTGTACCGAATTCCATCAAAAGGTCACGAGGATGTTGACTTTGGGGGAGCTAAGGATAGAGAGTATGGGAAGTAGTGGAGAGGTAGCAGGAATAGAGAAATGTAGAATCCAATCAACAGCTAGTGGGCTATCGAGGTTGGTTTTGTATAAGCCCTCGTATGCAAAGGAGGTAGACTATAAGGCAACACCCGGAAATTATGTTTGTCACCTCAAATGGAGAAGCTCCTTTCTTTCAAGGTGAAATAGGTGGTTTGACCCGAAGCGGTCGTTGTTTCACGCCTGAGGAGTTGGCAAATCAAAGAAAGGCTAAGGGTAAAGAGGTAATGGGCTTTGAAAAAGAGTTGGAGGTAAACAAACCTGTGACAGAGGAAGAGACGAACGAGTTCTTGAAGTTGATGAAACATAGTGAGTACTGTGTGGTGGACCAGTTAAAAAAGACCCCTGCCAAGATCTCCATTATGTCTTTAATACTTAGTTCTGAGCCGCATCGTAATGCCTTACAGAAGGTACTAAATGAGGCTTATGTGCCTCAAGATATTGAACAAAAGACTATGGAGCATCTGGTAGGGAGAATTCATGCTTCAAATTTCTTATATTTCACCGAGGATGAACTCGACGCTGAAGGAACAGGACACAACAAGCCTCTGTATATCACAGTCCGATGTAAGGATTGCCTAATTGGCAAAGTTCTTATTGATAATGGCTCAGCCCTAAATGTGTTGCCAAGACATATGCTAGAAGAGATGCCAGTAGATCCCTCTCACATGCAGCCAAGTGGGATTACGGCTAGAGCATATGATGGTGCACCGAGGCAAGTGTTGGGGTCGATCGAAGTTGAACTCGCCATAGGTCCCCAAGTCTTTTTGGTAACCCTTCAGGTGATGGACATTCACCCTTCCTATAGCATGTTATTAGGAAGACCATGGATACATGCTGCAGGAGCGGTTACTTCCTCACTGCATCAATGTTTGAAGTACATTGCCAATGGTGTCCTTGTCACCATTAAGGCCGAAGAAACAATATCGATGATGAAGAATGTGGCGGTCCCTTTCATTGAAGCTGAAGATTTTGTGGATGGAAACCTGCATGCATTCGAAGTTGTGAATACTGAGTGGGTGCCTGAGAATACTATAAGAAGAAAACCAGGGATCTCAGAGGCCACTAAAATGGCCGCTAAAAGCCTTTTAAAGCACAAGATTCCTGCCCGATTTGGCACAAGAAAGAGGAAGGTCGAGTGGATTGGGATAACGAAGTTGAAGGTCGCAGAGCAAAGGTTTGGTCTGGGATATAAACCTAGAAAGGAGGATTACCAACGAGCTGCTGTGGCAAGAAGAGAGAAAAGAATGGCGAGGATAGAAGGAAGGAAGCCTGAAGAAGAAAATTTAGCCATTCCTCCGATCAGAGTCTCATTCTCGAAGGCAGCATATGTCATACAACCTGATCTAGGACATAAAAGCTCTCTTCAGAAGTTGTCATCTATGAGTATAAATATTGTGAAAGAGGAGGAAGTCAAGGGCATTGTCAAGAAGACTCAGTCAGAAAAAAAGGATGAAGAGCTACCACAGTTAACCATCTATGCTCTAGAGGAAGCTACGACCTCTGCTTGTATTCGGAAGCTAGCCAAGGGAGAGAAGTTCCAGAATTGGGTGACCCAAGAAGCTCCATTGGTTTTCAGAATGAACCCTGAAAGCGGAACTTCCACAACACCACTTGCACTTTACACTGAGAATGAATGGCCGAATTTTAAAGAACACGTAATAGCTGTAGAAGAGGAAGAAGGGGATGAAAATAGCATTAGGGAGTTCACGAAATTAATAGAACAACACGAACAGGTTTGGAAGCCCGCTAAGGAGGAACTTGAAACCATAAACGTGGGTACTGAAGAAAGCCAGAGAGAGCTCAAGATAGGAACTTTGGTCATACAGAAGGAAAGAGAAGACTTGATTGCACTGCTTCGAGATTATGTGGATGTTTTTGCTTGGTCTTAGATATGCCTGGTTTAGATACGAATATCGTAGTACATAGGGTACCTTTGGAAGAAGGTTGCAGACCGATTAAGCAAAAGCTAAGAAGAACGCATCCAGAAGTTTTGATCAAAGTAAAGACGGAAATTGAAAAGCAATGGAACGCTGGTTTCCTAGAGGTGGTCAAGTATCCGCAGTGGGTGTCCAACATAGTAGTGGTACCCAAAAAGGAGGGCAAAATTCGAGTATGTGTGGACTTTAGGGATTTAAATCGTGCTAGCCCTAAAGATAATTTTCCTCTACCACATATAGACATGTTAGTCGACAATGCAGCTCGTAGCTCCATATATTCCTTTATGGATGGTTTCTCAGGCTATAATCAAATAAAAATGGCGCAAGAAGATAAGGAGAAGACGACATTTGTTATACCATGAGGGACGTTCTGCTACAAAGTCATGCCATTTGGGTTAAAGAATGCTGGTGCCACTTACCAAAGGGCTATGGTGACTTTATTTCACGATATGATGCACAAGGAGATTGAAGTATACGTGGATGATATGATCGCTAAATCCGGAGAAGGAGAGAATCATGTCCAAGTATTGAGGAAATTATTTGAAAGGTTAAGGAAATATAAGTTGAGGCTTAACCCTGCAAAGTGTTCGTTTGGGGTGAAATCTGGGAAGTTGTTAGGATTCGTGGTGAGTGACAAAGGAATAGAAGTGGATCCTGAAAAAGTAAAGGCTATTCAAGCCATGCCAGCTCCGAAGACTGAAAGAGAAGTAAGAGGGTTTTTAGGAAGGTTAAATTACATTGCTCGATTCATATCCCAATTAACCACAACCTGTGACCCAATCTTTCGTTTGTTAAGAAAGAAGAATCCTGGGATTGGGAACGCGGAATGTGAAGAGGCTTTTGAGAAAATTAAGCAGTACTTGCTAAAACCACCTCTACTCGTCCCTCCTATACCAAAAAGGCCGTTGATATTATACTTAACAGTGACGGGAACAGCGATGGGATGTGTGCTTGGACAACAGGATGAATCCGGGAGGAAGGAAAGGGCCATTTACTACCTAAGTAAGAAGTTCATGGAGTGTGAGTCTAGGTATACTATGATTGAGAAGTTGTGTTGCGCGTTAGCATGGGCTGCAAAAAGGTTGCGACAATATATGTTGTACCATACCACATGGCTAATTTCCAAATTAGACCCGTTGAAGTACATCTGTGAAAAGCCCTACTTATCTAGTCGAATTGCCAGGTGGCAAGTTCTGCTATCCGAGTATGACATAGTGTACATGACAAGGAAAGCTGTAAAAGGGAGTGTTATCGCTGATCACCTGGCAGACCATGCTATGGAGGATTATGAGCCGTTAGATTTTGATTTTCCTGATGAGGATGTGTTTTCAGTTGAGGAAGGAAAACTAGGATGGTGGACTATGTACTTTGATGGTGCTGTGAATGTATGTGGTAACGGAGCTGGGGCGGTGATAATATCTCCTGACAAGAAGCAATACCCAGTTTCAACTAAATTGCAATTCGGGTGCACTAATAACACAGCCGAGTATGAGGCATGTATTCTTGGTTTAGAGACTGCGTTGGAGTTGAACGTAAAGAAGATAGATGTTTATGGGGATTCAATGCTAATTATTGTCAGGTAAAAGGGGAATGACAAACCAAAGAAGAAAAGCTAGTACCCTACCAAGAATACCTGTCTAAACTAGCTGAAGAATTTGAGGAGATAGAGTTCACACATCTAGGAAGGGAAGGAAATCAGTTTGCAGACGCCTTGGCTACACTAGCTTCTATGGCTAGAATAGACTTCGGGCAAAATTTGCAGCCAATACACATTGACATCAAGAATAACCCAGCTCATTGTTGCTCAGTTGAAGGGGAAATAGATGGAAACCCTTGGTACTACGATATCAAGAACTTTATCCAAAATCAGGCTTATCCCATGGGGGCACCCAACATCGAAAAGAAGACTTTGAGGAGAATGGCAATGGATTTTTATCTTGATGGAGAAGTTTTGTATAAGAGGTCATCTGACGGGACTTTGCTGAGATGCTTAGATGGAGTTGAAGCCAGAAATGCATTGCGAGAAGTCCATGAAGGGATCTGCTCGACCCACGCTAGTGGACATATGATGGCTAGGAAAATACAAAGATTTGGTTACTTTTGGATGACATTAGAGAAGGATTGCATTGACTATGTTCGCAAGTGTCATAAGTGCCAGATCTACGGTGACAAAATGAATGCCCCTCCAACCCCTCTATTTAACTTGTTATCTCCATGGCCTTTTGCGATGTGGGGAATCGATGTGATTGGACCTATCAACCCTAAAGCCAGCAATGGTCATAGGTTCATCCTCGTGGCAATCGACTACTTTACAAAATGGGTAGAGGTCGGGTCATTTGCTCATGTAACACAAAAGGTGGTAAAGAAGTTTGTTGAGAGAGATTTGATATGCCGGTACGGGCCACCAGAAAAGATTATAACTGATAATGCACAGAACTTCAATGGGAAGTTGATAACAGAACTCTGTGCTAAATGGAAGATCAAGCATTCAAATTCCTCTCCTTATAGACCAAAGATGAATGGTGCTGTAGAAGCTGCTAATAAGAATGTCAAGAAGATTGTTCAGAAAATGGTAGTCACCTATAAGGATTGGCATGAAATGTTGCCGTTTGCCCTTCATGCATATCGTACCGCAGTTCGGACCTCAACAGGAGCCACTCCGTACATGTTGGTGTATGGAATGGAGGCAGTAATGCCTTTAGAGGTAGAAATCCCATCATTAAGAGTATTAATAGACTCTGAACTAGATGAAGCAGAATGGGCAAAGGTCAGATATGAACAGTTGAATTTGATCAGCGAAAAGAGGTTAGCTGCAATCTGTCATCATCAGTTATACCAAAGAAGGATGGCCAGATCATATGATAAGAAAGTCCGACCTCGAAAATTCCAAGAAGGCGATTTGGTATTGAAGAAGATATTGTGTGTACCAGGGCAAGATCAGAGTAAATGGGCCCCGAACTATGAAGGCCCTTATGTGGTGAAGAAGTCGTTCTCGGGAGGAGCTTTGCTATTATCTAGAATGGATGGAGAAGATCTAGTCAGGCCTGTGAATTCCGACTCTGTAAAGAAATATTATGCCTGATATTTTGTAACCTTCCTCAATAAGATAAAATTCGGCCATGAATTCTCGTTGCAAGAAATTTTTTTCAAAGCATGATTTTATAATATTTATTTATGTTTTATCCTTTTTTGACATATTTTGTGCACCACACCGGGGGCAAAAAGAGAAAAATCATAAAAATGTGATTTTTGCATTGGAAGTGTCAATTTGCATAAACAAAGCCATGTTTTGAATATTTCTTTAAAGTATACATCGGTTTGAGTTTTTTTAGACATCGTTAAAGATATTTTTTTTTTAAAAAAAGGAAATTTCAATGGAGCTAGAAAGGGCCCGGTGGAACAAAAGTCTCTTCACCCAGCGTGAAAATATAGCATGAGAAACATATCCTATGAAGGAAGACCACAACGGACAGGGGGGACCTATGTTTCTATAGAGGTAACAAAAACATGCATATTATTGTCATAACACTAACCTGACAGGAAAGGTGGCGAAAGCTGATGTGATTTCGAGTTTTGGAAAATATAGAGAAGCAGAATCTCAGGTCAGCAAAATCACGGAAGATGAATTGAAGATCGATGATGAATTAAAGATCGATGTTGCTCGAGATGGGTCGGTCACCCAGAAAATGAGACCATGCTAGCCGGGTCGGTCACCCAGGAAAATGAGACCACGGGTCGGTCACCCATCAAATAAGGCCATGCTAACCGGGTCGGTCACCCAGAAAAATGAGACCACGGGTCGGTCACCCATCGAATGAGGCCATGCTAACCGGGTCGGTCACCCATCAAATGAGGCCATCCTAACCGGGTCGGTCACCCATCAAATGAGGCCATGCTACACGGGTCGGTCACCCATCGAATGAGGCCATACTAACCGGGTCGGTCACCCATCGAATGAGGCCATGCTAACCGGGTCGGTCACCCATCAAATGAGGCCATGCTAACAGGGTCGGTCACCCAGAAAAATGAGACCTTGCTAACCGCTAACCGGGTCGGTCACCCAAAAAAATGAGACCCTTCATATCTAGCTTGGATAGGTCACCCAGAAAAGCGAGACCCATATCCTTCATTCTGTTTTTCTTTACAACGCTTACTATTTTAAGTCTTTTACAAGACTTTAGTCGTAAGCATTGTAAAGAGGGGGCATCTGTTGCTACCCAATTTTTGACTCTTTATTTTTTATGTTTCAAAAAAAAAAATAAAAAAAAAAAACAGATTTTGGGTTCAAGGGCGAAATCGGGCAATTTGGAGTTTAATGGCCGATTGAGGGTTAAATCGCGAAAATCAGGAGCCAAGGACCAGTTTAGAAAGTCACGCAAAGCCAAGGTTAAGATTGAATTTTTGATGGGATTTAATTGCATAAAAAGTTTAAATCCAAAAGGGTGCATCTTTAGAATTTTTAAAGGACCAAATCATATTTTTACCTTCTTTTGATTTTTTTGAAATCTGCATAAAAAAGGAAGCATGCACTGTTCCGGCATGCATTTTCATTAAATTTTTAGGCGCATTGATCGACAGATCAATCGAAATTTCTTTCCTTTTTCTCAATTTGATTTTCTTCCCAATTCACAGTGATCTCGGCAGATCATTCCAAATTTTGCTTCCTTTTTCAATTTGATCTTTCTCCGTCGCAGCAAGACAAATCAAGTCAACCGTGATTTCCTTCCCAAATTTGTTTCCAGCGTGATCTCTTTCCTTTTTCTTCGATTTGCTTGGCTGTTTTGATACTGCATTTAAAACGTGATCACTGCAACATTGAGGTCTTCTCAGCTATAAATAGAGGCCTGCACGGAGAAAGAAAGAGGGACGGAAGAAATTCATCTTGAGGTGGCAGCAAACCGAGAGAGAGGAGCATTTTTTCGTTTTACTCTGCCTTTCTCTCTCTAAAACAGAGGCACCTCTGTCGTTTTTTTCTCTCCGGTCACCAAGTTCAGCAGCCATCAACTCCGGCCACCAGACTTCGTCTAGACGACACCGGCATCTCCCCCACCACTCCAGCAACCCAGACAGCTAGCTCCGGCGAAGAATCAGCAGCGAACGACAGCAACTGCGACGCCACCGTGCACCTTCCGACGTCCACTCCGGCCACCACAGGCCACCATTTCCGACGAAACCTCGACCATAAGAACCACCTCGATCTCCTCTACTCAACGGTATAAACAGGTAAGCATTTCATCACACTCGAAAATTCTCCTTGTCACTGTTCATCGTCTCTGTGTTGCATGCAGGGAGTGAATTAATTCACTCCCCGCATGGGCTTGGCGGGCCGGGCTTTGTGCCCGGCCTGGCCTGAAGAAGGCCTAGCCCAGATGGGACTGGGCTGCTAGCCATCTGGGCTAGCGGCCCAGCCTGGAGACAAGGTGGGCTGGGCTGTCAGCCCAGCCCGAATTTAGGTGGGCTGACAGCCAGCCCACCGAAAAATAATAAATAAGATATATAAAAAAATACAAATTTTCCAAAAAATATTTTTATTAAAGAAAAAATATGTTGTTTTCTTGCATACGGCCAATACACTAGCATATTTTAAAAAATCGTTCTTTTGTTTCAAAAATATATATTATCTTGGGTTTGTTGAAGAAAAATGAGTTTTAGCATGGATTTCGCAAAGAAAAAAATCATTTCTTGCATTTTGAGATTTTACAACAAGTTTGTAAAATCCAAAGGGTATTGGCCAATATTCAAAAAAATATAAAAATCTTATTTTTTTTGGGGAATTTATTATTCACTGTCGGTATTTGGGTAAATAAATCCTAAAGGGGTTAATATCCAAAATATTCGACGGGAATGATATATTATTATTCACTGTCGGTATTTGGGTAAATAAATCCTAAAGGGGTTAATACCCAAAATATTCGACGGGAATGATATATTATTATTCACTGTCGGTATTTGGGTAAATAAATCCTAAAGGGGTTAATATCCAAAATATTCGACGGGAATGATATCCTATTATTCACTGTTGGTATTTGGGTAAATAAATCCTAAGGGGTTAATATCCAAAATATTCGACGGGAATGATATGCTATTATTCACTGTCGGTATTTGGATAAATAAATCCAAAAGGGGTTAATATCCAAAATATTCGACGGGAATGATATGCTATTATTCACTGTTGGTATTTGGGTAAATAAATCCTAAGGGATTAATATCCAAAATATTCGGCGGAGTAATATCCCATTTGCCATTTAATTAACACATTTTTTTAAAACCATAGCAAGTCATAAACAAGTCAAAACGTCAAGCAGCTTACCTTAGGTAGGGCGTACTAGGGGTGCTAAAACCTTCCCTTTACGCAACCAGTCCCTTACCCTAGAATCTCTGAAAGACCAGTTTTAGGTTTCCTAGTAACCATTAATACTAGGTGGCGACTCCCCCATTGTTACAAAAATAGATAATCCCCCGACACCATTGGATCCCCGCACACGGGGAAGAGTCGTCACGACGCCGCTCTCTAACATTTTTTGGGGTGCGACATGTGTCATGCATAAAATGAATTCAAAAAAATCAATTTGAATCCATATTGCGTGAATGTACCCAAGTACATATAAAAGCCTCTTCTAATGAGAAAATTATTGGTGGTGTCCCAAACATCGTTTTAAATTCCTCATCACTACCAATTTTTTTTATCCTTCCTCATCATGCTTTTCCTCAATATGTGCTTTAATTTGATCTTTAGAAACCTAAACATTATCACCATTCAATACATACATCACCTTAATAAGGGTTCTATTATTTGTCTTTATGAGCTTGTAATATAGGTTTCTATTTGTACTTGTTAAAAGAATTCTAAAATGCTCAAATATTGATGTCAACCATAAAAAAAAGACTTCTGTTTTTGATAATGTGTCATTACCAGATTTCTAATAAATATGCAAAATATTTATTTGATGACCTCTAATAATGCAATTGATCAAACATGTATTCATAAATATAACCTAATCACAATGCCATTTATTTGACAAAATGTTATATATATATATATATATATATATATATATATATTATAATTCTATGAATAAAATAGGTTATAAAAGCATATCATAACTCTTAGTACCTAGTGAAAAGTCATGCGTATTAGTGTGCAATGCAATTGTTTCATCATATACAAAACTTTATATAATAAGTATAATCCTCAATTCAAACATTCTAAATCTATCATTTATAGTACCAAAAATATCCACAAAGTGTTTTGACAATCAAATACAATAGACTTATCATCTAAACTACTAAATATCCTTGGTTCCATACTAATACGAATATTAGGAAAATTATATTTTAATAAGATTAAAATAGGTCGGTCTCCTCAAATAAAACAATGTATTTCAACCTATTTTCTTAAATATTGTATATACACCAAAGACATATAGATCATATCCTATACAATAAGCATATTAGAGAAAAAGATTAAGAACCATTAATGCTGTCACTTACAAAACTTATCGTGCTTGTTGATGTGTTCTTCATTTAAAACCTATTTAAAGCTTATTTCCAACCAAAGATATCACTAATCCATATTCTAAACATGAGACACCAAATATCGATAATCTTGTCCCGGGTTGACCCTTGAATCGAATCTTGAAACTATGAAATAATAATTTTTATTTTATGTTAACCTAAGTTAACCCTCCTAACATGTGATCCAAACTTTTCTTTGGGTCGATCATCGAATTGAGTTTCAAAACTATGATAATTAATAATTTTATTCTTCCACTCACCTAGGCAAACCAAATCCATAACCTAGGCTTAGTCATTGACCTAGGCTTTGTCTAGAGCTAGCATTTGAGTTGAGTTTTAACATTATAATAATAATTATTATTTATCCTTACATGTCTTAGTTGGATAGTTTTGGAATTGAGAATTTTTTACAAGGATATTTTAGAAATAAAAAATAAAAAATATTATTTCTGGAGACATTATTTTTGTACCTCCTATTTTAAAAGTACATAAATTCACCCTAAAAGTTTTTTAGATTTTTTTTAGAAACATATTTATTTTTATGCCTTTGCCTATTCAATCAAACATATTTCTATTATCACTATTTTTGTTCTTTTTGTCCCAAAACAATAACCAAATGCTATCTAAAAGTTGAGCTCCTTTTGTTTTCCTTTAAACTATTATTCATTATCTCTTTCTTTTACAAAATCAAATCCCTCTAACATGAATTAATTATTTAAATTAAAACTTGATTTAAAATTTAAGAAGTAGCATCATTTATCCAATTTTTACAACGCTTTATCTATCAACCATCTTTAATACTTTATCTATTAAAATAATATTTGATATTGCGGTAATGATTGTTTTTCAAAGTGTATTTTGCTTGATAATTTATTTTCTTAAAAGTATTTTTGATATCAGCTCATCAAAAAAAAAAAAACACTAAAAAAATAATTTTAAGCAAAAATAAATTTAGATTTTTGACAAACACACAACCAGTTCGATAATTAACCACTTAATATCTAATATTAAACTAATTAATCTTTTAACATTTCATCTTTTAACAATTAAACTCTAATTTGTTTGTATCTTTAAACCGAAAGTATCATTTAGTAGAATTATAATGACTCCAAGTATGATATGGAGATTAATAACTAGTTTTTTTTTTTTTTATCTAATACTAAAAATATTTTTAAATTAACTTATTTGTATAATTAAGATTAAATTCTTTTATGGTTGATTTTAAAAACATATCTCTTACATCCTCCTCCTATCTCCTATGTATTCACATGAATTTGATAAATTCTTAGAGAATGAATGAATTTTCTTAACTATGGTGCAAGATTAATAACTAGTTAGCAAATGAAAAGCCTATTTCTTTTAGCATTTTAAAAATATTTTTAAAGTCTGTTTGCTTTTAGAGTTTTAAAAATGTTTCAAAAAAATATATTATCTTAATATATTTTTAAATAAAAAATTATTTAAAAAACAATGCCAATATAATAACAAAGAGATTTGAAAACGACGTCACTAGAATCCTCAACGAAACGCGGAATCCCCCGTCGTTCTGTCATAGCCATCTCCTTCGTTTTAACTCTCAAATCTCAATCGCGCTCTCTCGCTTGCACAAATGGACTCTTACACTCCTTTACTGCAGAAAACACGGGTCCCACAACCCTCGCTCCAAAAATTTGCGGTGATTTCAATCTTCTCGAAGCTACGATCCGCGCCTAGTTACCTCGACCCGGATTCTGAACCCGGTAGAGAAGCTATCTCTCAATGCCTCCACTCCACTTCTCCAGCCGTCGTCGACCAGTCTGTTCGCGAGCTCTGTCGCCTCCTATTGGATTCCAGATTGGACCTCTCCCGAACTTTGCTGGAGCTCCAGTCTGCACTCGAAGGGTCCGACCCAAAATTCGTTGGTTTGTTTGTTAAAGCTATTGGATATGTCGTTCGGTTCGGGTTTCAAAGGAATCATGGGTCGTGGCGTTTTCCTTCTATTGAGAATCACCCCTTTGTTAAGGTTTGTTAACATAATTGCATTTAAAAAGTTCCTATTTTTGAGGATCACATTTTAATGGACTGTACCATCATCATCATCATCATTATTTTTGGCTAATTTGAGGTTTACTGTGTTTGGTTTAAGTGTAAATTCAATAATTTTGAGTTATGGATTACAGATTTTATTATCAAGAACTGAAGTTCAGTCTGAATTGGTTCAGCAAGTCTTGCTATTTTTCGGACAGAATAGGAGATTAGGAATGGTGGAGATATGTGAATTCTTGAGACCCTTTTTGAATTTTTCGATTCTACACGTGCCCTTTTCGAATTCTTCGTCATCTTTGTTTACAAGGCAGTTGATATCATCAATGGCTTCGTTTTGTTGTTCTTTCCCTGACGAGGCGATTCCGGTTTTAAAGCTACTGATAGGTTGCCTTAAGCACGCGTCACATAAGAATTCAGATGTCAGTAATTGTTTCTTTTACCTTTTCTTTTATTTAGATGGAGCTATACTCTCACGTTGCTTAACTGATTGACTTAACTGGAGCAAGATAATAAATTTAAATGATCCAAACTTCAATGCAAGCTCATAGCTATTAATTCTAATTTCTTGATGATGTGCAGGAACTTAGGAACTCATATTATTTTTTGGAATGCATAGTTGATGCATATACGGTCGTTTTGAGACACTTGGTTGGAACCGGATCGGTATGCTTCACAATGCAGCATCAGTGCAATCTTTTGTCTCATTTGTGCATTATGGAAGTTTGTTTTTCATTTGGACATGAAACTACTATAATTTTACATGGAGCTTGTCTGCCATAATTTGCTGTTAATTGTTCTCTTCTCCACGTTCACAGCTGGTTACTGAGGCTCAACTGTTTGGTGTGGAACTGTCAGATTCTATTCTTTCATTATTGACATGTCATCATGGCCATGCTGGTGCTAGTGAACCAATTGTTGAATTGGTGAAGCGGCTGTTTGCTGTCCAGAAAGATCTTTCTTTGCAATATATGCCTGAAATATCATCAACACTGCTATCCTTATTTGTTGTCCTGATTCAATCTGATCTTGAATACGAACTACTCTCTTTATTGAAACTCCTGAACTTCCTTTTAAAATGGAAAAGTGAAAAGGGTATGTTTCCTCACTCTCATTTTGCTGGCATGCATTAATGATTGGATACCTATTACAAGCCCATTAGTTAAATCATAATCTTCTTGGTTAATTGGAAATTGTTCTAATGCAAATTCTGCATTTAAGACGATACACAGTATAGTATTATCTTAATACTTTTGGATGCCATATGATCATTTAAGTTGCATTAGAGTTATCTGTCTATTAAAAATTTCAAGCAAGGCATAGCTTCTCCTTTCATCTTCAGCTAGTTTGCAGCCTTGTTTTGTGCAATCTTTTCTTTACATGTGATTTGCATCAGTAAGAATGACTGGTTTCACTGCAATTATTAGTTAGAAAATGAAAACTTACAGTTTTCATTTTCTTAATCTCACTTTCAAGCCTTTTTCAGGCACTTGATTCTATTTCAATGCTCTTATCATTGTGTATAATTGCCTTTTTTCATCCATCGTTAACCTTCTTGCAATGTATGGTAACTTATTTATTTATTTTTCAGAATATGAGGTTGATAGAGTCAAATGTGTTATGAGCGAAGAGCTTTTGTTCACATTTCCTGTCATCAACCTATTATCCTCTACATCTAGATCTATTAAAGGAGAAGCAGCAGAATTGCTTGTGAAGCTGGAAAAGGTCCTAGTAGAACTGTCAAAAGCACCAAAGGCTAGACTAGCCACAAAAGGGGGATTCCCCCCTATCAGCTCTCTAGGATCCATTGCTTATAGGCTTTTGCAATGCTTGTGGTTTCAGGTTCAATATAACTCTGATTATTATGTTAAGAGTGGGGAATTTTTTGTTTGTTTAATACTTGTGGCAATTATAAGTCTTGGGATATGGTTTGTGTTTTTCACTTGCTGTTCTCACCCCTAACCTGGAAAAGAAATGGAAAGAAAATATTGCTCTTTGCTGGGTTCCATTTCACACTTTTGCTCTCAAATGAGAGATACAGTAGTCCTATTAACAAGCTAATTTAAGATGCCATTATGCTTTATGTAGGAGAGGAAGAGGATAAGGCAGTAATGTTGGGACTCTAGAAGTGCCATTTTTGCATCAGATAAAGTAGAATAGTGCAACAGTATTCATGTGGTCCATTTTGGTGAAATCAAGACTTAGTGTGTCAAGGTGTTGGAAAAGTGCTATTTTGACTAGCATATGTAAGATTTTGTCTGTTTTGTTTTCCAGGACCAGATTTTACTGCCCACTTCCATCCTGAATTTTGCTTCCAGTGGCGAAACTGATGTCAACGTAATGCACCAGAAACTGAGACCTTGGGCTTCTCAGTTAAGAAAATACATTTTGTCGATTGTAGACAGAAGAAAATCCTCCCTATCTGTTTCTCAGTCTCAAGAACGTTTCATTAGGGGTAAGATAGAATAACACCAATGAATTATATTTGGTTCATTCTTCATGTATCCTATTGTTTCAGCAAAATTGCTTTAAAATTAATGTGCTTTAATATCATATTCATTTATACCCACTTTATTATCTTGCAGAACTGCCTCCTTTACTCTGTGCCATTACTGGTGTTTTGGTGATGCACCGGTCAATTGGAGATGCAGCAATTGATTTGCTGGGTGCTATTGGCATTGTGGACCCCAAACAGGGAGTGCCATTGCTGCTAGCAATTCTATTTTACAGTAACATCTTCACCAGTAAAGACACTAGTTACCAGAATATGCTAGTGAGCTTTTCTTTCTTACCTTGCTTCACGTCTAATTTTAGTTGATACAAGAGTATATCCAGCTCTCCCTTTGATGTCTTTCACAGTAAGACTTTTGATTCTTGCAGCCAAAGCTTCTGGCATTACTTCCATCACTTGCTTCACATTCTGTGATGATTCCCCTTATAATTCAGACCATCTTGCCAATGCTCCAGAAAGATGGAAAACCGTATGTGCTCTTAACTCATGATGTTTGTCTATTCTCTTATTCTTCCTTTTTGAGTGCATTTTATGTTTTTGAAGAATTTCATGGAGCTATCCTAGTGATTTATGTATTCTGGTGATCATAGCTATGCCATGAAGGGATGGGAGATATATGCTATGGACAATTAGAACATTTTCTCTCAGGTGGAACAGGATAGTGGGAAAGGGAAGAAACAATAGCCATGTCCATAGTTGTCCTAGGATATTTAGGACATGCCAGTTTGAATTGTCATTTTAGTGTGGTTCACATTAGCCCACTGCTATGGTATTAATATGTTCTAACGGTTGTATAGGCTTGTTTTTCTTTCTGAAACATGCATTGCTTCTCTTATGGTTGACTGATTTTGCAAATAAAATGACCATGGACACTTGTGATGAGCAACCCAACATCGTAGGATGGCCCGGTAATTAAACTGACTTTATAATTAAAACTTTCACCCAGTGCCTAAATTCGATAACACATACAAAAAGTTCGGTATAATTGCATGCTCCAAATTATCTACACCTATACAAGGCAGTCAATATGAGAAATTATTTTTACCAGATAACTAACCATGTGGTACCTGATGGCTCACCTAACTGATTGTGGGTTCTGTTTTTTTTACACAGTTGGCTCTTTTGGCTATTTGAAGAGTCCTAATAGGATCTATTACATTGGGACTTTGCATAGCAAGTGGTTTCTCTTACTGTCTGTCTAATAATTTTCTTTCGGTACTTTTAAATACCAATGGTCTTGAACCACTTTCATTCCTCTAAATTGCACTTGATGCATGCTAAATTGCAAGCTTTGCTATATGCCTGGTATTTGAGTCATTGTATCTGACTCTATGGAAAATCATTTGAATTACTACTGTTTATTTGGCTCAATCATCCAATTCTAATTGCCCTAGACACCATGTGTTGAGCTCATTTAGCAGGTAATCATGTCTCTAGACAGCTTAATAGATTTCATGAGCACTCAAGAGTGAATGGCTCTATGAATAGTGAAATGACAGTCATTGATATGATGAGAACCACTTATAGAATGCTTAAAAGCATATTTCATCTTCCAACTTTCCATTTGGGGATGTTTCATTCTCATGCTTTTATGATGGGCTGCAATTGTCTAAACTCCCTCCCCATGTTTTGTTACTGAGCCAAACTCTCTCACTAGAGATTAATCTGTCAACGTTAATTTTTTTAGTTAATAAGTTGTTCAGTTTGGCTGACTGAATTACCAGGTGCATGAAGTTGACAGAGACCACATGACAAACTTGTGATCCCTCTTTAAAAGTAAAAAAAAGCACAAAGTGTTGATAACCATTCCAGCTCAACAAATGGACAAAAATGTTCTCTAAGCCCATTCAAATGCTCTATCCAAATTATGCAAAGCAGAAAATAGTTTGATTCTATCTACCTCAAATTTCCAACCCCTTCTGTTTACATAAAAGACTTCCATGATAGAATCCTAAACCAACAACAAAAATAAAACAACCCAAATCCTTGAAGAAGCAACTGAAATTGTATGTGAAATTATCAGCAATTCAAGCAAAGAACTTAAGCTATCCACATATTGGCTGCTAATGATGAAGTATCAGAGGAAAAGTAATGGAATATCAAATCCAATACAGTAACAGAACTAAGAGGAACAAATTTCTATGATATTACCGAAAGAGATAAGGGGGAAAAAAAATAAAAAACTATATTCTAAACATGTATCGTGGGTTCTGAAGTTCAAGAACTGAATGAGCCTGAGCTTGATTTATGCTTCACAACTGCAAAATTGAGGGTGTTTGCTGAGTTAAAGGCAAGCAGTGTTGATGAGCTCATTGGTGCTGGCATGGATGATGTCTTTTTTTTAGGCTTTGGTGGTTTGGGCATAGTAGAATCTCGGGAAAGTTGTTGATTTTCCAAGAAAGTTGGAATTTGAACAGATATATGAAAGACAATATAGTCAAGATGCCATTTGTATGTGTGACTCAATAACTGAAACTTGTTGGTTATGGTCAATAGTTAGTCTTCAACTTTCTTAGTTTATAATTGGACTTTGGTGAATGGCATCCACCAAGAAAAAATTTAGGGACCTAATAAATGCAAATGAAGCACAAGATTGAAACTAGTTCATGGATGAAATATGCCATTAAACCTTTGAAGTCTTATCATTTACTGATGACCTCTAAAACTTTTGTAACTTGTTACACAATCTTAGTTGTCTTTTCTCCATATCTATATTTTTTTAACTACAACCTATGTGTCATATTCAGTGTGTTGTATGCCACCGGCGCTCGTTTGCTTTGTCAGACCTGGGCAATCAATGACCGTGCCTTTGGGAGCTTGCAAGTAAGATTCTTCTGCTTCTGCTCTACTGAATCGCAATAACCATTCACTTTAATTGTTTAGGAAAGCAAAAACAATCTTACAACGAAAATTTGAAATAATCAATGAAGTTGAGATGTACAGAACTGTTTGATAGAAGAAAGTTTGAAAAATTATTTTTTGATGATCCCAGTAAAGATTGTAAGAATATGTGTCTGTGCAAGGCAATTCGATAGAAATTCTGTTCCTTTTGGAGGCTTGTGTGCAAAGAATGATGAGGATAAAGTGGGACTAGCATTTGCTCAAAAAGAGAAGATAATTCTATTTATTTGTGTCAAATTAATATAGCCATTAGGCTTCATTATGTAGGACCTGAGAAAGGATTCTGGAAGAAGGGGATGGAAGAAAGGGGAGAAAGGGATGAAGAAAAAGGGGAGATGAATCTTTGAAGAATGGCAGTGGGCAGAGAGCAATTCTAATTTTAATATCAATTCAACAAGAAACCCTAAACCAAAAGATATGCTTTTGTAAACGAATTAAACCGTGGAACCATAAAAGAAAACAGGAATTGGAATAAAATTTCTAACCAAAAAGGTGATAGTTAATGTTAGTTATTATAATTATAATAACATAAAATAAGTAGATTCACTAAATGAGAAACATTTGAAGTAAAATAAAATCCCTAATTTCCCCAAGATTAGTGATTTGGGAAAAAAACTCGAACTGCATGCCATTCTCCCTTTGTTAGAAAAAACTCAACCTTGTGTTTCAAAGTGTTGTTGTAGTAAGAATCTGCATTTTCTATGCTTTCTCCATTAGCTTGAAGTTGCACTCCTGGCCTTAAAACATGCATTTTTTCACACTATTCCTCCTCTTTTTTTTTTTTTTTTTTTTTTTTTTTTTTTTAAGCTTGTTAAAACAAACTTGAAGTATAGTGATTGCATGTTCTAAAGATTCTTGGATGTTGTTAAGCGTACTTGCAGACTTCAGGAGACATTTTTTGATCTAAAGCTTCATAGAGCTCCTCACAATTTCTTGGATTTTATCTGCTCCTTTTGTCCTGAAGGTATAGAAGGGTGGAATGCTCATGATTGCACACTCGTGAAACTCACAGGCACTAAAACTGAATGGCCATTGCACAACAATTAGAATATTGTTGCCATAAAGAAGATTTTGGTTGAGATGGAACTTCAGCCTTTGTCAGTATTGAAAATGAACATAGGGTAACTCTTCAAACAAGAAATAGAACAAAATAAAATTTATAACTAGTACTAGTCCTGATAACCTAAAATGTCTGAACTCCCTAAAGAAGGGCCAATTACGTATTAAAATCTCCAATTTTCTTTGGTAAATTAACATCCTAAAAAAGTGCAAGTACGTTCTAAAATCTCTAATTTTTTTGGTAAATTAACAGAAGTCATTCATCCATGCTCCTTCACCTTCATGATAGATTCCTGCTAAACAGATTTTCCCTTCCATGAGCTTGTTTTGCTTTCAAATTCTATGCTTTTATACTAACATGCTAGTTGACTTTTAGGCAATATTGCTTCCAAAGGGGCTCACTGAATTCAAGTCAGAGAGGAATATCTTAATAAGTTTGGCTGCTTCCATTCGGGATGTTTGCAGAAAGAACCCTGATAGGGGGGTGGATCTTATCTTGTCTGTTTCGGTATGTGTGAAGCCATAGCTGCTCTATGTTTTAATGTCCCGATCTTACACAATTTAGCAGGGTCTTATTCCTCTGAAATAACAGGCTTGCATTGAGAACCAAGATCTTGTTATCAAAGCTCTTGGATTTCAGAGCCTTGCACATCTATGTGAAGCTGATGTAATCGGTAATCCTCCTCCTGCTTTATAATCCAATCTTTTTCCTTTTCTAATTTATATCTCAAACATTTCTAAGTTTGAAAGTGTTACACCCCTTTGTGCCTGAAAAATTGCATCATATTTCTTGAGAACATTCTGTATATTTTTTATCCAAATTTTTCTTGCAAGTTCAAGTATGTAATGGGGTACTGTTTTTGGTTTCTAGTTATTTGATGGTCAAGATAAATGATGACGTGTAATTGCTAGAATTTAATGTCAAGGTTTTAGAAGCTTTGGCCAGAAGGGAGGTGCCTTATGCTTGCTTAGTGAACCTGGAGCTCCTCTGCAGAAAGTTCAGAAATGACCCCTGAGCATCTTTATCTCCATGTTATAATACTTAATAAGATGGATTTTCATCCACCCCTCTTTTTGTTTCCCACCTCTTCTATTTTTTACCTGACAGATATTGTCAATTTTCATTTATTATGATTATAAATTAATGCTGTAGATTTTTGTATTAGTATCCTTACCTTGACTGCAGAGGCAGTGATTATTTCAGAACATGTTTAAACATTTCTATAAAGTCATAGTTTGAATGATTTGGTGTTTTTGGAAAAATGCTAATTTCATGCTTGTATGTGGCCTAAAAATTTGAATGCCGAGGTTAACCATTAATATTTCATTTATTGTCAGCAGGATAATGTGTATTTTTTTAACCACTTCTAGCGATCATGTTCATGATTGTGCATGATAAGTTAAAATTGCACTAATTATCATCATGTCATGTTCTTAACCACAGTCAAATAATATTTCTTTTTAGATTTTTATACTGCTTGGGATGTCATTGGTAAGCATGTGGTAGACTACACCACAAACCCGGCTCTTGCACAAAGGTAAGCACGTGCTGGTTTGGATTGCTATTTAAATTTGTGCCTCCATTTGGCAATTCTGATATTATAACCAATATAGATCATACCTAAAGAAAGGTGAGGCTAGGTAACTTTGGAGTTTGGATTGCTAAAGGATTGCCTACATTCAGCTATCTCCTTTAGCTATCCAGGCATCGTATCATTTTGTAAAAAGGGACATTTTACCCTATCAGGAGGCAGTATTTCCCAGTGGTTAAATAAGAACCTTTCTCAACATTTTTCTTCCTGTTTAGAAAATTGCACCCTAAAACATCCCTATTAGTTCTCCTTGTTTTAATTTATATTGCTCCTTTTTTTCTGTCAAACATTTGTACCGTATCCATTTAGCAGTAACTTTTCATCCTTTCTTTCAATTGATATATTAATATATGCCAAATGACTTCTTCCCATTGACAGCATATGCCTCCTTCTGAGATGGGGAGCAATGGATGCTGAAGCATATTCAGAAGCTTCAAGGAATGTCTTACAAATTTTATGGGGTATTGGAACTTCTGTACATGTCAATCAAGCACTTGAGTGGGCAAGGGCAAGGATCTTTGCCTTTGAGGCTCTGAGCCAATATGAGGTAAATTGTGGGAGATGCTGTTTATTGAAAGTTTTATAAAATCATTGGAAAATTTAACTGTTTCAAAACCTTCTATCTTGATAATTTTACTTGGACAAAGTGTACTCTATTTAGTCCCGGTGCACATCTATTTTGCTGCTTACATTGTTTGGTTTCTTGCATCCTTTCATCATATGCTCCAGTTATAACAGATTCTCTGAATGACTTTATGTTTTACTAGGTTACACATATACAAATAGGAATTCCAGATTTTAAGAGAGTGAACACAGAATTGCTTTTATGTGAGACGAATCTTGATGTGCTCACAGCCATGGAAGGATTTCAAGTCAAGATCATAACTCATGAACATGTGTAAAGAACACATCCGCATTTCTCCTTCACTTGCTGAAAACCATAAGATATTGAAGATTGATACTATGGTTATATTTGCTCCAGGAATCGTCGAAGGTTGGTGAAGGAGAAAAAAGTTGCTGGAAGTAAGATTGAGAAGTTGCTGAATGTATTTCCACAGGCTCTATTCACTTCAGGTATTATATGCAATTGGGTTCTGATGTAGATTGTGCTGCTTTCCATGTGAATTTTTGTTTATTTTCTCTAATCCTCAACCCCCTCTGTCCAAAGCATTTTATGGCATCATGACAACTTAAGTGATTGTGAGAAGTAATTGTCTGCCCTTGTTACAGGTCCTGATTCAGAATAAGTGGGAAAAGAGTTGAAAGATATTCAGTGGACTTTGGGAATGAAAAAGAAAAGGAAAATTAGATGAGAGGAATAATACAACGTAAACCTCTAGTAGAGAAGCAATATATGAGGTGAATATACAGTAAAATATTGAAAAATGTAGTATTAGATTCATCATAGATGGATGATAGTGTTTGACAAATACAGGAATCTAGCAGACAAGGGTGAGAAAAGGAAAAAGAAAGTAAAATATAGAAAAATGAAGTGTTAGATTCATCGTAGATGGATAATATTGTTTGGCAATTACTGGAATCTAGCAGACAAGGATGGTTGCCCTTTCTTAAAGGTGACTGCTGCAAACTTTCTTGATGCGGTACAATATGAAGGGCTTTTTCCTATTCGTTTTAAACTTTCACTAATGGTGTAATTTTTTCATATCCAAGAAGGTTCTAATTATAAGGTTTGAAATAGGCTTTTTTCTTCTTTCTATTTTCTGGATTATTATGTAGTTTAATTCATTAAAGTTTTATTTTTTATTTGGCTATGACTCTTTAGGACTGACTTAATGTTCCTCTTCAAGTACAGTTTTTGTAAACTTTGAGGGGGCCATTTGGTGAATGAAAAGGAGTCTTGAAAAGTCTTTTGTTTGTTTGAATTTCAAGAGCTCTAGTTTCTTGTACATCTAAGAAGGTTTAACCTATTGAATGCTAGGTTATCTACTCCACCTCCTCATTTTACATTTTGTATTGGAGTCTGTTCATTTTTTATGTGTGATCTGTACAGTAAATCAAATGAGCTATAAATCTGCAGGGATAAAAGGTAGTGCTGGGAAATTACCTGGGGCAGCTCTTTTATGCCTTTCCTTTACCCCTAAAGATGTGAACAGCCAACGCTTGTCAAGAGTAAGAAATCACATGTTGAGTTCTTTTCTTGATAATTTACTATGATATTTAAATCCATGTTACTTTCTCTCCAGGTATCTCTAGATTTCCATGCTGGATATGAGAGTGCACTGGTGGAAATAGCTGCTTCTCTTCAATTATCAAGAAATATTTTCATTGCCCTTCTTTCATTGCAATCTTGGAAGTCCTTCATGCAGCGTTGGATAAGGGCAAATATTGCATCCCTTGATGCTAAAGCACCATCTGTTTCATTAGATAAAACTTCTAAAGCTGCTACTGATATCCTGAAGGTTCACCTTTTCCTCTTCTAGCATTTGTATCATGATATTATATCTGCAGCAATTTTAAACAGATTTGCATTATTGTCACGCAGAGTGTGATGCGACTTGCTGAAGAGTCTATCCCAAGTTCTGCTGAAAATATTGCTCTGGCTATTGGTGCACTATGTGTGGTAAGAGATTGCTCTATAAATCTCACTCCAAAATTATCAATCTGACTACTTACTGATGTGTTGACCTTGTTCAGTGCTTGGGATCATTGTAGCAATCATAAGATCAATTTTATATGCATACCCATGATATTCTTGAGATGGAATGTAGAGACTGGATTCAGATTTCTGCCCAGGCCTGCATTAATGTGGGAAACAGATAATGAAAAAAAGAAAAAAGAAAATGAAAATGCCATCCTGGACAAATTTCCTGGAAGAAAGTTTTGAGACTGAGTGGAAGTTTGGTGGTCAGTTAATTGGTTACAGGTCCTGGGACAATCCTGATATTTCATCTTAATCTATTGAAGGCCTCTTAACCAGTCATTCTGATTTTTGAGTAATGGTTTGGTTTTTTTAAGAAATAGAAATGCACTACCATTCACATTCATATTTCTTGATACACATGCTTTGTCAGCTAAATGGTTGGTTTTGCTGGCTACTGTCAGGTGTTGGCTCCATCTACCCATACTGTCAAATCAACTGCTTCAAAGTTTCTGCTAAACTGGTTGTTCCAGAATGAGCACGATCATCGCCAATGGTCAGCCGCAATATCTCTTGGATTGGTTTCGAGTTGTCTTCATGTAACTGATCACAAACAGAAACTTGAGAATATCACCGGACTTATAAAGGTATGAAGATCTGTGGTTTGGAACTGTGAGCATTTTATTCCAGTCCATCTTGAAAAAGCTTTCAAAATAAGTGTATTTGTATACGTAGTTTTTTTTTTTGGTGGTACTAACAGAGGGATTAATGAAGTATACTTCAGAAAATTATTATAAATGGGATCAACTTAGATTCTTTTGCAAAGGATTATACAAGTTATATGGCATTTGTTGTAAGACAGTGCATGCTTTCAGGTTTTGCATGGCAGCAAAAGCATTCTTGTCAAAGGAGCTTGTGGTCTTGGCTTGGGCTTTGCATGCCAAGATCTTCTTACCAGGGTTGAAGCTGCTGATAATGTTGATTTGGACAAAGAAAAGTACAAGGCACAGGAGGTTGACTTATTAGGGAAGATTCTCAGGACATTACTTCTGATGACAAGCCAGCTCAGTAATGCTTCAAATGATGTTCTAGAAAGTCTTTTGCCATATTTCAGCATGGGTGGTAATGATATTGAAATCAATTTGACATCTGACCAGTTGCTTGAGAAGTGTGATGACTTGGAGGAAGATCCATGGGGTGTTGCTGGTCTTGTCCTTGGCCTGGGGATCTCTTTCAATGCAATATATAGAGCTGGGGCACATGATGCTATGCTGAAGATAAAGGACTTGATTATATCATGGATCCCACATGTAAACTCTCTAGTAACGAACTCATCTTTTTCCAGTGAAGGAAGGGAGAAAGCTTTATCAGTAGGATCATGTCTTGCACTTCCCTGTGTTGTGGCTTTCTGCCGAAGAGTGGAAATGATCAATGATAATGAGCTGGATCAACTATTGAAGGGCTATCATGAGCTCATATCTGAGTTATTATCTGTTAAAAAATCTGGCACTTTCCATCAGAGCTTGATGTTGGCATCATGCGTTGGTGTGGGAAGTCTTCTTGCTTGCATTTTGAATGAAGGTGTGCACCCTCTTGAAGTTGAAAGTGTAAAAGGTTTACTGGAGATGTTTAGAAAATGCTACTGTAGTTCTTGCCCTCCTATCATCTGTTTGGGTGGGATGCTTGGAGTAGTTAATTCAATGGGAGCTGGTGCAGGGATTTTGGTTCATGCCCATCACTTCTCAGCCTCAATAAAGACTGCTTGTGAACAAGAGGTTATTTCTTATATTCTTTGTGTTTTTGGAGGAGTTACCCCAGTAAAAATAGGGGTTTATGCGTTGAACACCATTCTTTGTTTTGTTTGACAGGAATCTTCTCATATTTTGGGCCCTTTACTTTCAAGCCCTATTTGTGAGCCACATTTGACAACATTGGTGCAAGAGATGTTTCTCATTGCGCAAAATTCTGATGATCTTAAAATGCAACAAAATGCAGCTTGGGCAGTTTCATTCCTTCGAAATGGTTTGTGGTCAAAGGAACTTCTAAATGCTGAAAGATATGATAAAAGTGATGTTGATAGCAAAACAATTTCTTACAATTTTCCTGAGGACAATTTAGTTATGAAGCTGACCATATGGTTAATGCATCTAAATAACTCCGGGGTAGGTTCTGCCTTAACGTTCTAGGTTTCATGCTTATTGTAGTAATTTTTTTCCTTTGTGGCTATCTTTATCTAATATGAGATTTGATTTGTTTCATCTTCTCTCGCTAAACATGAATGTATGCACAGCTCTTTTAGTGAGAATGCATGCCTTCGATAAACATGGGGTTTATGCTGCATGTGTGTGTGGACATATCATGTTTAAATCTTAAGGCATGTTTATAAGCATGTCTCTTGTAGTGTTTCTCTGTTGGTGATGAATGCTAAAACCAATTCTCAGATTATGTGTCTGCTCGTGTGCACATAATTATTTACATATGCAAGTAAATATCTCAATCACATTTTATTAAATTGGAATGCACTTAGTTGACCTTACTATGTGGACGAATGAAGGTAAATGAAGGAGAGGGAAGTTTTCCACAGTGGCCCATGTTTTCTTGTTGGATGCACTAGTGTGCTGTGCTGTTGTGCAGGCTATGATTGAGGATCCCTTAAGGTTTTTTCGTTTTTTTATATTTGGAAGAGAATGCATTGATATTAGTTGGATAGTAGGTATTTATCTTCATGTAGTTATTTTAAAAGGATGTTAGGATTTCCTTGGTGCCCTTATATAAAGAATCCGATATTATGTTTTGAGACCGCTTTGGATGTTACTGAAATTAAAGCCTCCCAGCTCTCTATTTCTTGATTCCCCCCTTCATCTCTCCTCTCCTCTCTATTTCTCATCCTTGTTTAGGCTAGAGTGCAATCTTTAGAAGGCAATGGATGTTTTCTATTATATTTTCAGAAAGAACTATCATGCATGCTTCTGCATCTCCTTGTTTATGCTGAAAGTTTGTAGAATAATTGAAGTTTTGTTTTAAGAAGTAGGAGATGGACTCTAGTTCTTTGTGCATGTGTGGAGACATATTCAACCTTGGAATGGACAGAAAACAATCAACTTCTGTCTGCTTATAATTGTGGGTCCTGCCTGATAATTATCTATTCAAAAACGACTAGTTGATGCATCAGGTGCTGGGAAATCTTTGTTATCACATTGTAGATTTACAACACCAGCATAAGCAAATACATGCAGACTTTTTAATGTTTTTGCCTTCATCCACTACCAACTCGTTAGTCTTATCTTATTGCTTGCATATATTATTTTCTTCAGTTATTTTGTTCTTATTGAGAGATGCTTTTTGTGAATTCTTCTTTCTAATTTCTTGCTGTCTAATTTTCAGGCAGGGGCTGTTGCACATGTGGGCACTGTTGTAACAGTCTTAAGATGCCTTTCCCGAGCTCCCAGATTGCCAACAGTGGATTGGGGATTGATCATTAGACGCTGCATGAGTTATGAGGCTCAAGTGTCTGAGGTGTTGTCACCAGATTCAGCTCTCAAGAGGGGAGCTCTTCGGGAGGAATGTGTACAATTCTCAATAGCACATGCGAATCAATTTGACCCCCTCCTGACTTTCCTTGACGAGCTATCTGATTTGACTAGGTTCAGGACACTAGAGCTGAATCTGCAGTCGTGTCTGCTTTTTCATCTTGCAGGCCTGATAAAAGTATTCTCAGGTTCCAGGATAGAGAAACTGTTTGATGATATTGCTGAATACTTTTGCTCAGAGTTCTTATGCCAAGGGTATAGCCCTGATCAGAAGAGCTCATTGAGAATCTCATGCTGGGTAGGTCTCTATCAGTGTCTAGAAGAAGCTGCCCTTAGCTCTGTAGAGTACATATCAAACCTTGAAAAGTGCATAGAGGTGTTGTTTCACTTGTTGCCTGCATCAGAATCTGCTAACTTCACAGGAGTGGATCTGCCAAACACTGCAGAGGAATGGCGTGTGGCAGTTCAATGCTTGGCAAAGGCTCAAGGGGATTGGTTATTGGATATCCTGCTGGTAAACATGCTGTCAATTATCTATCTTTGGAGCATTTCTTTTCAGAAAATTCTTGTCCACGATTCTGCTTTGTGGATATTTAGTTCATATGCTATGAACTTGAATCATATCTACTGATAATCATACTTAGTACTGAGGAGTACTCTTTGGAACTCTTTTATGTATATCTATATTCAACAACTTAATTGGACTGTAAATACTGAGTTGACCCCATGTTTGTTCAAAACATTATTTAGTCTTGTAGAATTTATGTAGGAGCATTTGAATTTCCATTATGTTCTATTCTCAGAATATTATGCTGCAATGTTTGCTTTGCAGGTTCCACTAGGGGATCTTGTGCAAGGAGGTAGCCAGTCAAATGAAGTCCTAAAGAAGATTCAAGCGAAAGTGAAGCTAGTTAGGATGGGTTCCATCCCATTAACCGAGCTTGGAAGATTAAAAGCTTATATGCTGAACTCTAAATCAAAGGGTTAGTTACTTTACTTGGCAAGAGCACTGTTGTTGAATAACTATGTGCCAGTCTAATTTTAAATATTGCTAATGCTGTTTCATGATGCCAAGTTGAATTTGCTTTGCTTCCTGTTTCGGTGGTTCTTTCTTTGGAATTTCTTGCATAGAATTGGTTTAATCCAGCTCTTTTCAACAATACAGATATTTGGAATTTGCTTGTTGAAGTGGTGGCAGCTTTGCAATATGCAGATGGTAGTTTCAAAAGACAGTGGCTTGTTGATGCAGTGGAAATTAGTTGTGTCTCGAGCTATCCTTCCACAGTAAGCTTCTTTTTACACAATCAAAATGTATAGGTGACTGGTTCCTATTCCCCAACACAAGTAATGGGCATGGTAGCTATAGTCTACTTGAAGCAAAATATGGAATAGTAACCCAGTAAGTATTTAGGAGGATAGTTTGTTTACCTGCAGTCGGGGCAGGGTAAGGTGGTGGTGGAATAGTTGATCTGTGCAAGTAGCCTGGCTAGTGTTACTTGCATGTAAATGCAGCTCTTAAAAATCTGTCCCTCACTGGATGTGCTACCTGCATGGTGCGTACATGCATGCAGCAGTTGATATGATATGCTGCCACTTCCACTTCTACTCTTGTGTACATGTTTGTAAGAAGTTCAGCTCTCCTTAATTTGAACCTTTTCAAAATACATTTCTGCAAAGAAATTAGTTATCACGTGTGTTGTTTTCTGCTATCATGTCATCTAAATCTTAAGGGGTAAAGGAACCTGTATTATTTCTGAAATTAAAGTCTTTTCGTTTTTTTTCTCAATTTTCTTTGCGACAATGCTTTTGAATAAAAGGTTGTTACATTTCTTCTGCAGGCCTTGCTGTTTCTTGGTCTGCTATCTGGTAGCTGTTGCAAATATGGGTCCCTTCTGACTTTGGACCAGTTATCCTTGTTGAGTGATCTACCAGTTACCCTCCCTTCCCTTGTGACCGAACCTAGTTGGGAAGTCGTAGCAGAGTCCTTTGTTTCGAGCCTTTGGACATCAACAGAACGCATATACTACTGGGTTACTGAAAAAGGACTCCCTGACAATACAAGTAGCGCGCAACCTATTGATGGAAGTGAAAAGGATATTGCCTCCTTTCTATTGCGCGTGATGTATCACACCTGTATATGCTTAAAGGAGTATTTGCCTTTGGAGAAGCAGCTTAGGCTTGCCAATATGCTGGTCACTTGAGAGAGGGTCATAGCTTAATTTGCAGTCAATTAGGCTATGTGATATTTTCTTGCGGCATCTCTAGCTATTCAGTTAGCGTCTACCACTTTATAAATCAAGGGTTTGTCAAAGCATTACTTACTATTCCTGCGTGCAGCTCATCTCTAACTGGTTTTCTTTTTCTAACTGGACCTTCAATAGAAAGATGATTATAGAGTAGCATGAAAAGTGGAAAATTAAGCAATCTAACTCATCCTTATACAAGCTAAAAATGAATAGTGTTATGGAAGTTGCCAATAAGAACATCAAGAAAATTGTCAATACGATGGTGGTTACATATAAAGATTGACGTAAGATGCTTTCTATTATTCACTTCATGCATGTTGTATTACTATAAGAATCTTATCAACTAAAGTCACACCATATTCATTGGTTTATGGGATGCAGATAATGACACCTTTTGAACTGGAAATCCTTTCCTTGAAAGTCTTGATGAAAGCAAAATTAAAAGACTTGGAATGGACAAGAATGCAATATGAACAACTCAACGTGATTAGTAAGAGGATATTATATACAATTTTTTCCATATATTTTTTCCATTGATTGTACAAAGAAATAATGGGTAAGATAAACGATTCAAAGGTCTGCTTGGATGAATTTAAAGAAAAAGACTCTGATTTTAATTGTTTTATATATATATATATATATATAATAACCCAAGTTTTTACACACATGTAATGAGAATAAATGTATTTTATGTACAAGATGATAGGAGACGGGATGCCCTGATAGTTTTACTTGTCGGGCTCTGATTCAAGGATATGGTAAAGAGGGTAGGCTATTTCTGCTTTGAATTTAGTTGTCGAGCTTGAGAAATCTGATGTTTCAATCTGGAAAAGAATGTCTGAGCGTGGTTATATACCTCACGTGGAAATCTATGATAAACTTATCGAGTCCCACTGCAAAGATGATTGTGTTGCAGATGCTATACCACTAAAAACTGAGAATGAGATTATTCTTAGGAACATAAACCCTACTCTTCTAACCTATAAAACCCTCATCTGCTGCTGGTGTAGAATTGGCAGAAGTATGAAGGCTGAAATGCTGATGAAGAAATGCTTCATTCTGGTTGGCAACTTGATCCAGAAATATGCATCCTGGTAATCTGGAAAACTTCTTCTTGAATGACATGCATGATCAATATTTTGATGGAAAAATTCAAATGTTCTCTGGCTAGACATCGCAGTTTCACTTGGAATTCAAATAAAACAAACTCACAGTAGTTTTGGAAATTGTAGATTGTAAGGTCTAATCTCTAATAGAATATGACACCCTCTAATTGTGTTCAAATCTTGAAAGAAAAGGATCAGTCAGTGCCATCTTCAATTATTTTTATGAAAAGCTTCTTATCTTATCCAGCCCCCCCAAGTCACAACTTAGCACTCTGCACCTGTGGAAATGAAATTGAAGGGTAAAATGAACACTAGACCATATCTTGTTTTGACATTGTTGCCTCTCAAGACGCAAAATTTCAGATTGAAGCAAAATTTAAGGAAGGAGAAATGAAGCTAATCCCAATCCACAAGCCAAATTAAATTCAGAATGAAGCAAGCAAATCATACAACACCATCACTACAAGCAGCAAGTGTAATATGTTTTTCATCACAAAAACAAGCTACTCCCACCAAAGGAAAAAAATAAAGAAAAGCTGTTGTGTCAAACAACAGAGCATTTAGCTCCAGCCTCTTCAAGTTGCTTCTTCGCATCTTCAGCTTCGTCCTTTGAAATCCCTTCCTTGAACTTCTTCGGCAACCCTTCGATCAACTCCTTCGCCTCCTTCAGCGCTAGGTTCGTCAATGCCCTCACCGCCTTAATCACCGCGATTCGAGCGTTGCTCGGCACCTCCTCGATCACCACGTCGAACTCCGTCTTCTCCTCAACCACCGCCGGCGCGTCCGCCACAGCGCCGCCGGCACCCGCGGCGACTGCCACAGGGGCGAACGCCGCCGCGGAGACGCCGAGCTTGTCCTGGAGGAAGTCGACGAGGTTCTTGGCCTCCTCGAGCGTGAGTCCGGCGATTTCGTCGCCGAGCTTGGTGATTTTCTCCGGCGCCTCAACGGCGGAGATGGGGCGAACGTGGGAGGAGCGGAAAGAGAGGGGTTGTTGGCGGCGAGGGAAGAGGAGGAAATGTTTGATGGGGGTGTGTGTGGTGGAAGACGATGGAGAATGGAGAGAAAGTGTTGGGGTTGTAGTGGAGAGTGGGTTTGTTGTTGCCATTTCTGATGATGGGAATCCAAGGATTTCTTCTCCTCTCTTCTATGGAGATGAAATGGAGAGAAACAGATAGATAGGTGTTGTGAGGATAAGGTTCTGAGGAGATGAAATGAAAGGTTTATGGAACGATTTTATTTTATTTTATTTTTCTCTCAAAAAATAAATATATTTCTTAGCTATTAAAATGCTATTTTTCTGTAGATTTATATAAATAGGTCTTTTTATTTATTTTCTTATATAATAGAACTAGACTATAAGGTCCTTGCAATTATAAAGAAAATAATTGGGGGCATTCAGGGGTATATTTGTCTACACGCCAGAAAACGATATATAAAGAAAATAATTGGGGGCATTCCGAGAATCGAACTCGGGACCTCTCGCACCCAAAGCGAGAATCATACCACTAGACCAAATGCCCTTCCCGCTACCTCAAAGTCCAATATTAAACTATATACCTATATATTTAAATGACCATTTGGCTAACACCCGAAATAGACAATAAATAATATATATTTGTTGATTAATTTTTTTTACATAAGCAAAGAAATCAATTATAAAACGATACATATATTAAAAATATTTATATCAAAACATCTCATTTATAGTATTGTTCTGCTCACGAAAAACCTTGCCCTACCAATCTAGAGTTTTTAGGGAGATGGAGGAGAATAATAATTATAATGATGATATTTTTTAAAATATAAAAAAATGGCTTATCTATTTCTATATTCTTCATTGAGTCAAAATTTATTCAAATGAAATAATTAAGATTCCCATTTATTATTTGTTTTTTCTCCTTGACCAAGTTGATGTCTCGTGCTCTTGATAACATTTTGAAATCACAAGGATGAATCTGATCAAACCAAACAACTCAGTACCAAATACATCACAGCAACAAAATGAAGTAATTTGATTCAATATTCAGCAATATATTGAAGTTAATCACACGAGATCCAAATCTCCAGACGTATTAAAGCTACAACATGGTATCATAATATTCATTCTTAAACCCCATCAGCCCGGAAACAGCAACTTCACCACCTCCGGCGCCTCCTTCCGTACCAATATGCAAATGCAGCTATTGATGCCGCCGTGATAACACCAGCAGTCGCATGCCATGCAAACAATGGCCTCTCCAGAACAAGGGTAGAACCACTAACATCATCAGAAGGTGGAGGTGTTAGTGGTTTCTTACTAACTGTCACTGCAAAGCCCAAACCCTGCCTTTCCAGATCAGTTATGTCGTCTATTGCTGGCTTCAGTCTTGTGGTCTTGGCTAGAGCTTCATACTCTTCTTTCGTTCCTCCTTCAAGGAAAGATCCAACAAGGTGACCTTTACTTATCCAGTATGCTCCAATTGTATTCCCCGAGTAATCCCCAAAATGCACCACTTCCCCTGCATTGTCCCCATAAAACTGCCAAGAAAATGTGAAGAATCTGGAATAGAAAAAGGGTAGGTAATCAAACTCATCTGTTTTCTCAGGCTCCATTATCGCAGAAACAGCGTGTTTTGCTGTTTTTCGGGCTGAGTCAACATGCTCAAGCCTACGTGTTTCACCAAATAGTTTCACTGGAAATGCAGCAACATCTCCAATTGCATAGACCGAGGTGTTGCTAGTTTGCATTTGTCCATTTACTTTGATCCCACCTTTCTCCAAAGTCAGTTGGCCTTCAAACAGGCTCGTGTTTGGACGGATCCCAATGCCCACTACAACCATGTCAGCAGGAAGCTGACTTCCATCTCGAAGATTAACAGCAGTAATCTGAAAAGATGCATTGGATTGATTAGGCCAAATTTGGTGATCGATTTTTACGGAAGCTAAAGCTCCTGATGCTTATGAACTCATGAAGCTTCCTGACATTTTTCACGCTGGAAAAATTATAACAATCATCTGATGAGGATCAGCATAACAAAAACTGTAATAGTATCCAATACTGTGTCTGAAATATTCCACAACATAAAACAGATTGAAATAAGTTTTAGCAAGATTGTTAAGCGGCAGGGGATTTACCTTTCCAATGGGGTCAATCTCGAAAGATAACAGGACAGTTCCTTTTACGAATTGAACTCCTTTTGAACTATAATAACCCTCATAATAACTTGCAATCTTGGGTGTAAACAAGCGAGCCACTACAAAAGGCAAAGACATTGACAGATTTTAATAGTAACTTGTATTCAAGAAGAAATCAAGACAATATTTTAGGAAAGAATTGTCCTGAATTTTTGTGGTCAAAAAACTTGGCAGGAAAATCTTCAGAAACAGCTGTTCATGCATGAATAAATGCAAGCAAGTTTGATAGCTATGAGATGATCCACAGCCTTTAACTCCAAAGGTTTTCTTCCTCAAAAGATAAGTCTTAAGATCTCAAAAGAGGAAGCATAAAGCAGCATTGGGAGCACTTACTACAATGTACTTCTGGGAAAACCATAGTGACATTAATTCGATTTGTCACCAAAGAGGCAGCACACTCCATTCCTATATAGCCACCACCAATAACAACAGCATTCCCAGAAGCACAAGATTGCATCACATCAACAACCCTGTTTGCATCAGCTAAATCTCGCAAATAACATACATTTTCCGCATCTGATCCACTCACTCCAAATTCTTCAAGCTTCAAAGCCTACATTGAATGATGAATACAAAATAGAGTTACTTTAATTTCATTTTATCACTTGAACAATGCAATTCACTTTCTACACATTTTATTATTTCAATAAATTTTTATAAAGGAGAACAATTGTTTTTTTTTTAGTAGTAGTAGTAGTAGTAGTAGTAGTAGTAGTAACAAGTCTTTGGCAAAAAATGCAAATTATTACGGTGATAAGATCTAATAGAACATTTTGTATCTCCTATATTATATATGTTTAACAATGAAAGTGGTCCCATTCAAAATGCTACCAAACAAAAGGACATGGATTGTAATTCCACTGATTTCCCAAAGCAATATCAGATCCCTACTAGGTGTTTTTATACTGCATTTACCCAACATTAAAAATATCAACTAACCAGAGTAAAAAATAGCATCAACAAATTGGAAGATCAGTTTCAATACCCGAGCACCTGTTGCAATGATGAGAATCTTATAGCTTATAGTCTCGCCAACTGCAGTTAGTAGTGTCTTGCGTCTCACATCAACAGACTTAACTCGAGTCCCCAGAATCAATTCAATTCCTAGAAAAAATAATTCATATACCCATCAATTGGAGATAAGACATAAAATAAGAACTTCAACAGCCAACAATTTAAAAGACTTGATATTAAACTTGTAACAGAAACTTTCGCTGGTATTTTGTGTCTGAACAAGTTCTACCAGGAATTTCCCCCAAAAAATGAAGAGACATTTACTTCTGATCTTGGTTACGTTGGATGTAGGTAAAATATGAAGAGCTGTACACATCATGAAGTGCTTGATTAAGACTATCTATGTAATTAGGAAGTCTATATTTCCACTATAAAAAAAGTAAGTCTCATTTTTTACCAGTGTAAGAATCTTTATAGCAACAGGTTAACTAATTAAAGATGCTAGACTTGATAGTCCATGAACTTTCTCATGTCAAAGATATTAACAAGCAGATATAGTCTAAACATGAAGCATAATGATCATAGTTACTGTATTTAGTAATTGGTAATAAAAGCCTAATTGTACAAGTCTACAACCAAATTATATCTAACATTCAAATATAATACAACTGCCGCTGACACAATTCATGTCATATATATAGTTGAGCATATGAGATCACAAATGTCGAGCAGGAACAAAATTGGATAACTTCAATTCATTCTCTACTTGTGCTCGCTTGACATTTGATATAAGGAAGTTATAATTATAGTTAAACTAGATAAGAACATATAAAGGAGCCAAAAATAGATTACCGTGTTCTTTATACCATCTTGGAGTCAACTTTTCCTCATTAGCTCCAACACAAGTGTGAAACGATGGAAGGCGTGCTGGAGCTGCATGTTAGCAAAATTTTCAATACAAGGGTGAATACGAGAATAATAAATGAACAGGAGGAACATGAAACATGAAACAACAAATGATTAGCATTTTTCCACGCAAGTTTAGTTGTGAATTTTAGGACAGCACATCAGGAAAAAGAAACCAGAGCCACCTCGTTGCATCCAGACTCACAGTTGACTATCCCCAAGCTTTGCCTGACACATTAATGTGACTTAGGCAAAGCTATTGACTAATAACAAGCAGCACAATTCAGTAAATTATTTATATGCTACACTACATAAAGAATTCTACCAGAATGGTTTGTTATATTAGATAACCAGACCCTGAACTTGAAGGATGAGAACTTTTACCTTCAGGAAGTAGATAACCTTTACTCAATGCAGGTCTCTCATAAGGTGGAACCTGAAAGAAATCCAGTAGACATTCATGAATCACTATCTAATTAAACAAGTCAAGCAGGAAATATGAGGCAAAAACAATACTATGACCTGCGGAAAACCTTTCACTCCAGTCTTTATTACTGTTCCATTGCATAATTATCACTAGTGCAAAGGTTTTCCCAACTCACACCTAACATCAAGTATATTCAAATGCACAAGCTAAGCTTTTGTGTTATCACCCCTTGAATTACACCAACAACATTACATATCAACGACTAAAATATTTATCAATACATTCTGCACCTTCAATACTACGATGCCAAATTATAAAGTCGGCACAACTTCAGACTGAAAATGTCTAGTGCACAAACTTAAAAAACCCACATACGAAGTTGTTATTAGCTGTGAATTTGAACTTTTGGTCTTTTCTGTTTCTTGGGATGATATGATGGTTCAATCATTTGTATTATTGGTTCCAATGGTGGCAGCTGCAGAATCTGCTATTGGGTTAGCCATTTTCACTATTGCTTTCCAACATTAAAACCCCACATACCAAAATAAGACAGATAGAAAGAGAAGGTACTTGTTCACAGAAACGTCCCCAATGACTTATATTCCATTAAAAGAATGAGAAAAAGCATGTTGAAAGTAATATGAAATTGACAATAACTATTGCAGTCGACCATTACTTAAAGTCAGAAGGCAAGGCAAGTGTTTGTAATCAATCAACCAATACAAGAAAAAAAAAAATAGCCAGAGCAATATACATATGGCACAATGGCGGTGCTAACTGTTCAAATTTCAGAATCCTCCTTGAAGTGAAGCAGCAGACTATTCATTCTTGAAGTTTCATAAACGTAACTCATATTTCATAATCTAACCAAGAAAGATAAAAAGAGAGATGAAGACGCAGAATTATGGAGACAAAGCAACTAACAAACTGAAAATTGAACCCATTAAAGAAAAGAATGAATAGAACAAAGAGCGAAAAAAAAAAAAAATCAGACACCCATTAAAGAATTGAACTTAGAAAGGCTAAAAAAGATGGAGGATTTTTGTTTTTTCGCTCACAGTTTCTTCAGAGATGATGCAAAGTTCTCCAGGTGAGACCCCTTTCTTTGTGAATTCAAGAGCTGCATACCCAGCTGCAACTCCTCCTCCAAGAATAACATACACAAATGCTCTTCCCATTTCCTTTGACTCTCCTTCTCCGACCAATTCTCTATCCGGTCTCTCTCCTCTCAAGAGTCAAGAAGACTTGGGAGATTTATTTCAATTCTCCATTTTGTGTTATGGGTGGCGTTTTGAGTCTTGACATCTAAGGAAAAACTATCACAGATGTTTTGAACAGTACGACTACTGTATTTTAAAATATTTTTTATTTCAAAATATTTTATAGTAATATTTTTTAAAATTTAGCATATATAAAAACATAAATGAAGTTTTTTTAATTATTGTTTATAAAGCAAAATTTAGTCAAGTTATAATATTTTATTTTATAGGGCGGGCTTCCAATAATTTTTTTTTTAATATGGATGTTCGGGTCAGCTTGCGGTATTTCAACTAATTCCACGGATCTTGAAATTAACGATTATGTAAATTTTAAATAGTTATTATATTAGCAACCACAAGACTCGAACCTGAAACCATAAGGGAAACAAATCTCTTAGTCTCATACCATTGGGTTACCTATTAAATGGTTAGAGTTTCCAATAATTATTAGCAGTGGTGGAGGCAGGGGCTGATAAGGTCTTGAAATTCGCTAGAATTGTTTTCGTTTTTCCTTAACCTTTTAACGATTTATAGTTTTAGCTCTAAAACTAGGAAAAGAATAAATCTTGCCCCGCGAGAAATTTATTTTTTCAATTTAATCCCTTCTAATTTGCGAGATAAATACCCCCACTCCGCAAGTGTGGCGAAGACCGGTAAAAGTGTTTAACGTAAACACTAAGAGAGTATTTAAGAGTAAATTGTGGTTACTTTTCAAAGTGATTTCTAATTAGAAATGCATTAAAATAGTAACACAAGAAAAAGTAAATGAATCAAAGGGAACACCCGAAAACCACATTTGCTTATATATATCTATCTATCTAAATAATCTAAAAACACTATTTTTTTTTTTTTTTTTATAATTATTGTTGAACTCTGTGGAGCATGTTTTGAACTTGATGCTATCAAGCTATACGTTGGATAAACCTATTTTTGATTGAAGAAGATATGGTGGGACCAAAGTGTAGATATTGGGAAGTGTGAGGAAAGATGAGAGATTGTGGATGGTAGGTTGTTTTTTTTGTGTGGGTGTGGCGAGGACGAGTGAGTAAGTTTGATATCATGGCTATGGGCAGGACAAATTGTTGTTGACGCATGAATCATCTCCTGCAACAGAATTGTGGATGAGGCTTCGAATCACTTACACCACTTATCTTCTCTCTTTGGTTGTTTCTACAATTTACTCACCTTCTGTTGGTTTCTATGTTTCTCCTCATAAGTATGATATTTTTTTATTTACAAATATTTTTTTTATTTAAAAATATATTATAATGATATTTTTTATTTTTTAAAAATTATTTTTGATATCAGTACATAAAAATGATTTAAAATCACAAAAAAAAATAATTTAAAGTAAGAAATTAAAAAATCAATTTTTTTTTAAATGCTTTTGAAATATAATGAAAAATAAGCTCTATAACCCTTTTTGTTTTCCTCGATCATATCTCGTTTATTAATTTAACTATTAACTTATTAATCCAAAATGATAACCATGTCTCTTGTATTTATTCAATTATAGATTCAATAATCCAAAAAAACACCCATATCTCATACATTAATTCAATTATAGGCTCATTAATAATAATCATGTCTTGTATATTTATCCAATTATGGATTCATTAATCTAAAACAATAACCATGTTTTGTATATTTAATCTAATATGGCTTCAGTAATCTGAAACAATACATGTATCTCATACATGCTTTTATTCAATTAAGGACTCATTAATCACATACAATACTCATAATTTATGCATTAATTCACTTTCATATCCATTAATCAATTTCCAGAACCATAGCTCATGTTCTAAATCAACCATATCTATTGATTCCATTCCTTAACCATAGTTTGAGGCTTAAGCAAACCATTCTCATTTATTTAAATAGTCATCATCATTATGTATTCATTGATCTATTTTAATAACCATAGCTCGGGGTTTAAGTTGATCATGCTTATTTTTTTCATTTTGATAGTTGTATTTCATGTCTTATATTTTTCATTTATTTCATGCTTTTTAGCGAGAGTTAAGTTCCCCATTCTCTTTTATTATACTATTTCTATACCATTATCAAATACCTTTTTTTGGATTAGTGCAATAACTTTACTTGCTTTCTTTCTTTATTTCAAGTCATTCATTATTTACATCATTACATCATCAACTTCGTTAATTACAAAAGTATCTAAAATTTACATTTTATCCCTCACCATTATACTTGGTTTAAGATTTTCATATTTATCCCCTTTTACTTTGATTGACTTTAAGTTTATTCAATTAGTCTCTGTCATTACAACCGACTAAGGATTTTTATAATTAGTCGCTGTATTGTGGTTGACTTTAAATTTACCCAAATAGTCCCTTTCATTGTGGTAAATTTAGGATTTTGAAACTAGTCCCCACCATTTAACTATGTCAATCATTTATTTATCCCCACTATGAAAGTGTATTTCTTTTCATATTATTTTCCCATCTCGTAGGCGTGTGTTCACTTGATATCATTTTCCTACCTTAAAAGGTTAATTTATATGATATCATTTTCCCACCCTAAAGACATAATTCATTTCACATCACTAGCACATTTCTATAATATTTCTCATTCATAATTATAAAACAGTTTATAAAATGCTTATTTCTTATCATGTACATATTTCCATAACAAACTTCATTTATAATCATAAACAATTATGAATTTTTTTTTATTTCTCATCATATACACATTCCTATGACGTATTTCATTTATAGTCGTAAATAATTATGCAAAACACTTCTTTAATAAATAAATAAAGAGTAAAATGATGAGTGTGTACCTGGAACTCTTAAGGAGTATCTTGCTCATACTACAGGATCCATTTTCAATGTCATCTATAAATTATCGATAGAGCATCCCAAATTAAACCCAATTATTTTTGGTTCATTTATCACATTACTCATTAATATCATCATATATTTTTATATATAATTTCACATATATGCTATTTTTGTTTATTACATCTATTTATTCACATAACATCCATTTTGATAATAACCTTTAATTTCTAAATATTGTTTTTCATCCTTTTAATGTTTAAGAACTTCATCAACCATTTTCCACATTCCATTTCAATTCTACTAATTTTGTCAGTCATTTTACATAATTAAATTCAATATCTAAATATTTCATCAATTATTTTCCAGTGTCTAATATTACATAATAAATGCTCAATATCTAATATGTAATCAATGTTCAATGTCTAACATTTCATCAATAATGTCTATTTTTCTTATTTTTCTTATAAAAACATATGGTGAACAATAATTCAACCCATTAATTTCATAGAAATCCCACATACCTATCCTTCCTAAACGCATCAATAAGAATTTATACATCATAACTCAACTTAAATGGTCATTGTATAAGCCTAAAAACATAATCAACCCTAAATTCTATTTCACTCATATGAGCAGTCACCTATGATTTGAAAAATCCTTGGTTGACCTCAAACTCATCAAATTATCGATTAATTATACCATTTATAGCAAAACAATCCAATAATTTTAACCAATTAAATTTTTTGTAATCAATTCTCAATTTTAGATAACCCAATTTATCATGACTACTCATTTACATCACTTTCCATTTTTGTAATAAAAAATATAGGTATACCATTATGTTTACCAATTCATTCATACTAGCATTCATTATGTTACCTTTTCTTACTTGTTCTATTTATTCATACTTTCTACACACTTGGTATGAAATCAACTTGAACCATCTTTTATATAAATATTTTACCTGCATAACCTTTCTAAAAAATCACAGCAATACTTCAACATATTACAATTCAATTTAAACCCATTCACATATTTTATCAAATACATTATGAATCTATTTTAAACCATCTCTAATATATCTAACCTTTAAAATACACTAATAACACTTCAATATATTAACTTACAACCATCATATTCAAACCTAAACATACAATTCATCATTATAATATCAATTAACTCCAATTCATGCCTAAATTTTGGATCTTCCCTAAAATTTATTAGCAATAGCCAACCAACTATGATTTAAACTCTTAGGCTAATTAATTTAATCAATTAGGGTACTAATAATACCTAAGACTTTAATTAATTTAACAATCACATCATCAAATTGTAAGCAAACATCTTTCAACAACTTACCCCAACTTATGGGTATTCAATCTGCCCATCATATCAATGTAAAAAATGATGAAATTAAAGAGATACAAAGCCCTAAAAAAAATCTTATCAATAAACTTAATGTTAATTATAAACAAATCCAAGAATAAACCTCCTCTTTCTCTTCCTTTGAGACTTCACTTACTAAAGTTTTCTTCACCAAATCACTCTAAATTCTCAATTTGTCTCTAATCACACAAGTTTGTGTTGCTTTTTTGTTGTTGGATTTAAACACTCTCTCTCCACAACATGACTTTAATTTGGAAAAAATGAACAGTTTCAAGTCAATCTCTCTTGACAACATAAAATAAAGACAAATTCTTTATTTTTAAATTACCATTTTGCCCTTTCTTTTATGTCACATATGATTTTTTTTCAGGTCCTCGCTCATAATTTTTTCATTTAAATATATTCTTTTAAATCAATATTTTTATTAATTGACTTAGGGTTTACAAAATCAATTATGGTGTTTATATCATTAATCGTATAAATTCCTTATGTATAATTGTTATTTTGAATCAAAATTTACACTATTAAACTTAGTGTTTATTGGTTTATTATTAGATTTTATTGGGACTTTCATTTATTGACTAGGTTTTTTTTGTTAGGAAACATGGGGTTTACGCTAGTTTAACCTGAGTTAGCTTGCTAAATCCATGAATTGAGTCATGGATTCCACTAGATTCAATTATTTTTTATTTTATTTTGCTACATGACTAAAAAATTCAAAATCAAAAGATAAATTGAAGAAAAATTTAAATATTTTACATTGAAAGACGAAATTGAAAAGAAAAAAAATAAGAGCACAAAAAGAAGAAGTAAAGAGCCAAAAAAACCAAATAAGCTCATTGGTACGAGGTTGTACGACCTATGTGCATGGGCATCAACTAGGTGTTTGGACCAAATAACTAATTTCAAATCAATTTTTTTCTCGAAAATACATGTAAAAATAATATGCACAACTCAAAAAACCTATTTATAGATTTAAAGTTGCCAAAAATTAGTAAACAAAATGAAAATTCAATTTGACACCCCCAAATATTTCCAAGGCTTGATCTATTTTCTTGACCAATTCGAATGCCAATAACCATTAACATCCAACTCTCCTAGTGAAATGGAGCAAACTTGATCATTTTTTGGCTAATATTGCGAGAACCAATCATTCTCTCTCTATAACTGTTTTTTGACATGTCTGACTCTCACATTCAAAGATCTAAAAATAAATAAAATAAATTTATAGATCAAAATAAACATTGGCAAAATTTTGGATTAGACTTCATGTTCTCCATATTTTATTGTTCAATCCCTTTTGTTTTGATTTAGTACTTCTACCATACTTGCAATATTAATTCATCTAATTATGTTGTTGAATATATTAGTAAAAATAATTTATTTTAAAAATGAGAATAGTTAAAAAAAGAAAAAAAAAGACAAGTGAAGTTTCTTTTAGAGTTGTAGGTAGGTAATTTGTAATTAATGTTAATGAAATAAGAGATCAAGCATTAATACCAGTACTACAAGTAATTAAAAAAAAGGCTTTCAGATTCACTTAAATACAAATAAACTTAATAGCCTTAAGTTTACAAGGAATTGATTATGTTATTCTTTGATAGATCATTATTAGTTGAGCTAGAAGTTTATTGGTGTGTAAGATTTCCCTTTGTTTGGTAATTATTTGAGAGAGAAAAAAGTCCTTTTCATCTTGAAAGAATTTCTTTTTTCTTGTTTACTCAATCAATTCAACATATTGATATATTTTTATTATTATTTAATTAAATAAAAAAATATTATAATAAATAAAATTTAAAAAACATAACTGGGTAAATATCTTGATTTATACATGTTTTTTATTTATTTAAGTTTTGTTTATAAATATCATTAATAACTTTTATTTATTTATTTATTAACCTATATAGTTCAACGTTTATTTAATTACACAAATTTATTAATTTACATTTATGTTTTTTTAGCTATATAAATACTTTGAAAAACCTTCCTATATAGTTTTTATTTTAAATAAAAATATCTAGCCCACTAAAGTAAATTTATATACACATATAAATAATCAAAACCCTTCTATACTGTTTTGTTTTCAACTAGTTTCTTATCATGATTGCCTTAGATTTTGATGTTATCCAAGAAAACTGCAATGATCGGTGTGGATGAAAAAGCAACAGCTTATGATTTATTTATTTATTTATTTTTATTAACGTGAATATAAGAAACAGTTTACGTATATATTGATTCATTTTATTAGATGTCAGAAATAATATGTGATATGATGGAGGTGAGCCCATGTTAACCCTCTGCCTTCGATAAAAAAAACAACCTTATGCTACCTCGTACGCATATATACGATGCATCTCTTCTTTACACTGACCTGGGTTGTCTGGTTTGATGAAATGAAGAATGATATTTTTTTTCCCTAACTTGACCGATTTCGTGGCCATGCATATAATTTCTTGATCTCAATCTATCAGTGTCTAGGTTTCTGGTCAGATTCCAGCACGTATCTTAGAGCTTTCCGGGTTTGTTACCCTTGACATGGAAGTAGATTCTTTAAAGCTCCAGAAGCCTTGTCTGCAACATTTAGTTGAGGCATTAACCAGCTTGGAGGTACTCCAGTGGAGATTACATATAATCCAAGGTGCCTCACATCATGGGAAACTTATCCTTTCATTCATCTTTATTTACCTGGGATTGTTGATTACAGGGAGACCTGGCATTTGCTTTCTTAGTATTCTGTATAATCCATATCTAAATGGATATTTGCTGGGATTTTAGTATGGTAGCCAAATTGAATATTTGTTGCTTCTGGAATAATTATCTCCAGTCAGCTACTGGTCTGGTCTCCCTGGGGAACCTCGAATCTTTGAAAGAACTTCAAGTGGTGGAATGTCGTTTTTTAGGGGTGGTAACATCTACAGCTAATCATTTTATGCAGCCTCTCCAAGGAACAACCTTCACAATATTGAATGAAAGGGATTGAAACGCTCTGAATTGATTCAAATAATGCTTATAACAAGGCTGCAAATTACTCGGCATCTTTGTTCCAATCTTTTGGAAGTGTGTTTGCTCTGGTGCAGGTTAGTGCCATGTTTGAGAGGGGGGAGGGCTGAAAGTTCCAGCTACTTAAGCTTGCGATAAAGTTGTCAGACTTGTTTGGTTGTGGATAAATGACCATATTAAAAGAGACATTTATCTCATCAAAAGGAGTAGGACTAACTTGTCTATTTTTCTGTTATTTATAAAATGAGTTGCCTTCACTTAAAATATAACATTGTGCTCTCATCATTCTTGTGGAATGCTCGGTTTTGTTTGATCTAGACTCCGAAAAACAAAGCCACCAACAAGCTCTTGTTTTAGGGTTTGAATCGGACCTATTTGTATCATCAGCTTTGATTGATATGTATTCAAAATGTGGGAAGTTAAGTGATGCAAGAATACTGTTTGATGAAATTCCTTACAGAAATATTGTTGCTTGGACTTCTTTAATCACCGGGAATGTTCAAAATGATGATGCTCATGAAGCGTTAATGGTTTTCAAGGAGTTTTTATTGAAAAGAGTAAAGAAAGTGGTGAGGAGGCTGAAACTTCTGGTTGATTCTGTTGCTATGGTTTCTGTTTTGTCGGCTTGCTCTCGTGTTTCTAATAAGGCAGTCAGTGTGGGAGTTCATGGGGTTGTTATGAAGGTCGGGTTGGATGAAGTTATGGGAGTTGAGAGTCCTTTGTTGGATGCGTATATAAAGTGTGGTGAAATGAATTTTACTGGAAAGGTGTTCGATGAAATGGCTGAGAAGAATGTTGTTTCATGGAATTCTATGAGTGCTGTGTATGCCCAAAATGGGTTATCGATGGATGCTTTTGAAGTTTTTCATGGGATGTTTAAGGATGGTGGTGGCAAAGACAATGAGGTGACTTTTTCCACTTTGTTGCTAGCAACCAGAAACACCCTCTTCCTCTAACCATCCTGGTTCGTCTTTCTAGGTCTCACCAAGATTACCAGTTAGTATTGCTGAATCTAAATGAATATCATGTAGATGACTTTAATTCATTGACTTGCAGGTGCAGCTGAAGAAGTTGATGCAGATGGGGAATCAAGCAGCACCATTGCAAATTGCGTTGATCGTGGTAATTAACACTCATTCCATTGAATTATTAGAAGTATTGCTCTCTCTTTGTCTCTCCATTATGAATGAATAAATCAAGGATGAGATTCTTCTTCAGAAAAAAATAATATCATTAATCATATGTTATAATTGCAGTTAGGTCTGGTCTTTTAGACAACGAAATTTGAGGCAAAGAAAATAAAAAAGGGTGGGAGGAAGAACATTTTCAAGCAGAAATTTGACGTTAGAGCAGGATAAAAGCTGCTAAAGGCATCACACAGCTTTTTGTCAGCTGAAACTGGTGCTGTTGGAGGACTTCTTTTTATTTCTACGGAAAGATTGCTTTCAGCAGTCAGAGATCAATTACCTTCATTTTTCCTAATTGGCAGCACAATGATGCAGTTGAACAGGTGGATATCCTCTTTATTATATTTTTCATGTCTCAAGTATGTGAAGTCTTATTCAAATGACTTTGTTATACCAATTAATATATTAGTATTCTATTTTTGAGGAAGCTTTGTTATGGATATGGTGCTATAATGAAGTTTGATATATTTTCCTGTTGAAAAATTTGAATTCATTTTTATTTTTGAAAAGTAGAGCTGATTATTGATAGCAATGGGCCAATTTGCTTTACACATGACAATACACGCTAAATTGGTTTGTCTGATCATTGATTCTCAAGTTGTTTATTGTTTGCATAATTGATTGGTGGAAATGCTTCAAATCTTAAAATTCAATATTCTGGTTTTAATGATCGAAACTGTAAATAATGTTCCTTCCAATACGGCTATGCTGCTTACTGTAGTTGTCACTCCATGCCACAGCTTATTGTTGACAGATGTTGAATTCTCTGGTCTGGTTTGCCGGCAGCTTTTCAATTTCAGCAAAGTGCATGTAGTGGAAAAAATGGTTGGTGGGGTTGCCACGTTGAAAATAGAACAGTAAGGGATTGCTATGGTTGATTGGAACCGCTGCTCTTTGCATGAAAGCAGATGGGAAAGTGTATCTGGTGATTTCATGGCATAGCTAGTTTTTCTAACTTCAGAACCAAGAGGCAGAAGAGGTGACCAAATTCAATCATTGACATCCTTAGAGAACCCAGATGATATGTGTTTACTGAGAAATTTCTGGATAATGTATGAAAACATGAAAGAAAATGGCTCACCTGATCGAATCTGGATAGCCTAAACCACAACCAATCCTGCAGTACATTGCTGCAAGTGTTACTGTCCAAGAGCCTTAGCTCCGAAACTGATATTAAAGGTGTATATTGGATAATAAAAACTTACTTGTAAGATTCTGTTTTTTTTTATTCTTGGATCAATAATTTCAGGGGCATTTTAATTACTAGGACCAAAGTGATTTTTCACAGTACAAATGTCTTTGTAGATCTTAACAAGTTTAATACAGAGAATTGAGATGAAAAAAAAGAAAGAAAAAACTATCTTCTTCAATTATGAAAAACTGTATTCTTTCATAGGAAGGTATATCTATATTTATATAAGTAGAGGAGCAGTTACCTAGCAGTTACTTTTTAGTAACTTCTCTAGATAAATAGATCAGATTTATTCTTCATGAGCAAGCCAGGCCAGGCCAAACCCAATAACCAATAAAAGATAACACATCTTCATGAGCAATCCACAAAAGTTATATTGTTGCTGCAAATACTTGCATATGATAAGAAAAGCTTGTTATAACTGATTTTTGACTTTATATTAAAATAAAATCAGTAAATTCAAAATTAAAGAGAAAAGTGACATCAAGCATAAAAAATAAAAAGCAAACTCTCTTTAGGTTGAATTTCTCAAATGTTGACAATATGATTCATTCTCCTTCTTTCTCCTCCTGATCCAATCTCTACTATATTGTCAAATTGTGGAAAACCTTTTTATGAACTCTAGTCTATTTCTCTTCCTTGGCCTCCCCTTTTTATGATCCAAAAATTTCTTTTTGTTTGTTTTTTTTTTTTTAAAAAAAGTAAATTTTGACATAATTCAAACAAGAAATATTTAAGATAAGCTAGCATAAAATTAAAAGTAAGAGTAGGTAAAAATCAAACACATTAATCCTCTCCTTATCATTCAAATACCTCATATAATTCATGTTAAAATTGATATCCATATGTTTGTTACGTTCGATTTGTAAAATTTATAATTAGAATCAAATCATAACAACCTTAAACTTGATATATATCTGTTTGTTACCTTTGATTTGTAAAATTTATAGTTAGAATCAAATCATAACAACCCCTATAAGATAATTTAATGATCTCCAGTTTAAAAATTACTTACACAACTGTCACGTGAATTTTTTTATAAACAATGTAATCTCTCCATATGAAATCCTTATATGAGTTAGTTTAATGTAAATATCATATAATAAGTACACACACATACACACACACACATATCAATCTCAACGACTCTAATTAATATCCAATCTTAATAAAACATTGACTAGGAATATTTTAGAGCAATGTATTCATGCAATGAGAATCTCATAATTATAAAAACATTATAATTTTTTTATAAAATATTTTTGTCCCAAGAACTTTACCTTTACACTAGACTCGTTAATTAAATATAAATGAATACTAAAGATAAATAATTATTTTTATTAATAATATATATCTTTTGCATGAACAAAGTTGATGTTATGTGTAACCCACCAATTGACTGCAAGACATATATTCTAAAAATCTTGCATTTGTACTAAAGTCAATCATTCATGTATCTAATATCATATTGCTCTATATGGTGATCATGATTTAGCTGAGATGGTATTTTAATTTTGTGAGATTATTTTTAATGGGTATTGACAATACTATTTCTTTTTTTGATAATCTCTCTAATTAAATGAGACTTGGATCCTTCACTTATATAAAGCTTTATTTTTATCTTACTATAGGGCCACTAGATAAACAATATCAGAAACCACACTTAACTCAATGTTGAGATTTTTAATCTAAATAACCTCTTTTACCACTTTAGATATAGGGAGACATTCAACTTTTATTATAGAATATGCAATGATATCTTGTTTAAAACCATTTTTACTTATAACAAAATGTTTTAAAGTACAAACATATTTTCACTAAGATTTTCTATCATCAATGTTGTATTGAAACAAACATTTAAGTAACCACAAACTATTGGTCCATCTCCTCCATTGATCAAAAACACATGCTTAGCTCTTTTTAAGTACTTCAAAATGCATGTAACTATCTTTTAGTTACCCTTACCTGGAATAAACTAGTATCTACTTATTATGCTCATAATATAAGACACATCTAATCTTGAATAAAATCACATACATGATCAATCTTGTAGTTGAAGCATAAGGTATCTTTTCCACCAATCTCTCTCAATTTTTATCTTAGAAAACATATCATTTGAGAGATATACTTCTTGTGATATAGATAAGTATTATCTTTTAGATTATTCTATGTTAAACCGTTATTGCATTTTATCTATGTTTAGGAATTATGACAATTTAAGCAACCTTTTAAATATATCTTTATAAATCTTTATTCTTGTTATATCAGTTGTGTATCCTAAATCTTTCATGAAAAAAATTATTAGAAAAAAAAGTCCTTACTTATTATAATACATGAATGTCATTTGCTATCAATAAATTCTCATTTATATATAATATCAACTCATACTAACATTTTTATAAGCACATTGCTTATTCTTGTTTTTTTTTTAATATAAAATCATATTGTATAATTTTCTCTTTTCTATATCTAAGACATATTGGTGATGACTTACAAGGTCATCATCCTACTCCTCATCATTATGATTGAATGATTTTTATTATGGCTAGTGTTTGTTAGTCATTGTTAATTGGTCTAATAATTGCCTAACAAGCCTTTGGGGTATTACTTGTTTAACATTGCCTCTAAAGTTTATAACCTTTGAAAGAATCATGTGGTATGTATGATATTCATAAGCCTCATTATAAGACATATTTTAGGCTTATCTAAACATGCTTTTAGCTTGTCCAAGGTCTATACACTTTTTTTCTAAGTACCACTATCCATGTCCAAGGCAATTCTTTGTTGTGGTCTATCAACCTTTAGATTTTATGGCTTTTCTTTTATAAATAGCCCATTAAGCTTGAAGAAAACCACTATTATAATGATTTTAGAGGGTGGATTGTCATCTGCTCTTTTTTTTTTATCTAGGAAATAGGTGCATCTAGATTTGGTTTCTCAAGACTAAGTAACTGTTGGTGTCATTATAATATGGTTTCACCTTGATTTTATCAATTATAAAATAATATGACTATTAAAGAACTTAACAACTCCTAGACATGAACCGGATAAATGTTGTCTCTCTTGATATTAAAATAATACTCCTTATCTTCAACTATTTTGGTAGCCTTTACATCTTAACTATTATGTTTGTGACCTTTTCATGCTTTCTCAATATTGCAATCTCAATTAGTCTTCCATCTTTAGTTTTTCACATCTATACAAGTTGTTACTGAACATTTTTCATGTTAATGAATATGCCCCAAACCAATTGGGAACCAAGGTTAACTCGTAGAGGAATACTTAGTGATCATGGAATGGTAACTAGGTTATAACATGAGCATGAAACTTAGTGACCACAATGTTAATGACTAAAGATATGAATTTTTGAAATACTTAGCTCGTGGTGAAAGGTACCTAAGGACAAATTATAAATGAATACATAGTCATCATGAGATTGATGGTCATGAACTCGAGGAATGCTACTAGATTTTCAAGTTATTGACCATCAAAAAAGTGATACATGATGAAAATATAAGAATGGGTAGTCTTAATTGAGTTGTCATATAAGTCCTCGTAAAAAATAAACGAATGTGTGAAAAAGTTGATTGAGTTAGCTTGAGAATAAAGAAATTAACATGTTAGTTAGTGAATTAATATGTTTTCGATTCATAGAAAAAAAATCTATTATTATATAATATTTCTGAAGTACGTACTTTTTTAAATTATTACCCATGATTTAATGCGGGTCACAATCACACCATCAACATTTATTAAAAAAATTTATTCTCATTGTACATTTTGCTGTGTAAATCATATACTCGAATAATGCTTGAAGAACTTATTAAATGTCTAGCCGTATAATATATACTAGAAAAAGGAACAAGCAATACGCGTGTAAAGATGGAATCATCATTATCTTTTTGTCGACTCAAGAAACTTCACTTCCATTATCCCATATGTTGTATATCTTTATGTCGGCTCTGTAAAAGATGTGCTTCGGTGAAGCTTGAAAATTTTTATTACAGTTTAAAATTTAGAGATTATAATCTTCCTAGTATAAATATAGGGTTAAGAGGATAGATACGTACTTGTGTATTTAGTCTTTTTTAACAACTCGTATCAGAGCTTGGAACAATTAGAAGGAGAACATAACAACCTACAAGACTACTCAGTAATATTATAAGTTGAATAAGGAAATAGAACCCTTAACCACATGAACATCAAAGATCTTAGAGGAGCTAATGTGAGAGTTTTTGAGGGGTAAATGAGGATAGAACACTTGGGACCGATGATATAAAGAAATGTCATATCAATTTATTATTTGTCTGCATGCAAAAATGGACTCTAATCTGCCTAAAAAAATCTAGTTGGAGTGATAAAGTTTAGTGTAGTGAAACCATACATTTTTTTGTGGATGTTAGGAAACCCCACCACCTAGAAAGTATACTTTGTGGGCACAGACGAGCGAGTAAAATTCTGATTGTCCCAGACACTTATAAGGGGTGTACGTCCTCACTCGAACTTGAGACTTGCTGTGCAGTTCGCAAGCCCTCTGTCATCACGTTACGCCTCTTGGAGACATCATAAATACTTTAGCCAACTAGAAGACGTGTTATCAAGAAGAAAAAAAAAGGAAATTGTACTTGATAACTTTTATTTCATGCATGAAATAAGACTAAAAAAAGTGTTTGTTAATGTTTTGGCCGCTTACTAGCAAAAGCAAGAAATACCCTATGGAGTAAAACATGCTATCTAGTTTTAGTAATATATAGATTAATGGATCTTAAGATCGATTTAGGAATATATTCTAAAGTTATTGAAAATTTGTATGTCATTGACAATTAATGAAAATATAGAAGAGGACACCTTAAGTTGGTACTCAAAAATTTTTTTCTTAAGAAAGTCTCTAATTATCACCTGTTAAGAAACTATCTCACCGAAAAGCTTAAATTCATAAGAGAGACCCCTAGATATGATTTATATTATTCTCTGACCCACCTTCTCAAGTGAAAATCTTTTGGGATTAAAACTTGCACACATGTTCACATTGCTTTGTGTTTAATTCTTATCAAATACAACAAGGATAATGAGATTTGAAGTCGTGACCTCTAGGTTAACAATTATTATTCTCATAAATGAGATCTTTAGATATGATTTATATTATTCTCTAACATCACTAAACTAAGTGTTTAAAAATATCAGTTAAATGGATAAAATAAACTTGTGCTATAGTCTTATTGAATCAATTATTATATTTTTTTTATGTGCACTAGTATGCTTAATCTAATAACATGATTTACTTGATATCTTATGCATATGATACAAAAAACCCTCAACTCGTGGATAATGGAAAACAAATCGAAATTGGAAGGATAAATCAAGGTGTGCCGACTGGAAAAAAAAGGAGCTTGATAGGAAGCCCGAGCTCGAGCTAGCACATTGCTCGATCATGATGACATTTTGGTGTGTGTATTCATGGCCGACCCATCATGTGGGTTTTCCTTGTCTTTCACATGAGCGGTTTATGCACATTAAACATGTGAGAAAAAGAAAGTGGGGGCTCAAAAAGTTAGGTCTTCCTCGTGTGGTACAATGAAAGCTCAATCAATTATTTGACGTCCCCTACCATCTTTCCTATATAAGCCAGCGCAAAAACAGAGGAAATGGGGCTTGGCATTATGTCCAAAATTCTTAATCTAGAAAAGAGTTTGTTGCTAAAGTTAAAGGTTGGCAAGCTGTAAATGCAAACTCTTGTATTGCTAGTACTCCTGTTGTTTTCGCTTGACCTGACTTCTGTTACCTCGTCTCTTAAGAACCTCCAGTCTTTTCTGCACATGCCGAAATTGCTCAGTCGTGGAGTTTAGGGTTACTTCAGCTGATGAACAAGAGTTCAGATTTGAACCTATATATAACCTAATTAAGAAAAAACCCAATAACATAATCAAAGAACAAAATGAAAAGAGAAAAAGAGAATCCATCAAGCTAAGCTAACTGTTAAAGAATAATATAAATTATATTTTAGGATCTTATCTGACAGCTTAAACTTAACCCGCACAAACAATATAGCTAGCAATAGCTCCTGAATTTTGCATGCTCATGCGTAGTTCTGTGATCGAGGAAGAGTTGTATATGGAACGCAAGGGTACGTAGCTCCGTTAATAGCTAGGTTGTCAAAATTTTATTTGTCAATTACCATAATTTTCAGCAGTGGAATTAAATATCAAAATTTCGATGGAAAAATGAAGACGAAAGTCAGAAAGTGGCTTCGCGGTAGCAAGAACATGGACAAGTGGGCAGGGAGTTTATAAAGAGCATGTGAAGATTTCCTTGCTTCAATTGCAAGAGTTAGGCCATTGTCGTTCGTCAATTTTTTTTTTTTTTTATCAAAATGGAAAGCAAAGCTAACATTTTCTAAAAATATTTTTTATGGGAGTCAATTTTCTATAAGAAATGCATATATCCATTTCATCGACCGGCCGGGCCACCAGGTTTGGATCTATAATTGAGTTTAGACAGGATATTAAGTACATTCGATGATCCTTGATTCTATTTTTGATTTCTTTCTTTGACTAGAAATCTCTAAGTGATAACCCATCAATGGACCCGTACGTTTTTGTCTTCGTGTATTTACTATCCCAAGCTATATTGTCCGTTTTAATGTTAATTAAGCTACTCGTAAAGCCTTAATTTGAAATGTAGTGCTTCCCTATCTTATATATAAGCCATATATAGTTTTCATTTATCATGTATATAGCTGATTAAAGTACATTTTATTTTGTTTTTTGTGAGTCACGGATGATCAGATTAAGCATTTTTATCCATCTTTCTCTCTGCAAGCCCTAGCTTCAAATATATATATCATGGCTAATTCAGCGGATGCAAAGTATTTATAACATACTATATAGATGTATGTATATATATTACAAACCATACGTAGATCGATGCATAATTATGAGTTTTAGGGCATAGAGAACACGGACAGGATAGGCAACTATAGACAAATTAACCTAAATATTGATCCGAAATTAATAGGATCATCATTAATTTGGACCATAACCTTAGATGTTCAACATATATTTAATCGCCATTAAGTAGCTGCATGGACCAGAGATCCTCCATGCTCCAATAGTTTTCGTTCAGTTCTTGAGGTATATTCCCACCGGAGAAAGCCCCGACGTTATCTCCTTGATAGAATGGTGGACAGAAGGTCTCCATTTGGTCGGTTGTGCTGGAAACTTGGCAAGCACTGCTCCCATGTTCATTAGTCTCAGAACTCTCCGCCGCTGATGTTTCAGTTTGCTTAGAATGCTTCTTGATTCTAGTCCTCCAGTAATTCTTTATTTCGTTGTCGGTCCTCCCTGGAAGATGCTTTGCAATTTTCGACCACCTAGACGTGCCAAGAATTTCCTGCTGGTCAGCTCTTTTATGATATACATATGATCTATGTTTCAGGAAGAATTTCAAAAACAAAGCTCTACAAAAACAAATCCTAATAATTAAGGCCAGGAACTGGTTATTTATTTATTTATTTATTAAAAGTTACGCTTGAACTTGAGCCACTTTGAAATACAAAAGAAAAGCTCCAGTAAGAGCTTATGTCTACACCAGTAAATTATTTTGTCATAAATTTATGCAAATGAAAATCGGAATAAATTAATCTTGAGTGCAAATACTTTTCTGCAAGTACAGGGCACACCATCTCGTTTGAACAGCGTAAATCCACAGAAGCTTTTCGATGCAAGAGGTCTGCCCCATGATTGCAGACCTTGCTAGAGCCGCTAAAAACCACATGACAGTATAAGACTGCTGATATATATATATATATATATATATATAATACTACTGACATGACCACACAAGACAACACTTTATTTTTTTCATTCAGGGACAAGACGTATAGTCTTAAAATTAAACCAAGATAGCTTCGTGAGGTCCCCTCTCCCTTAAGCTAAAGAAAGGATATAGGAATTCTTTGTGTAAATAATAATTACCAGCCCCATGAATTGATGAATGTTAGCTATATTTAGTGCATGGATGGCTGACTTTTGAGATGCTGAGTTACAGTGGTAGGATATCTTTGCACTACATTTTTGAAGAAGAAAAAATGGTTTTAAAAACTAGAGTCTGCAATAGAAAAGACATCTGTACATCAAAAGCCAAGGATTTTGTTTGAAGTTTCTATGCTTTTACAAGTGTTTAGATCTCTAATTATTCATAGAGGAAATGCTACTTTTTGTTTAATTTTGGAATATTGAGAAACAATAAAATTATAAATTATAAAATAAGACGAGCTTGTTATTCAAGAAGGAGATACGAGTTTTAGTCATTTCAAGTGTTATTTTGATTATCTGTGCAAATTTCTATCAAACAATTCTGAAAAAAAAAAAAAAAACACATCTATACAAATATGTGTGCATGTATAGTGATACCGAGCAATTCTGAGTGGAATATATATATCAAACTCGCAATCATATGTACACCTACAACCATGGTAAAAAAAAAAGCAGACAATAAAAGGAAATTGACACTTCGTCACAAATTAAAAGAGTTAGAACAATAAGGTTGATGTCTACGTAAATCCATTCAGAACAGCTTCTCTTTCTCAGAAAAGGAGGGATTCTCATATGTCAACTTCAAAAAAAAAAAAAAAAAAACCTTTAAATAGTAAATAAGAAACTAGAAACTTCTGTTGCCAATTCTGTGTGAATCCATTCACGTTGCCCACAAGTGGCCGATATAAAAAATCTAGCTTTAATGTGTTTAGAACCCTTTCAGGACGTCGACGGGGCTTGATTACCCTCGGTGTGAAAGACTCCTTTTTGTGCGTGTTGAAGAAAAAAATACTTTTATTTTTTGAGTAATACTTAACAAAATATTGCACAATGAAAATCAATGTTGTTAACAAAAATAAGAATATAAAAATCAAAATTTACACCGTTGAATGGGGATCCATCATCCTTCATGCATCTAGCCCCCAGGTAGCCGCAATTTTCTAATAATTTTGGTGAAATTAGCTATTAATTTCACCTTAAAAATATTCTTCTTGTTGTTATAGTTTCTGGGGTTATGGATTTGATATATAAAAGAAGAAGAAACCGAGCGTCTCTTCAAATACTCGGGTCTTATGGAGGATAGATTTCATTGAAAAGTGATGAGCCCCCAGCTCCATCTTATCATAAAAAACCTAAAATAGATAAAATATTTTAAGGCTGGAAAGTTTTGCTAGCCACCACATGTTGTAAATCCCCATGTGTTGAATTCAGATTCTTGGCTAGGAAAAACCCAGACCCTACGGCCAGCTTGCAATATTTATTTCTCACCCTGATCATGTACATTGAGGCTGTACGAAGAAACTAGCTAGGGACTCTAATTAAGAAACTAGAGCTAAGAGAGCAGGGATTGGATCTCTTCTGCGTCTTCCAATATCGACAAACATGCAATGCAATATATATTTTTTTATTTCTAGATCAGCATGGCGGAGAAAGGAAAGTTAGTGCACCCACACACACGTATATATGCATATATTTCTTGAACCTGTTTCCCAACTTAGCATGCAGTTCCATGATCAAGAGCTGTTCTTCAGGAGTAATATTCCCTCTTCGAAGGTCTGGCCGCAGGTAGTTGAGCCACCGGAGCCGACAACTCTTTCCGGTACGTTTCAGACCTGCAAGGTTATCAGACAAAAAGATGGCTTTTGTTGCTTGCTGATCAAAACAACTTAAATGTTGTGTATATATTATGTTTTCATAAACTAATATAACGACAACAAAATTAGATGATAATATAAGAAATTTCGGTGCAACGTGCTGATCATACAAGTACAATATTTTCAGTTACAAACATTTGCAAAATCCATCGTTGTGCTAGCTACCTCATCTTTCCTCCTTTGTTTGGTTTTTGTTCTGTTTGCATGATCATCAGATTTCTCTCTTCGTGATCATTGTGCTTTTGGGTTGTTTTTGGTTTCTTTTTTCAAGTGGATCTTTGCTGTCGTTTTAGATAGCCATTTTTGTCTATCTCGTGTAGTTTGTTTTGTTGCTTATAATAAAATTATGATCTCATTTTCACAGGAAAGGGGCTGAGAGAGAAGAAATGGTGCAGCAGATTACCTGCAGCTCTTGCAAGCGAGTTCCATACACCTTCACCATGGTTCGCGATGTAATTGGTTAAGATCAAGTCTTCTTCCAAGGTCCATGGCCCTTTTCTCACTTCGACTTCCTGAGAGTTGCATGGACTTTTATCCATTTCTTTTTCTTGGAGAGAGAGAGAGAGAGAGAGAGAGAGAGAGAAGTATAAAGGTTTGAAAGAGAAGAAGAGAGGGGGAGGGGGAGATATAATGAGATGAGGAGAGTTGCTATGGGTTTTTGTAGATGAAATATAAGATAATATAAATAATATTATTTAGCTTGTAATTGACTATATATGTGTTACAGATGAGAGTCTTTGACCTAACTATGTTCTTAGTAGCGAATATCTGGGAGATCAAAGTGTGTTAAGTTTTATTTTACTGTATATAATATGAACATATATATGAATGAATATAAAAATAAAATTCTTATTTTATTAATTTTGTAAACATAACATTGTATTATAACAATCAAATAACAAATACTCAGACAAAATAAGCATACAACAAAATACATGTAATCTTTTTCAAAATTAATTAAGTGTTTACTAAAACTTGGTTTAACTTTCCACTATATAAGCTATTAAAAAAATATTGAAATCTTTTAACATGGGATTGAGAGTTTTGAATTTATTAAAAACATTTCAAACAAAGAGTTTTTTTGATCAATTTCTAGTTCACCTATAATTTATTTTAAACATGTTAATACTTGTTGTTAAAACACTTTATTTAACTTCCAACAAAGTTTTAACACAAAATTTAAGTGGACCTCATATTTAATTTGACATTAAATTTGCTCATTAAACATATTTTGAACTAAATATTTTTTTGTCAATCCCTCGCTCGCATGAATGAAAATTATATGATCGATATATAAAGACTATAAGATTCATAAAGAGAAAATGAATCTCTAAGAGTTCTCTCATAGGAAGTCTTATAGCTTGTAGGACTTTTGTTGCAACATATTTGGTATTTATAAAAGGGTCAACATTCTTTCATAACTTTCCTAATATTTCTCTCACAATATGATTTCACACCATGATTTAATTAATAATAAAAGGATCTCTTTCAAGAGCTATATTAGATGTTTGACAGATTTTAATAGCTAAAATATTATTCTCTATGACAAGAATGGGCAAAATCTCCTTGATTAGACCCTCAATTGACTATATCAATTAGTCTTTATTCTTATATATGTTCTATTTCAAGAGATAAGATGCTCAATGGTGAAGGAATAGAGAATTTAGAGTGTAAAACATATAGAGTGTCTTGTATTTGAAGAGAATGTTTCTATTAAAATTAAAACACAAGAATTGAAAAGTTTCTCTATGAAACCATATTGGTTTGGGAAAACTATCATAGAGGGTTTATATAGCATTATGACCTATTTGATAAGAGATGTTAGATCATTAGTGCATTGGTTTACTAATGCTATCATAAAAAAAAAAAATTATATTAATCTATTGTTCATTATGTTATCATTTATTTACTGATATAGAGTTGTAATCACTAACAAATATGTAACTTTAATCTTGTATTGATATTGGTATTAAATAAGAAGATTTTATTGAATTCTAATACAAATTGAAATCTTTCGTTATTGGTACCTAATAAATTCTAAGTTAATCTTGTGACTTTTAAATAGTTATTCTATCAAGGATTCTAGCTTTATATAGAATTAAGATTTATAGTTTTTCATTTGTTAGGAAAATTTATGTTTGGTAACTTGATTGATCATGACTCATGCTCACCTAGTCAACTATTTCTTGTAACCTACACATCTAGCAAAATTCTTTCAAAACATTTTATTCAACTATACCTTATTAGTTTTAACTTCTTTTTTTTTTGTCATCAACAATCATTATTTTTCTTATACAATCATTTTTTTTTTCATGAACAATCACATCATATCTCAAATTTTAGCTCAATTAGACATCACTAACTTAGGTTCCAAATTCGAACTAAATTTTTCATATATAGCTGTGTTTACATCAATTTTTGAAACTTTTTTTTTATGATTCTACAAAATATATTAATCATATATAACATATTTGGGCATTGTTTTCATTTTTATGCATACTTTGCTTGTATTTTTATTCAAGTCTTTAGTTTCATTCATATTTCGGATAAAATTCACTTGTTACTCACGAGACTTTCATTATAGTTTTATTTTGCTAGTTTTCATGCTTTTACTAATTCTTAAATGATATACACTTATTTGGATTGCATTGTCAAGTTGATTTTATTTGATAGTGGATTCAGTTTCACAAGAGTCGAAAGAAGGTTAGACAAGAGGAAAAGCACAATTTTGAGTGAAACACGAGCAGTATAAGGATATTTTTCTACCACTAATCAATTTTTATAGGTACCATCATATAGTATCAGAATAACACACTACTCCCTCTTGAGGTTGACCTCAAGTTTTAAATGCAATCCATGACGAAGACGATGAATTTTATAACGGGAAACACATTTAACATACTTGAGAAGTTGGAGAAATATGGTAATGAAGTTGGTACAATTATCTAAGATATGAGAAAGGTTAGGGTTGAACCAAAATCAAACAATGACAATAGGGTCAAAACGTTAAGGTAGGCTGATTATGAGGATTTTGAGGAGGACTTTGATGACCTTGATGATGGTGATTTTGAGGATGAGACCTTAGGCTATTAGGGAGGTTTTTGGTAGCTTAGAAACTAAAAGGGTTTCGGGAATAAAACTAGGGGCCAATTCGGCCAAAAAGGAGGTTTATGTAGCTTTGTGTTTTTCAATTTCAATAGTGTTGATGCTTAGATACAAATTATCTTTATGTTCCACTTCTATCAAACTTGATTTTTTTTACTTTGGTTTGGGGGACTTAATGTCTTTGCATGTGGGTTGCTTAATTGTATAATCAAGAAGTTCGCATCAAATTCTAATCAGATTTAATAACTTTTTTGTTTTGAAATGAAGTAAAAATAAATTACCAAAAATCAAAATGAAATAATAAATTTTATTTTTATTAAATACATTCAACAAAAATTGAGTATATGAGCCTAACACAAAAATAAGGCTTAACACAGATGAACCTACAATACCATACTATGGACCTCACCTTCCTTCTCTTTTCTTTTTTTTTATGCTTGAGAGTGGACAATATCTTGTCCATATTTGTTTTTCCAAAAATAAATAATTAAAAATGACTTGTTATCTACTCTCTCCTATTCTAGCCATTATAGAATTGGCTAAAAAAGTCGGGTAATGATTTCTAAATCTAAAAATTATTTTTTTCATTTATTTTGGCATAAAAAAACTAAATATACAACATATGAACTCAATAAACTAATTTATAATCTCAATGAACCTTTGAATCAATAAAAAAACATAAGATTACATTAAATAAAAAAAATCCATTCATCTTTTTCTAAAATATTAAAGAATCTAATGACACTGATACCAATTTTTCAATGACTTTCTCTTTTTTTAAAGGCTAGGAACTAAAATTTATCATCGAAATAGAAAATTCTCATATAATAAGACCAAAGATAAACAATTAAATGATTCAATAACTAAATTATCGTTTTATACACCTTAAGCAAAGTAAAAAAAATAGAAAAGAGAATTATTTTTTATATGAGATATTCTTTAACATGACTAGCATTGATGTATCAAATAATTGAAATGCAATCACCAAGTTTTAAATTGTATTATCATAGCATAAAAAAACTAAATTAAAAAGAATTAAGTAATTAAACAATTATAATTTTATCTTTTGTGTTGTGTGTGTGTAAATGAATGGTAGTCTAGTAGCTAAATTTTCAACCACAATAAAATTTGTATCTCATTTAGTTTATTTTGTAATATGGAATTATTTCTGTTTTTATATTGAAAGATGTTCTAAAAGTTAAATAAATTAATTGAATTATAAATAATCAAACTTTAAATAAAATATTCAGATTTTTAATTTAATAAATAATTCAAAAAAACAGTACAAATAAATAGCACAGGACAGAACGTTAACCAGAGAATGACTAGGTGTGGGGTCGTAACTCATATGGCGACTTGTCCTCGCTGCTCCTTTCCATCTCGTGCTCTCCTCCTTCCTTATCTCCATAGCCGAACACAAACCTTATGCGAGCCCAGCAGCATTGCCCGGTTCAGTTCAACCATGAAGCAGCCCAGACCTCCCCCTCTTTTCGTTCGCAGTCAGGCCAAGCGTGGATCCTTTTTCAAACAAGACCAAGTTGCAGCAACTAGTAAGCCAAAAAGAAAAAGAAAGGAAAAAATTGATAATAATGTTCTTTATGCTGGCGATCTTATATTGACTTTTACTAGCAGGTGATCTTGAATTCGAGGCACCATTAAAAATCGTGGAATATCCAGACCCTATACTCAGAGCCAAAAACAAGCGAATTGATACTTTTGATGACAATTTGAAGAAATTAGTTGATGAAATGTTCGATGTCATGTACAAGTAAGAACCCAATTGTTCTTTTATGATATTTTTGTGTTATTTGTTATTGATTCTTGTTTCAAGATGTTTGTGGAGGGAAATCTTATTGAAAGAATATTTGCATAATTTATAGTTAGATGCTTTTAGAAAGAAAAAAAATGTTTAGTTATTTACATGTTAGTGAACAAATACTCGTTGGCTTGCATTTGAACAGAACTGATGGAATTGGACTCTCCGCACCGCAAGTAGGAATTAATGTTCAACTTATGGTATTTAATCCAGCTGATGAGCATGGCGAAGGAGACGAGATTGTTCTTGTTAATCCCAGAGTTAACAAGTATTCGAAGAAAACTGTGCTCTTTAATGAAGGTTGCCTATCCTTTCCTGGGATATACGCCGATGTAAAGGTATTGATGTTCTGCTTTGAGTGTCAAGTTCAAACTGAAGTATTGAGTAGGACTATAAGATAAAAAGGGCTCCTTTAGTACACAGTAAAACGTAGAATTTGGCAGATAAAAATAAAAATTAAGATATAAGTTAACCTTCTTTTCATATATTATAATTCCTAGTTATATTTAGCTGAAAGTTGAGCTGCATTGGAGGTCTTTTTTTTTTAATTTTTTTTTTGGTTCACAGAGAGATGGTTTTGAGACTCTGTTGACGTGTTCTATATTTGTCTGCTTAACATTTTGATTTTTATGGGAAGTCGTTTGTCTTGTGTGCTTATAGGAGCCAAATCAACAGATAATGTGAGAAAGCTTTTTGATTTATGATATTTTAGCTAACAATGTGATTCTTCTTCATAAAGAGTTTTTAATACACTTTATCTCAACTGAAATTTATACTTTCAGAGACCAGAATCTGTAAAGATTGATGCAAGGGACATTAATGGTGCAAGGTTTACTGTCAACTTGTCTGGTCTTCCTGCACGTGTTTTCCAGCATGAATTTGACCATTTAGAGGTATTTTCTTCATCAACATTCTGCTCTTTTTTTTTTCTTGTTTTGATGAGAAGATCATATATGAGTGTTGCATTTGCAAATTTTACAAATGAGCCTGAGTTGTATGGTAGTTGTTAGTAAACATGAAGTTACCTATGGATTTAAGAGATATGCTTTATCCAAAATATTTCTTCATGTGCTTGGAAGAATATATTTCTGAATTGAAGTGAAATTTCAGGAGGTTTGGCATTACAAATAAGCCTGAGTTGTAAAATAGTTGTTAGTAATAGTATTTAGTGCTAGACATTGAAAATACAATAAAATAAAATCAGTTACTATATTGATATAAATTTTAATTTTTTTCAGAGTTTTGATGGTCAAAATAAAGTTTCATTAAAGTCCTATATAGAGTATGAGTAATTTAAAAAAGCTTATTTTATGTTTTTCAGGGTTTTGGGTGGTTTATAAATTGGAAAATAATGAATAAACAGGATTAACCTATTTTTTTATGAATTCAATAACTTTTTAAAATGTATTGTTCTTGTGAAAGAAAGAAAATGTCTTCTTGTTTTCATTTAGAGGTGGGTTACGATTTACATATTAATATTGGTTTTATAGTATTAATAATATATTAAGGGTATAACAATCAAGCAAAAGTTCTTAAGGAGTTTGTGTTTTTATATATGATTCTGGATTCCAGTTAACTATATTTGTGAAAACAAATTCTGTGCTTGTAGTGTTCTTGAAACGTGTAATAGTTGCCCTTTATTCCTCAAACTTTCTATGATCCTACCGTCACAATTTTGCATATTAAGTCAAAATTATGACAATTCTTTAGCTGATATGCTTATTGAAGGTCCTATAATACCATAGAGATCTTGTCACACGCAGACAAATAGTTTTGTAAGTAAAGACTTTAGGAAATATTTTGTTAGAGGAGTAAGCATATGCAGCAGATACACAAGGAGAATGAGACATTCACCACTGTAGGAGAAGAAATAAGTCAACAAACCTAGGGATTCCATTCCAGCTGCATATTAGCTAAAGGTAAGCCTTTTTATGAAGATTGCTCATGGTCTTGCAGGGGATTCTGTTCTTCGATAGAATGACTGAAGAAGTTCTTGATAGTATTCGTGAAGGGCTACAGGTGAGTAAGATGCCAAAACTAATTTGCTTTCCATTAACATTGAGAAGGATTCCCTTTTTCTTCTGTAGGAAATATTTGTCTGGAGTCAATGCAACAAAGCTTGTTAATAGTTACATAGACTAAAGGGACAAAAAGCCCATGCAATGTGAAAGAACATTTCTTGGATGTAAAATTGAGCGTAGGAGGTGCCAAATGCCTAGTCTCACTTTCCAACCCTCAATTTACAAATGTTAATATGGTAATTATGCAAAAGTTGATGGACTTAAGGAGAAAGGTTGCTTGTTTTCTACGAATTGTTTTTCTGTTTATTGGGACAAAGGAAAGCATGGCTATGTTATTTCCTTCGATACTACGAGTGCAATACTGAAAATCATGATATGGTTGGTATTGCAATAGTCCCTCTATCAATCTTTCAACATCTACGAGGTAGGCTGATCAAATTGCTGCTGGTCTTTTTTTACACCCAGATAACTATAATTTCAACAGTTGCAGCTAGCCAAGCCATTTTCCCATCCATGTACAAAAGATTAAACTTCTATCTTGATCATATTCAAAATCACTTCTGTACGAGTTTCTGCTCTATTTATTCATCTTCATGGTTCGCTGAAGAAATGCTAAATGCATTTATATAATAACCAGCTCGCCATTAGACGGCGTGGACTAATTTTCTTAATCCTGATCTGACTTTAACAGGCCTTGGAAAAGAAGTACGAGGATAAGACTGGATTCCCGAGCCCTGAAAGAATAGAAACACGCAGATCAAAGAAAGTTGCTGCAGGTTTTGGAAAATTATAAATATAGGCATCGCTTCTGTTTACTGCATGAGGTAATGTGGAAAGTATATATAAACATGTCTGTTCCCACTGACACATCTACACAATGATCTAGTTTTCCACATGGATTCTTCTGTTTTACAAATATGCAATTGCAATAACAGCTGAAATTTAGTCTGATGCTGCAATATCATCAGATGCTGGGGCAAGCGCTGAGCAGTTTGAACACAAGAACTGCTTAGTACATGGTGTGGCGGTGGCAATAGATGGTTGGCTTACAAAGTTATTTACAACAGAAATATTTGTATTCCAATTGAATTTTAGCAACTAATGGTGTTAAGGATATTGTAGCTTGTACTGTTTACTGGGATGATCCCATATGTCTATATATACAAGTCCTCTGGCATTTCTCTTTATCTCACCAATTTTTCAAAGGGGAAAACAATAGAAAACAGAAATTATATCTGAACGATGGCTAAAATTAAGATAAAATTTATGTTGGAACAAGATAATAGAATTTTGTGTTCATAAGCAACCCTAGCAATATGTCAAATGCTAATTGTGTGACATCTAATGCTCCAATGAACTGATAGGCTCTTAAATTAACTAATAAGTAAACTATCGAAAGGTTCTTGGATCATTCTCTTTTGTTGGAGAAACTCGTCCTTGAGTTGGTTGAAATCGTTCTTGTTTTGATTTTATAGATGCCCACCTAAGGGCTCCGGTCTTTTTTTCTCTTTGTTTCAACTATGTAGCAATTTTTTATATTACAATTATTTCTTCCATGATGAAGCTTTTATAAAAAACATCTTCATATATGCCACTTACATTTAGTAATCAACAAAACAAATTTTATAGTATAGTTTAAATCAACAAATTTCTTCTATTAAGCAACTCATATTCTCTTCCCAATCACCTTATATATTTTTAATGAGGGTAACTATTAACATATCTTTATAGTTACTATCTTTATAATTAATATCATCGTACGAGTGTTTTTGCTAACAAGGTGTACTAGAAAATTTTGATCCATGACTACTCCTCCCTGAAATAACCCTGGTAATTGATTAAACTCTAATCATATATAATGTAAACGACACGTAAAATTAGTAATAAAATTAACTAGATTGCTAGAGAGATATTTTTTATCTTTTTTAAGAAAAAATTTAGGTCTCTTACACTAAGTTTGGCTTCTTTTTTTCGTTTTTTGTGGGATGTCTCCTTTTGAGAATACTTGAGTTAAAATTTATTATCATTGATATACTTCCAAATTATTTAATTTAAGAGGAATAAATAACGTATCCAGCAATCCTTAGTTTTAATGATGGTCGCCACTGTTATTGATGAATAAGGCTGCTGGTTTTTGAAAATCAAATGTCACAGATTCAGGCTTCTATTATCAATAAACCTGATATATGTTCTTTCTACGTAATTCACCTCATGGAAACTCCATGGAACTGAATCTGAGAACTGACTTTGACTTCAAGTTTTCGAAATGAATGGCTCCCTCCAGCTTCCATGTTCTTCATGTAAAGCTTAACTCCAGGCTGGTTATATCTTCTTGATAGTTCGAAAAAAGTGATTATATTGTTCCTGCTTCCCTGGAATCCTGCTTCTCAACATTATAATCCCATCTACAAATGTGATGTTTTCTGCAGATTCAGAAATATCAGAGTATTTTGCTGTTTACTTGTTCTCTGTTTTTTTCTGGGATTCTTTGTCTGGATTAATGTTTTTCTTTGACTACCTCTGAAGTTATTCGTTAATTTCATGCGAATTCTGGCAGCAAGACATTTCCGGTGCTACCTCGCTTATGTTAAGGAATCATCTGATCTAAAAATTCAATATTTTAGGTGAGATCTCAGAATATGATTTATATTATTCTCTAACACACCCTTTTAAGTGAAATCCCTTTGAACTTGAAACTTGCACAGACCCACACTACCTTGTGCTTGATTTTTCATCAAATAAAATGAGGGTGGTGAGATTCGAACTCGTGACCGCTGAGTCAACAAGACTCTGATACCATATTAAGGAACCATCTCATCTAAAAGCTCAAGCTTTTAGATATGGTCCAGAATATGATTTGTATTATAATCTCTGACAACTCCACCCTTGTTCTCTGCAGATGCTTAAACATTCAGCTACAGCAGATTTTTCTTTTGAGATTTACTTTCAAATTAAAGATAGAGTCCATCTCATTATCTGGTCTTACTTGGATCATTTCTTCAGATGTGTCCCACTACACCATCTTTCATGAGTTTTGATCGTATCAAGGAATCCTTAGTGGAATGAATACAAGGAACGTACGTTAAGGTTTTTATGAATTAAGCTAAAATGAACTTGTCTAACAACAAACAATTGGATTTCATACATTAAGCTTTCTATCTTTTAGTGAACGGAAGAGTATAGCAATCAATAATATTACAGCACTGTACTGCATCATCACCTCGTCAATCACCTCACACAATCCCTATATATATATATATAGTCCTAGGCTAAGCTCAGCAATCGACAACGGTTTTACTTGATTTGCCCATTTTTAGGCAATTTATGGGAGGAACAGTGGAGGTTCTCAGCTCCCCATATGTGTTCCAGCAGAAAGGTTGGCTGTCTTCTTTAACTGGATTTAGTTCTATGGCAGATAGCGATATTCCAGTGCATGGCAGGCCGTCACTGCATGCTAGGTGTACAGGGTTTGCTGTGTATGTGCCTTTTATATTTATGTAGTTTATGTTTGACACAGCCACAGCTGAAGATTCATTCTGGCATTTGCTCCCGTCACAGTAGAATTGATCAATCATGATTGGCGTCTTAACTCCACTAACTTGTATGTTTGAGAAAGTGACTCCTTGTACTGATCCAGATCCTCCCTGAATAAAAATAAAAAAAAAACTTTTAGCTAGGCATGTGGTTCCAGAATATCATGTCAATGGCGAGCAAATTACCAGCAAACGATGGATTCTATTATACCTGCCATGTCTTTATTCTGACACCAGTTAAAGTATTGAGCATCGCTACGTCTCGGACAGTGACGTTTGAAACGCAGGCTTTGCTGTTACCTTTTCCCAGTCCTCCAATACTAATTCCATGTCCAGGTCCGCAGTTAACGTTGTGTATATACACCTTCGAGCATCCTGTCTGTATAGATACACAGTCATCCCCTGAAGATTGGAGCAAGATATATAACAGGTTAGCGAAATCGTTGATTCATTTATTTGTGGTAAGTAGGTAATTTGAAGTTCCAGAATTACCACAGGCAAGATCGGAGCTGTAAATGAGCACATCTTGGGAGTTCTGCAGATGGATTCCGTCTGTGTTCGGGCTGTTCTCAGGTGATGCCGCTGTGAAATCAGAAACTTGAACAGTTGTGCAGTCGTCGAATTTGAGGTGGGTTTGAGGACTGTTTTGGATTGTGATGCCGGTAACTACCACACGAGTACTTCCATAAAATCTTAGGGCCTGCAGTGAATTGTCAAGAGTGGCATCGGCATCTTTGTTTCAACATTAATTTTATACATCGAGAAGGCTTAGAGAGAAGTATGATTACCGTTGGCTTGGTTCCTGGCATTTTCGCACTCGTATCGCCCTATTTGCAGGAGACGAGGAAAAGTTAGTTTTTTGTCAAAACTTTAAAAAGAAACTGCTGTGAATACAGTTTCTTTGACGGGATTGAGAACTATGGCTTGATTGTATCTGTTACCTCTGAGGCTTCAGGATTATATGTTGGCAAGTTGTTCCACCAGACTGAACCCTGTCCATCAATAACTCCTTTACCTTGAATAGTAATTCCATTCAGCTTTGTGAACTCAATCCATTGTAAGAGTCCAGATTTCCAAGCTCCAGGAGAAGTAGGAGCTATGATCTTACCATCCAACTGCGTTGAATTAAATTAAACAAGTGTTTATTTTAGGTAAATCAAACATCAGAATTGGGGGGGGGAGAGAGAGAGATGTTCATATGGTGGAAGTATACCTGAAATACAATGTCGGCTTCACAACCAGGACCTGAGAAAGATATGTAATGGAGAAGGAAAACAGATCCAGATGGAACTATCATTGTCGATGCCTCCACTTTACAAGCAGCTGCCCACGTCGCCTCAAATGCCTGGCTCGCATTTTAACAATAATTTCAAAACGTTTGTCAAACAGAATAATGCACGTAGCTAATTCTTTGTGGGGTTAGGTGAATGTAGGGTTAGACGAATGAATAAAATCCCGGCTTTACCAGGCTCTTATAAAAATTACATTTCTGACTCGAACTCGAAATCTGTTATACAGATAGTAAGCTCTTTGTAGGGCTAGGTGAATGAATAAAATTCCGGCTGTATTATATTTTTATAAGAGATACATTTCTGACTCGAACTCGAAATTTGTTATGCCGGTAAGCTCTTTATATATAAAAACATTGTATATAAAAACAAATAAAAATGAAAGCTTAAAGAAACAATCACCTTTGAGTCATCAGTATTTCCATCACCTTTAGCACCAAAATCTAATACATTAAAAGATTTAGAGCTCCCTCCTTGCGGTGTTGAAATGGCACTGCGACCAGCGTGCTGATGGCTGCTACCAGCAGTCCTAACATAACCTTTTTCTTTCACAGAGTTTGCGGGGGGAGATATTCTTTTTAAACTCCACAGATTGCCTTCTCTAGCTTGGCAAGTTTCAATTCTTGAAGACCACAGAAACAAAACAATGCTGAGGATGACGAGGGAGTAGGTTTTGAAACAATTCATCTTCGAGGGAAATGGTGAAAGAGAGAGGAGATGCTGGTGGATTTCCTTATTGTTAGTCAGGAGATGGTGGGCATATTTATAGGAAGGTCAAGCTACTATGCTTTTGTTTTTTATATATATATATATACATATATGTGTATATAAACAACAAATACTCGTATGTATAGGTAGCAGTCAAATAATGTTTTTGTTATAATTTTTTAGTAGAAGGTCTTTATTTTCCTTTTTCTGAAATGAAACAATTAAAAAAAACCATTTTCAGTATATTATTAAGCTATGTTTATAATTTATTATGTTAATTTAGGTGGAAAACGTTACTTAATAAAAAGATAGATTGAAAACCTTATATTTTTTAAGGACAGAATTAGCAAACTCAATTAAAAATAGAAATATGGATTCTCAAAAAACCTTCTCACTTAAAAGTTTCAGCTGTTAGGTGAGGATACAGGATATAATTTATATTATTTTCTAATACGTCTCTTTAATTGAAAGTTTTTTAGGCTTGAAACTTACACACAAGTCCACAATATCTTGTGCTTGTTTTTTATCAGATAAAATGAGGGTGGTGAGATTCAAACTTTTGACTGTTAGGTCAATAAGACTCTGATACGATGTCAGAGAATTATCTTATTAACAGCTCAAAGTGAGGTCCCAAGATATAACTTATGTTATTTTTTAATATAGATTGAATTCTCATCCCATTCTATAAAAACAAATTGGATAATTATTACAAGTATCTTCTTACATGTTTATGAGTATGGCCTCTTTGAATGCTTCAACGAAAAAAAAAGAAAGAAAGTTAGATAATCTAATTATAATAAATATAATCAGATAATAAAACAAAACCATATATGATAAATTATTTTAGAGTTTGATAGAGAGAGAAAAATAAAATGCCAATTGTATAGTTTCTAGTTAAGGCGTTTGAATTTGGTGCTTCCACGTTTTCATTGAGTCCATAAAGTCGTAATAGATTCACGGATTCAACAACTGTGTTTAAATTATAGAGGAAATAATTCAGCTTAATGAAGACTGTGCTCGATATGAACAATTACTTAATATTATACCAAAAATGACCCTGATCTCAACTCTTTTATTATTATTATTATTATTATTATTATTATTATATTTGAAGCTCAGTTTCCTATTCATCGTTAAAAGGCTACTCTCCCAGTATATTTTATATTATTCAATGTAAATGCTAGAGTGCCATGCTATTTTGGGGGTGTTTGACATTGCGTTTTAAAAATGTTTTTGAAAAAAAATTAAAAAATATATTTTTATTTTTTTACTTTAAATTAATTTTTTTTGTTTTTAGATCATTTTCATACGCTAATATCAAAAATGATTTTTAAAAAATAAATAAAAATATCATTTTGATGCATTTCGGAACGAAAAACACTTTCAAAAGCAACCGTAATCACACTCCCGAACAGGCACAAATATATAGGTCGGATTAATTTATTTTTTATATAGAAAAGATATATTTAGATATTGTTAATATTTATGGCAGAAAAAAAATTTAATCATATGGAAGATTGACTCAATATGACCCGGTTGAGTTGATGATATTAAAGGCAACCTAGAAGATTGGTAAAAATATAATTTTATATAAAAATAATTATTAAAAATGAGATATTTTTATATAAATATTGAGATGAAAATATATTGTATTGATTTAGATCAACTCAGGTTAACCTATCAATCAGCATGTTAGGTCATAAGACTATAATAATCTCATATAAAACAAATAAAAAAAACTTATTTTCAATAAATTCAACGTTGAAAGATGAAATGGAAAAACAAAATCAATTAAAAAAGGATAAAAAAATAACATAATCAACCCGGCTTAACACACTAAACTCACAACCTAAAAAATAAGACTAAGATAATCCAATAAAAAATAAATTGTAAAGCTCAATTTACAATCAACCAAGTGTTCTAAGCTAATATTAAAAAAAAATCCATAAAAAATGACATAAAAAACAACTTGAGCCAACCAGAGTTAAATTGCCAAACCTGTTATCTTAGTTATAATACAGAAATAACCTCGTAGAAAACAAAATGAAATAAATCACAAAGTTTAATTTTCAAATAACTACAATAACCTTATAAAAAAAGTAAATTAAAAAACATTACAAAACTCAATTATCAATAAAAGTATTATTGAAATATACATTACAAAATTCCCTTCTTTTTTTTATTATTATCTTTGATGTAATTAAACCAATAAAAATTTCATCATTTAAGAAGCTCTAACCTCACCTGACTAATTTATAAGAGAAAGAAAATAATAAATCTGAAAAGAAAATGAATTCTCATACGGGTTAAAATTTGGATGAAAATATCAAATAAAAGGACAAATAAACTATATTCAAGGACAAATTGGGAATAATGACACTCATAACGACATATCACAGACAAGGTATAAAATAAAATGATGAATTGAGCTAATTTATCTTTTATCTCAAAATCATTTTTTAATAATATTCACTCATACGTATCTGATCATGACATTGACTCAATTAAGAATATAAAATAGTAATACAAGGACAGCTGAAAACATTTATATTACATGACATTGACTCAATTAAGAATATAAAATAGATTATATAAGGAGAGGTTAAGCCATTAATTAATTTTCTCAATATTATAAGATTAAAAAAAAATAAACTAACAAGAATAAAGCTTTCGTCCATTTGGTAAGATATATGCTAGTACAATATATATTTAATTTTGAAGCAAATAGAAGAAACCACCTTTTTTTTAATTATTCAACCACAAAGATTATTCTTACTAGCTTAACCGGAACTGCGTGTACTGGTAAAAAGATGAGATTTGTCTCGTAGATCTTGAGTTCAAGTCAGGATGTCCTCATCTTATAAGAATCTGGAATAATTAGAATTTTACTTGTTTAATCCAGACCCGTAAAGAATATCTAAATGGGATTTGTTTTTTATTTGAATATCTTTTTTTTTAGATTTTTCAAATTTCTTACATTATGTAAAAAAATATATATACTAACACTACAAAACACATATAGATAACAAAACCAAAAGAATTCAAAGACAAATTAAAATAGACATATCATAGACAAGCAAAAAGTTTGGAAAAGGAATTCAAGCAGATTGAAGTAAAATCTTGATATGAACACAGAACCTATATGACAAACAACTGAACATATACCAGACAGGATATCCTATTAATTGGTCCAAAATCCCTTAAAAAATGAAGGCTCCTCCTCCAAAGAGCAGGGAAAACCCCACCCCCACAACTTCGACATAATTTTCGTAATATTTCTGGTTAGGTATAATTAAAAATGTTTGTTTTTCATTCTTTCTCCACAACGAACATAACTAGAAGATCGAGAGTTAGCAGAAGGCTCCTAAGAGGAGAGAAAACGTTCATACGAAGGAATAAACCATTATTATTAATTGGTCATGTCGGAGAATAATATAAATTATATTATAGGATCTCATCTAACAGCTTAAACTTTTAGATAAAATGGTTCCTTAACATAGTATCAGAATCTTGTTTATCCAGCGGTCACGAGTTTAAATCTCACCACCCCCATTCTATTTCATAAAAATCAAGGACAAAGTAGTGTAAGTTTGTGCAAGTTTCAAACCCAAAGGGTTTTCACTTGAACAAGTGTGTTAGAGAATAATATAAATTATATGCTGGGCCTCACCTAACAACTTAAACTTTTAAGTGAGATGATTACTTAACGGTTCCAAAATCTCTTAAAAACAATTACAAAGTTCAATGTCACATGAAAAACAAATTTCATCAGCAAAATTCAGTGAATGAGATCGGGGTTGCTGTCAATCAGCCACAATTGAGAGATCACAAAGCAGCCCGTGCAAGGAAGGAATACTTAACGTATATGAACCCTAAAGATCACGAGCCAAATCCTTGTATTTTCTCATCCCTTTCTCATCCCGTGATAGAAGAAAAGTCATGGATCCAAGTATCAGCTTGCTTGCTATCAGCTCAGACGTGAGATCATTATACCTTACGTGCAAAACATTTCACATAAATAATAGTTTAAGCCCGGGTCATCTGTGATTAAGAGGAAAAATATACACAATATATTCTTAAAGTCATGAAAGGAGGCTAAAAACATGGCAAGATCTTTGAGAAAATGGCGGCCAACAGGATTATCCATGTTTTTTTCAAAGAATGAAAGTGACAGTTACATGTGATCAACTACTGTTGGAAGTTGGATTAGCAATACATACAGACAGGAGAAAACAGTTAAGGCGGTTAATCCCAGATATGGTGCCTTGGCTCAAGGGATTGTGCTGCCACGCTTCAAAACCCTGGTACAGTCACCCTCTCTGGGTCAACTCCTCTCTCTTGTACATATTCTTTTATAAAAACATGCATGGTATTTCTTATAAAACTTTTATCAGTATGTTAAATAATAAAACACAATCTGGTTATTTAATTTCTTCAGGAAGTGCCTATTTTCAGGGGAAAAAATGATGTGATGAAACCCTATTCTCGAAAATGTATTTGTGGGTTCAGGTTAGTGAGAAAAATTCTGGTTGTTCTAGTCTCTTACAAAGAATACACGTCCTGACTCGAATTCGAGATCTGTTATATAGATTCACAAGCACTTTGCTATCATCAACACCACCACAACAACAACAACAAAAAAGAAAAAGGAAGGGAAATCAATCTAGAGGTAACCTGGTGGTAAAAGCTTGGAACTAAGAGGTTTGCTCCTCTATAGTCTCAAATTCAAGCTTTGGAATTGGTAATATGATGACCACTAGAAGCTTATATGATTTTTAACTTCATGTCTCATGAGATTAGTTGAGGTGACCACTAGAAACTTATATAATCCTTAACTTCATGATCCGTGGGATTAGTTGAGTTACGAGCAAGCTTACCCGGACACCAAGTTAATAAAAAAGAAAATGGAAAGGAAATCATGCTCGATGGACACGTAATGGTCGAGGAAAATGAATGCACAATGATGGATATATAGTTCGTGTAGTAATATATTTGCACAGTATGACCTGACCGTTACCAAAAGACAATGTACAAAATTAATAATAAAAAAAAAAAAAAAAAACTGAAAACAGCTCTGTTTATAAATTTAAAGTCCTCTCGTCGATCGCTTGCTTCAACGTATCAAGTCCGGTCCCTGGCTGTTAGGCATGTGAGTTCCACCGTTTCAACTCATATGATGATGTATTTACAATCGTTAGACAGCTAATCTTTATTTTTATATAGAATTATAATTCCATGGTATCTTTAGAGATTGTTGGGTTGAAAAATAAAACTCTCTGGCAGGAAATTATTGTTCATAATTTATATATGTTTCGAGTTTAAAATAATGCAATGCTGATGCTGATGTCAAACCATTTGTCGGAGAAGAGGTCTGTATTTAAAAGTATTTTAATAAAAAATTGAAAATTTTTTATTTTTATTTTTATTTTAAATTAAAAAATTTTGGTTGTTTTAAATCATTTTCATGTACATATGTTAAAAATATTTTTTTTTAAATTATTTTAATATATTTTTGAATAAAAAAATACTTTCAAAAACAACTTTAATAACATTAACAAACGGGCAATAATTCAAATTGATATGAGATTTTATGTCTTGAGAATTTTACTACCGTGATTGTCGATCGCTTGTAGAATTTGTTATAAAAATGAAGTCATGTCAGATGATAATAAATTACGGATGTCTAGTTTCTGCTGTTCAATTATTCATAAATATTCAATTGTAAAGTAAAGACAAATTGCTGGTTTTTCACATTGCATCTTTAATGTTAAGGACATAGCATTTGAATCACTTATCTCCATCTGACTAAGAAATGCTCAAGTTCAGAGATTTGTAAATGTCCACCGTGTGCGCAGATTAGTGCAAGGAAATTACAAAAAGATAATCTGTCCCTCCATAGCTGAGAGCACTAGAAAAGGTATTTTGGGTGCTGTCATGCTGTTAATCCCAAAGAAAAAGAAGACCTCATTTCAACTTAAACACAACATGCGGAGGTTCAGTATAATTTGTGCATAATCAACAGTACAAGCGGTGCACAATCAACAATAAGTGTAGCAGGGTCATCTTCTTCCAGTAATTGCATTGAACTTGTGGTAACTATCGTGACGGCAATTTTTTTTTTTATAAAAAATAAACATGAAAAAATCTTGGAATTCGTCCGTATACATAAAAACAAATATTTTTTTTTATAGTATTTTTTTGTATTTTTTAAAAAAAATAAAAAAAAATAAATATTTCGGGCCTAGCCTAGCCCATCCAAATGGGCCAGCCCAGCAAAGTTGGGCCAAATTCCCAACTCAGCTGGACTTGGGCTGGGCCGAGAGCAGCCCAGCCCAAAACACGCCCAGCCCAGCCCCAAACACGCTGCATGGATTAATTCATGTAGCGTGAACAGTAAGCCCTCAATAAGATTAATTTGACTCATTTAAAGTATAATTAAGCCCTTGCGCTTAATTAAATCCTTCAATTGGACTCCCAATTAATTTCGAAGCACAATCACGCTTTAAATCGGCCGACGATTAAATCAAATTGGCCCATAAAAATATAATTATGTCTTTCGACTTAACTTTTACGCAGATTTATCTAGTAATAAATTACTTTAGCCTTGAATATGAATTTTCCTTCATTTTTGGGTAAAAAAGAGGTACGACCGGGCTTTCGAAAACGTTCAAAATTTACACCAGCCCCTTTTATTTATTTTTGTTATTTTTAGGTAGATTTTGGTGAATAACCCAAAAATTGGATTATGACAGTAACTACTCAATTTCGAACGAAAATGACATTCTTTTCCCATCATGTAAAGTATTAGAGTGAATCAAGAAATCAATATGCAAGTCAATGCTAATGTAAATCACTCAAGTTTGGAGTAGAGATTGTTAGAGAATAATATAAATCATATTCTGGGGTCTCATTTATCAGTTTAAGCTTTTAGGTGAGATGGTTCCTTAACATGGTATCAGAGCCTTGTTGACCCAGCAGTCACGAGTTCAAATCTCACCACCCCCATTCTATTTGATAAAAAAATCAAGCACAAGGTAATGTGGGTCTATGCAAGTTTCAAGTCCAAAGAGCTTTCACCTGAGGTGTGTGTTAGAGAATAATATAAATCATATTCTGAGGTCTTACTTATTAGCTTAAGCTTTTAGGTAAGATGGTTCCTTAACAAAGATCTCTTATGAAACCAGTAATATTATACAAAGTAATAATAATAAAACAAAGAAAAAAAGAAAATTGAAACTCAAATGTTTAATGGATAGAAGTAACATCTAGGTTCATTGATTGAGTTTGCAAATAATGAGTTCACTGTGAAAGAACAAATACTCTAGGTAATAGTAAAACTTGCATACCTAGTTGTTGGAGTCACTATGACATCAACCTTTTTGAAAATCTCCATATGATGGTACATTAGTCTTCGCCTGATGATGAAAACAGATTAAAAGGTAAGAAATGCATCCAACTAAAAACGCTCAACCATACAGTTTAGAAAATAACAACACCTACAACATAACAATTATATATATTTTTCAAGGAACATGGGAAACTACATGATTTGCCGAGAACTAATAAACTCGGATATCACGTGTCACTTATTCAGATAAAAGATAAAATTGTCTCATCAAGTAATTGCAATACTAGGCCCTAAATATGAAGAACGTAGGAAAGGGAATGAGGAAAGACAGCAATGAGAATCAATTTCTTTTTGTTTAGGAATTTTGATATGTAACATTGCTCTAGAGTTAGACGAGTTTTTAGAAAATGTTATTATCTACTATTTGAAAGTTTTTGTCAAAATTGATAACTCCTTGACAGTACAAGACCATGCAGGTGATATAGAAATGCGTCTGATTCAGCTTCAAGTATGTCCTCCCAATAATTGGTTGCTTTGGTTGCTTAGTTTACTTTACAAGGTGGAGAACACCAATTAAGAATAAGAGTTCCACAACTATATACGTCTAGACTTGAATGTGAATAGGTGTTAGAGAATAATATAAATTATCTTCTGGGATCTCACCTGATAGCTTAAGTCTTTAAGTAAGATGGTTCTTTAACATAATATCAGAGCCTAGTTAGCCCAGCGGTCACGAGTTCAAATCTCATCACTCCTATTTTATTTGATAAAAATCAAGCACAAAGTAGAGAGAGCCTGTGTGCAAGTTTCAAGCCCAGAGAGCTTTCACTTGAGGGTGTGTGTTAGAGAATAATATAAATCATATTCTGGGGTCTCACCTAATAACTTAAGCTTTTAGATTAAATGGTTTCTCAACAAATGGGGCCACAAGAAATGGAGAGAGAAGAGAAGCAAGAGGAATTCTTCGTCAGAATGCAACTATGTATGAAAAGCAAAGTGCAATATAGGAGCACCCTATACCAAAGCATATTCACAAATGAAGTGGGCTAGGATTCCTTTCTTGAGGGTTTATATGCATGCCATGAAGGAGAGCTACTTCCTCTTTATGAAATCATAATGAACATTAAGGATTATTCGCATTTTAGTTAGATACAATTAGTCATGTGATACATGTAATAGATGTAGACCTTCAGAAACTCGAGCTATAAAATTAGAAGCTTCAAAAGTATCAACAACATGTATTGACTTCGTATCTCAAATGAAAATCTAGTGATTGTTCTTGTTACCTATCCTCACCTAAGACACTGGGCAGCAATGTAGTCTAATGCACCGAATGATCAAAAAAGTCTAACACTAGTACGGGAATCGTAGTTCAACCTCACACTTTTCCTGCAAAAGAATAAGAAAGAACAAGAAATCACTATTAATCCAAAATTTCTTTCCTGTATAAATTCAGCAATGACAATGATCTTCTTGAGTGGTTCTAATTATGCATTTAATGAATTCTCAAATGAATTTTAGTTTTGTTGTCAATCTATTAATGTACTCTTTAAGAGAGGTAAGATACTTACCCATCCTCAATATCAGTAATCATCGAATGTGTCGCACGTCGCCGTGCGGCGTCCCGGGAGGGATCCTGGCTCTCGCAATGGAGTTGAGGAGGAGTCGCCACCTGGCTGTTGAGGGTCGCTAGGAACACCCGGTTGCACTGGTCTGGTCAGAGATTCAAGGATAGGGGACTGGTTGCGCAAAGGGAAGGTATTAGCACCCCTAGTACGCCTTACCTGAGTTAAGCTGCATTGTCTATTTCGATGTGATTTTGAATGCTTCAACGGGTCATATTTATTCACATGAAAAATGTTTTGATTGAAAAAGGAATCGGTCACCGCTCAGAATAATCCTGTGAATTTTATTGATTATTTAGGATTTATTTACATCCCTGCCGATTATTTTTGATATTAACCCCTTAGAATTTATTTATCCAAACACCGACAGTGAATAATAGCATACTATCCCCGCCGAATATTTTGGATATTGACCCCTTACTATTTATTTATCCAAACACCGATAGTGAATAATAACATACTATCCCCGCCGAATATTTTAGATATTGACCTCTTAGAATTAATTTATTCGAATACCGACAGTGAATAATAAATTTCCAAAATAAGATTTTTTATATTTTTGAAATATTGGCCAATACCCTTTGAATTTTTACAAACATGTTGTAAAATCTCAAAACGCAAGAAATGATTTTTCTTTGTGAAATCCATGCTAAAACACATTTCCTCTTCAAACTCCAAGATAATATATATATTTTTGAAAGAAAAAGGATTTTTAAAATATGCTAGTGTATTGGTCGTATGCAAAGAAAACACATTTTTTTATTTCATTTTATATTCCTTTTTTTTCTTTATCAAAACAAACATAAAATTGAGTAAACACAACGCAACACACACACACATTCTCTTTTTCTTTCTTTTTCATTATATTTTTACAAATAAAATACAACTCACACATTATCTTTTTTCATTACATTTTTTAACAATAATTAAAAATACAATAAAAATTCAAATAAACACATAAACACAAAGAAAATTACAAAAAAGGACTCATGAACAGTTCCGGAATAGTGGTGGCAGCGGCTGGAGGACTGGTGGCGCGTCCTTCCACGCGCCACCATCACTGGCGGCGCGTGGTTCCACGCACCGCCGCTGGAGAAGGCGCAAAACAGGGGGTGCGCCGATCAGCCTCTTCCATCCTTTCGCTCGCCGGTGGTGACTTCCAGGCGACCTGCAAACACAAATAAACACACACAAGCAGTAGACAAGAATCAAAATTCAAATTTTTCCAGGTCTGTTCTCTGACCTGTTTCTTCTTCATCTTCTTCATCTTCTTCTTCTTCTTCTTCTGCTTCTGCTTCTGCTTCGCCGGTAAGGGTGTTCCCCGATGACCTGCAAACAAAACAAAAGCCACAAGCACAAACACAAGGAAAATCAGTTAGTTTTGTCCTTCAAATCTTGGCTCTTTCTCGGCGATCTGTTCTTCTTCTTCTCGGATCTGCTCTCCTTCAATCTGTTCTTCCTCTTCTAGGTGGCCGGAGCTCAAACTTGACAGGGAGAGAGGGTGTTGTGGAGGCTGAGGTGTGAGACCATGGAGGTTGTTGTGGTGGTTGTGTTGCCGTCTGAGCGAGGGGGCTGATCTGCTGGGGGAAAGGGCCGACGGGGAAGAGAGCGGGTCAGCTGGGGCTGTGAGGGTGCTGTCGCCGAGAGTGGAAGAGAATTAAAAGGAGCAGGGGAATGGGGGCTACTACTGGAGATGGAGAGGAGAGGCCATGGGGGCTACTGGCTGGAGAAGGAAAGGAAAAAATAGTGGTTGATCGCCGAAGGGAGGACTGGAGAGTGGGGGTCTAGCCGGAGAAAAGAGTGGATGGGGAGAAAAGGGGCAGGGCTGCAGCTGCACCAAAAGGGCTGGCGGCTGCAGCCCCCCCACCGGAGAGAAAGAGATGGGTTTAGGGTTTTTTAGGGTTTTAGGGTTTTTGAATGAGTGTATTTTTTTTTTGTCCTCTCAATTGTGGTTGATACCTCTCTATTTATAGAGCTTTATCATAGTGGAAATTTTAAAATCAGCTTGCACGCCTTTTTCAATTTGGTCTTTGATTTTTTATTTATGCGATTTGACCCTGTATTAACTGTTAAATTCTCAATTTGTTCAATTTTGCCCTTGTACCAAGATTTTTTTGGATTTTTGTCTTTTTTTATTTTTTTATTTTTTTATTTTTCTTTCCAAAACATAAATATAAGTGGGTCAAAAATTGGGTAGCAACAGAATGTATAAATTCAGATCCAATTGAAACAAGATGAGCAATGCGCATCTCTTGCAACTCAGGTATGACAATCTCTACAATCTTGAACCATATTCCAAGAAAAATTTGTTCTCAGTATACAAGGAGATTGTTTATGTATATACAAAACAATTATTCCAATCAGATTATAAGTTAAGAATAGATTTGAAACGAAGCGCATTATGTCGACTTACTTCACACCCATGTGTTCTGGATAGAAGGTGACGCGACAGAAAAACACAAGGAATATGACCAACATCGATATTCCATAAAAAAAATTAGGATGAGAGAAACTCTCAGAAAAAGTTCAAAACTTATTCAATAATTCAAAAGATAATTCGGCCAAAGGCTTACATCCATATTTAAAACAGAAACTGTAGCCCAACCCATGTTGGATAAGGAAACGACGCTAATTAATAAAATTACCAAAAATGGAAAATTTGAGATAAATACAAAAATTGAAAAGGCTATAAATCCTAAGCAAGCCGGAATTCACGAAACTCGATTCAGACTTGAAAATCAAGAGTTATGGCTAAAACACAACTTTCCTAAAATGGCAAAAACGACGATTTCGAGACCTAAAGATGGAATTCGGTCAAAACCTGGTATGCATCAATAGCGAAGCTCTGACTTCCTTCGAAAACACCGAGACGCATAAACTGTGAGAGTTTCGTGTCATTTCGACTTCAGCGCCCGGACTGCGGAAATTCAGTTGCCTTTGAATTTCGAATACTCTCTCTTGAGCATGTACGTCTCTGCCACTTGTTCTACATCAGAAGGTTAAGCATATCCTCACAGGTATCAGAGACATCGGTTGACTGTACATCATTAAACCACTGCATAGTCATAATTTTACTCAAAACTAATCTTTTGATTGTTAAAACATTGAGTTAATCCACTTAAAATCAAAAGATAAATGAAATCACCGCAGTAAATTTCCCAGTCGCAATGATCCTAGAGCATTTGCGCCATCACGTGATGACAAATTAGGCAAACAAGGGGGTGACTACAAAGGAATGCGCAGCATTATAAAGAAAGTGTATAGTAAGAAAACTACATCCTAACAAGTAGTTAGAACTTACAAGGAATCAGTAGCCTCAGTCAAAAGTCTGAAATATGTTAAAGCGATGCAAGGACGTAATAGCTGTGTCAGAACTATAAGCTTGGAACATTAAAGTTTCCCACAAGATGCATGGAGTGAAGATGAACAGCAATACATGAAAGAATAGTCAAACAAGTCTCATGAATCTTAATAACAGGTAGAATAACAGAGTGAATTATAACATCAATTAACACTAATGTGTGGATTTAGACACAGACAGCGATGACTATAAACTCAACATCTCTACTAGTTTTAGAAATAAAAAGTTTGTCAGCTCATGAAGAAGGAAACCATAGAAACTAATAGAGACATGTCGTTTGTGGTGAAAGGAGTTGAACTTCAAAAAGATTAAGGGAGAGCTGGTAGAGTGACAATAGTAATTTTTTTAATTTTTTAGACAGATGATGATGATTACGAAATTACCGGATTCAAATTGATCCTTTCTGCAGGTCTGGAGCCCAGAATTGTTGCATACCTGATAAATCAACAGATTGTAAGGTGGTTTTTTTTTAACAGAGCAAACATTGATATCAACTACTCATTTCATCAAAAACTCAAACATCAACTATGTCCATGTCTTGACTTAAAGTTAGTATAATGAATACAACCACAAATTAAACCAAGAATTCAAACAGTTCCAAGATTAAAAGTATAGGGACCAAAATGAAAAACACATATATAATAAATGTCATTTAAAGGAAAAAATTTAGCTAACAGTTCAATTCGCTTTTTACCTTCCACCTCTACCACATATCGTGCCTATTTGGGAGTGTGATTGAATTTTCTTTTGAAAATATTTTTCATTCATAAATGTATCAAAATGATATTTTTTTTAATTTTTTAAAAATCATTTTTGACATCAGCACATCAAAATCATCTAGAAACACCAATTTTTTTAATTTAAAATAAAAAAATAAAAAAATTTCAAATTTGTTCAAAAGAGATTTCTAAACGCATTACCAAGCACTCCTACCATCTCCCATCAGAACCACAATTCAATTCACCTTTTTAAATAGCAATGAACAATGAAAACCACAATTCAAATCACTGTCAATTACTGTTTGAAATTGCGATCTCCTTTGGCTATCTATAAAATAATAGTCATGGTGCACGTAAGTTAGCTCGGACACCCCAGTTATAAAAAAAAATTATAAGTGGGAAAAAAAAGTGGGTCCAAGGATTATTCGTGGTGCATGTAAGTTACCCTGGTTATAAAAAAATGTATACGTGGAAAAAAATTATGTTGCGCGTAAACTGACCCGGACACCGCAATTATCAAAAAAACAAATAAAAAAAAGGAAGCCCAATAAAAAAAAGTGGAAAGCACATTTTCAAACAGTAATGAACAATGAAAATTGTAAAAAAAAATAAGTTTAGAGATTTATCGTGATGCGATTAAGCTGAGTCAGACACCCCGGTTATAAACAAAAAGCCTGGAAAAAAAAAGCACCTTTTAAAATAGTAACTATTCATTATTCCAAATCATTTTCGTTTCTGAGATTCGAACTCCCGCGCCCTGCTTGGACACGCCGCTATAACCACTCGGCCAGGAGACTTCTTTGTTCAGTTCTTAGATACAAATAATAATAAGATTATTATAAATTTAATTGTTCCAAAAATTCATTGCTAGAGAGATTTGAACTCCCACGCCCCGCTCAACGCGCTTTAACCACTCGGCCAAGCGACTTCTTTGTTCAGTTGTAGTATAAAAATAAAAATAATATAACTGTAATTTAATTGTTCTTGTCCACAGTGATCTGAGTCTAGATGAATAATTCAAATCACTGTTGAAATCCGTGAGCTCTTTTAGCTTTTAGATAATAGTTTTATGTCACAACTTAAACTTTTAAAACACGTTTCAAGCAATTTGCTAGCCGTGAGTCATTCAAAAAAACCCATAAATATTTTTTTGTTTATTCTCATAATCATAATTCATCATTCATGATTACAGGTTACTCCGATTTTAGATGTTTAATATTCTACTAAAATTTTGACAGATTCTAGACAAAAAAATTAAAAATCTCAAGCATTTCACGTGTGTATAAAGTTTTGAACAATATCTATGATTAATTAAATATTTATTTTGTGAAGTTAAGCTTTAATTGTAGTTAAAAATTGTAATTCTAGGTATATCTTGCTACATTTACGTTTACCTAACTCCTTCAACTTCTCTTTTAAGTTTGTTTCCCAAAACCCTTGTAATTAGGGTTGTTAGTTTCATTTCGTTTCGGCTGAAATGTCTGAACCGTTTCATATCAGTTAAATTTTTTTAGAGCAATCAGAGAATGTAATGACCTTGCGAGATTGATAATTAGATTCTCATAATATTATACTTGTTCATAATTTTGTTGAGAAAAATTGTTTTATTGTGTCTTTTTTTAGATTTAATTGCATAATTCTAAATAATTTTATTTTTGGATTTGAACTAAATTTGTTTTTGAATTAATACATTAATTTTATATATATACACACATATATAAACAGTACAACCTCGAAACGGCGCACGGAAATGCTTCGAAATCAAAATATTTCATTCCAATTAAAAAACGAAGCATTAACCAAAACGAAATTAACAACATGCCATTTTTCATCTCTAACAAGTTAATAATGTGTTTAAGAGTGGTGTTGTACTTGTTCTTATTATGACCAAATTTCACAAAGAACAAAAAAAAAAGATCTCATTATTATTTTGTTTGGAGGAGATTTAATAAGTTTAATCTTTGGAAATGTATTTTTTTTATTATTTGGTCCATGTTATTTTATCAATTTATAATTTGATACAAAATTTTATTTTTTTATATTTCAATTATTGGATATTAAGAAATGAGAGAGAGTTATCGACAATGTTGGAATTTCAGTCTTTGTATCAATAGGTTTAAAATAATTCAATAAAAATAGTGTTTTTCTATAACCATACAAGAAAAGGTAGATAAGGTCTAAAAACCTTTATTCATTAAATTTAATTTTTAGAGCAATTTTATTGTCTTTAGGGTTATGTTTGAGTTTGTCGATGTTTTCAGGGTGTTTTTCATATGTTTTAAATAAACTGGAAGCAATTTGCCACTAATTTGGCCTTAAAGGAATCAAATTAAAAATAAAAATGACATAACACCTCTTATTTATTTCTATTAATTATATATGGGTTGCGGGTCATTTATAGAAGTGAAATTTGAAATAAGGAAAATAGTAAATTCATGGTAATGTATAACAAGCATTGGATTTGGTCTTTGACGGTGCCTATCAATTTTCAACCTAGATCACATACTATATTTATATCACAACCATTTTAAGAAGAAATTTATTTACTTTATTTATAGTTTTGTATTGTAAATAAATGAAAGAGCGTAATAGCTTCCTTTTTTTAGATTCTCTTAAGCTTTCATCAATGTTTGTTGTTTCTCCTAAATTAGAGATTGAGTGGAATTTACATATTTGTATTGGAGATATTTATGATTTTAGTATTCTATAAGGAATATAATAATCAATATTTTTTTTAAGGATTTCATTTTTTTTACATATAGTTATGAATTATTATGATAATGATATGCTCTCATCTTTTTTAATGGTCAAGTTAATTCCTTATATGAGTCAAATAAACTTTGAATGAGTTTTGAGTTTTCTAACCATAATTTTTTTAAATATACTTTTACCTAAAAAAAACAACCTAGAAACCTTTGAAAACTCATTTGAAATGACAAAACAACATCTAATCTCCCTAAAGAAACAAAATATCACTAAATAAAAAATAAAAAAAAACAATTAAGCTTGTTCTGCTTTTTCTCAACATTGTGAAAGGGTGAATCAACCACCTTAAAATTCTAATTAAAATATTCAACCCATTTTGAGAATGTTTTTACATGAATTCCTTTTTCATTAATCTAAAAAAACACAATTCCATAAAACAATTGTTTTTTTGTGTAAGGGTTAACGGTCGACTACTTTAACTTGCTCTGATAATTCGGTCCACTTTATTAGATCTACGATGTTTCCCAAACTCCTTTTACTAGTTGTTCGGACAGTCTACAAAATCAATCGTATATAGACAAGTTCGACAATATAATTATTACATTGAAGAAATAGGATACACATAACATCATGCAAAAAGTCATTCTTCAACAAAGAAGCTACAATAAATAGCTACTCGTGACAAACTTGTGAGGTACCTGATGATCTCATCAAATCTATATGATAATATAATTCCTTCCTTCTTAGACTAAATGAGAGGTCTCACGGTGCTCTTGGAATGGTTATTCATTCCAGCATTTCCATTAGAAACCAATCGTTTTGGTGATTCCGTGAAGATATCAATCAATTTGTTGAATCGATAATATCTGTCGATCAATCTGGCATTCATATCCAAAACCCAATCAATCTGGTAATTCCATATTGATACCAATCAATCTAGTGAACCTATCATGGTTGTCAAACAATTTGGTGAACCTATCATGGTTGTCAATCATTATGGTATTCCCATTTAAAAGACAATCAATATAGTAATTACATATGGATACCAATCAATCTCCCAAACTCATCATGATTGTCAATTAAAGACATATTCATCTTGAAATTAATAAAATACTACACAAATTAAAAGTTAAATTGAATCATAAAAAGGCATAAATCAACATTATCATGGTATAACTTATTTTATGGAATTGTGGTTTGATGGATCAAAGCTAGTAACATGGTGATGATATTCCTACGAGGTCATAAGTGGCATTATGTTTTTTACTTGATTTTCTTGCCTAAACAAGAGAAAAAAAATCTAGATTTTTGCTCAAATGCTTAGAACCTAAAGATGAAAAATAGTAACTAATCTCTTTCCCACAAGGACTTTGACCCCCACGTCTTCAAAACTTCTCCCACACAATGCACTTGCTCGATGAAATTGTAGTTTCATATTTTTTCTTCTTCGCAATAAGACATGCACCTTTAAATGGGGAGCGACGACTTTAATTTCCTTAAAAGACAAGCCAAGATGACATTGAAACAAGTAGCGTTCATGTTTTTATACTAAAAAAGAGTTGCACCTATCGCTCATACACAAGATGCTTTAAACAAGGTCTACATGTCTCCAAACATGTTCTTATAAAAATATTCTTTGAGGTTTTTATTTCTCCAAATATGTCTCTATTGAATCTTTATATGTGTCTTCAATATTTCTAAAAGGATTAGCGATCCCTCTTGACGTACTTGTGATCACTTTTTCTTAGGTCTTTATGATCTTTTGTCTCCAAAAAAAATCAAGGATTCATCTCCACTTCAAAACCACTTGTCTCCAAAAGGATCAAATATGTTTTTTTCACTTTTTATTAAGTTTACATATGTTGGCCTATGATCGCCACTTGTTGAAAGCCTATTTTTTATGAATTTTCTTAAGACTTCATAAATATCGAGCAACTTTTAATTAATTAAGTTCCCCTTCTCTAATATACTTACATATGTTACTTTTTTGAAACAAAGAAATCACCACCTGAAGTAACATGAATAGTTATAATTATCACTTAGCCATGTTAGCTAAGTTAAAGGAATTGGTCGAAATGACATCTAACAAGCCTGTTAAATCAAAATATTTCCCATATTATAATCTTATATGGAAGGTCATTTTCTCACCTCGTAAAAAATTCAAAATATAGCAAACCATCCATTAACGGGGAGGCCCCATGCATTTTTAATAGATTTCGGAAGGAAGGTCACTATCACCTACCATATATATATATATGATGGATGGGAACGCGCATGATCTGATTAATAATGTCCAGAAACATCACCTTCGACAGATGAGTAAGTTCCTGCATACAAGTAGTTGCGCACCCAGAAACTTGTCACCCCACGGTTCTGATGCCACCGGTATTCGTAGATGCACCAAGGTAATCAAGGTATTTCATCATTGGTGGCGCGGTGAAGCCATGCAGCAGCCCACAGTATTTCATCCTACATATCATAAATTCAATATAAATATTTTTAATTTCTCATAAAAGAATTCCCAGATCTTTTAATGAAAGGTTTTTCAATATAATTATTCTTCTCAAAGTTTTTATTCTTTCCATATACTCGTAACTAACAAGACTTTTATATGATAGTTGTAAAACTGGATTGTATATTTTTCTGTGTATTTCTTCTTTGTGAGCATCTCCAACCCAGCTATTCGAGGAGGCAAAGCTATTTTTAGTTATTGTAAGCACTTTTTACTTCTCCAACCCAATAGCTAAAATGGTTTTTTGTTCTTTGAGATGTCATTTTTACATGTTCTTGTAGAAAAGTCAAAATTTTAAAATATTATATAATATTGTTTGACACTAGGAGAAATAGTAGGCAAGCAAGTATATGATTTGTGACAATAATAATTATTTTTTAAAATTGTTTTCATATATGATTTTAAAAATATGTTTTTCATGAATTAGTAAAATATTATTTTAATATATATTTTAAATAAAAATATTCTTAAAAAACCATTATTATTACAATATCAAATATGATCTAAACAGACACAAAATTATTTTAATAGATTTATCGAGTCTTTAAATTATAAAAGAATATTTAGCATTGGATTAGTCTTTATTTTTTTGCTCAATTATATATAAAACATTATTTGATTTGCTAAATCGTATTTGTTTTTACATGTAATCTTATATAAACTATAATATTATATTTTATTTATTTATTAAGATAATTTATTTATTTATATTTAAGAATCCATGAGATTTTTAGCTATTCTATTAAAGAAAAAACAAAAGAATCCAGCTGTTGATCCAGCTGGTGTTTAACAATAGTATAAATAGAGCACTTTATATACGATTTTAGGACATTAATTTAGTAGGATTTATAAAATTACAAATTATCAGGATCTGCATTATTGCATGTATGTTAGGAATAAACAGTTCTCTTTTACATAAAATGCTTACCTCATATCCACTGCTTCTCTCCCTTAACAACATGATTAGCTTTAACAATTTGTTCTTTCCCCAAGCTCTTAAAATCAAACTTGCAACCATGTTGTTCTGGGTACCTATGCGTTCCACAAAACACCATACCACACCTGCACTTAAATCCCGTCAATCCTACACGCCTCCTACATGTCAAGCACCGATTTGGCTTCTGTTGCGGAATCACAACCGTAGGTTCTGCCTTAACCTCCTCTTTTTCATCACCTTTCGCCACCAACACAGGACCTACCTGGTTCTTTATAACATCAACGGATGGGGATGAAAAGGAAGAAGAAACAAAAGCAAATGCTGATTGGGCTAGGAGCTGATCCAGAGGGGAGGGACAGTGGATGTGATTGTTCTGTGAGGGAGATTGCTGAGGGAGAGTGTGGTTCTGTGAGGGAGGTGAGGGAGAAGACAGTGTGATTTCTGTGTTTGAGGCAGAGACAGCATAGGCCGCAGCTGCAAAAGCATCTCTCAGATGCTTTTGTAACTGCGGTAGAAACTCTGATTTAATGGTGGGACCTCCAGGAAAAACCCGGGTTCCCATTTGGTAAAATATATGTTTGACTCTGCAGTGAGCTTTAACCAATAAGCCAAAAACCATCTAAGTAACACAATAAATCATAATTTCTTAAACTCAATACTTCTCTATACTTATATTTCTCGAGTGACTTTTTTATAGGCAAATTTCTAGTAACCAATAAACTTAAACACAAAGCCTTTATTAAGTTTACATATGTTGGCCTATGATCGCAACTTGTTGCCTAAGATCAACTTTTAATTAATTAAGATCCCTTATGAAACAAAGAAATCACCACCTAAAGTAACATGAATAGTTCTGATTATCACTTAGCCATGTTAGCTAAGTTAAAGGAATTGGTTGAAATGACATCTAACAAGCTAGTTAAATCAAAATATTTCTCATAAAATAATCTTATATGGAAGGTCATTTTCTCACCTCGTAAGAAATTCAAAATATAGCAAATCTTCCATTAACGGGGAGGCCCCATGCATTATTAATAGATTTCGTAAGGAAGGTCACTATCACCTACCATATATATATATATATATATATATATATATATATATATATATATATATATATATATATATATATATATATAATTAATAATGTCCAGAAACATCACCTTCGAATTCAAAATATAGCATAGCAAATCATACATTAACGGGGAGGCCCCATGCATTATTAATAGATTTCGTAAGGAAGGTCACTATCACCTACCACACACACACACACACACACATATATATACATATATCATAATGTCCACAAACATCACCTTCGACAGATGAGTAAGTTCCTGCATACAAGTTAATTTGTAGCAACGCGAGCCAGAACACCAACAAGTGGTGCAACAGTAACAGTTGCGGGTTCACCCAGTTGGTAGTCAGACCTAGAGTCGATGTAGCCATCATGTTCATCTGGGCCTCCCACAATTGCTCCGACCAACACGTTAGGGTTTGGTGCATCCCTGTTGAACCACACCTGGTAACCTTCTTGACACGTCACTGGTTTAGGATCCTTCTTGATTGTCACAATGGATGCTCCTCTGTGATGAGGCTGGGTTGGATAATTCGATCCAAATCCAACCATGTAGCTCATACCCCTTGGATTTGACCCCAATATGTAGTCTACCTATATGTTCACACAGAGATCGATGACTAAGTAAATGTTGTATCCAATCAGGACAGCATGTTAGAAGCTAAATCATATCTGAAATGATGATTAAAGAATTGATATTTGTATTTTGTGAACGATGCTTTTACCGGTACGCTGGTGGTTTTGATTTAATACCTGGGATTGGGCTAGATGAAAAAGATCAGTGGGTTGAACAGTAACACCAGCGCAGTGGATGGCGGCATGATTTGCAGAAAGATAGTTACCATAAGCAGCTGCTACCAGTGAAGCTGTGGCAACATATTGAAGGCCATCCCATTCAAGAAACCATAACAGGCCACCTGGTGTTTTCTTCACATTCTTGCCTCCCTTTTGAATGCACGAGCATATAAACTCTTCTGCCTGACTCTTGTATTGACCCCATGTCCCTGTGTCTGGAACCTTGCTCTCTAATACAAGCTGCATCCAATCAATCAGATTTATTTTCTTCAATTTTCTCTCCTTGATTAGAAGGAAAGTATTTACAGCGGATAGACTCTCTCTTATGTATAATATATATGAAATTAAACAGAAAATCAAAACAGTTAAAATTATATATTATTTCATGGTATAAGAAAATAAATCGTTTTAATCGGGAGAGGAAACCGAATTAAGAAGAATAGGCGATCAAAATGGCAATTGAGAAATTGTTAGGGATCGATGGCATGAAGCACCTTAGCAACAAGAAGTTGCGCACCCAGAAACTTGTCATCCCACGAAAATGAGGTTCTGATGCCACCGGTATTCGTAGATGCACCAAGGTAATCAAGGTATATTTCATCATTGGTGGCGCGGTGAAGCCATGCAGCAGCCCACAACATTTCATCCTACATATCATAAATTCAATATAAATATTTTTAATTTCTCATACAAAAATTCCCAGATCCAGATCTTTTAATGAAAGTTTTTTCAATATAATTATTCTTCTCAAAGGTTTTATTCTTTCCAGCTACTCCTAATTAACAAGACTTTTATATGATAGTTGTAAAACTGGATTGTATATTTTTCTGTGTATTCTTTTTTTGACATCTCCAACCCACTAGCTATATCAATAGTTAAATTGGTTTTTTGTTCTTTGAGATGTCATTTTTACATGTTCTTGTAGAAAAGTCAAAAAATTTAAATATTATATAATATTGTTTGAGACTAGGAGAAATAGTTGGCAAGCAAACATATGATTTGTGAAAATAATAATTATTTTTTAAAATTGTTTTCATATATGATTTTAAAAATATGTTTTTCATGAATAAGTAAAATATTATTTTAATATATATAAAAATATTCTTAAAATACCATTATTATTACAATATCAAATATTATCTAAACTGGGACAAAATTATTTTAATGGATTTATCGAGTCTTTAAATTATAAAAGAATATTTAGTATTGGGTTAGTTTTTATGTTTTTGCTCAATAATATATAAAACATTATTTGATTTGCTAAATAGTATTTGTTTTTACATGTAATCTTATATAAACTATAATATTATTATTTTTTATTTATTAAGATAATTTATTTATTTATATTTAAGAATCCATGAGATTTCTATTCTATTAAAGAAAAAACAAAAGAATCCAGCTGGTGTTTAACAATAGTATAAATAGAGCACTTTACATAAGATTTTGGGACATTAATTTAGTAGGATTTATAAAATTACAAATTACCTGGATCTGCATTATTGCATGTATATATGTTAGGAATAAACAGTTCCCTTTTACATAAAATGCTTACCTCATATCCACTGCTGGCGTAGAACTTCGCTGCAGGGATGCTATTATGGTAAAGACCAGGGTGATCATGGGCAAACTCAAAAAGCTGCGGCATGATATGAAAACAATGATTAGAATCACTTTTTTTTAGATACGATTAAACCTACCTGAAAAGTATCTTTTAGAGGTAAATTTATTATAAAAAATGCATGGCCTGATTTAAATTTGAAATTTATTGGGCAAATCTTAAATTATTTGCTCCCACACAACGAGAAGATGATTAGTATCACAATAGAAACTATGGGACATGATCTGATGTCCGTACGTAGTACCTGTTTTGCATGGCTCACAAGTTGGGTAGAGTATGCAGGGTCGGAAGATCTGAAAGCAAGAGATGCTGCAGCGAGGGCAGCGGCTGTCTCAGCAGCAAGATCAGCTCCAGGATGGTGGTCATCGATCTTAAAACTGGTTCTGGGCGTCGTCATGTCCTCCGGCCTCTCCCAGCAAGAGTGGTCGGAATCGCCATCGCCAACTTGACCATACAGGACGTGTGGCTGAGGGTGTGCTTTGATGAAGTAGTCAGTGCCCCACTTGATGGCGTCTAGGGCATTTGAGAGCTCATTTCGAGCTTTCAGTTGCGAGCTGAACTCGATCGTGCTCCATGAAAGCATTGTTATGGTAAATGCCATCGGAAATCCGAACTTCATATTGTCTCCAGCATCGTAGTATCCTCCCACGAGATCCATCTGCTTGGCAACAAAATTTACGTAAAAATATTATCGTTTTTAATTTCGGTTGTGTAATTATTAGCTGTCGTGGAAACATATTAATTTGATAATTATATATGATATACATACTCAAAATTCTATAAATTTTATTTTTACGTGAAAGCCTAGAAGAACGATCTTTCTTTCCCAGAATTTATTTAATAACATTCTAGAAATAAAATAAAATAAAATGTTTATCTTACTCCAGCATCACTGCCATCTACAAGCCCAGAATCTCCACGCCACAGCACTCTTTGGTGAGGGGGCAATTTTCCTGAGCGTTGGGCCTCGTAATATAATAAAGATTTAGTAAGGGCTGCTCCATAGTCATGTGAAACAGCTCCATTCATCAACAGGAAGATGGAGAGGCTGAGAAACCCCGGCAAACAGTAAAAATACATTATATCTGACTGAAAATTACACCTAGATCAAGAGAATGTGGTCGAGTAACTTACAGAAGAAGGTTAGCTGTATTTATAGTCAAAATTAGAGACTGTGTGGCCATACGAAGTCATCGCGACTTTATAATTCCTTACCATAATAATTCAATCCCCTGAATCAGGCCATAAATGGCTTCATTGTAATAATAATAATAATAATAATAATAATAATAATAATAATAATAATAATAATAATAATAATAATAATAATAATAATAATAATAATAATAATAATAATAATACTAGTAGTAGAAATAATAGTAATAAATAAATAAGATAAGATAAGATAAGATAAGCTTCATTGCACTTAGCATAAATGCTTGCTAAAATAATATTCAACTCCAGGAAACCACCGTTTAATTTTTTTTATATAAAAGAACGAACTCTCTATTTTTTAAATTTTAAAAATATTAAGAGGATTTTGCGTATCATCTTACCTTAAATAATATTCTACATGCCAAAATTAAAAATACTTCTAATCCATATAAAAGAAAAGGTATTTTATATTTACATTGTAATATAAAAAAGTTCAACTCTAGTATATTCCTAAAAAATAGGTGTTGCAAGATGTAGAAATTTAAATAATTTCCTTAGTTATTTGTATTTCTTTCCTATTTAGTTTAGGAATCAAATATTATGCTTAATGTTTTATTTTTCTTTCAACAAGAAAATTAAAAACATTTGATGGAATATTTTGTCGGGATATAAACACCATTCTATATCTTCAATGAATTCACGGCTCGACCTTATTTTGTTGGTCGATGTCATAGACATCCCATAGACTCGATTTATATAGGGTCCATCAATTGCTCCAGCCGTCAGTCATAACTAAGAATCGTGGGGAGGATGGGTGTAACTTGGAAATTCTGAAAACTTCACCCAGTTATTCTCTTTAACATTGATCGGTTTATACTTTTTCCATACCCTAATGTCATTAGAGTCAGCTCTGTTTTTTGGATATTTGTGAGCATCATATCACAAATCACATAATACCAAAAAACATTATTAAATATACATAATATTACTAAATTTAATATTACTATTTTAAATATATAATTGTTTATTGACACTTGTCTGAGTGCATTTTGTTCCCCACACTTTCCTGACCGCCCCCTCATTTTTCTTTTTCCACAATTTTGTTTTTGCATTGTCAATTCATACATTAATTAGTTCTTAAAAAAAAAAAAAATATATATATATATATATATATATATGTACTAAATTAAAAATATATATTTAATATTACTTTTAAACATTCCCCATAAACAAATCTACCATATTATCCATGATGCTAAAGTTAAATCTATTGAAACGGTGGTTTTTCGAAAAATGATTTCATCACACATATGATAAAACATATGGTTCAATATTTATAATCCTAAGGAAAAATTCAGATAAAACCAGTCATATTCATCTAATATAAATCTTAAAATGATTGTTTACATCAAAGTTAATGCAATAACCTTTAATTAGAATCTTTATTTGCATCATCTTTTTTTGTGGAATTTAAGTTAGTTGATCTCATGCTCTTCATCTTTTTTCTCTATTTACAGTTATACTTAAGTTTATATTTTACTCATCAATATTAATATCAACATAAGTATTCTTAGTTGCATGAAAATTTGGATTTTCTAACTCGATAGATAGAGCAACTCGATAGATAAAGTAGCTAGCTCATCCATCTGTAATACATTGTCTCCTCTATTTATTTTATCATTACCATATTTAACAACTTCAAGTTGGAAATAACTCCTAGATTTTGTTTTTCATGACTAATAATCAATTAACTTTATTATGTCATTTATAAAGGAATGAGTGAATGTATAATACACTTGTTGGTTTGGTTTGGCAAAATCAAAAACATTATTATTGTTATAAAGTCTACCTTTTTATTTATCTTGGTCATACTATCGCGACGACCATTTTTTCACTTCGCGTGCTGCCATCCCTGGAGATAGGAAGAGGTGCGCGGAAAAATGGGTTTCTTATAACTATAAAATTATTATTATAATTTTTAGGAGTCGTCATCTAATATTAAGGTCACTAGGAAACCTAATGGTCTGCAAGAGTCCAGATAAGAGGATATATTGTGCAAAGAAAAGATGTATCACCCCAAGTGCACCCTACCTAAGGTAAGTTGCATTGTTGTCTAATTATTTTTCTAGGTCAAATTTAATTTATTGGTCTTTTCTAAGTTTCGAAGTAGATCTCTCTTTGTGAGGGAGTCTCTACCATATTGGGTCGAAAATCTAATTGTTCTCAAGTCCGAATTTTAGCACTACATTTATCATACTTTAATATCTAATGATATACTTTACAATCTAATTTTATACCTAGATAATTAAAGTTTACAGCTAAAATATGAACAAAATGATTGTTGAAAGATTTTTGATATTTTGGTCAACCTCTAACAGATAATCATAAACTAGTTAAGTTTGTAGAATGTGGCCAACCTACCGTTGCCATTGATATTGTATTCATATATATAGAAGCTTACAAGAGAGATTGTCTCCTATACATGGTAATATAATCCTTCTAAACATGGTATGAAATATTACAGGTATGATGGGAATATTACAGATATGATGGAGAGATCACAGGGAGTCAATTAAGAGCTAGAATCAGTGAGAATTAATCTTGCTCTTTCATCCCCCCTCAAGATCAAGGTGGGTGCGAACCAATGAAGAGCTTGTCACGATTTGGAACAAACTTGGTAGAGCAAAGTGGTTTAGTGAAGATGTCTGCGATTTGATCAGGACCAGCAACATGTTCTAGCAGAAGATCTCCACGGGCAACCTGTTCTCGGACAAAATGGACATCGATTTCGATGTGCTTGGTGCGATGATGGAAAACAGGATTCTTGGCCATTGTCACAGCACTGATGTTGTCACAATACAACTTTGGTGGGGGAAGATGATAGCCAATACTTTGTAACAAATTCATAAACCACATCAGCTCACCTGTAGTTGATGCGAGTGCACGATATTCTGCCTCTGCCGTGGATCTGGATACTGTGGCCTGCTTCTTGGCACCCCAGGATAGCAGATTATTGCCCATATAAATAGCAAAACCAGAGGTGGAGCGTCGATCATCATGGCATCCAGCCCAGTCTGCATCACAGAAGCCATGAAGAGCAATTAAAGGGGTGTGAACTAAATGAAGACCAAGATTAAGTGTGCCTTTCAAATATCTAAATATTCTCTTTGCAGCAATAAGATGAGGCTCCCTAGGGGCATGCATGTATTGACAAACATGATGAACTGAATATGATATGTCAGGTCTTGTAAGAGTGAGATATTGCAAAGATCCAACAAGTTGACGATACAAAGTTGGATCTTTTAACAGAGCACCATCAGTGGCAGTTAACAATGTTCCTGAAGCAAGAGGGGTAGCAACTGGTTTAGCACCAGCTAGGCCGAATTTTTGCAGAAGAGACACCAGGTATCGTGTTTGAGTGACAGTGAGAGTTGTTTCATCCCTAGCAATTTGGAGCCCAAGAAAATAGTGGATATCACCAAGATCCTTCATGCTGAACACAGAAGAGAGATGTAATATAAAGTCAGATATTTTGGAAGATGAATTGCAAGTAACAAGTATATCATCAACATAGATTAATAATATGAGAATATCTGCTCCCTGTCTTTAATAAAATAATGACTGATCATAAGGGCATCGGAGAAAACCCATTGACTGGATGTAGTTGCTGAACTTCATGTACCAAGCACGAGGTGCTTGTTTTAAACCATACAAAGCTTTATGGAGAAGACAAACATGTTGTGGAAATACAGGATCCTCATGACCAGGTGGTTGAGCCAAGTACACACGTTCTTGTAAATCACCCTGTAGAAAAGCATTATTGACATCTAATTGGCGAATGATCCAGCCCTGAGATAAACCAATTGTTAGTATTAACCGAATAGTGCTTGCTTTAACAACAGGGCTAAAGGTTTCATCATAGTCCAATCCTGGAAGTTGCGTAAATCCTCTAGCTACAAGTCTAGCCTTATACCTGTCAAGAGTGCCATTGGATTTTGTCTTAACCTTAAAAACCCATTTACTACTTACAACATTCATGTTTGATTCGCGAGGAACCAAAGTCCACGTGTTGTTGGCATGAAGAGCTGCCATCTCAGCTTGCATAGCCTATTTCCATTCGGGAATTTGTAAGGCCTGGCGATATGAAGTGGGTTCTGTTGGTTGAGCTACAAGGTCAGCAAGAAAACAAACAGGTATATTATATTTAGTAGAAAAGAAGGCTTTTGGCTTAAGATTTCCTGTTTGAGTACGTGTGACCATTCGATGAGTGCGCTGTGGAACACTGGGAGGAGCAATTGCAGGTTGCGAAGCATGCTCTGTTGATGTTATTTGAGCTGAAGTTGAAGGAATTTCAGACGCAGGTGCAGACACAGGTACTGAAGGTTCACTTACTGTAATAGCCATTCCAGTAGGCTGAGGACTAGCAAATGAGGGCTGTAATGTATTATGCTGAAGAGATTTGGGAACTGCTTTTAATTTAAACAATTGACTATAAGATGAATGAGGAGCAGTAATATTTTTAAATGGAAAATGATGCTCATTAAATCTGACATGTCTACTAATATATATGCGACTTGAATGAGGTTCAAGACAACAATATCCTTTATGATTTGTCGAGTAACCAAGGAATACACAACATACTGATTTGTATTCTAATTTGGTTCGACCAAATGGTGAAAGTAAAGGGTAGCAGGAGCATCCAAAAACTCTTAGAAAATCATATTTCGGTGAAGAGCCAAAAACAAGTTCATAAGGAGTCATATGATCAAGCACAGAGGATGGCATGCGATTAATTAGAAAAACAGCAGTGTTAAAGGCTGCTGTCCAGTATTTAATAGGAACAGAAACATGTGCTAAAAGAGTTAAACCTGTTTCGACAACATGTCGATGTCTTCGTTCAGCTAGACCGTTTTGTTCAGGTGTTCCTGGACATGAAAGTCTATGGATTATACCTTTTGCTGCAAAATGAGTCTGCAATACTGTGTTAACAAATTCACCACCACCATCACTTTGGATGATTTTCACAAAATTGTTAAATTGTTTTTCCATTTGTTGAAGGAATGTAGGAAAAATCAATGCAACATCAGATTTTCGAGCCATAGGAAAAAGTCATATATAGCGAGAATATTCATCAACAATAAGTAAATAAAAACGAAAACCATCATAAGAGGAGACTGATGCAGGTCCCCATACATCGGTATGTAAAGTATGCAGAAAAGAGTTTGCATAAGACTGACGAGAATTAAAAGGCAACTTGGAAGACTTTCCCAGTATACAACTTTCACAAAAAAACTGTCACTTTATTTAATGATTGTAAACGAAGTCTGCTAATAATTTGAGAATAGGGGTGGCCCAGGCGAGCATGCCACAAACTGCCTGAAACTTTATTTGCTAGAAAACAGATTGCATTGCGCTGTGAAAATTGCCGCAGGTTTATTGGTTATAGGCCATTCACCATGGGACCTTTAAGAATCACTTGATTTGTCTTCATGTCCTTGAGAAGAAATCCCCATGGATAAAAGAGAAAATAACAGTTATTATCTTTTGTAAACTTTGACACAGATAATAATTTTCCTTTAATATCAGGAACAATTAAAACATTTGACAGTTGAAGATTATTTGTTGGCAAAATAATTTGACCAGTACCAGTTATAGATAAACCATCACCATTGCCAACCATTACAGTATCAGTACCAGAATAAGGATGAGTACCTTGCACCTCAGTGGAATTGGGGGTCATGTGCTGGTTTGCACCAGTATCGGGATAGCAGGTGTCCTCTGTAGTGTCCCCAATTTGAATGGCAGCAAAGGCCTTGTACTGATCAGCATCTTCGTCTGAGGCAAAACAGCCGTCTGCCTTGTGGTTAGGACCACCACATCGAAAGCAAGTAATGTTACCTCCACCTCGTCCACGACCAGAATTGCCTCCAGAATTGCGTTGTCCACGAGTGAAGGAACGACGTGTGGTGCCTGAAGATTTTTCACCAAAACGAGAGGGACGTGTGTCTCTGTTCCGTGGCTGAAAAGGCATCCTTTGATAGCCACCAGAGCGATTGTGAGGATTTTGATTTCCTTGAGATCTTGCAGCAAAACGATTTTTGTTTGTATAAAAAGCAACATTGGATGGTTGGGTTCTTGTACCTTGAAGTCTGATTTCAAAATCACGAAGCTTGCCAATAACCCCTTCAAGAGAGGGAAACATATCACGGGCATTGAGTGCAGCAACAATAGGATCAAACTCAGATCCTAGCCCACGCAAAATACAAAAAATGAGGCCATCTTCATCAATTGGTTTTCCTGCACCACGAAGAGACAATGCCAACGACTTGGCTTTGTGCAGATAATCTTCTAAAGAGAAGGTTCCTTTGGTGAGAGTTTGCAACTCCCCCTTTATCTGCTGAATACGATCTCTGGTATGACTTCCATAAAGAGTCTCCAAAACATTCCAAGCATCATGACTAGACTCACAGTTGATGACTTGGGAGAGAGGACCGTCTGACAGGGAACTGTTAATCCACCCAAGGATTAATTGATCAATTCGCAGCCAAGTTGCTGCAGCTGGATTGGGTTGTGCTGCACCATCAGCACCAGCAATGGTTAATGCAGGACAGGGAACTTCATCTGTCACATATCCAAGAAGACCATGTCCTCTTAGGATTGGAACAACTTGTGCTTTCCATAGGAGATAATTGTTTGAGGCTAGCTTAGTGGAGATATCAGGTAAGTGAGTCTTGGAGGGTGCAAAATCGAGAGAAGGAGTGGTTGCTGGAGATACAACTAAAGTGGTGGGGGATTCCATTGCAAGCTCTGGTACCATGTAGAATATGGCCAACCTACCGTTGCCATTGATATTGTATTCATATATATAGAAGCTTACAAGAGAGATTGTCTCCTATAGGTAATCTAATCCTTCTAAACATGGTATGAAATATTACAGGTATGATGGGAATATTACAGATATGATGGAGAGATCACAGGGAGTCAATTAAGAGCTAGAATCATGGAGAATTAATCTTGCTCTTTCAAAGTTATCCTATTTTTTTATTTTAAAACATGAGAAAAGATACAATTTTTTTGTGAAAAATATGCTTAGAAAATTTTAGAATTCGGTCCTATGCACGAAAATAAAATTTTAAAAAAAAACAAGATGCATTTTATACTTTGTGTATATTTTTTATGAATATATTTTTTTGTCTTATATTTATTTTTTAGGCTGGCAGCCCAACCCAAATCGGCTGAACGACCCATTATTTGGGGGTTGGGCTGCTTAATTCAGAAAGGCCGAAACAGCCCATCATTCTGGGGCTAGACTGTTATCCCAAGTGGGCCAAAAATAGCCCATCCTTTTCAGTGGTCGGGCTGCACACCTGTCCAGCCCGACCACTACCCATTGTTCACCTACGGTGAATAGTGCGAGGAGGAGGGGGAGGGAGATGAAAGGTGTGTCTGTGACTGTCGCTGTGTGGAGAAGATCAGGTTAATTTTGTCCATGGTTGTGGTGTCATGAATGGCGGTCTATGGCGATCATAAGAGGAGATGGAAGATTGCAACTAAAGGGGGGGAGAAAATGACTTATGTTGATTTTGTCGCCAAAGGAGAGGAAATCATTGTCGCGGTCACTAAATGATATGAAGGAGTTATTGGTCAGCTGTCGAGCGGAAAAGTAGGTGTTGCTGAGGGAGAAGAAAGGGTTGTTGATAATGAAGATGGTGATTGTCAGCTAAAGGTGAAGAAACCAGGATTGTGGCTGAAATGGAGAAAATAAGGATTGAGGTTCTTGGATGGAAGAGAACTGAGGCTACCAGCGGTGAGAAAGGAGAAGTCGGTGTATTGTCGATGATAGGAAAAACTGAGATTGTGACCCCTTTCCTGTTTTTTCTTCTACTATTTATAGAAGAAATATGACCGTTTAACTACTATTTGCGTGTAGTGATGGGTCATCTCTTTCACTTCTACAACACCGTGCTTGTGCTTGCACTGTTTAGATCACTAAACAATACAGTCACATCTGCAAATCATGTAGAATGGCACAAATGCACTTTGGTTTTTTTATTTTTAATTGTTCTAATGTGTTTCTAATTAGCTTTAAACTTTTAATTTTATGCAATTTTATCCTTTAGCGAAACTTCAATAGAAACCTCTAATATACGCTCCCTTTTACATCGGTTCCTGGTTTCAAATTTATGCACTCTGACCCTAAATTGACCATTTAACTTCAATTTCACCCTTGAATTCACCTAATTGACTTGGAAAAAATTGAATTTGGTCTTCGAAAATTCTAATCTTCTCAATTAGAACTAAATTAAGCTCTGAACTTGATTTTTCATCAATTAAACCCTTAATAAAATTAATTTGACCAATTTAAAGTATAATTAAGTCTTTTCACTTGATTAAATCTTTCAATTGGACCTTAAATTAATTTCTAAATATAATCATAAATTATATTGGCCCATGATTAAATGAAATTGGCCTATAAAAATATAATTATGTTTTTCTATTTAATTTTGATGCTGATTTATCCAATAATAATTTTTTTCACAACGTCAACCTTTTTTATTTTATTTTTGTTATTTTTTATTTTTTATGGAATAACTCAGAAATAGTTTATAACACATACTATGGTGAGGATTTACTCTAATTTCTTTATTAGTATCTTAACAATAGTATTTGAAATTGTATTATGTTCACTTTGATATCACAATTCAATAACCTATAGTACCTTGTTATAATAATTAACTTTAAATTCATTGGAAGTTGAATACTTTACACAAACTCCATTATTATATGTCTTTGTACCCTCGCCATACTATTTAGTACAAAAGATATATTCATTGATAAAAAAAAACTTATTAAATAATTAGAATTTTCTTGCATGACCCAAAGATGGGAATTTCAATCTACCAGCATTGCCTCTCATGTTAATAACTTGGTTAAAGTTAATTAACAATCATTAAAAGTAAAAAAAAAAAAAAACATAAGTAAATTTATTCTTAAAAGTTACAAATTATTAAATATTTATGTTTTTTAAACCACATGATGAATTATTCATCTTGTAAATGAAAGATTTAAGTTTTATTAGCATTTAAATTTTAAGATCATAATAATAATTGATGATGTTGCCTATAAGAAAGTTATCACATTGAGTCTTATAAGAATACGAGTAAAAATGGTTTAAAAAATATAATTATGAAATTGACTTACCAAATAAAAGATCTTAATTCATCACTTTTGAATAACATTTTATGCTTCTTTGAATTTGATGTTTGTCAAATATCTTCATCTTATTATTTTTTTTATATAATTGTTGTCCAGAAGGGTAAAATATTGACAATTTTTCACTATAAAACAAGTTATTACCATCATTACATCTTAGAATGTGTTTTGTTCTTGTCCTCAAGTGAGTCTTAAAATAATACAAGGTAAATTTTTAAAACCTCTTCACCAATTTAAGTTTTGCATATCAAAGTCTCAACATGCACTTTGTTTTTAACTTTTCTCTTAAGCTTGAACAGGTATCCTAATGCAAGTAATTAGCAAAGTTGTCAATACCGTTCCAGTCGCCGTTCCGGTTTTTCGATTGGAACGGAACGTTCCGGTTTCAGACCATTCCGGAGTGCCGTTTCGGTATCGTACTGTTCATATATAATTAATTAATTATATATATATATTAAAAAAATAAAATATTAATTTAATAAGTATAATTAAAATTCAAGATAAATTAACTTTAAATTATACAATACAAACACAAAGTCAAACAAACATAATCTCAAAATTAGAAACATCTCTAAAATTCTAAAATATTATGAAAGTAAAATGTTCTAAAATAAAAGAAATATAAATCAAACATCTTCTACATCATTAATATATATATATATATATATATTTTAAGAGTGAAATATATATATCTTAAAATATATATATTTATATATATATATATAGGGGGAGGCAGGGATGGCCTGGCTTAATATAAATATATATATATATATGGTAGGTGATAGTGACCATCGAAGCGTGGAATTGCAGGCTGCACATAATTCTTCTCTTCACTCATTCTTTTCTTGTTCTTGAGTCAATCACGGGTTTTCTTTCTCACTTGTGATTTCCCACCCACGCTCTGATACCACTTGTTAAAGTGATTGCCTCTCTGCTAAACACTCTACTGTTACCTCTAATCAGAGCAATTGTTCTGAGTATAATGACTAAGTCTTATTGAATGGTAAAAGTGGCTTATATAGCCTTACAGAAAAAGAAGCCACTCACGCGTAACACAAGTTACTGTGGCAATCAACAAACTCATAACAATGATAACAGAAAAGCAACAAACTTAATAACAACAAAACAGATTCTTTTTAACAGATTCTCAACACTAATGGCTGCAATCACCATTGACAGGAGCTTTGCCACTACAGTCGGAAACAGACAGATCTTCCTCGTAAAGCTTTCTGATCCATTAAATTCAACTGTTACTGCCATTTTATTTTTTCTTTCAAGCAGAAGCTTCTTCATGATGATTAATTTTTTTCCCTCGAATATTTGCCAGACTCTTGCATAAAGTTTGTGAGCTGGGGGTTAACTTAAGAGTGTCTGCAATCATCATATTATGCAGAAGCATTTTGATTTTTCCTTTACAAAGATGACGAGCAATACTTTGTCAAAGAAGGGTATGAACAAATAACACAAGCACATCTTGGACCATATAAAATGATAAACTTCAGGTTACCAGGATAATGCCGGACGGAAATAAATTTTTGCACTATCTTGAGCTGAAAACAGGATCTGCATCTAAGATTGGTTGTGATCTTCGAGTGTACTTAAGCAGCAAGCCTTCTGAAGAAAGGCCAGGTACTTTTAGATCTCTGAAAAATAAATTTTCATACAGGGAAATTGAATTACATCAAATGTCAGATCCAGAGAAACCAGAAAACAGAAAAGAAAAGAAGCATCAAATGTCAGAAAACAGAAAACAGAAAAGAAAAGAAGTAGGATCAAACCTTATATATGGCTGTAAATCCTTCCACTCCCATTTTGACCGCTCTCGAAAGAGCATATTGAAACGTTCAGCAGGTGTTAAGGGCAATGAAGAAACACTGAAGGAATAAACCCATGTCTCAACGCCAAGCTTCTCCGTCAAAATTTCACCTTCCAACATGTCGAAACTTATCTGCATCCCACCCGGAATCCTCTGCAACCACTCAGCCATAAAAGTCTCCATCTTCTGCTTCCCTGTGCTCAAGATTTGTCTTGCAAAATGCACACATACACGACTCTCATCCAGCCTCCAAACACAACTCCTTCCCACATCCCCATCCACCTTACTGCCATAAACATGCAAACAATGAGAGGCAAGCTTCTCAGGAAATCCATCAGACACCAGCACACTCACAACATCATCTTCTTGGAGTGCATCCAGTGACCAGTCATTCAAAACTGAATTGTGCAAAAGCATCCTCAGAATCATGTCCATGTATTTTTCATCAACAATTCTCCAAAACCCATCAATCTCCACAGCTGAAAGAGCCCATAATCCATTCCTCAACTCCTCATCACTAGCCTGAACCCGTCCAACCAGATCATCCCAACTGTACAATCTTGCTTTATTTTTCTCCACGTCCTCCATGAAGTCCATTTCTAAAACATCCTCATAGCCATAAGGATTTTTGGAAAGAAGCAATTTAAGCTTGTCAAGCTTTGGAGCAACCTCAACGAGCTCCATGTTTCCAGGTGCAACTTTAATGACAGGTGCAAAACCATGAACTTCCCCATCAAAATCTTGTGGATTTTCACAGAGTGGGAATTGACCTGACGGGGGTATAAGGAATGGAGAATTAGAATTTCCAACAAACTTAATGGCATAAGTTTTTGACGGAGTACAAAGCACTGAATCTTCATCCGGCTGGCCTCTTAACGCCACCCTACAAAGAAATTAATTTACTTTATTTTTATATATAAAAAAAAAAGTACATGTCCATTGAGTTTCTACAACTAAATTGAACTTATACCTCTCGTGGAGGATATCAGGGAGGAGTTTCTCATCAATCTCAAGGATCATCAGATCATCATGAGAACCAAAGAGAGCGTGATACCCAATAGCAATCGATGAGTTTGGTTCAAGATTTAACACTGATTCAGCTCCTTTTATCCGTAATGATTTTTCCATAATTTCTACCTCGAAAAAATAAATAATGAAATGAAACGCTAAAATGTTCCAAGAAAAAAAAAATTCTTCTCTTGGGTCACCTGTTTAGGGTTTCTTTCTACTTAGCTGCCTACACCGGCAGCGATTACTAAATATCTTCCATTAATTACCAAACAAGGGGAAGTAAAAGAGAAGGAAAAGGCGCAGTCTTCTTTTATCTAGAACAGAAGATATCCAAATCAAATCCAGCAATGACAAACTTACAGAGCATAAATCCAGAGCAAGCGAGTCCGTCGCTGTGTCCAATCTGGGTGGCTGGATGGCTAGGGTTTCTAATTTGCTGGACCTTGTTAGAGAATATAGAAAGGATTGAAATTTTTGGGCGCGGGAGCTTTTCCTCTTTGCCCGCCAATTTTCTATGTCCCTTGTTGAAACATAATTACTTAGTTCTTTAACTGTTTCAATTAATCAGAAAACGGACTGACTGACTAGTTTTTATTGAATTAAAAAAAAATTATTAACAAGTCCAGACCAGCTCACGTGTATTCGCGCGTATTTTAGATTATTTTTATGAATCTTAAAATTAATGATTGGATTCTAAAATTAATAATCATATAAATTTATAATGACCATCGATTATTATTTCATTTCATTTGAAATAATAATAATAATTCCCTAGAAACAGTTCATCCTCGAATCAACAATAAAAACATAATTTATGGACAATTTATCCATATAATCTTATGGCAGAAACATACAAACACTAGGATCAAGTTTAAGGCCTGTTTGGGAGGGCGGTTGCGGTTGCTTTTGAAAGTACTTTTCATTTAGAAATACATCAAAATGATATTTTTTTTAATTTTTAAAAAACATTTTTGACATCAGCACATCAAAATAATCTAAAAACACCAAAAAAATTCATTTAAAATGAAGAAAAAATTTGAATTTTGGCCAAACACCTGTTTGACCGCAGTGCCAAACAGGCACTTATTAGTGTTAAAATATATCTCTTTATATACAAGTAAAGTCATATACATGTCATTACAAAAAAAAAAACATTTTTAATTCGATTCCCTTTGAAATAAAAATATAACTTGTTTCTTTATTTTTTTTCTACATTTTTCTCACACTTTCTTTATTCTCTCATGTTTTAGCCAAAAACCTATTCTTCTCCATTTTTTAAAAAAAAATATTCGCTTGATGCTCTTATTATCTTTATTTTTCCTTGCATTCTCACATACTTGATCTTTACTTTAGGTTTCACTTTTTTTTCAACTTTAATTAGTATTCAAAAACTTGCCTAGCTGATAATGATACAAGTATAAAAGGTTTTTCATTATTTCAAGAGAATATATGTTCTCAAGCCCATCATGCTTGGTTTTCCTATTAAATTATCAAAGATGCCTTAACAATAGACGAGTAGCATGCATACGAACCACATCATACAAAACCTCATCTTTATACTTTTAACCAAAACATGTTTATTAACTCTCACTTCTTCAAATTCATTCAAACATTTAAGTCTATAAGGCCTTTCATGATTAATAATGTTCAGATTCAATTTTCTAACAAGTATGACACTAATAACATTAATACAACTCTCATTATCTATAATCATATTATATGTTTTTTTTACTCATATAGCATCTAGTATGAATGGTTTACTCTCTTTGTTCCTCAGTATCATCATTCTTAATTTGAATAATAAGTTATATTCTAATCACCAAAGCTTTTCCATTTACCGGATACTTAACATCACTACAATTCTCAAAACACTACATTTCATCCTTTTTAGATTTGTCATTTTCATATTCATTCTCTTCATGTTTTTTTATGACTATAACTTTAGGTTTCACTTTTTTTTCAACTTTTGAAAGAAGAAAAAATGTTCCAAGAATAAAAAGAATATTGAGTATACTTCTTTTAAAACTACAAGTTTATCACCTTATTTAATAATAAACAAATAGTGTAAGAATAGATAATAAGTATCATGCTCATCATGTCATTGAAAATAAACAAAATATATAATGAAATAATATTCATGAGAAAATATTTACTATGAAATATTTTATGCACTAAAAATATTTTTGGATGGAAATATGACAGTAAATATTTTAGGATGATGAAAAAAATTATTTACTTTAGAATATTATCTATTAAAAATAAATAAATATTATTATTGCTATGATAAAAATAATATCTATTTTTTAAAATTTGATTTAAATTATACCAACAACGTCTTAGAAAAAAAATCGTAAGAAATTTTTTTAATTGTGTTATTTTTTTAACTATATTAAATATTTATTATTTTATTTTTATTGTGCAACATAAAACATTTATCATGAATTTGTGTTTCCAAAGCATTGGTCCACCATATGGAAAAGTGGGAAAGTTAATGCAGGACAAGTTCATGTGATTCGCTTACAGGATGTTAAGGACACCAAATGAGTTCGTGTACTTAGTAATTATTTCTATTGAAATAATTGTACTTTTTGAAATTTTTTAGTATTAATTACAAATGTACAATGCCTTCTCCGCCGCCGGTTGAAATAATTTTTTAAAAAATGTTAAAATATATATTAAAAGTACTAAGAGTTTTCTCTTACTATTATTAAACTTACCTTTTACTTAACTTAAATTTCAAACTAAATTATATAGATTTACCCCGAATTAAATTAATTAATTTCACATATTAAAATGTATTTTTAATAATTGATATAAACATAATTTATTTTTTCACAAAACCTTAATATGACATATTATATTGATCTTGGTCCCAAGCAAATTATGTCATGACTCCATTGAGTTTAATATTTTTTATATAATTTTTTAAATTATATGATAAGAATATATAGTTATAAAAAAGAGCATCAACCTAATAAAAATTTGAAACAATGATAAACTTTTAAAAAATAAAATGAAATAAATCATACAATTTATTTCTCAATCAATTTAATATTGAAGAATAAAATCAAGAAATATTTTTAAAAAAAAAACATCACAAACCAAAAAAAAAAAAATTCGGTTAGTTGGTGAATTCATCGAATCTATGAACTAGATAACTTAAACTAGTATATCAAACCTATGACTCTAATGAGATTAAAGTTTTACATAAAAAACATTGGTATACCAAGACATGTTAGACCCATAGCTGTCCATTCCGTGCCGTTCCGGCCGGAACGGCCGAAACACCTCGTACCAGTCAAAAAACCGGAGCAAAACGATGTAATTTTTGCCCCAGTTTTTGTTCCGGCCGGTACCGGAAATTCCGGTCAAATTCCGGCCGGAATGCACCGGAATTGAACCTGGTGTGCCGTTCCGGTCTCCCACTTCTCTCTCTCTGAGTCTCTGTCTCTCAATCTGTCTCTCAAATTCTCAATTTGAAATGTTGAATATATTTATTGCGCCCCTATGGCCTATACCTGTCCCCGCCCCCCTCTAACTCTATATATATATATATATATATATATATATATATATATATATATATATATATATATATATATATATATATATATATATATTTATGTTCCCTGTTCCCGCCTCCCTATACCTATTACCTATTATATATATATATATATATATATATATAAATAAAATTCCCGCCCCCTCTCCCTATAAATATATATATATATTATAAAAAAATAAAATTATTGCATCAACTTTAATTTTATAAAAATTAAAAATTATATTTTTTTTTTGCTTTTTAATTTTTCTATAATTAATTAATTATGAATAGTACAACCCCGAAACGGCGCACCGAAACGCTCTGAAACCGAAACGCCCCGTACCAATAGAAAAAACGAAACACCAACCGAAGCGAAACGGACAGCTTAGACCCAAAATACTTAGATTCAAAGACTGTCCGGTTTCACAACTATATGTTGAATCTTAATTTATTTTTTTATATTCTTCAACATACAAAATATCTCATAATGAGTTCACCACATACATCATCTCATTAATCATATGTAAAAGATATTTATACCTCATTAATAAAACATATAAAATTTTGGCTCATCATTAACATCACCATAAGCAAATGACTTTATAGCCTTTCTCTCTCCTGAAAATGATACTTGTATAAATATCTTCTTAATCATCCAAGTAAGAGATTCACAATCTTCATTGTTTACTACCTATATATTTGAGAGCATCTCTCTCTAGGATATTATTCTACTTTCTCTCTCCATAAAAAAAAGTGTTTTTACATGTACTAGCCATAAACCACCTTGGTTTACCAAACACTATATACATGTTTGAAAGCGTGGTTGTAGTTGTTTTTTAAAGTGTTTTTCATTCAGAAATACATCAAAATAATATTTTTTTTATTTTTTAAAATTTTATTTTTGACATCACCACATGAAAATAATCTAAAAACACCAAAAACATTTAATCTAAAGTAAAAAATAAAAATAATTTTTTTTTCAAAAATATTTTTGAAACGCAGTATCAAACACCTCTAAGTAGAAGCTATCCACCACATTGTCTAGGGAGAATAAATGAGATTGTTATAACCAATTCATTAACTAATTATCTAACTTAAAATCCTTATTTCTAAGCTACTTGGATTTGTGAAACATCATTATAGAGATAAATTTATCAATTTGGTCTTTAAATTTAAATCCAATAAATATATATGGTACTAGAGATAAATTTTATTTTTGGTCGTAGCAGTGGAAAAAGTGTTTGATAAAATATACAAATGAAAGTGTACTCGTGTTAATATAGTTAAAATTATAATTAAAAGGCATAAAAGTCATGAATATAATTATAGTTGAGAAGCTTTAAAAGTTATTCTTATAAAATGATTGGCACTGTGGTAGTTTTTATTTTTTTGTCAAATTTAAATGAAAAAAATCACTTGGTTAGTCAATTAATTTATATTTTTTACACTAGGTTATATACCTTGATTTTCATTTATTTTGGATACAAAAATCAATCTCTCAACAATTTTAACCAAACATATATCCTTTTAAACTTTTTTTTTTAAAAAAATCACAACTAAAAATATTTTCTAATCATGACTATGAAAACTATCATAATACCATCAAATAATTAAATTAAGTTTTTATCTTTTTAAAATTAAAAAAAGATCGTGGATAAAATATTGTGGCATTTTCTATTGTTCACCATGTCACAGTTTATTATGGATTGTAATAATGTTTTTTTTCCAAAAAAATATATATTAATCCTCAAACTTTTTTTGCATGATTAGGCATTTTGAGCCAAGATTTGAACTCAATTACAAGTTTCTTTTGGAAGGAATGGTTGAAATGAGTTAATTTTTGTTCCCTATCTTTTTTAGCTATTGGGTGACTAGTCCCTATATTGTTCAAAAAATATATTTTAATACCAAACTTCATTCCCTTTAATTTTTAGTCTTTTAAAAAACAAATTTATTAAATTATGATTCTGAAAGAGAAAAATTTTATTGGTGACAATTTCAGCTGCTACAACAATCTATTTTTATATCAAATAGTTTCATATGATGACTTAGTGGGGTTAAGAATAAGTTGTTAAACCTTGAAAATAGCAAAAACAATATACTTGAACTCTAGATGATTTTAACTATAAGGTTTTAGGGTAGTTTTTTTTAATGTTTTTGGAGGTCAATATTTGATTTAACAAGGCTTTTAGGATGTGTTTCTAGGTGTTTTGGTTATAAAAAAAAAAAGCCTCAAAATGAGTTTTGAGTGAAAAAACCATGAACCCTATTTTTATGGGCACACAAACGGTCAGATTCTATGAATTATAGATGATGTGTTGTTTATTTGTTTTGTACAAATAGGGTGAACAACATATTATCCGTCCCATTGAAGTAAGACAAAGACACAGGCGTATGATTGTTGACGGGCCACTTCCAAGCTACAAGAACCAACATCGCTTGACTTCATTTCTATTTATTTTTTTAAATTAGTATCTTTTATATTTTAAGAACACTATTATTATTATTTTTTCTTTAAAAAATCCTAGGTTATTTTTTATGTATATATATATATATTCTTATGCGCTAATATTAAATAAATATTAAAATATATAATTAGTCTCACATATTTATAAGAAGAGAAAACTAAATAAATGACAAAAGAAACATAAATATAAGTAGATTTAAAAAAAAATATTTGACTTCAAAGATAAATAAAAAGAATTTAAAAAAAAACAAAGAGAGAAAAAAAATATCAATTTTAAAATATCATCAATGCAAATTAAAATGTAAATATTACAAAAAAAACCCTTAATAACAGTTAAAATAATAAAAATTGGTGAGATCATAATTATTGTTAGAAAAAAATATTTCATAAATGTTTTATTTTATAAGATTTATTACTCATATTATTATATTAATAGTATTTTAGAGCAATGATAGTAATTGTTTTCCTAAAAAAATCCAGGGTTATCTATCTATCTATCTATATATATATATATATATATTTAAAGCTCTAAAATTCAATAAATATAAAAAATATAATTAGTCTGACATATTTAAAAGAAAACAAAACTAACAAATAATCATTATCATTATTTTGAATGTCTTATCTATAATAATTAGAAAATTCAAGACATAACAATATTAACAAAAAAACAATCAAAAAACAAAATAAATGATATTAAATTTTAATAGATTATTTGACTTGAAGGGAAAAAAAGAAGAGAAATCATAAAAAATATTAATTTTCAAATGATCGCCAACACATATTAAAATTTGAACATTAAAAAAAAAAATCTTAATAACATTAGAAATAAAAAAAAACTAAGAGCATGTACATATAAACATGGACAGAAATAGAAACTATGTAATAAATATATATATAAAAATATAAAGGAATTAAAATAAAATTCAAGATTAAAAGTATGAGGGATAAAATGAAAGAAACATATATAATAAATTTAATTTGAAGGACAAATCGAAATAAACCTAAACATTGATACCGATAAATTAAATAATTTAAAACAAAACTAGAATTCAAAAGAATTAGGACTGAAATGAAATTGAAATCTATAATGAAATTGCATGGAAGGATAAAATTGAAAAAATCAAACTTTGATACCGAAAATATTAAGGATTTATAATAAATTTGTATGGAAGGATAAAATTAAAATAAATCAAAACTTTGATACCAAAAATATTAAGGATTCCAGACAACTTCAAAAATTCAAAGTCTGAGAACCTAAATGAAACTACAATATATAATCAATTTCAATTGAAGGACGAAATTGAAACAAATCAAAACCTATACAATAGCAATAAAGACCTTAACAAACAATCAAAAGTTAAGGGACTAAAATAAAATATCGCAAAAACAATTGCGCTGACATCAGATTCTGCAGGCAGGAGAGAGAAAAGGGAGGGAGAAATTCAAACGACCATTGACACGTCTCCGGCAACCCTATACTCACACGCGCTGCACCAGGGAAAAGAGAACATGACTCTTTTTTGATGTTTTTAATTATTTTAAAAAAATAAAAAAGATTTAATATAAAAAATACTTAAAAAAATAATATTTCCACAAACTTTAAAGATAACACGACCTTTTGGGATTGTGGAGTAACCAGAGGTTGAAAAAAGAACCCTAATTTTAGTGTAAAAAGCCGGATACAAGACATGAGTCCTACACACAAAATTACAATGAAAAGCCGGTGCAAGAAAAACAACTATTAGCTGCTTTTCTTGCTTTTCGCTCGAAGCCAATTCACTTGAGTGAGACAGAGGAGAGTGGAATTTCAGGACGCAGGGAGGGAGGGGGGCTGGGGAGGGGTAATATATTTTTAATGTTAAAATAATCTAAAAATTAATTAAAATATAAATAAATATATTATTAATTAAAATATAAATAAATATATTAGAAGTAAATCACAATATAATTTTTGCCTCGCAATTCTAATTTTGTTTCAGATGATATTTTACTATTTGTTGTTCCGGGATCGCAGAGGCCTTCACGTATGAATTTAGTTCATGATGAAATTACAAGTAGTTTGATGAGAGAATAAAAAACAAGTGTCTAATTTACTTGAATTACTAATTATATTTTATTATTATAATTATTAAATATTTAAAAAATAATACACACACACATACTTTAAAGTAATTTCACAAGTTGACAATAATATAAAAAACATGTTAACCAAAGACACGAAACTGTTTTTTATTAACTTCAAACTCAACCACAGTTTTAACTAAACACTTTAAAATTTATTTTGAACCGCAGTTAAAATATAGATTATCTTCTTAAAAACTATTAGGGTAACAGTTATATTTTCTCCTAAATAACACAAATAATTATATCGGTGCATTTGCTCTCTCTTTCCTCTCGAATATTTCTACCCTTCAACTCTCACCCCCACCAGCTCCTTTTCTCGCTCGTACTGATTTCGCATTCGACTACTCGGTAATCTCTCACTCTCTCCAAAAACAAAATTACTTGTATTTTCTTGGGAAATTCTATTTTTTGTTCAACAGTCAAGAAACGATTTCATTTTATTTATTCTAAGAATTGAAGCTCAATATAAAATCGTGAAATGTTCATTCAAGGGAGCAATTTTTTCCTTTTGATCTCATTTAATTTAATTTAATAGTGATTATTCTTTCGTGGTTAGGTTTACTTTTGTGTAAGAATACGTGTATAAGCAGTTATTTTTTTTTATAGGTTATAAAGAGTTACTGGTTTAGTTATGATAACCTGTCGAATTTTTAAGGTTCATAGCCTCTATCTCTTGTGCCCCAGATTTTGTTAACATTTTAGTGAAGAATGTGGGTCTTATGTCTTTTGCTTATGTGTTTTTGATGTGGCCTATTTTTAAATATGTTTATCGAAGTTTGTTTGCTGATGACGTTTGTGGTATTTAGAGATATGGCAATGTTAAGGCATTTATAATCATGGAATGATTAGGGTTTTATAATTGGTTAATGCATTTATAATCATGGAATGATTAGGGTTTTATAATTGGTGATTACATTTGTGTTATTTAGAGATATGGCAATGTTAAGCCATTTATAATCATGTCATGACTAGGGTTTTATAGCAAAATTCACTGAGTTGGCCTATTTTCGGACATGTTTTGCATGTAGAAAAAATCTTACTCTTATGGTTGCTGCCAGCGCTATATAACAAATTTCTGTTAGATTTTTGTTGATGACACACTAAGATCAAAACTTTAAGGTGGTTTTTGGCTCACACTTTCTCATCTGGGGTCACTCTCCAGGGAATGTGGTACCATGGAAAGAGATTCCTAGAAATATAAAACTTTTATGTTTTATTGGCAGTTCCTAAGAAATATTACTTTTGGCTGGAAATCATATAGTTATTATAGATTTCCATCATATCCTTGTTATAATGATCCTTGGAATACCACTTTCCTGATTCCCTTTCTCCTCCGATTCCATTGACCAGACACCACTTAAACTGAGTCAGACAGGACAGATCTGACTCCAGCAAGTATTTTACATGTGTTTCCTCTCATAAAATCTTATTTCATCGCTTGACATTACTCTGAAGTGATTGAATCCTTCTTTTGCATTCACTCATTGATAATTATGAAGCTAAATTTAAAATCTCATACTAGTATTCTAAATACTAATGTGATTTCAGAGTCTAACCAAGGAATATTTTGTTTGGCTTAGTAACAACATGAAAGTTATTTACCTTTCTTTATGTGAAGTCTGCATAGTTATTGCATTTGCGTGTAGAATGTTTAGATATTGGACTGTTATGCCACTTGTAATCACAGAGATGATTAGGGTTTTACAGGGAAAAAAAACACCAAGTGCTTTTCTATGTCAAAAAAAATTATTCTAATGATTGTGGCCAATGTCTTATACTGAATCACTTGTTAGATTTTTGTGGAACATACCAAAGATGGAAACCTCAAACAAAGTGTAACAGGGTATATTTGAGTTTCTTTCCAGCAAGTGTTTTATGGTGATTGCTGCTTTCTTTTGTCAAATCTTGTTTTCATGCCACTATTCATCAATGGATGATAGTGCTGTAAAGCGCTTATGTCTTTTATTTTGCACTTATTCATTACTACCCATGAAGTTTTGTTTAATGACTCGAAGTCTCGTAATGTATTATGAAATCACCGGAGCATATACATGACACATGATAGACCAATAGGGGAGGTGTTAGATTCCTTGATGATAATATGCCTAGGTGGAACCAGGAAACTGGCTGAATCTGGAGAGAGATGAGTTTATGCTCATTAACTATATTTTAATGTCATAGGGCCTGAAAAAATCAGGGATTTTAGGGTTTAAATAAAAGAAGAATGCATTAATGGTCTGTGAATTGAATTGGGGACAAATGTATGGATGTTTGAGGGAATAATCAGGATGCTGGAACGGCAAGTTGAATTCTGGGACAGCATCTTAGGATTGAAGATATAAAGAAGGGTGTCTGAGAAGAAAACCCAAACAATTACTCTTTACTTAAGACTTACATCTGAGATGGATTCCATCACATACTCACTAACATAATTACTGAAATAACACATTCTAGTTGCTTAAAGGCTGTATAGACACTGATTTTCTAGCATTCCTAGTGCAATAGTGTCTTACATTCCCGCAGTAAACACTACTATTCTTTTTTAGTATATGTTTGGTAATGTGGTGCAAGATGCTTTTCAATTGAAAATTTGTAAAAATAATTTTTTTCCAGATTTTTTATTTTTGACATAAGCACATCAAAACATTGAAAAGCACCTAAAAAGCATTAATTTCCAGTTATGCTTTGCATTAGGTATTTTACTCCTGTTTCAGTGCTCCATCGTTCACTTAAAAGTGACACCATAATATCCTACCCTTGGGTCCCACTTTTATATGAGTGAGGTAGCAATACAATGGAAATATGTTATGATTTCTCTTTAATGGCTTGCATTTGTCTGTAACTTACTCAGTTATTTCTTTACAGCTGAAAATCTTTGAATTGGGCCCAACTGTAGCTGTCAAAGAATGGTACCTTTCTTTCCACATTTTTTTTTCATGTTAATTTGTTTTTATTTTGCCTTTTCCTTGCATTGCTGATAATTAGTATTTCTTGACAACCCTTGTGTGTTTTGAATAATGAATAGAAAAGTAAACAATAAATGTTTTCATACCTATTTGAGTTTCATGTATGTTGGTTTTGTGCGTGTATTTATTTATAAATTTGCGCAGGTTGGTGATTCTTTATGCGGAGATAATGATGATTTTGACTGGGACAGTGAAGATGAAAAGGAAATTGAGAATTTTGCTTCATCTTCGTCATCGAGTCTGAGGCTTCCTCATTTGGAAACTAGGTCGAGCTCTCTCGAGGTGAGTGGTTTTTTTCCGTTGGGATTTTTATTGTCATTTTTTGCTGTGAGTCAAATGGGAAAATTACAATGAAGTTATTTCAATATAGAGAATTTGATTGTTGTTTCGAAAAATTGGTGCCATTTGGGTAACAATCTGTTTTTTGCCATTGAAGAATTATTTGATGATGCCACTGTTTCATTTTTTGAATGTTCTTATGGATTGAATTTGGTGGGATTAATTGTATAGTTGGTCCATGTACCCTTGACATTGGCCTGCCAATCTTCTCTTTTTATTTAGTTGGGCCCTCTAGTCAAGAAGATTTTGTAATGTGGTCTCTTTGTCCAACTTCCATCCTATTTACCGTAATTCTTGACAAGTGTTCTCTTTTGTGACATGTTGTCAAGAATTATAGGTAAATTGGGAGGGGCTATATTGAAAAAAACTCCAGAGTAGAGGGACCACATTCAGAAATTTTCTAGAGTTGAGGGACCAACTAAAATAAAAATGAAGTAGTGGAGCTGCATTAAGAAAATGTACAGGGACGAGGCATGAGATTAATCCTTATCTGAATACTGCTTGAATGTTTATTGTTGCTTACAATTTTTTCATTTGCATGTATGGATTTCACGCGTTCATGCTATAAGGAGATAATTTGCCTTGCTTTACATATATCTTACAGAATCTCAATTCCTACAAATTTCTTTTTGCGTGGAGAAATATGCTCTCTAAAAGTCATGCACCCGCCTTTTAATATATCTACTTGGCTTCACAGTTGTGCAATGATATTGCATGGAAATTGCATGTGTTTTGAGGCACATTTGTATTTGTGTATGTGTTTATTTAGCTTATATAGACAATGTAAGTTCCCATTGCATAAGTAACATGTAGTTCCTATGTTGCCTCAAGGCAAGCTCATCTGTAGGTCCATCTTCTGGTTCCAAAATGACCGGTCATTTTGTAAAAATGGGGTTTCCTGAAAAAAATTGCCTTGCTTTTTTTTTTTTTTTTTTTTTATCTTACAGAATCTCAATTCCTACAAATTTCTGTTTGCGCGGAGGAATATGCTCTCTAAAGTCATGCACCCGCTTTTTTATATATCTACTTGGCTTCACAGTTGTGCAATGAAATTGCATGTGTTTTGAGGCACATTTGTATTTGTGTATGTGTTTATATAGCTTATATAGACAATGTAAGTTCCCATTGCATAACTAACATGTAATTCCTATGTTGCCTCAAGGCAAGCTCATCTGTAGGTTCATCTTCTGGTTCCAAAATGACCGGTCATTTTGTAAAAATGGGGTTTCCTGAAAAAATGGTAGCCGAAGCAATTCAGGAAAACTGTAAAGGTTCTCTGCTGTTTCAATCTGAAATAAATATGCATGTTAGTATTATGTGTACACCTACATGTATACACACTTCTTTCCATCAAAGGCTTCTTTGTAATTCTGGCTACTTATTCAGGAGAGGAAGATGAAGATTCAATACTCGAAACACTTCTTAAGTACTCGGTGATGCTCATCTTGAATCCTCAAAATTGCTTATCATTTATTTTAAATATATGTTGGTTGCGAGTATATAAGACGGTGGACATTTATTGCAGGCTGATGCAATTTGTTTTTGTTGATACTGACAATTGATTTCCATTTCCCTCTTGAAGACAAGTTCATCTGCAAGCTCTTCTGGCTCCAAATTATTTGATCGTTTTGTAGGGATGGGTTTTGAAGAGAAAATGGTTGCCAAAGCAATTCAGGAAAATGGTAAAGGTTTTTGACTTGCTTTGTCTACCATTAATTTTTACCATTAAAGATCCAAAAATATCTCTTTACTAAATTTTCAGGAGAGGGAGATGCAGATTCACTTTTGGAAACTCTCCTCACATACGCAGTAAGATGCTGTCAAACTATTCCAATAGACAATTACCTTGTTAACTCCACTTCAGTTTTGTATGGTGGTTGAGATGACCCTGGCATTCACTGTACAATTGTCTTGTTGATTAGTTAAACTACAATGTCATGTTCCTAATATCTAATACAAGCAAATTACAAGGTTTTATTCCCTGGACTCCAGAAATCTCATTGTTACAAGGTGTATGTCATTAATTCTGTAGGCTATGGCTATATAAAAAATCAGTAGCTTTCAGCTATTTCAATTAAGATTCATTGAATGCTAACTAATTACCATGTGGATTTTATCATATACCCAGGCGTAAAATTTTAAGAAATCCTACTGGCTGCCTTGTGAGTATATCAAAGCAGGGCTGTTTTAGGCATCCAGCTAGTATCCTCTGCATATAATGAGCATAGGAGTAATGGAATTATAAATATGATAAGTTCACAGTTATCTCCAACTAGTGAGCAAGTGGTATTATTGATATGATTTGCTATTAGACCAATTACACGAGCTTGATGGTCTCAATCAATGGCCTGTCACTCCATTTACGTGAGAGATACCACTGAACAAATCTATGAACTATATGCGTTGATCACTAGAATCAACCCCGCCTCTTTTTGGCTGCTACTGTCAGTCATTTTGATCTGTGAATGTTTGGTCATCTATTTCTTGCAGGCCATTGGAAAATCTCCTCGTGAACAGCCCAACAATGATGCTGATCATTTATCCTCAGAACATGAAGGGAGCTTTCTGGATGATTTTTCAGATGTAGATAGTGCTGATAATGAGGTAGCTAATCTCTATGGCTATGTAGAATATTTTATTGATTATGATATATGGTTTTGATTTATATGCTATGTGACATCATTTCCAAGCACTGTTTGTGTCCTAGCTGCAGAGACATGTTGAATCTACAAATTTCTGAAGTTTTTTGGTTTCATATACATGCCTCTGTATATATAATAGAATATTGAAATCTTGTTTATTGAAACTGTATGCTTGCATGCCCCTATGAACACACATACACGACTGTGTATAAGTTTCTTTCAGGTTTATGAATAACTATTGTATTTTTTTTTGTCATACGTTTTCTAGTTTTAGTGTTCTGATTGATTTATCTTCAGGTAATCACGAAGACTGTTTCTGATGAGGATAATAAATTAGCCTTTTTAAGAAGGATGGGTTACAAAGAGGCAGAAGCTTCAATAGCCATAACTAGATGCGGTATGCACTGTAACTCGTAGCAAATTTGTAATGGTTTGGCATGGTTCACTGTATGACACATGGAAGTAATTGCTTTTGCTTTGAAT